>JAODKC010000050.1:62232-73154 GCA_026777985.1 Mormyrops attenuatus | reverse complement strand
CCAAAGGCGCCAGGGGCCCCCCCCCCCCCCCAAAATGTCACAAGGACACCATCTCTTATTTTATTTTAATTTAATCTTTTAATAAAGTCGTTCATCCTAAAACAAATAAACTCCCAGGGGCGTGGCGATGATGGGTGATCTGCTTAACACCCCCACCTCCCCCACCATCGATAACTTTTACTGTTGCCACCCCCCCACCATCCTGCACGACACCCATGAAAATCTTTGGCTTCCCCATCAGAGATGTTGTGTTCGGTGGATAGATGCAGAACCAGACTTGCTGGCCACTCCCAGGGCCCCTCCCACTTATGGAGCAAGCATGTCCCAGGCCCCCACCCCCCCACTTACGGAATGAGCGTGTCCCAGCGCACCCCCGCCCCACATACGGAGCGAACGTGTCAACTGCATTGCTATAAATGCTTGATCGGAGGCTCTGGGGGTGGGATGTCCTCATGTGGCTTTGAGGGCCGGCGACAGCCCGGCCCCCCCGATCACAGCCCTGCAGCCAATACCATTATGGCTAACGAGCTCTGTGTCAGACCCGCAACAGTGCTAGTTACCTCCCTGCCTGGAAGTTCCCGGGCATGCCACCCACATGAGTGGTCCCCCCCCCCCCGTCAGGCCCTCCCACGATCCCTCCGAATGCCCTCTGGCATGGTAGTGATGCAGTTGCGGGGTTAATACCTCCGTGTGAGGTCAGCCAGAATGACTCGGCAGCCAAATGACCCGAACGACAACAATGCCGGCGACCCTAACCTTAACCTTCGCAGATACCTCTCGACTCAGTCCGGGCTTATTCAGGAGCAGAAACCCAAGGAGTCAGAGGTTAGGGTGAAAGAGTCTGAGTGTAAACAGCACTTCAGCATAATGAGATTTGATTCCTTGATAATGGACCACAATGGATACAGAAATGATGACTATAGGACTGCAAAATGTGTGGGAATAAAGGAAAACTTTAGTGCTTTAACAACTTTTTTGAAATAAATATCTAGTACCTTGTGAAAGACTGGCACCCTGTCCAGGGTGTACTCCAGCCCTGTGCCCTGCGATGGACTGGCACCCCTTCTAGGGTATACCCCTACCTCATGCCCTGCGATAGACTGGCACCCCATCCAGGGTGTACCCCTACCTCGTACCCTGCGATACACTGGCACCCTGTCCAGGGTGTATCCCTGCCTCGTGCCCTGCGATACATTGGCACCCTGCCCAGGGTGTATCCCTGCCTCGTGCCCTGCGGTAGACTGGCACCCCGTCCAGGGTGTATCCCTGCCTCGTGCCCTGCGGTAGACTGGCACCCCGTCCGGTGTGTACCACTGCCTTGTCCCCTGTGCTTCCTCCAATAAGCTCCAGGCCCCACTGGAGTGGTTGGAAGATAAATGGATGGATGGAAATTCCTATCCGAACTACTCATGTCTGGCAACAGACCGCATAGCCTTTTTCTGATTCAGAAATCTTGATAAGTCTAACTGAAGATCTCTGTCCTTCTTAGACATACTGAGTGAGCCTGGAGACCTTGTATCCGCCTGGTCGCTGTCTCTATGACCATCTGTCACATACTTGATAAATACAATGCAATGAGTGCAAAGGGCTTTAATGTAAACCCAAGAAACCCAATGCCATGTGTTCCTGCTAGCTGTGGAGCGTGGCAGAATAGTTTGGGTATGAGCATCCATCCATCCATCAACCAATCAATCCATCAACCAATCAATCAATCCATCCATCCATCCATCCATCAACCAATCAATCCATCAACCAATCAATCAATCCATCCATCCATCCATCCATCCATCCATCCATCAACCAATCAATCCATCCATCCATCCATCCATCCATCCATCCATCCACATGCTGTCTCAGATACATACATATATTGGTAAATTATGGTAACCTAATAAAAAACTATAGCTAGTGCTCCCTCAAACATCAAAAGCAGATTAAAACACTTGTTTTTTTGAGAAGCAGCTTGATGACCTAAAGAGTGGTTGCCCAAACAGTGGTTTAAGGTTTTCTAATTTTGTAAGAATACTTTTCCCCAGGGTCTCAGGGGACTCTGGGGACACATCCCCAGCTGAAAGCTGATTGGCCCCTGGACTGCTGCCTCCCCTGTCATTCATGAATTCACCATATCATTGGCTAATAATAAGGTTGTCCCCTCTGTATGAATTATTAAGCCCCGCCCACCTTAAAAATCCTAGAATCGCGCCTGCTAAATTTGTCCCCCTCCCCTACACGTGCAGACATACCTGGGCACAGTACACTAGCCTGGACCTGGCTTACGTCAGGGTGCACGATCACGTTGGCGATGTCCCAGGTGAAGAGTGGAGTGTGACCAATCGTGCCACAGGCGTTCAGCGCCAGCACCTGCCGCTCCTCCAGCGCCACATTCCACACGCTCAGCTCTGTCAAGTTCCCCACGAAGGGCTCGCTGAAGTTCCCGCCAAATGAGTCCTGGTCCTGGCCGAGCACGAAGATGCCAGCGCTGTGGAGGTCACGGGGCACATCCCGCGGCACGTCACCAGTCTTGTCCGCGTCGCCCCTCTCGCCATCCACATGCACAGCCCACAGGCTGTCAGCCCTGCGCCATGCTACGCAAACATGATGCCAGGCCCCATCGTTGGCGAAGGAGGCCCGGAAAGGTCCATGCTTCCCTTGGACAATGAGGGCCAGCAGAACTCGGCCAGTACTGTCCGGTCGACCCCGCAGGAGCAGCTCGTTAGTAAAGACAGGAGCCGCGTAGGAGAAGACCGTGGCCAACGCCGTGTGCCGCTGGTCCCACTGAAGCCTCACACACACGCTCACCTCCCCCAGTGCTGGGAATTGGACCCGCAGTTGAGCATGGGCCTGCCCAGAGTCCAGGGGGAAGCTCAGAGCCTGTGCAGTCACACCTACGGAGAACAGAGAGACAATTTGGACCATGTGACTGATGTTGAGACTGATCTTCAGAAAAGCCACAAACGTGGAAGGCAGTCTCGCAGTGTCTGGAAGACAAGCTGACACTGACTGGTCATTGCATAAGTCCTGACTGGACACAAGCTCCTTCAAAAATGCTAACTGAAAAGCTAACTGAAAAGCTAACTGAAAAGCTAACTGAAATGCTAACTGAAAAGCTAACTGAAGCATTAACCCAACTGCTAAGTGAACCACTAAGCAACACCAATGTTCTCAAAGCATCTCCGGTCGAGCAGAGGCTGACATACTCACGCTGCTCAGACAGAACCAGTGTGTCCCTGCCGCTGGTACTGGGGTCGATGGCCCACACCGTCACTCTCAGCTCAGCAGCTCTCAGCAGCTGCAAGGTGCCGTCTGTCACGTCCTGGCGCCCCTCTGTGGGCAGGCCCCCGAACTGAGCCGAGCAGAAACGCTTTGCGTGTCCAAAGTCCAGCGAGGTGTTAAACAGCCTAAACACCATCCCTGAGTGGTGGAGCTGGACTTGGGGTTTCCTCATGGTAGTTGCTAAATGAGAAGAAACCAATGGTGTTTAACTCATGTCCATGATTCTGGACGTGTACAAGTCCTCGGTCATCCTGCTTGACTAGGAGAGACTCACTATCTCAGTCGCAAATGGAGGTGTTGTAGGGTTATACGCCCTGTATGTAAGGGACTAGACATCTCATGTTTGATGATTCTAGTGCACAAGAACAAAACAGCTGCATTAAGCTGGAAATAATTCATCAACTATCCAAACTGAAATACATAAGGGAATATTTTCTGCTTTGGGGGTGACTCAGGGACTAAAGAAGTCTTGGGACCATTCCTAAACTCACCAGCAGAGTCCTGTCTTCTCGTATCAGCCCAGGACTGCGTGACCTCGCATTGTCCCGGTACCTTCAGGATAGGCATCAAAATAGAAAATAGGGTTTAAAAAGCGACATTAGCTCAATGGTAATGCCACAAGAGGAGGACAGATATCTGTCATACTTAATGTTTATTTACGAATCCTCTATTAGAAAACATTTTATACGGCTAATAAAATCTGAAAAGTGTACCTTTAAAAAACAAGAGGTGATTTAGAATCACAGAAGCATAGACATTCACTCTCTCGAATGTAGTATACATTACCGGCAAGATAAACACCAAGATGGCCGCTTTCAGTAAAACTCCCGTTGGGCTGACGTCTGGCCAACTCCTATTGATTCTTTTGTTCTTCCCCATAAGTGCGTTTTAAGGTCTTTCATTACTGAGGAGAGAAGTGGACTAACATCAGAGATGTCCCTCTTGAACCTCTGGATCGCATTCATAATCAGATGGCGCTCACAGAATGTTTTGGGATGCTTGCTTAATTCAGTAAAAGTATTTATTAGTTTTATGACAAAATCATTACTTTATTCTTCAGTTTACAAAAATATATCACATCAGAAACAATTAGTAGTTTCAAGTAATAATAAATTCAATCCCAAATTATTGTTCTAAAAGAGCAGTTCTGAGTTAATACGTTCATTGCCAAGCATCACTGGGTGCTTTTTAATTAGTAACACTTTTGCAATAACATGAAACGCCAAACATTTGTGTTTAGTGTCCCTTTGGGAGTCAGTGACTACAACTGCAATTATCAGCAAAATGGCAAGAACAGAATTGAATGAGTCTGTCAAGAAATGATGACACTTACTAAAAAGCAAATGTCTGTGCAGGGGATATGTGCAGATGTGTTAAATGCTGCTTGTGAACGTACTTTTGTTAGGAGACCAATAAATCTGCAACCTTTTAACAGAATTAAGCAAGCGTCCTAATCTGTGCGAGCTGTATTTTACCTTTGCAGGCACCCATCCATCTAACATTTATCATATTTTTGTAACAGCGTTTGCTGTCTTCATTGAAAGATGAAATGTTTCATATGTAATTATGCATAATAATACAACCTTTGTGAAATACAACACCATTAAGGAATTAATCGCAGTAAGCAGTTGGTGATCGATGATACTATTGTGTCACACTACGCGCATAAACGGCGAGTCAGAGTCTCTCGCTGAGACTCACTAGATCCCACAGAAACGATGTCATGCTCGACAGTTACTCTCAACCCCACAGAAATCCCACAGTGAGAGACAGAAGAATCCCTGGGCATTCACACAAAAAACAGCCAGTCTGCGTTCAGATGGAACGCACTTCAATGCCACAGAAGAGACAGACATGGTCCCTGTTCAGTTCTACAGAGAGGAAGATCAGTCACTCTGCAGTCCAGCAGAAGAAAATAAAAACACTTACTTTTCAGTGCCACAGAAAAGACAGTCCCTGACAGAGCTCCAGCGCTGGACCACAAAGCGATGCTGGTTCTCAGCCTGGTTCCTGCCCCAGCCCAGGTTTCCCTCTTCCCCAGCTACACCCCTGCACTCCTGGGGAGCCCTTTTCCCGCACGGCGGAGGTGGCCGCTGCCCCATGCTTAATCTTCATCCCGTTTTTGTGCCCTGCCTGCCGGGTCCCTGATTCACTGCTTCGCTTTGTCATGCTAATGACGCTGTTTTCCCCATTGAGCACTCCTTGCGTAAGCAGAGCCGGGACATGGTGCTATGCAGAGTTCATTGGCGTTTATCCGTTTGTCTTTGCCTGCTGGAACTTTAAAAAACAGAAGGCAAACCCACCATTCTATCTATAGAACCCAATCTCTCTCAGTCAATGTGCAGCCTACAGCTCCCTTCACTAAATAGCTTCCTCAATGGCTTTTGGTGACACGCCAGGGCAGACCAGTTCAGACAGAGAGCATTAAATGCGATGTATTCAACACAAACTCGTTTATGTCGCTCCAGATACGGCACTCGGGTGTACTGCAAGGAAAACATGCGAGTGGTGTGTTTCTGCTCTCAAACGGCCTGGCGATTCTGTGTTTGACATGACAAACACTGATGCCAAAATGTATGGCATTGATATTCTCCTGGGGAAAATCACACAACCTGCCAACTATGAGAGTCAAGGACTCAAGAAAGAGGGACAAATGAGGTTTGTGGGAGCAGCTTTTCTTTGAAGAGCATCACAAGAGTCTATACTGCATACCATAATGCTGATGAGATCCAACAAAACATCAATAAGATAAGATAATCCTTTATTAGTCCCACAAGTGAGAAATTTGCATTGACAGTACAAGAATAGAGCAGCAAAAATTAAAAACAATAGGATAAAAACTATATATGTACAAGTGGAAATACATAAATATAAATGTATGTACAACACTGCGGAATTGCACTCAGGAATATTGCACATAAGAAAAACATAAAAAAAATACTCTGGTGTATTGGATGTGTGTGTTTTGTTAGGCTATGTGTGTGTGGTCTTCAGCAAGGACTTTGTTATAGAGTCTGACAGTGGATGGAAGGAAGGCCTTCTGAATCTCCTTCCCAAATCGTGGACGCAGAAGCCTGCCACTAAAGGAGCTGCTCAGTGCTGTCAGAGTCTCCTGCATGGGGTGGTAGATGTTATCCTACAGGGATGACAGCTTAGCCACCATTCTCCTGTCGCTCACAAGCTCCACCGGGTCCAGAGGGCAACCAGGAACAGAGCTGGCCCTCCGGATCAGCCTGTTCAGTCTCTTTCTGTCCCTAGCAGAGATGCTGCTGCCACAGCAGACCACACCGTAAAAGATGGCTGATGCCACTACAGAGTCAAAAAAGGTCCTCAGGAGTGGACCCTGCACTCCAGGAGATCTAAGCCTCTGCATCAGGTGCAGCCTGCTCTGACCTTTTTTGTAAAGTGCATTTGTGTTATGAGTCCAGTCCAGTTTATTGTTCAGGTGAACACCAAGGTACCTGTAGCTCTCCACCGCCTTGATATCCATACCCTGAATGTTCAGTGGTTGAAGTGGAGGATGTTTGTGCCTGCGGACGTCTACCACCAGCTCCTTGGTTTTTCCAGTGTTAATCTGGAGGTAGTTCTGCTGGCACCAGTCCACAAAATCCCGGGTCAATTCTCTGTACTCCTTGTCGTCCCCATCAGTGATGAGGCCGACTATTGCAGTCATCAGTGACCTAGTGAGTCTGGCCCAATCATCACTTAATTTCAGCAGCATTTCCTGCGTGCACACATATGCTCTGTGTCCCATTACTTTGCACTTACTACCTCATTTAATGAGGTACCCACATTAGCATAGACATATAAATATATCATGATTTTATACTACCTAATTTAAGCAGCAACTGCTCTAGTTCTCATCATGACATTACTCTGCACTACCTCATTTAAGCAGATGTTACTCTACATACCCTTACTCTACACTGTGTCATTTAAGCAGACTTCACACTACATGGTTCGAGTCTCTGCCAGGGTTCCGTGTGTGTGTAATTTGCATATTCACCCCGTGTTGTCGTGGGGATTCCTCTGGGTACTCCGGTTTCCCCCCACAGTCCAAAAACATGCTAAGGCTAATTGGAGTTGCCAAATTGCCCCTCAGTGTGCTTGTGTGAGTCTGCCCTGTGATGGGTTTTTGCCCCATCCTAAGTTGTTCTCTGTCTTGTGCCCGTAACCTCTGGGACTGGCTCCGGATCCCCCGCGACCCTGACCAGGATAACCGGTTTCAGAAAATGGATGGGTGAGCCATTAATCTGTACTACCTCATTTATGCTGCATTTACTTAAGTTAGGCAGTATTTACTTTACTACTACACTACTCTTGTAAATGTGTACTCTTGCACATGCATTTACATTTATGGCATTTAGCCAGAGCGACTTACATAAGTACTTATGAGTCTCACCAGTGAAAACATTCTGATACTGGTTCAATAGAACCCAGCTAAGAAAACTATCACTCTATAAAAATCTTTTGGCACAATTTTTTTTAATGAGAGTATAATCCTGTAAGTGCTAATACAAGTACTTTCAAATGAGGTAGGTTTTTATCATCTATCGAAAGCTCCTAATGGCTCAGTTGTTTGGACATTTATGGGGAGATCGTACCTTCGCCTAGGTGGCAAAACAGAGAAGAGTTTAGTTGTGTGTCTTCCTTGCGCCATGAGAGATGGTGGAACCAGTTGATTGGTGCTGGTGGATCAGACAGAGTGTGGTGCAGTGTGAGGTGAGATAAGTTCTTTTAGGTAGGAAGGTGATGGTCCATTTTTGGCTTTGTAGGTGAGCATCAGTGTTTCGAATCTGATGCGGGCAGCTACAGGAAGCCAGTGGAGGGAATGTGACAATTGTAACAAAGATGTGGTGCGGGAGAACTTAGGAAGTTTGAAAACGAGTGAGGCAGCTGCATTCTGGATCAGTTGCAAAGGATGAATGGCGTTCAGAGGCAGACCGGCTAGGAGTGAGTTACAGTAGTCTAGTCTTGGGATGATGAGAGATTTGACAAGTGCCTGAGTGGCCTGTGTGAAAAGAAACAGATGAACCCTTCTGATGTTGAAGAGGAAAAATCAACATGAACGGAAAAGATTAGCAATGTGAGAGGAAAAGAAACGGTGATTGTCCATGGTTATCCTGAAGTTACAAGCAGTGATCGAGGGACAAATCAGAGAGATGTTCAAGGAGATCACAAGATCCTGGTGTGGGGATGGATCAGCTGGGATGAATAGCAGTTCTGTTTTGCTAAGGCTGAGTTTCAGTTGATAACTTCTCATCCATGATGAGATGTCTGCTGGACATGCAGAGATCCGAGTGGAGACTTGAGTGTCGGAGGGAGGAAAGTAAAGGATAAGTTGAATGTCATCTGCATAGCAGTGATAAGAGAGCCCATGTGACAATATGACCTCTCCAAGAGATCTAGAATAGAGAGAAGAGGACCAAGAACTGAGCCTTGAGGGACGCCAGTGAAAAGGTCAAGGAGGTCGCTGCTGAAAGGTCAAGGAGGATGGGGAGAGATGACAGTTTGGCCACCCTGGTAGCATGTAACTTTTCAGTGACAGCCAAGTGGGCAGTCTCTGTGGAATGTGGTGCCTTAAAGCCAGATTAGGCCAGTTAGGATCATGAAGGTTTGTTCTGAGTGAGGTAGAGTGACAGGTCGAGGGCGTTTCCTCCTTTGTGTGGGAGAGCAGCCGTTGGATGTCAGAGAGAAGGAATAGGGAAGAGGGAGAAGGCAGTAGGAATGTAGCTTATCAAGGGGCAGGTTGAAGTCTCCTAGGAGAGTGAGAGGGGTGTTGTCAGTAGGGAAGAGACTGAGGAATGTATCCATTTATTCAAGAAAGTGACATAGGGGACCAGGAGAGTGGTAGATGACAGTGATGAGAAGATCAGAGAGGAAACTGCAACTACACGGAATTAGAAGGATAAGATGTTAAGACGGGACAGAGAGAGGGGTGGGTAGCACCAGTGTACACAACTCTAATTGTCTATAGCACTATCTGTCTACTTGGCTGCACCAAAATTCTTGGATCTCATCTTCTCTCCTCTTGCATGCCATTACTCTACACTACATCATGTAAGCAGCATTTGTGCTGTGTGGCTTGGTGGCTGGTGGCGCTGTGCCTGTGAGCAGAAGATCACCAGTTCAAATCCTGTAGGCAGCAGTTCACCTCTGAGTAATAATAATAATAATAATAACTGATATTTTATTAAGGCCCTAAACCACCAAATACACCATGGACTGACAGACCTTGCTGTCTGAAATGTATGTCGCTTTGCATTAAAGCTTTTGCAAAATAAGTAAATATAAATGTTTACTCTACATATCATTACATTGTAGTATTTGTCATTACTGTACGCTACTTCAAATAAACAGCATTTACTCTGCTCACCATAACTGTACACTAACACATTTAAGCAGAATTTTCCAGGTTCTCATATTATGACAAACCAGTGAATTGCTCCGGAATTCCTTGCGAGGAAACCTATTGACCACGGCTCAGTTTCAGCACAGCAACCGTCCCATAATTCTTTGGCGACAAAGGAGCAGAATGCTGACCACGAGGAATGCCTCAGCGTCTAATGAGGGGGAATCTGCTGTCCTCAACCAGCCAGCGGCGGTCGGGGCCCAGGATGTGGCCTCACTGTGGAGTTTATGGGCTGCCGTTGCTGTGTCAGTGGTGAGCACCCTCCCCCCACCCAAATGCCCCCCCAGTAGCCTTCAGCCTCAGGTTGCTCTGTATAGCTTGGCTCAGGACTCAAATGACTGTCACACCCACCTTCATAGTCATGAAACATAGAAATACACTCAATTAAATATTCAGGCAATTGTTTCACACATGCAACACAAATACAGTGACAAAGAGTCACTGGTAACACTTTACTTGAAGCTCCATAATGCACCATAGATACCTTTGTAATGAATTATAATGATCGGTATAAGAATTAATAAAGCAGTACAGCATCTTCTATTGTCATAAGACATTAAGTTGTTGATTATAACAATATAAGAATTAATGATGCTTTGTATTGCATTATTGACGAGAGCTTCATAATGTATAATAAACATGGCTACAATGTGTTTTGCTTTTTTTATAAATATTTATAGCCATGTTTATAATGCTTTAAGAATGCATTATAATGTGTTATAAATGTGTTTATAGATTTTTATACACATGGCATTCATAGAAAGTGTTGCCGAGTCATTTATAAACAACAATAATGGTCTCTGTCTCTGTGTCAGAGCGCGTGCCGGTCGAAGCCCATGTGGTGAAGAGAGGGACTCCAGCATAACTCCACTCAGACTTGTGCAAACTGCAGAGGAAAGACATATCATTAAAGTAAAACATTTTTTGGCTTCATCTCCATCTCTGTCTGTGTCCCCGTCCCGTAGCTGGAGGGCCCACCCTGACATGGCCCAGGTCCTGTGTCACCCTGTTGCGGGCACCAGCCTGCGTGCTTCACTGGACGAGCCTGAACACGTCTAAACACTGCAACACTCAAAATGTTACCCACAAGGACCGGGCGCGGGGGGGGGCGGGCGGGGGGGGGGGGGGGGGGGGGGGGGGGGGGGGGCGCTGGGGGAGGGGGGGGGGGGGGGGGGGGGGGGGGCGGGGGCGGGAGGGCGGGGGGGAGGGGGGGAGAGGGAGCGGGGGGAGAGGAAGG
>JAODKC010000050.1:35689-46119 GCA_026777985.1 Mormyrops attenuatus | reverse complement strand
AACAGTTGGGCCCCCCCTGCCCACCCCTTAATCACAGATGTTCGTGCTTGGTGTCCCCCCCCCCAAAAAAGAGGTGGTCAAGCGACACTCACAAATCACAGCAAATGGGGCCCTTGCTCTCTCGGCGGCCTAGTTACGGGACAAGGGCGTAGCGCGCGGCGTGCCGTAAAAGGTAATAAATGCTGGAAAGTGAAGCGCCTAATTGGGGAGAAAAATGAGCGCTCGTTTTGGGGCGTTTTGGCGGCTCGGGGGAAGAACCATGAAGCCGCCTAATAGCCCCTATTAAAAGGATGCTTGACTGTGTGATTTTTTTTCGGCACCTCCCCCCTCCCCAGCCATCCTGGTCCCCATTTCTGTCGCGGGTAAGAGTCCCACCGGGCGAATAGCGACACCTTACTCGCTGAAGGTGGTGTGCAAGGGGGACGCCGCTGTCCGGGTTCCATTCTCTTCTTCCTGGCTGATCGTGGTAGCTGGGTTGGGGTCTCTGCCACAGGCTTACATGTATGGCCCGACCCCACAACGTCTCAGGCCACCGGTGCTTGGAGATAAACAGGCATCTGGGGTGTCTTTATAGCACCCAGGCATCACGGCATGCGACAGACCCTGGCAGGCTGTTTGAAGGTCACTGTCCCAGAGGGCCGTCGTACACGTTTGCCCCACACGAGAGAGGCCAGAAAAGCGGGAACGAATCAGTCCGCAGCACAAACCCACTGCAAAATTAAACGTACCATCCTCAAGACGTGTATGGTTAAGAAAGAAGTAGTCAGATGCTGTCTCAGATTTTCAGATTCCATTCACAGAACCAGCAGTATGTCGCAAAGTTTATTTAATAATAAAATATAAACATTGCTTAGCGATGAAATCATCACAAAGCCCTCAGTGGTGTTTTTCGATTTACCTTCCTTAGATGTAATTACCGCATGAGTTGGCCATGTGAGGGCCGGTCAGCTTCGCATGATCTTGTCCCTCATTTTGTCTAAAGTTACCTCCTTTTCTGGCCAGTTACGGTATGCAGCTGGATATGTTACAGGAGAGATTCAGGCACTGCGCTGAAAGGCCCCCCTGCCACAGACACAAGGTCACAGAATCTCTGCCCTTAACCGCCACGCCTCCTGCTGGCCTCCTCGTTAAGTTTCCCAGGTCACTCCTGGCTTTCAGAAGCAGAGAAGGAGTTTTCGCTCCTTTTTTTCCTAGGAACCTCAAACCTTATTTTAGGTGTGACTTTTATGACTAAATGAGCATCCCACAGGCCCCCCTGCTGCTTCTACCTTACTAATGTAAATCTGAGGTTTTCCAGCAGAATATGCAGCACTTACTGCAAATTTCCACTTAGTGTTCTTCCTATGATATGCGTATACTGTAATTTTTTCCCCTGTATAATTTCCTACTGCTTACTTATTTACTTATTCATAAACTCCTGGCCCAAAATGTATAATAATCCTCTACCATTTACAAGTTCACATTATGCAAACATTTCATGCAAATCTCCACCAGGCTGTGTGATGATGGTATCACAGGTAGCCTGCAGGTGTGTCTGTGTGTGTGGCTTTCCGTTTGCCTTGACGAGGAATTGTCACCTCGAAGTGAGCCTCTCAGACACAGCCAAGCCTCCCTTCTGACCCCAACCCACTATCTAGCCTGGATCGTCAACACTGGATCATGGACATTGATAAAAGACCAGCTACCCATTACTAACCACATTGCAGCTATCTACCTGTTCTGTCTATTTACCCGTTCTGTCTGTCTGTCTGTCTATCTACCCGTTCTCTCTGTCTGTCTGTCTATTTACCCATTCTGTCTGTCTATCTGTCTGTCTATCTACCCATTCTGTCTGTCTATCTGACTGTCTACCTACCCATTCTGCCTGTCTATCTACCCGTTCTGTCTGTCTATCTGACTGTCTACCTACCCATTCTGTCTGTCTGTCTGTCTATCTACCCATTCTGTCTGTCTGTCTGTATGTCTATCTACACATTCTGTGTGTCTATCTGTCTGTCTATCTACCCATTCTATCTGTCTGTCTGTCTACCCGTTCTGTCTGTCTGTCTGTCTGTCTATCTACCCGTTCTGTCTGTCTATCTACCCGTTCTATCTGTCTGTCTATCTATCCGTTCTATCTGTCTGTCTATCTACCCCTTCTGTCTGTCTGTCTGTGTGTCTATCTACACATTCTGTGTGTCTATCTGTCTGTCTACCTACCCATTCTGTCTGTCTGTCTATCTACCCGTTCTGTCTATCTATCTGTCTGTCTATCTGACTGTCTACCTACCCATTCTGTCTGTCTATCTACCCGTTCTGTCTGTCTATCTTTCTGTCTATCTGACTGTCTACCTACCCATTCTGTCTGTCTATCTACCCGTTCTGTCTGTCTGCCTGTATGTCTATCTACCCATTCTGTCTGCCTGTCTGTCTATCTGTCTGTCTGTAAATCTGTCTGTCTATCTACCCGTTCTGTCTGTCAGTCTATCTATCCATATACAGCACGACTTTATACGCTTGTCATCTCTCACTGCAACTCTTGACTGCAGATGACTCGAAAGCACATCTGCTATTCAGTCAGCTGTTCTCATGTTACACCTCTCAGCCCCCCATAGGTGTTTCTCGGTGTCGTCTTTCAGGGGATGTCACCTGGTGATTCTCCACTGCGCAAAGTCGAATTTCATAATTCACCTTTTTCATGCTCTGTTGCATTATGCACTTAGTTGCTACTGGACCACCTTGGTGTTATTTATTAGAAGAGCTGTTCCGATATTATCTTCTGAGGCGCTTTGTGTCTCGTTCCCGTAACTCGCCACCCTGGCAGCCGTATGCCTGTAATGTATTATCTGCTTCATCGCTATAACATCAGCTAAATAAGTAACTGTAAATGTGACATTTATTTATGTACTATATATCATGGGATTACCACAGAGCAGGGGCAGTGCTAAAAAGCAGCACCATGTTGTTAAAACTGGCTTCCCCATGTTCCGCTGAGGGACTCTGTGCCTGTGTACTTATTCCGTAACTGGGATGGAAAAACCAATCTCCAGTCTGCAACGGCATGAGATTATGATTCTGCTCACCATACACTGTGCAGGTTTACGTACATCACTGTACATTATAGAGGAGCCACTGCAGCCATCATCATGTTCAGCCTTGAATATGCCGCATTCAAATAGTATTAGTGCAGCAGCATGCAGTTAGGCTTGGACATAATGGTACCACTTGGCACACGGCTCCCTTTTGCCACTTACAAATGGTAGTATCTCATTAATTTAAAAAACTTGTTTATAACTGTCTATGAATGATTTACAAAACGTTACAACCTAATTGATAACCTGATTATAAACCAATCATACACCCTTTGTTTAGGTAGTCTTATTGTAAAGTGGGAATAACGCAATGATATATCAAGGAGCAAAATGTGTGTTTTAACTTTGTTAAGTATAGCAGTATTTGTTGTATAGGTCCTAGTATCATTGTAAGATACAATTTTCACATTGAGATACTATGATGACCAGTAACAACATCAGCATGTATGAATCTGCTGTGTTTGTCTGTCTATTCCTTAATTTGACCGCGTCACTTCAAGTTCACCCCTGTTGGGCCGTACTAATGAATTTATAGTTAGGCAGCTATTTATGCAAATTAGGATGTTCTTGGGGGGGGGGGGGGGGCTTGGGGCCACTGCCCTCTGTTAAATCCTTACCTTCTCAAAAAGAGAATGAAACAGAATGCTTACAGTAACAAAGACAAATCTTCAGAGCACATTATGTAGAACAGACCTGAACTTTGGCATATATAAGCTGTCAGGCAAATCAAACCATATAAATGAAATCGTACGAGGAGAAAGTCTGTCAGGTTCACAATGCTTAAAAAGAGCAAAAAAAATCTTCGATGAATAATTAGAGTTGCAGGCAGACTCCAGAGGTAGAAACCATAGTTTTTGACCGAGGTATTGCGTGGGGTTGCGTTGTCTTGTTGAGCCTCCCTTCGTGGCTGGAAACAGGAACTGGGACTGTTTTAAGATGCGATCAGGAGCTAAAACTCCCTGCCAGCTCGAACCCCTCCCTCAGGCTCCTGCTGGGTATCAGCACCCACCGCCCAAAGAGCGTAACCCCATCACCAGTCCTGTAGGATGAGGAGACAGATAGCTGTTCCTATTAATATTATTTTAATTATACACTCACACACACACGGTCTTGAAAAATACGAGCTTTGGCAAGGTCATTTCGTTCCACGTTTTATTTGTAGGTTGGAGATGGGTGCGAGGCTTGAAGGGGGGTTTAGTTAAACCCTCTAGAATGTTATGATTTATTTAAGTAGTGGTGAAATATGAATAATGTATCTGTGAAGCGAAACATTCATGCCTTTTGTATTAATTGTCAGGATGGCTTGCGTACGCTGTCAAGGGCTGGTGAGCCGGCAAGACCCCGAGATCACAGAGGTGCGATCCGAGAGTCGCCCGTCCTGCAGGCCCGGCTATCAACTTGCAAATTAGCGCAAGGAGTCTAATTAATGCCAGGCTAATGAAAGCGGGATTTGAATACTGCTGGAAAAAAAACGCGGGGTTCCCTTTTCTCGGCGATAAAGCCGCTGCCATTGAAGCTGATTGTACAGAGCATCAATATGTGAACAAAGTTCGGGAGAAAAATTAGCATTCATTTGAAGAACGGCGCCGTTATGTATTCTGTTGCTTTTGGCAAACTTCAAGGTCTCAGGAGGGACCCGGCGCGGCAGATCGCGGGCGGCAATATCAGGGAAATTTGCGACACAGTCTGAGGGTACCGCCAAGGTTTCTGGCTGACTAGCCAGCCCCCCCCCCCTTTCCTGAACGGGTTGATGTTGTTGTTGTTGCGAGGAACGCGAGTGCCGGCGGCACCGGAGAGCGACGCGGATCAGATCTGCCGTCCCAGCTGCCAGACCCCGCAGCCGCGTTGTGGCGCTTTGAAGACGCAGCTCTCCACTAAAGCGGGACCCCGAGGCGGCGGCCCCCTGCTCACTGTGGCCCCGCCGCCCTGGCCGAGCCGCCGTTTGAAGATGAGTCACTCCAGCTTCAGATGACGCCCCTGGGTGCCCTGGTACACCCGCCTAATCTGGGCCTCTCTTCCTCTTCTGCACCCCCCCCTTAAGCTCCGCCCCCCCCCAGTGTCGGCCAGGAAGCGTCATCTCCTGTCACCTCCAGGCCCACCACGTGAGGAGCCCCTCCCGCCGGGGATCCCCAGCCCCTCCCTGGTGCCCTTCAGAGGCCAGGCGGAGGAAGATGGATGGTGGGCTGCACCTGTGCCACTCCAGCAGGCCTGATTTATGGGGCCATATTTCATTAGGAGGAGTGCGGCGCCTCCAGGGGAAAACTCATGGATTTCTGGAGATGTGAGCCCAGGAACTGCAACAACGCCATGGTGCCAAGTACCAAACTGCGACTCCAGAATGATCTTCATTTGTCATGCTGGTAGCTATAGATCTCTCTTAAACACAGAAAGCTCCGGATAGAAAGAGGGGAAAAAAAACGTTGAACTCTCTCTTCTATTTTTGATTGCATTGATCTTCATGGTTTCCTTTTTTTATGAACTTCAGATGTAGGATGGCGGTGATGAACCACCGGACTGTCATCCCATGTTTGTGTGTAAGGATCACACCATCAGTTGTCTAATTAGAAGGACAATGGGGGGGGGGGTCAGGATTTGGTTTGTCAAGAGCCAGTTTGGAACCTCCTACCCCTGCTAACGTTTACTGCGCCCAGCACGGCCGCCGCTGTCAATCCCGTGCAAAATGAGAGCAAAATGAGAGCTGCCTTGTTTCTCTCGCCACGTCCCCGTCTCACTCGTTCCTCATTGGCCCATTCCTTAGAACACGGGGAATCCCATTGGACCCGGGGTCATGGGCTCAGCGGTGCCGCCTGAGCTGGCTTGCTGAGACAGCGAAGCTGCCTGCCGGCGTGGGCTTGCAGCGGCACTGTCGCCTGGAGGCCGTTCCATTCGCTTGGCCGCACAGCCCCCCCCCACGCCATCCCCACCATCGCCCGCGACAACCGCCTCTGGCACCAGCCCGGAGCCGGAGCGGTGTGTAGTGACATCTGTCTGCCAAGTCGATGCAGGCGAGGCGCCGTGACAGGCTGCACCTGAAATCGCCGCTCGTGAGGGACGCAGCTCTAAACTGCTCGGGCTGCTGCCAAAGGGCGCAGGTTTCGGATGGGGGGTGTTGGATGTGGGGGGGGGTCGCCAGCTGACACATGAGGCTCTAATGACTGTGCGGGATGGAGCGGCCTGGAGGGGGGGGGGGGCGTGGGTGTATTGCAGCTCACTGCGCTGTGGCCCCTGGATTGTTTTAAACCTGCTTGGTAATGATGTGTGGTAATGAAATGCAGTCGTGGGTGAATGCGTATGTGTGTGTGTGTGTTTGTGTGTGCAATGTGTGTTAGTGAATGCTTTGTGTCTGTGTCAGTGAGTATGAGTGTGTGTGTGCAGTGTGTGTAAGTGAATGCTGTGTGTGTACTGTGTGTGTTAGTGAGTGTATGTATGAGTGTGTGTGTGTGATAGAGAGTCTGTGTGTGTCAGTGAGTGTGTGTGTGTGTCTGTGTGTGATACAGAGTCTGATTGTGTCAGTGAGTGTGTGTGTCTGTGTGTGCGCGCATCATGGAATCAAGCGTCAGTTTTCCTCCTGTGTCTAACACTTTGGCTGAGGAAAATGAGACTTCCTGTGTTAATATTGCCCTGGTTTCCGGGTGGCGTGACTAAGGAACACACACGGCATAGACACACACACACAACACACACACACACGGCATAGACACACACACACACAGCACACACACACACACATGGCATAGACACACACACACACAGCACACACACGGCATAGACACACACAAACACACACACACACGGCATAGACACACACACACGGCATAGACACACACACATAGCATAGACATACATACGGCATAGACACACACATACCTGGCATAGACATACACACACACCTGGGATACACACACAGGACACGGCACACACACAGGACACACACAGCACACGGCACACACACACGACACACACACAGCACACACAACACTCACTCATGCACGTAGATGCACACACATGTAAGATGCCTCGCACACAACGTAAGTGTTCCTTTCTTCCCAAATAAAAAACAATAATCACACATATGCACTTGAAGGCACCCTAAATCCTATCAGAAGTGGCTTGTATCTTCTACAGATGTTAAAGCACATGCAGAGACACACAGAAAGGCTGGGAACAAATGAATCCTGACACCAAGTGAGGGGAACCTTGTATTGTGCAATATGTACGTTGTGTTTTGGAACTGTTATTTCAATTAAAAATAAGACAAACTGCTGATTAATTCAGTATACTACCCAATTACAGATCAAACAGGCCTCCGGGGATTGCAATACCCTGAAGACAGCAGATGTTGAACAGAAAGGCCCAGGCATATTTAATACCACAATGAAATATTAAGATGGTCTGCCACACACGTGTGTGGCTGCAGTCTGCCGTGCCAGAAAACGGCACCGTGTCTCCGGGAGAGATCGCTGGGAGCAGCGCGGCAAGGGTTACCCGCTTAACGGCAATGGACGGCCGGTTTTCGGTGCGGCAAAACAGGACCCAGGGCTGGACTGGGATTCAACATTGGCCCTGGACTTTGGGGGTCCCCCATGATAAATCTTGCCAGATCACATACCCACCAGGAACATGTCCGGTGTGCCAGATGAACAGTCCAACCCTGTCAGGACCCGCGGATTGAGTTCTGTTAGTCTCTCATTTCAGCACATTCATACCTACACTTTGAAAGTGTTATTCATTGTCCAAAATTCCTCTACCAGAAAGACTGTGGTACAGACTGAGTGAAGAGAGAAGGAGGCTGTAGCTTAGAGGGTGGTCATTGTACAGTACGCGCGAGTCGTTACACGAGGCCCTCACTTAAGCAGCAATGCCGACGGCTGCTTCCCACCACCAACATCTGGCATCGCTGGCGGCCCCCGGCTCACCGTCACCGTGCCGCCCCCCTCACCAGAGATGATTCTGATGATCCGTTTGCCACCGTGACGGCTCACCAGGAGGCCCGGGGGCGGACTCGGAGCGCCCCTCCCAGTGGCGGGATGGAAGCCGCATCCGTAGGGCCCCCCTAGCAGCCTCCGGCCTGATTGCCGTGAAATTTAGCCCGGGCCGTAACACATAAATCATCTTTTAAAAGATGAGACGAGCAGGTGCGGATATTAACGAATCCGCGTGCCATGAGCCCGCCGCTGTAAATAATTGATCAAAGCGGCGTGCCGCGGCTCTGCGTTATTTATTTTGTCCCATGCAGCGCTTGTTCCTCAAGACAGCGTTTTAGCAGAGGGCCTGTCGCTTGCGGTAATGAACTCTTGCCGGGAAGCCCCTTGCCTCCCCCAGCCCCCCATGGCAGGCTTTCCGAAGAGTGCAGCCATTGCTCTCTGACCACCGGAACATCTTTGGCGACCCCCTCCTCACCGCTTCAAAGGCTGGCCATTTGTCACAAGGTTCTTAATAGAGCTGCACGGCAGGACCCAGAGGCCGGTTTGAGGGCAGTAACACCATCGTTTATGTAGGGGGCAGCTTGGGGGGGGGGGGTGCGACCCCCAAGGACTAGGAGTCTCAGCGTATCCCTCTCACCCACCTCTTACTCCCAAAGACCCTCGCTGTTTTCTGGAACATTCCATCGCGACCTGGAAGCCCCGGACTGTTCCCACCATTGGTGCACCGATTCTTATTTATTTTCAAAGTGGAACAGGCTCGGCCATGCCTGTCGCTACTCGCCCCCCCGCCCCCTGGCTGTGGACACCATCACTGTGGGCACCGCCGCCCGCGGATGTTTAGCTATCAGCGAGCGTAAGCGTCTGCCTGAATAGTTTATGAGCGATAAGCTGGTGTGAAAGCGTAGCCGGCGGCGTCCTGCCGAACAATGGCACGTAAGATCCCTTCTGGGAAAGCTTGAAAGGGGCCGCGTTCCTGCTGACGTCGACACGGGGACGGGGGGAGGCACACCACCATCACCCCCCCCCCCCACCCTGGCTTTCCCGGCTTGCATATGCAGGTTGGCGCTAATTTGTACATCCAGCATGTGAATGAAGTCGTCGGCCAGCGATGGACGCCTCACGCCTGTGAAAAGGGTTAACGTTATTTTCACGCTTTAACTTGCAGGGAAGTGCAAAAACAGCCCCCACCCCGCCAGGAACACAATTAAGGAAGGGCTCACTGTGTCGTTCTGCGACACGAGGAGGCCCGGGTCACTGGCCGGTGCCATGCATGTGAGACAACCCATCTGATCCCAGATCAGGCGGGCCTGCTCCCCGTGGAGGGAGGCTGCAAAAGCTGGTCCCTGCAGTGGCGGAGGCTGCCTGGAGGCTGACTGCCCAAGACCCTGTCCCTCTTTCAGCCGTTTTGTTGTTGCTTTCCTCAGTACCTGAGGGACCATTAAGCTGAAAATAATTGGCTTCAAATCCACCTCCCCAAACATCGATCCTTTGAGCTGCTGGACCCTCCAGCACACACACATACACACCCACACACACACACACACACACACACACTGACACATACACAGACTGCAGCTCAGTATTGGAAGGTGCTCCCACTTGAAAATCATAAACTAGTTATTTTAGCTTTGAAATTAAATTAATTAAAGTAATGAACTATTGGAAGATCAAACGCATTTACATATTTGGATTTACATATTTATTGTGCGTGTGTATTTCCTGTGTGTCGTGGTTAGATGCCACCTCGCGTCTCAGGCCACCTTGTCAATCGCGACAGCACGTCCAGTTTGCCGTGGATGACAAGACAGAAGCAGCGTATCGGGATCTTGACGGCGGAGGCGCGACAAGTTCCGCTCGGCCGCCGAAAGAGGGCGCCTTTGCATTTTCCAAAGTGGTCGTGCAGAATAACAGATGTGCGCTAAGAATGGTCAATAGAGACCCTCACAACTGAATAGCGACAGCTTGTTCCTGCAGGGCTCGGTATTATTTCCCTTGGTAATCCTCATATAGTCAGGTCTGCTTCAATTTACATTTCCAGCCATTTACTGAAAGAATACAACACGCGCGCATTCAAAAAATATTTGCATAAGGATTAATAGGCCAAGAATTTATATGGCTGCACAGGTACGGGTATCTAAACCAGAAAATTAACGATAATTAATAATAATCATTTGCTGCCCTGATATCCCAAGACTTTAATTAAAAATACAAGTGCTCAAGTGTTGATAAAATTAATCTTTCGTAATCAGATACGTACTAACCTGGAGTAAAGCCATCCGGTCATTAGTCCAGTTTTTTTTGGGGGGGGGGGGGGGGGGGTGGCTGACACCACCAAGGGCCCCTTAAAATTTTAACATATTAATCGTTCAACAATATTGGGTCGTATTAATTTTAATTACACAAAAGCAGGTAGTGAAATAAAAAAAAAAAAAAT
>JAODKC010000049.1:20772472-20797238 GCA_026777985.1 Mormyrops attenuatus | reverse complement strand
ACACACACACACACACACACACACACACACACACACACACACACACACACACACACACACACACACACACACACGTAGGCACTGAAGACGGCCCCACAGCGAGGCCCCCCCACAGCCACTCAAAGGCACAGGCAGCCTTCCTGGCCCAGCCACCCTCCCCAGCTAGATTCCGTTTCTGAGTGAGCCCGAAAGCGGCGCCCCACAGAGGCCACGGCTGGCTTCTCGAAACAGAGCCTTTGAAACTCAGAAAGGGAGATTTCAGCTCGTTTCTGTTGTGTGGAAATCGAGAAAGTAAAAACAGAAGCAGCCGCATTCACCATCTCTCGCTCGCCTGCTCTCCATCACGAGAGAAAACAATTCCAGCGCAACTGGAAACGCTGGGCCTCCGTAATGGTTTCTCTAATGGTTTCCACCTCACCCCCAGTGTGTGCTGCTGAGCTCCGAGCCCCCTCCCTTCCTGTAAAGGCCCAGTTTCCGTACAGTGGGCACGCAGAGAGTTAGCACTGTTGCGGAGGTGCCTGGAGAAGCCCCCAGCTGAGGCACCACTGGGGCTCACGCTTGTTCGCTCTCTCTCACACACAAACACACACACACACAGTTGGTTTAATCTTTAATTCCTCTCTGCTGGAATTTTGGTGCCATCAAGGTATGGATGTTAATGACCCCTCTTTATTGCCGAAAAGAATTTATGGAGTGCGAGGTAAAGTCGCAGACGGGCCCAGATTATGAGCCGACAAAGACTGGTCATTTACAAGCACAAGGAAAGGGGCACAGTTTCTGAGACAACCCCCCTCCCCCAGCACCCAGACAGCTCAGATTTCTGTTTACCTCTGATTTGACGAGAGGACCAGGAAGGGGGGCAGGATGGTAACTCACATTAAAGCCAGACAGAGTTAGTTGGCTATTCTGACCCACTCAAGGGGTGACTCTACAAAGCCCCCAACACACCACGATGGCACTGTGGCTGTTGCTATGGAAACCGGTGGTTAGGCCCCACTGATGACACTCAGCATTAAAAAGCAATTTTTTGGTCACTATGGCAACATTTTTCTTTAGGTAACTTTAAAATTTAAAATTTCTTTCACCTCCCAAAAGGCCGGTAAATAAACAAACTGAACACCTGATGATTTTTAGGGCAAATTAGAACCATTTGAAATGTAAAAATATAAACATGGTTTTAAATTAAAAAAAATATTTAAAAAAATCAGTGCTCTGCTTTGATATTTTAAAACCAGAAATGCCACTGGGTAAAGCCATTAGAATGTAGGTAAACCAGAGCAAACAAGCTGGGCTGTAATTCCATCCAAGGCACAGTCTTAATTCAATTATTTCATTCCCTTTAAGTTTAAGTCTCCGGTGAGCTGGGGAACTTCCGTCATTCGATCTGGGCCGACCGGGGCCTCATCTCTGGGCTTAGCAGTCACCAGATCCCCCTGCTGCGCGGCCTACTGGCCGCCTGCAGCTGCTAAGCTTCAGCCCTCCTAAAAGCAAATTATAAACCCAATAGCTGATATAAAATTACAGGGAACTAGCATCTATTTCTGCAGCACAACCGGCTCCTAAAAGTTTATTAAAAGACGGCCACACAGAAGCCAGAAGCATTAAATCGCTCAAATGGGCCTGAAGTCACATGACGTGAAACTCAGGTGTTTATTGGCCCCCTTTTGCACCCATTGCCGCAGATTGGCTTCAGGACCCACTGGAGCAACTCGGCCGAACGGAAACAGACGACAAATGTTTGTTTAACCTAGAAGTGGCGACATTTCGCTTCTACTGGGGGTGGGAGTCCGAGGAAAAACACACCAGCCAGGCGGCCCGCGATTCCCGGCGCGGGTGAAACATGCATGCATGCACTGCAGTGCCGACTGATATTCATGAGGGGATCCCCAGTCGGTGCCGGCAAGGAGAGGCGTTCGCGGATAAAGCCCATTTCCTTTGTTCCGGTGCTTTGATCTGGTAATTGGCTGGTAATTGTGCAAGTGCACGCGCCGGTGAGGGGGCACTTCAGAGCACTCGCTCATCCTTAACGCGGCAGAGAAAGCCGCCGCCGCCTGTACCACTGCTTGTCCCCACGGCTCCGGGTCTCCTGCCATCATCTCCCGAGGCCTCGTGCCGTGGATGCAAGAGATTGCAGGGACCGGGCCTATGGACCTGCTCCAGGCACTGTACCCATCCGGCTCCTGAGCGGGACCCCTCGGCCCAGAAAGTTCTGCGATGTTCCCACTACTCTGGGACATGCAGAATGATGGACAGCACACAGTCATCCCTCCAATGAACCAAAATCCATGAGCATGAGTCCCTGTTTTTGTGACGTGTGCCCAAAATCCATGCATCATTTGGTGGGGGGGGTTTGAAAGCTTGCTCAGTTGTTTAGTCAGTTAATCAGTTGGTCGGGAAAACAGACAGAATCTAGGACAGAACCCCCCACAAAGGTACAACAGCAGCACCCCCCATATGTTGGTTTGGTCAAGATCCCAGAACTGGATGTGCATTCAGCTGCAATTTTAACCCATAAAAAAAATAAATAAATAAAAAATTACTGGCATATTTAAGTCAAGCACCTCACTGAAGGGTTTCAAGACAGGGTCCCTCCTGGGACTAGAACCAACAACCTAGAGACTAATCCTCCTTGCTGCAAAGCTCAAGCACTTAAGGCAACAGTTTAAAATACAGGCCTCTCTCTCAAATCAAATAGCTATTTAAAAAAAAGAAACATAAAACCTATTATGGCCAAACCGCAGAAAAGGCCCAAATGTTGTTAATCCTCCAACAATTTCAGATCCTTCATAGTAATGAGAAAAAGAGAAAAGCACAGACAGGAGTAACTAAACTGAAGCGACCAACAGGCCATTCCACAGAAATATTAATATCAGCACTATATGACTTATATTGGTAATTAGACATAGCTAAATGACTCACAGGGACCAGATGTGAAAACAAAACTTGAAACACATAATTAGACTGTTACTACATACGCACGATGAGAACGCAATTCATAAACCTGCCTCGGGAACATAATCATATATAAGGAATCGGCCTACTTGTAATTGCAAATGGGCACCCGGCCCTGGCAGGAGGCCGTGCGCGGGAACGCTCTCACTGGCGGGATGAGAAACGGGAGGGGCATCGGCGAAAAACGCCGCCGTAAGTAGGACACGGACAGTAATGTGGGAGTGGGATACACGACGGCGGGAGGTGCTGATAGGGTACGCGCTGCTCCCCTGCGTAAAGAGCGTGCAGATGATCCCTCCCCACGTTCTCTTGCAGATTTTTCCGGAAAAAATCCGGGCTTCTGGAACGCATCTGTGACAGGTAATACAGGAAAATTGAAAATCATACATGAGATGGGAGCCAGGCCTACAGGAGGGCTGTTCATTTGTGTACTTCGCTATCAACACTGAGAAAGTGTCAATTAAAAGCACCACACTTATAATACCACAATTCAGCGAGGGGGAAAATGTGCGGCTCCTCCCCCAGCATGCACTTTATTTTCACGACACCATTCTAGAAAGTTTCTCACACCCGAGCACAGCGATCGGGAGGCTTGCCTGCCTGGCTGGGCGGCTCGTCAGGGTTTCTATGACAAAGGGCACGTTACATAAGGGGCTGCATCCGAGTTGGGCGTCACTGGCAAGTGTGGGAGCGATGATTACAGCTGATAACGTCACACCGAACTCAACCCAGCCAAGAGGGCAGCAACGCAGCGGAGTAGGACATTGCAGTGCGGCGTGGAAGGGGGATGAAAATGTGGGGAGGCTTTGCACAGTCTTACAAAACAGTCACTGAATGTGTCCACAATCAGGGCCCGACAGTGTAGTTAACACCAGACGTTGTGTAACTGCATGGCAGTGCATTATCTGCACACCTGAGGCAGGGGAGTAACATTAATACATGGGCGGTGTGTGGTTCAGCAGGTTTGAACACTGTGGCTGGGAGCAGAAGTGTTTGTTGGTTCAAATCCCATGCTTGTGACTTCACCGTTGGGCCCTAGAGCAAGGCCTTTAATCACTAATTGCTCCGGGCACTGTCTGACCCCGCTTTCTCAAAATCTCTTTGGATAAAAATTGTCTGCTAAGTGAATGTAATATTTTTCAGCAATAAATTAAGGTTGTAAACACACTGGATGTTTCGGTCCACTTATTCATACCGGAAGGCGTCAAACATGAGACCCACAGCGCCTTAAATCACAAAGAGCTGCCCAGACTGACAGTGCACTCCTTTCGTTCTGCGTCAGCCGCTGTGAATGCAGCATGGCGCTGATTCATTCACCAATTCCGAGGTAACACGTCTCTCAGTGATCGCATCAACGCGCCTATGTGCCGAGCCTCGGACGCCTATTCCCGAGCAGGAACTATGATTTCAAGCAAATGAAAAAAATGGAGCATCCTGAGTGAGACAGAGATCCCAGAATCAACGCCATTGAAATCTCACCATTTCCAAGTCCCATTTCAGAGTGACAGGGCCTGTGATTATCAACAAAGCTACGTTTTAACATCGTTTAACGGTTACTTTGTGGTGCCCGTCACAAAATCACAAACCCACAAGAACAGCCCCCTCCTCCCCAGGGTAGCCAGTCCCTCCCACCTGGTGCTTCCTGATGGCCTGGCTTAACACCCAGCACCATTACGACGCCGTGCCCCCTCCGAGGACCCAGGCAGGACCCCGGGTACGTCACGCGTGTCAGCTTCAGAGAGAGACAATTTGAAATAAAACACAAGGTGAAATGAAGCAAGGAGGGACTCCGACACAAAACACGGCGACCGCGAGGGCGCACGCGGGGGCCCGCATTTAAATTTTAAAAGGCGCACGGTGCGGCAGCGGAGGCCCCCACGGGGCCCTGGCTGCTCTCTGTTTTGTTTCCTTTCTTGTGGATTTTTCGACTCGGCCTCATCAGTTGTGCGCCTGATGAAACGAAGACTGACAGCTCCTTTACATTTCTAAAGGCCCCAGTGCAGCTGTGCTTATCCCACCAAGCAGCAATGAATTAGGGGGAAGCCCAACTGGGCACAGGGGCGGCAGTCGGGGCCGGCTAACCCTATGCAGCTTACTCACTTAAAGCAGCTAAATAAACCAAAAAAAAAAAAAAAAACCCTTCTTCACCTCCGTCCCAAATCAAAAATGACTGGAGGTAAATACTGATTTGCCATTATTAGCAACATCAAAAATAACACTATAATCATACATGTGAGCATATAGTGTTAAGGCAGCTCCCAGATCAGGGCACCTCAATCCCGCTTCCTTGTTTACTTCACAGATGACACTCCCCTCCTGGCTGATGAATTTTCACCCCACCCTTTGCACATGTGGAAAAACAAAACAATGCGAGCTCCCGTTCCATGGAGGAGGGTGGGCAAGGGGGAAGCCAAGCATGTTTAATTGTCTTACGCTAATTAAGGGGAGGTTAAATCAGAAGGGCGAGAGCTTCTGGAGGGGAAAGGGGTGTCCCTGGGAAGGCTTCACCAGGTCGTCCCCATGTTGTTGCTGCTTGCCCGTTTGGATTTAGAGTTTCACTCACAGCTGCCAAGTCTGCGCAGACGGGACAGGTCTCGCAAATGTTACTTAATTCCAAACAGAGAGATGAAAGCATGACCGTGTCATTAAAACCCATAAATGTAAACATGCACTATCGGCCTACGCCCCCACGTTCCCCCCGCCCCCAGACAGAACAAACACTGCCATTTTCTCCAACACCTGCATGTTTTCTGAATATATTCCGGGGTTCAATGGCAGTAAATGGAAAAAGTTCACATCTAGAACATAAAAAAATGGATAGGAAAGCTGACGAGCGAGGGGGTCACGCCCGCCTGCTCAGGCAGCGCGTCGCCCCCCCATCTGAAGCAGAGCATCAGGCCTAATTAATTTCTACAAGAAAGCACATTAACAATTTGAAGGGATTGCCTGTAATGAGAGCAGACTACCGCTATTCTGAAGCACAAAAAACAAAAGCCTTCACAGATGGAGCCCAGGCTGCAAAGGCATAAAGAGGAGGATGATGGGGTTACGCGGAAGGGCACCGATGTGCGCGGAGGCCACGCGGCCACCTGCCCGGGAGGCCCAGAGAACACCAAGCCGTGGACGAAGGTGCGCGAGTCTCCATCCAACTCTTAGCATGGCATCCACTCCTGCCGCAGATCGATAGTTACGGGCGGACACGATAGACAGCAGCCCACAGACCCACAGAAGAGATTCCTTAAGGATACTGGCATCAGGGGCTTGACGCAGCATGTGACATTTCCCTGCCAGGACACCAACGTTACCTTAAACCCCCAGGCACGTGGTCCAACCCTGACCCTTTACACAACTCTGCTGTCAGCTGTCCCATCGGAGACACAGTTAACCTGCATGATACCATGCTGCCAGGAAAGAAGTTCAGCCTCCGCAAGCAACCACCACAAGCCCACAATCATTTCCTGTCTACCTGAACTGCAGCAGATGTAATACACCAGGGTTAAAAATTATGGCCATCATTCATATTAAACTAAACTGAATCAGCATCAAATTACATCATACATAAACTGCAAAGCTGTTGCCTTGGTTACAACCAAAACTATACTGGATTTTCATTTAAATTGGGTCTGTAATCGTCGCCAAATTACATTTTACCTGTGATATGTGAGAACTATCAAAATAGTAGCAGAAGTAATAAATACTCACATACCCTTTAGATATATATGACTCGTCTTAAATTTCTTATGTCCTGAAGATCCAATTGCTTAATTAGCCAAACTTTCCAGAAAAACAATTACTTGGTCTTCTAGTCCATGCCCTTTGTTTAAAGGTTACAGAATGGTAATGAATCATAACTTATACTGGGCAATTACAAATTAAATGTTACATCCAGAGTAGTATTTAATAAATACTCTTTTAGAATGAAAGCCATATATATCGATGTGCTTGTCTATAGTCTTGAAGAATGTACTTATTTTATACGAAAATCACACACATTGAATGCCTAAACTTCCGTCGGGATCAATAAAGTATCTATTGTACATAACCACGCGCGACTACTCGGATAGGCCTAATCAACTAAATAAAGTAAAACTGTAAATCGAGATTTTTAAAAAAAAAAAAAAAAAAAACTTAAGGCCTCTTATATTATATGCAAAGGGTTTACATTTTAAAGCTCACTTCAAACTAGACTTGACGAGACTTTAAACATTTCACAGGGCTGATGTAAAATTCCTTCCCAAGACAGTGATTAAATGACGCAACAAAGTATCACGCCAGCGGGATTAATGACCGGCGCACGTTCCGCTGAGGAAGTTTCTGCATTCCGAACTCTTTGTGACGTCACATCAAACGCCCGACATCGTTCTGTATTGACACAGATTAACCTGTTGCTCTAGAAACACATGGCAGACAAAATATTTGTCCTTACACAGATCCTCACAAACACTTTACTGTGAGTTTTAAGAGTGTGAGCACTCTCTTCGGCATCCTAAAAGAGTTATGCCGATGCTTTCTAAAGAGGGCCTAAAGGCACACGAGTTTAGTACATACAACGAAATTCAATACGCAAGTTGTTTGCCACAATTATTTCACATCCGTGAAACGTCATAAAAAAAATCTTCCCCAAAACTCTACCAAGAGGTCAGTTACAGTAAGTTCAGGGTTAAACGCTAAACAGGGTTATAGAGAAATGTGCTGAGCGATTCAGTTCGCGTTAACGTCTTTGTTTGGCTTGCACTTTTTAATCCC
The DNA here is from genome assembly GCA_026777985.1 of Mormyrops attenuatus. NCBI lineage: Eukaryota > Metazoa > Chordata > Actinopteri > Osteoglossiformes > Mormyridae > Mormyrops > Mormyrops attenuatus. The sequence continues at coordinate 20,789,540 of JAODKC010000049.1, read as the reverse complement.
TTGGCTCACCGCTCTACATTAAACACGTTGGGAGTCCGTGTTCTTTTTAAACATCCACGGGCTTCAGTCCGCGTTTTTAAATATCCAGTGTTATGGTTGCAAAGATAAAATGGTTGCTTTCGCAGTACAAGCGCCTCTGCAATGCGACTGAAGGAGTTACGATTTGAAACGACCCCCAGTTCGCAACCCTAAGCGTAGTGGATTCATAGGTTTAACGCGATCTGCTCGGACTAGAATTTAGGATACCTCCGACCGCAAATGTCCGTGCGTTTCAAGAATCAACTAAAATCTGAAATAATTGCACAGCCATGCCGTACTTCGGGGGGGATTCTCATCCGTCTACCCAGAGGTCATACGCAGGATATGTGCAAAAACGAAACAAAAACATCGCATAGTGCATTTAAGGGTCCGGGTTATAACGTGCCACTTGCTCGTCGTACGTTTTCAGACATTAGCGCCGAAGCGCCCTGAATTACAGCGAAAGGCTCAAACGCAGGACTGCTTTCTGTCCCCGCGTGTAGCGAGAGATCCGAAGATCAAACAACCCCTTTCTCGATGCTTTATGCTCCACTGGCCGATCTCTCCGAACGCGTTACTCGCAGATCCTTCCCAAATAAACACTACGAATCGACAGCAATCCCTCAAACGAAAACCATACTCTTGTATAGTAATGGCCAAGTCAGTTTATTAACGAAAAGCTCTTACATCGGGACATGTAACCCGGAAAAAGCCAGAAGCGATATGGCTGTCTGCATGGCTTCAAATAGGAACACTATGAAAACCAAACAAAGCCATTCTGACAACAATTACAGGGGAAATTCGCGCTATTTCAAGCAATATTGTTGCTAATCAATGTGGCGAGGCACACAAACGAAGCATTATAATGGTACTTCAATTGTTTCTGTCGTTTTTGCACAAATAAGAGTACCTCGGTAAGTGATCAAATATAATAGATTTGATGTTGAAGAGGAAAAACCTGGCACCACGAGAGCTCTCTCTACAAAATCGGTGCCAACACAGCTAACTCCGAATATTTAGTCTCATCGACACATTTTAATACACAATTCTTTGTTCTTTTACAGTGTACGTGAAAGGCCGGCAATGAAAGTTTAATACGTTTTCAATACAGCAAGCAAAAAGGACGTGTAAACTTGTAAAGGTCAATTTACAAAGCATTATCAATCATTAAAATAATACACTTACGTATTTCTTTTGGATTATGTTTCTCTTGGGTCTTTCCTTGCTCATTCTGCAATCCAGACTTGTAGTTGCTACACAGAAAAGCGCCACATGAATTGTAAAGGTTTCTTTCTATTTTCGCGGAGCACGCCAAAAGCGATTTAAATCCCCGGTTTGTTGTCGAGCCGTACGCGTTAACTCCCTGTTCCGTATTTCCTTCGCGAAACAAACGCCGCGTTTCGTTGGCAAAATCCCGAATTACCAATCCACAATGAAAAGGAAAAAAGAAAACGAAAAATCACTTCGGCATAACATACTCAAAATAATTAACAGTATCTTCCATCGGCGAAACAGGGCTCGTTAAAAATATTTAACAGTATTCTAAAAGACTGTGTATTGAGTAAACGAAGTTACATCTTGTTTGGGAAGCTAATTAAAGGTAAGCGAACAAATAAATACAAAAAAAGGAACGTAGTCACGTTTTGCTGGAGCTACCAGGCGATGAGCGAACTCCCCAGCACTGTAATCTACACAAGGCAATCTTCTTTCAGCGGTAACTTTAAAAGCACTGACGAATTAGGGACCGAGTCAAAATGCCCATATCAGCGGTCTCTTCAACGGCTTGGCTAAAACCAGTAAGAACTCGTTAAAAGTCTGTGATCACAGGCCAACCAAAACTGAACTGCACTGTGCATATACTCGTGCACGAGGTCCAATATGCTCATATTTTTGTTTTATTAAAGCAGCGCCAATCTATCTGTAACACGAAAGGAATACGGATGTTTGGAGCGCCATCTGCATCTCGTCCGATCTATTTAAGCTTCGATCAGGCTTAAAGTGTGCACTGCTTTTAGGATGAAGTTTTTTGTGTGATTATAACTCTGTTTTAAGTTGCCGTCCACGCAGATATATTGCGGCACGGAAGACTTTATATTTCATCAAATATTTAAATTGTCAATTTCTTTAATCAAACTTTGACTTCGTCGCAGCTTTGATACACATCCAGGCAAATAATACTTGGAAACGAAAAAGTTTTTCCTCTGGCTTGTGGCGTCGTCTTCAGTAATGATATAACATAAAATAATTATACCTATAATTAAACGGAAAAAGTTCAGAGGTAACTAAACAGTCTTTAACGCAGTCAATTGCTCATTTAACCGTGATGACATTGACGATATATTTGACATGATAACAATAAGGCTCGAACAAAAAGTAGCAATACCATTATTTACACCATTAATAAATATTTATATTTATGATGTCTTATTCTATTTAGACATCTGGGCAGAAAGGGGACTGTTTAGTGAGCTCTGTGGCCCTTACATACAATTTAGTATAACTTAAGATAACCTAAGGCAATAAACCACTGTCCGTCCATCCGTCCATTTTCCATCCGCTTATCTAGCACTAGGTCCTGCGACACCAGTAAAATCTTATAGGTAACATAGACAGCCGTCTAGGGCGCCAGCCTCTGAGAGGGAGCCGATTTGTCAGGCAATTTCACTTAGCCTCGGACTGGGGGCGCCGGCGCTGATGCTCGCCTAGGGCGCCACATTGGCTAGGACCGGTGCTGGTATCGTCATGGAGCATGGTAACCGTCATGGTATCGTCTCAGTCACTTTAAGACACAAAGCAGGGCTTCTTTAAAATTATCCCGAATAATCAGTGTTGAAAGGCTAAGCCCTTTACGTCGTTTTAACTGTTCTGTGTACCGGTAACCCAAATTGAGAAGAAATATATACACTGTAGTATAATTCTAAAGGCATTTTAAAATGTAAAACAAAGGGATAATTTATACAAGATGTAAACAGAAGAACGTAAATGGATCAGTTTCAAGGACAAAACAGTTTGCAATACATGTCAGGATCAGTTAAACATCAAAGGACCGCGCTTATTTATTTATGCACATAACTTTGTCTGTATAAATCGGTCTTTAGGTTCCTCCAAATTAATGGATTCCAGCTGCTCCCCTGTGCAGTACTTTATTGTGACGGTGCATAACACTGGTAGTCAATTTATCAACGAGCAAGACTCAGCAGCCAAGCAAAGCCGCCCCTCCGCTTTCAGCAGACTGGAAGCTCAAAGGAGGCGTGAATGTGTGGATGATTTTGCAAACAAGCCGTTATGACTGTTTGCTGACTGAATCCTCTTCCCTCATACTGGCCCAGAAGGTCAAAAAACAAAAAAAAACAGGCACAAAAACTCGTAGTGGGAAATTGTTCATTTAACCCTTGGCGTATCACACTTAAAGTATGCTGAGTGGCTCAGAGCACAAAACCGGTCTTCAAGTGTTTTTATTGACGGTGCCCTGCTAAAGGACCGGCTTTGCCGATTTCAGTCCTCCCTGGGAGCTGCTGAAGTGCCTGCTCATTGCTGCATACAGGAAACGCTATGGCTGAAGGCTGCATTGTAGCACATTACAATCTATGGGGCCAACGGCATTTTTTTTCTCCTCTGGCCCTTAATTATCTTTGCTTGTATAAGCAACTTTTTGACCCAGATTAAAATAAAACTGTTTTGCATATTCAAACTGGTTGGGGTAAAATCTATTTTTTATTCTACATTCAGATCCCCGCAGACTCCCGGTTTCTTCTGGTGTGCTGGAGCGATTCCTCTCCAGTTTATAAATGAGGGTATCATCGCGGGGTCTTTCTGTGCGCTAGATATAGTCAGCAATTTACCACAGGCAATGGAAATGTAACCGGACGATGGCGCTTAATCTTAGGTGTCATCTGTTACGCTTAAACGGCAGGGCGCTTTTCCCACTGAGTCTACAATTCTTGGCCGTGTAACACAGTGTGCCAACGTCCTTATTATAGAAACTTAACACGCGTCTCTGTCAGACTAGACTGGGGTATTACGTGCATAAGACTTGAACTGCATCATGTGTCGATGTATCGTTTTAGTTATTACATTTTAAACAACCTCAAAACAACAACAACAGCAGCAACAACAACAATAACAATATCCAACCGACAATCAGTACATATTAATAATATTTAATAAAATGAGGACAGGCTCGTTAATTTATTACAAAGTACAATGCTGGCAATAAACGTTGTTTTTTCTTCTTCTCCGTGACTCTTGTTTAGCTCTGAATGCTCTATAAACCCCTCACCCCGCCTCTCACCGTGTGCTCCCCGCGATCTGCTCCATTCTCACCGCGACCCTGTTGGATCGGCCCTCGTGGAAAATGGATGGCTGATTATATTCGAATGGTTAGGAATTTGGCATCGGCTCAGAAATGTTAGATGTTCCCATATTCTTTTGCCAAATTTCTGGAAGAGTTAAATTATGTATCACGGAATAACACTTAACTGGAAGAGGCATTTTTTTCTAAGGCAGATGCCAAAGTTAGACCAAAGCTGGAAGTAGTCGTCTTTAGTGATATGTTACCAACCATATTTTTATATTTTACATTTTTGTAACTACTGTTTTTCACGTGAAATTGAGTTTACCTGCTCACCCTCTCCATTTACACTCTAATGCGATCGAAAAACAAATTTCATTGCTCATGTCTCCTGGTGTGGGGAGACCTGGGTAGTTTTAGTCCCTTACAACCGATAATCAGGTATCTCGAGCTGGAAAACCTCCCGTGACATGATTCCCCGAAGAAGAGACCGAAACGCGTCAACAAAAGCAAGACACTCATATCGCGATTGGCGTAAGGTTTTTGTTAAAACCGGGATCTGTACTCTGATTAATTTTAACAATCAGCAATGTTTTATAGAGTATTTCGGTGAGTTTTACTGTAGTTTGCGATACATTGCAAGATCCCTGTTTGTAAGCAGGGCTGGCTTTCTCAGTTCACCCCGGGAACCTTTCGTCCCTACCGTGAACGTGCATGGAAACCTGTAAGGTCACATGACCCCATATGAACCGCCGCAGCACTTCTTCAGACGCACTGTTAAACCTGACACCTTTACACCCCCCCCCAGACACAACCTGCCCCCAGCTGTGCATTAATGACCTTCCCTAGTATTTGAGTTACAGGGGAGGGTGATGGGTCGTCTGCCTTCCAAATGCAGAGCCCCTCACCCCCTTCAGCAGGATGTCAGAAAGGCCCATATAAAAGGTGTATTCTTACAGTGGGACTAATAATGCGCCCAGGGTGGACATGGGCACAGGTGGAGCCCCCTGCCCCCCCTCCCCACAGCCGCTGCTCTGGCCCAGCGTCCTTTCATGGCAGGACACCTGCGCCAGGCACAAAGGCCACCCCTATGGCCCATTGTGGGCGCGAGGAGGGTACGGGCGACCTTCACTGCACGGAGACAAAGTAACACAAGCATCCACCGCTGAGGAACAGCTGTGGGGTAGGATGACAGCAGCTTGGGTGGTCTGTTGGGGGGGCGGAGCTTAGGGGTTAGCCGGCCAATCAGAATACCTGATGAGGATGCATTGACTCAGAAGTGAGACTTGAGAGGGGACGTGAAGAATTTATAATTTTCGATTTTTTTTGGTATTACAGTTTGGGGAGACATACGCAATGTAGAATTTGATTAACAGCAAAAGAAGAAAAAACGAACAAAATCCTTAATTGAAAGAAAATAGGAATAATACTCCCATAAAGTAAGAGCCTTGTTTGTGCACTACAGATCGCTCTTCACATTGTGCTCTGCCATGCAGAGAACAATGCAGGGGAAGGTGTTTTCTGTTTATGTTAGTGTTGCACAGTTTAGAAGCTGCTCACATGCAGTTGCTGAATGAGAGTATGCATCACAGTGGTGTAATCAGTCTTCTAGGATTATTAAAGGTTGATCAATGGAGTATTCTCAGAGAATATTACAGCCCTTTTAGATACACACTCAAAGTGGGCAATATTCCTTATGTTTTTATACTGGGCTTTTCATAGCAGCATGGTTTGCATGAAAATAAAGGATATCGTTCTTGTGGGAGGTCCATCCAATTTGCATTTCCCATGGGCCCTTGCAATTTAGCTACATATGTCCTCTTTATAATAGGTGGGTTTTTTTCGGTGATGGTTGCTTTTCACGTTTGTTTTTCTCCTTCTCATTCTTCTTCAGGCTTATTTGCAAATGAAAAGATGCCATCGTTCCAAGAGTGATTCGTAAATAATCGCTTAGGTGAGGGACAGGGATTAGATAACATGCGTGTGCAAGGTATGTCCAAACCATCTGTGTGTGTGTGTGCGCGAGCGGGTATTCCTTACCTTATGGGGACACAATGTCCCCACAACGTGATGAATACCAGTATCCTCGTACCCATAAGGGAAAACTCAATTTAATAAAAATCTGTGACTGCAATGAAAAAACTAAAATGTCATAGTTAGTGTTAGCATTTTTCCCATAGAAATGAATGAGCGGTCCCCAAAAAGATATGTTTATCCAACATGTGTGTATGTGTGTGTGCGTTTGTGCGCAAGCACGTGCGTGTGCATGGGCTGACCCCAACATGGAAAGCGGCACCATGAGGGTTCCAGCCTGTTGGACGGTGCCGTGAGCTCATCCCTGGACTGGGGGAACCTGCCTCGAGGTAAATGTGGCCTTGGGGCCGCCACGGCAGCTGGTCTGTGTAATTTTCCCATTGAGCAGGGATGAAAATAAAATTTGAAATACTCCAGTGATCCCGCCTGTGTGTGCTGTAGGTCATTTAAGGGGCGGCAAATAGTGCCTCCATGCTGGCGGCTTCCACTTACACCTGGCCGGGCGTCTGAACTCACTCCAGGGCCTTTAAGAACATCACAGCCACTTACTGCTGTCCCTCAGACCACGTTAAACTTCTTTATTTCATTCCAATAAAGTCCTTCTCCTAATAAATAATCCAGCCTATACTGATTCTTCACAAAAAGCTATATGTTTACTGTGATGTTGGTTGTCCATTCCTGAATGCAATTTCAACAAAAGCCAGACATAACAAACATTCTGTTGTTGTCACCACAAGGATTGAAAATTGTACTGATAGTACTAATTGTGGTGTGACATGTCATATTTTAATCCAGTCCCTGGATCACAGTAGGGAAACGATCTTCAGGAATAGCCATACTAGATGCAGCATGCAGTGTGGTGCCACAAAGACCCCTTTACCTCACAATGATTTCAGAAGACTGCAATTCAAATGGTTGTATATTCCAGCATCATAAACTAATGGTACCTATTGTATAATGCGGGTTTTGTTTCGCAGTTGAATATTTTGAGAGGGATTATTGCCATACACCTTAAACTACACCCTAAAGTGTGATCATTCTGCCATAATAATTTATATATATTTATATCTATAATCTATCGATGTCTTTCAAGAAAATGAAAAAATCAATGCAGTTTAATTGACATAATTTTTTTATATCTGGAATATATACTGGTTTATGATTTATGAAATAAATTCTTATGAATGTCATTCACTTGTGTATTTATAAATGCGTCCATCAGCTGAGGGGCAGGTATGTTTCAGATAATGGGGACTTCAGATGAACTCGTGTCCTCGGCGCCCTGGGGCGTGATAAATGGAGCTTTCTGTCAAGGTTTTCCTTTAAGATCACGTAAACACCCCAAATAACAAAGTGTGATTATGATGACATTAATTATCATTACTTTCAATTACAATATCCAACAAGGTCCATCCATTATGAGGCCAGATCCCTGTGGAGACGGAGCGGGGGGGTGGCGTGTCTGCATTAATTGAGCGTGATTACACTTCCCTGCGTCCACTTAACTCAAGCGCGGGACTGACCCCCTCTCAGAGACTTGGGCCTGCCCTTTGGCCCAGGGATAATAATAATAATAATAATGGCTCCACATGGGGGTCATACCATAAGTTTAATGAACGGGGGTGTCCTCAGAGCAGGGCTAGGCTTATTTGGCCAGGTGACACCTCCCCTCAGCACATCTCTGCCTGTCACCCTGTTGGCCTAGCATTCGTGAGCTGCGTTAACAAATCTTTTGTAGTGGGATGCAAAAGGCAAAAGGCTGCTTTGCTCATTTGACAGATATGTGCCCCCCCCCCGGTTATCAGGCAATCCCCCTCCCCTTACAACATGACAGCTGCCGTGGATTACAGCTATTAATAAAATACCGTTAGCGCCATGGGTCGCCTGGGCCGGCTGGTGTCCGCCCCAGATAAGGCCCCGCGTGAGCTGCGCGGCTGTGCGCTGGCTTCCGTGAGCATTCTGCACAGGATGTGTTTGATTGGCCCCCTTCCCAAAACGCCTGTGTGCGAGAGGACGCCTCTTTATGAAGGCCATGATTGGAGCAGGTAGAGCAAGTCGGGGGTGACTCGTCACCAACATGTGTCAGTGCCGGTCGGCAGCGGTGGGACGGGGGGAGGGGATGTCGCTTCCTAAGGAGCGCAAGCTTATTCCGCCTGTCAGCAAGAATCCCTCCGCTCGCTCCCAGATCTGCCGCGGCCACTCCACATCCGAGTGGGAGTGCCCCCCCCAGGGATGCTTCCTGCGAGTGCCTGTCCGAGTGTATGCCTGGCATCTGTGGGAATGGCCAGTGTTTCTCCAGGGGGGTCTCTGGGCCCTGGAGGGGTGTGTATGTGCGGTTCGGGGTAATTAGGAAATAAACAAATTCAGCAGCAGCTGTGAATGGGAGTCTGTATGCGTGCAATCTGTCCGGTGCCACACACACACACACATACGCACACGCGCACACAAGCACATACACACACACACGCACACACACACACACACACACACATGTCGGGTAAACATATATTTTTGGGGACCGCTCATTCATTTCTATGGGAAAAATGCTAATGCTAACTATGACAACCTTAACCCCTACCCAGCCCTAACCATAACCATAAGTAACCAAGCGAAATACAAGAGCATTTTTAGTTTTTTTGTTGCAGTCACACATTTTTATTAAATTGAGTTTTCCCTTATGGCAAGGTAAGGTATACCCGCTCACGCACACACACACACACACACACACACTCGCGCGCGCATGCACACACACACATAGATACCCATATGCGCACAAAGACACACACAGAAAAGAACACCAGACAGCCACACACATTCTTCTTCCTCTTTTTTCAGCTGTGACATAGATGCTGTGTGCCGGGGCCCTGTGGTCAGAGGTGTTTCGATCAGTTTGTCAGTGGCCTGCTTCACAACCTCCAAGGCCGTACCATACTCTGGGCTGGGGTGGTGGGCTGTGAGATGGAGATGGGTCAGGTGACAAGACACATTTGTGTGTGAGGTCTGAGGTTTGTAACATATTAGAAACCCCCAATGTATCTGAAAGACAGATGCCAGTGCATTAACAGCACTCTGTCCTTCTGACATAGAACGACGCGGCATCCCTGTTGAATTCATACATTTATGTCACATAATTGCTTCGCTTTGACAGCACAGCCAGTGTCTTGAGTAAACAAGAGTCCTGTTGACCTTAACAGAAGAGGAAAAGCCTGTCTCTTGCTATCTGGGCAGAATGTTTACTATTCACATCCCCTATTTGCTGTTTGTTTTGGAAGTCGCACCAAACCGAGCCCGATATGCAGGTTTGCCGGGACTGTATAGAGATGAGCCGTAACTATCGTGGCGCCTAAACGCCCACCCGGGTCTTCACACTTAAAGGGCGGATTGTCCCACAGGATGCGATGATCCCAAGCAGTCAGCAGTACCTGTTGTTATCTCCCAACGGCCGGCCTCTTTGTTTAGGTATCTCTCCCAGGCTGCCTGATTTTGTTTTTCAGTGTCATTTGGGAATCTCTGCCATCTCTACGTGCTAATGGCAGCCCCCATCCCACAGGCCGTCACCACCTAATATGCCCGCCCACCCCGCCGTTCCACTGGCTCAAAGCGAGAAAGCGAAAGATAAAGAGTGGATGTCTGCTTCTTCTGGGGCCAAATGGTCTCTGCGCCCATGGCAACCTACAGATGCGCCCCCCCCTACAGGAGTGGTGCTGTGAGATTAGGGTGCCTGCACAGGGTGGGGCCCCGTTGATGACCGCCCCCCTGCCATGGTTTCACACAAGACAAACTGTTACTTTAAAGTCCCTCCACATCATGGTGACCTCCTTCATGTCTTCACCTTTTTTCAGTCCTCTCCACCTCCCCACCATGGACTTCCCCTTACTCCTCAATCTTCACCCACCTTCAAAATACCTCGCCCCTTTTTATAAATGGCAGGAATAGCTGTAAATTATGAGGAGTATAAATGAGGCTGCATGTCTGATGTCTCTAATGTCCGAAAGCCACTGCTGACGTTCCCCCGAAGGATACAAAATACGTGCAAGCAACAAGGCTGATGGCCTTTAATGGCGGAAACGCGGTCATGTGACACAGCTCTGTATCTGAGCATCACAGCTATGCCATTTTACCCATCTGCTGTTCTGATTCTGAGATTGTCTGCTGTACGAGAGCCTTTACCATGCACATGCTTGACCTTCCCCCCTAAAAACGCAGGGTTCTTGCGATCCGTCATCTACCGAAAACCCAAACGCAGGGCACACACGATCCATCGTCTCTCAAGACCCAAACTCAGGACACTCGCGATCCTGCAGATAAGTTCCAATCCCTCCCGACTCAAAAGGCCCAAAGTAAAATGACCCCACCGTAGCCTGATGCATTACATTAAGTTCAGGGTCAAGGGATAAAAAAACAGCCAAGCTTTGTTTTGAGAGTGAAGCCGTTCCTCTACTTGCCGTTTACTTGATTGCTTTTACAGCAGATGTATAACGGTGTCCTGGCCTCAGGCCGACTTGACACACAATTGACACAGTCGGTTTCTAGAAGCCCTAACTGATTCCATATTTTATCTGGGAGTGATTATCCAGGACGGGCACCCTGAAACCATTATCGATCACATTGATTTGTCCACTTTTTGAAGTGAAGCATTTTAGCCATGCATTTTCTGATTTTGCTGAACGTATTGAGCTAATACTCTCCATTAACCTCCCACAGACCAAAGGTCCTCGACATGCCAGCCGGCTAATTTACCATCATCAGCCATAGTTACGAGGTGCTCTCCGTGCTGCATAAGCTTTACTTTTGTGTTTTCTACTCTGATGTTTAGCTTGTAGCAAAATAATGAGCTTTTTGTTCAGTACAAGTTCGGTCTCTCTGGTTGACTGGTTGCAGCCATGTCGTTAAATCATTGGTCTAGTACTGGATTTCATTATGCGATGATTATATGATCCTTACCTCATACTGGTGAGTGTTCATGCAAATTGAAACCTATATTAAATACACACAGGGTTGAAATGGCCATCTGGCACCCCGATGATCAGCAAATTTTATTGTCAAAAAATGTCAACTGTTTTTTAAAAATTTTTTTGTTTAGTTTTTACTTTACTTTAGTTTTTAAGATCACTTCAAGGTACCGAAGATGTGGGAATCATTCAGCTCACAATAATGTCTAGCCTGTGAAACTGACACTGTTGGCTATTACCTTTACCCTTAGATGCTTTGGGGGTGCATGAAACGGAGGACTAGAGCAGTGTTTCCCAACCTGGTCCTCGGGCCCCCAGTCAGCCCATGTTTTTGCTCCCTCCCAGCTCCCGGTGGATTTTCCGGGGATCCCCAAGGGCTGGGTTGGGAAACACTGGACTGGGCTACTTGAAGCAAGAGGGGAATGCAGTAGTTATACCGGGACAATGGTGTGCTTTTCAGGGATCATGGGGATTGTGTTGGAACAGGAAGGAGAGTACCCAACCCCCACCCCCCCCCCAAAAAAAACACTGCTGAATCTTGGACTGGAAAGAAAACTGAAGAAACAGGACTGTGATGGTGTGAAATGGTTGTGATATCATATCTTTGTCCAAGTGCTGTGGGCAACAAATTCAAATCTCTATACAGTGCAGGGAATGCGGCAGGTAGAAGTAAGCAGAGCAAACCCATACATACAACAGCATAAAACTCCTTGTAGTTATGTCCCAGACCCTACAATCGGAGAAAAACATCAGCTACATCACCAGGCACATTTTCCTGCAAGAGCTTCTCAGAGATGTTTCATGAGAAAGAATTTTATGAGCTGGAAGCAGGTGCCTTAATCAGAGGAGGCTCGTGTTCTCCTCTAAGCTCATGGCTGACGTCTCGCCACTTGTCAGCACTAATGTGTTTTCCTGAACTTCCCCAAAAAAATGAAAGTAGCTGCAAGGAGGGTGTAAAGAGAGTTAAGTGAGGGGGGGTGTCTTCAGCAGCAGGAATGACTGAGCTGAGACAGCAGACAAAAACCTTCACCCACGTAGAGGAACGCTGAGACTTCACCCCCCCGTCAGTCGCAGTGTTTCGAAGGGCCGCAGTTCCGGCACATCTGCCTGAGGGATTTCGTTTATGTCCACCGTAGCTTCCTGTTATTCTGTTTCAGAGTCATGGTCTCACTTCCTTAGCCGAATGTGTCGCGTGCAACGCGCTCTTGTGCTTTCCCTCTCAGAACTTGTGCGACGACTATCTAAAATAAACCCACCGCCACCTCTGGGCTCTCAGGTCACATGGAGAATTGTCTGGAAACAAAGAAGCCCAGAGGGTCGATCATAAAGCGGTCAGCGGTTAGTGAAGCACAATGGACAGATGGACAATCAAGGAGGACTTCGGCAATTTGTATGCTAGTGCTTCTCACAGGGGAAACAATGAAAGAAAAGGTTATTTTAAAGGGATGACGAGAGGTCACATTCTCTTGATGATGTTCCTGCTGTCTGTGATGTTCTGATTCTATTTAAATTTAAATTTAAATGACTCTATTTCCAGCAGGACAGGAAATGGAAGACAGCCCCCACGGAAACCCCTGTCACTCTTGCAGCTTGGGTCCATCCTGATCGTTGGTTCTGACGTTATGTTATGACTCCTCCCACTCCCGCTGATTACGTGCCTTGTTGGTTAGTGAGATGTGAGAGCTGTGCTTCCAGGGGGTCATTATCACGGTCAGTCATTTCAGAGAGCCGCGCGGGGGTCTGGAGGTGGCCTGGTGCTCAGTGAGTGGGCGCCCGCATGTGTGTTGGCGTACAGCCTGAGTCATTATGGACATGGTGACCAAAGTTTAAGCGTGATGATGCAGCGGTGAGAAAGCATGAGGGGAGCCCCCCCCCCCCGACCCCCTCTTTAGTACAGGATGTCTCCCAGACAAGGCTAACTCTGCTGCTTGAGGGTGGGAGCCTCGCAATCAGTATATTCAGTAAATCAGCAGCATGGATGGTCTTGTAGCTGCCCCACACGCAGGGGGGGCACCTACAGCCTGAGAGGGGTGATTCTGATGATGGGGGACTGGCTAAACTGTTAAATATAACCATGCATTGAAAAACCGAAAAGAAGTGTAAGTCATGTCCCAGAAAGGCTGGAAATGGCGGTGGTTTATGAGCAATTCCCAGTGAGGGAATCCAGCAGCGTAACAGAGGTAAAGGGCAGCCACTTACCCCTTCCAACCTCGCTCGGGGACTATCTTCATTTTTATGCAAATCAGGATGGGTCCCATGTTCTGGAAAAGTCCCTTTTCCCATTCCCAAGAATGTTGGCACACACACATACACACGTCCCCGATGCGCAGCCGTCATGGAGGACACAAGGCGTCTGTCCACTAAGCAACTAATCCTAATTTCTCAGAGGAACATCATGATGGATGGATGGATGGATGGATAGATAGTCAGAACTTTTTTTAAACTTGAGCGGTACCTTATTCAGTGATTCATTGTTCTTAAAGTCATTTAAACAGCAAAAACCAGAAAAGCCCCTTAGGGTCACTATGGCAGACAGCAGCTCCTGGCCCCGATTGGGGCCTCTCCTTCTCGGCTGCTCTCCGGTGCAGATTTTTGTGTGGGTATCCTGGTGGCCCCTGACCCGTGAAATGAGATCCAGGGGCCTTAAGTGGGAGTGTAACTGGGTTGATGGCTGCGGGTGAGCCGAGTTCTCTAGGTGCCGACAACTAATGAGGCCAACAGGATATTGGCAACCGCCCGTAATAACGTTCCCACAGAGCGGATGCTCCTAAATCAGGGCTGCTCCTGCCTTTGGAGGGGGAACAAAGCAAACTCCTCCTGTTTGGAGATTTCAGGCTTTAAACGGGGGACCTTGGACCATTGAGTCAGGCCCAAACAAGGTATCTGCTGGAGGTTTGTGTGCTTCGCTTCCTTCCGATGCGGGATGTCTGAAGGACCGCGAGCTTTTCTTTTTTCCCATAGAGACTGCTGGGAATGTGGGTCAGTCATGCGGATTATCTGTGGTCTCCTCCACGATGACGGGACGATGATCTGCGAGAGCAGAGTGTGCAGACAGACCACTTCACACAGCGCGTCCGTTCTGGCGAAAGTGAGCAGGACCTGTGCTCTTTATGTTTGTGGGGGGGTTCTAAGTAAGCGATTCCAAACCATAAAAATAACATTTTCCCAACCGCAATATCCTGTTTTCCCAAGTTGCTGGGTCAAAGCACAGACTTACTGAGGTCAGCCTTCCTCTAGGGTTTCTGCGCGGGATGACGCTGGCCTCCATCCGTCTCCATCTCCATCTGGAGAAAGCAGTCTCCCTCACTCCCCTTGTGTGCATCACGATTTAATGTTCTGCCTGAGAATTCACCGCTTTAAGATGATGTCACAGATGTCCTTGAGGCGGCCATTTTGACACGCCCGTCATTCCATCTGCAGATCCGCCGCCGCGGGTCACGCAGCCCTGGGAAGCACAGCCTCGCCTCCTTACGGTATGTGCCGCGTGGAGCGCTTTTCTTAACACCTGTTTCCATGTATGCGATTTGACTCAATATAGTTTCCTTAAAACATTCACACTCAATCACATTTCCTTTATATGTTTTAAAGAAATCTGCTTCTGCTCAAGAACCAAATCTCCAATCAGGATTGGCTGAAGGTGTTTTATTGTTTATTAAAGAAAACAACTTGATTCATGCACCCTCTGTCTTGCAACAAATAGTACTAATACTAACGGTATTTCTAGAATTTCTCAATGCAATTAGGGGTTTGAAATGAATTGCTTTCTGTCTTTTAGCAGTTTTAGTTGTCATGGAGATGTAACCTTTACCAGGGTAAAATTCTCATCTGGAAGTGTGATCATTATCAACACACATTTGGAAATTGGAGAGCTCATTCAAAAAAGAATTAATTTGTTATTCAAATGAAATATGAACCTGTGCAGAAGCTTTGTTACTCTGGTCCTGGCTGATGCAGTGAACTATGTTGTGTTTAGTATTATGTTGGGCCAAAACGTTCTGTTCGAAAAGGCCTTTCATTTAATGATTTTAAGCTCTCAGTTACCAATCATTCAGGCACAATATGCGTATACAAATCACTTAAAAGCTAATAGTTTTATTAGAATTTTCAAAGGATTTATTGGCAGGAAGCAATATAATGTGTGATGGTGTAAAACTGGGATCAGGAGTGTTTTCAAAGTGATAGATTAGACATTTCAAACCCTCTCCTAAAGTCAGCCCAGTATTTGCAGCAACCATCCAGTACACCAATGTATTGTTCGACCATTAACACACCTTATTTTACTAATCAATACCTCATTAACTTTTTAAACCATTTACATTAATTAATTAAGGTGAAATTTAATGAATTCATGGAATGTCTGAGGTACCCCTGACGAGAGGCTTGGGAGCTGAAGCGGTGTTCATCTAGCCGTCCAACTAGAAATCAGTAACTTCGGGAGAATGGAGGACATTCTTGTTAGTTTTTATTTTGGTATTATTAATTTGCATACATTCTAATGTTAATTTTTCTTTATCTAAGCAAATAAATACTTACTTTCCAAATAAATTGCTTAAAAAATTGTCCTTGATTGCCAAAGACAGGGATGGCCAGTCTTATCCACAACGGGCTGACTGGCTGAAGAGTCCTCACACCCGGGTTTGAACAGCTGACCTGAAGGTTATCCCAAAAACCGGCATACACACCGGCCCAGCCCTGGCCTGAGACCTTTATACAGTACTGCATGTTTTACTCTCATTTTCACAGTCAATGTCAGTGTGAGCTTCCTGTGATTGGCTCTAGGCTCTGCATGACCTCGTACCAGTTACGGTATGCGATGGATGGATGGATGCATATGAGTGTCAGACAGTGTTTTCCCTTTTACCCTGATGTGTCACCCCAGGGTGACTTTCTGCACTCTAATGCTTTTGTTCCCTTACTGTTTCACTGCTCCCTCTCTCAGAACAATTCCTGCGAAAGAGTCACTCTCCCGGCCGGGGCATTTCGGACACAGGTCCGAGGGGGAGTCAGTGAGAAAAGGCAGACGGAGTTGGGGGGGGGGTGGGTGTTGAGAGGTAGCATGGGGGTGCCAGCGCCTATTTTCCCCAGTGTTTACACTCTGTCATTGTGAAAGGTAAAAGGGTCAGGGGCAGGGGGGTGGCCCGGTGACAAACGCCTCGAGAGTGCCCCCCTCCCTCCAGGATGGGATAAAGGCAAAGCGGGGCCAGCTGTAAGGGCACAATGCAGCCGAGGGTTTGGCAGAAGCTCAAAGCTTTGAGTTTTATTCCCAAATTAAAAGCAGGCGATGGCGTCGAGGCTGGGGTGGCCTGGATTACGCGTCAATGCGCTCCTTCACCAGCATAATCCTAATAATTACAGCAAAACAACGGCAACTCGAGTCTGTTTTATCGTGGGGGGGGGGGAGCAGGTGCCAGGAAGGTTGTTAAGGAAAAGGAAGATGGGGGGGGGGACTATCTGTAAATATTTAGAGTGAGAAACGCTGCTGAATGGCGTTGTGGCGAGTGGGGAGCCGGGACTCTATGATCCATCAAAGGACAAGGGTGAGGTAGCGGGATTTGGAGGGGGGGGGTTGGGGCTTGGCATATGGGCAGGGAAGAGATGGCGGGGCGCCACGCCGCGAACACAAAGCCACGAGCGGGCAGCAGGAAGACGCGCCATGTTCTCATACACATACTCAGTTTCGTCAAGTGTGATGACGCTGAAATGTAATATGTATTTCCTGCGACGTTTCACTTTGAACATGTGTATTCAAATTACAACATGCTAGCATTCTAAT
>JAODKC010000049.1:20728513-20747265 GCA_026777985.1 Mormyrops attenuatus | reverse complement strand
TTTATTGGCTTTTATATAGGCTTACCTGAGTCATGCCTGTTCAATGACCCATGAGGAAAATCCTGGAGGTTGGGGGGGGGTCCCGCGGTGAGGTTTATTGACTGCCTTCACAGATGAAAGCCCGTTCCTCAAGTGTTGATTGCACATCCGAGGGAAACAAGGGAACAAAGGGCCCCGGGCCCTGGAATGCCCCCCCCCGGACGGCTGCTCTGCCTCCCACCACAAGCCATGCATGAAAGCAGGGCAGCTCGGCCTGAAAGGGCTCCGCGGACAGCCAGCTGTTGTATTTTGGCTTAATCAAGTGTGGCATCTGGCTGCCTCTGCCGTCAGGCCGTTTCGGAGTGTCACAAATCCATTTGGAATCAAAGCGAGCCCCCCACCCCCTGTCCGGCCTCAACCAAGATGAGGAGACATGGCTCGTCTCAATGGTGGACCCCACCAGAGCCGGAACACGGCGACAATGGCGGCGAGCCGTAAAAATGTTCCGAGGCGGGACGTCCCTCGACAAACCCCTGTTTCTTTCAATGCCTTCGATTTATGGCCTCCATGTTCCTGTTATTCAGGCCTGTCGCACGGTATTTAATGAGCTTTCGCCACTGCCTTCCCAGATGTTACTGCTTGTTTGTATAGGAATCCAGTGAGAAGTCACACAGTCTCAAGCTAAGCGAAAGTCTTGTGGCCCTGGGGCCATCACACCCTCCAGTGTCAACCGTGTATCATAGGAAGTATGCCTTTTTTTCTTTCTTTGGAGGACCTATTTATGGAGCAACCACAAGACAGCTAGCCTTCTGAGCTTCCTGCCAGAGCAGCAGCGCAGCGATGAGATGAAATTAGCACGGCTGGCCTACATCTCCCGTCAGCTGACTGCTTTAAGTTGATCAGCAGCTTAAACTCGAATCCTCTGCCATGTTGGCTGATAACCGATGCGCCCCCCTCCCCCTCCCCCTCCCCGAATTATGAATCGCATCGCAAAACCGTGCCAAGCTCACTCGTATTCAGCCCGCACCACTAACCAGAGCGCATTTCGAAATGCGAGTGCAGGTCGCTCCG
The DNA here is from genome assembly GCA_026777985.1 of Mormyrops attenuatus. Classification (NCBI taxonomy): domain Eukaryota; kingdom Metazoa; phylum Chordata; class Actinopteri; order Osteoglossiformes; family Mormyridae; genus Mormyrops; species Mormyrops attenuatus. Next base: position 20,746,215 of record JAODKC010000049.1, on the reverse strand, counting down.
CTTACCATCGCATTTCCAGAGAGCCTGCAAGGAGCATTAGTTGACAGGTTGTGAGGCTTACCACGCTAACAGACGGGCAGGAAGCTGAGACACAGCAGCATCCTGAACACGCCGCTGCGATGTTCAGGCAATGTTCAGGCGATGTTGGGAGTATGGGATGGTGCTCCTACATACTGAATGCCCCCACGTTGCAAAAAAAAAAAAAACTGCAAAAACATGATAAAATCACTTAATCCGTGCTGAATATGCAAATGGTGACAGAATGATTTCCATTAAGTGGCGCGATAATGTTTCTGACCCCTAAGAGGTCATTTAGCATAATGGATGGACAAAATTCCATAATCTACTACCATGTGATTTTTATGAGAGGATCAAGTGCAATTAGTTAAACCCGCTTGCAATATTCTTCCCACCAGTTTATCAAAAAGTATGCTCGCTTGTCAAAAAGCTGCAATTATTTTTAGCCACTATTACCCATGATTTTTAAAGAGTACGGCTTTACAAAAGACGCCTTTGATTCATCAAGATGTAAAACTTTTGGTCAATGATTAATCAAAGTCTTTTGATGTCAGTTCAAAAAAAATAATGATTGGGGAATTGTTACCATGAGGCAAATGCAGTCTTACAGATGAGAATCTATTCTGGGTGAGCTGGTATGTTCCACATTTTCATCATGTGCATATCTTGATATCGGAACAATGACTGACCTGCAATTGGAACGAGTGTAAGTGACTACTTTAGCTGTGTTTGTTTTCACATTTATTGTCTTCAGAGGAGTTTTTTATGGCTTAATTAACCACAAAGATGGTGGCTAGACTGAATGAGCTAAGTAGCAAATTGGCTGTAATGTTGTCCCGGTGCAGGTATGTCAGTGGCCGATGGGGGACCGTGTTCACGTTTGTGTCACGCTGCTCTCGGCCTGCCGGTCCGCCAAGTGCTGCTCGCCGGCTGGCTTTCATTAGCCCGGCCCTCTCGTGCAGCCAAACGCTAAAGCCCTGCTACGAGTCATCCCAAGTTCGTTACGCCACGCGCTCCAGCAAAACACAGAAAGAGGGGGCTAAGAAGGAAGAAGAAAAAAAAGATGAGAATGAAAATAGCACTTTGTGTGTCTGTTAATTAGAAAAACTAATCACTTCAGATGGTTTCAGAAATATTCAAGGTCACAAGTTTTGCATAACATCTATTGATGCTGCAGGGCCCGTCGCAGATAATGACCTTTGTACCCGGGTACCCGTGGGTGGGATGCACCCTCTGGCTTTGTGAAGCCCACATTCTCCTGGAACCCCCCCCCCCAATCTCGGCACTGCTCCTTACTCTCCTTTTCCTATATTTCTTTTTAAATTCAGATTGCTCTCAGGCACTCTGTCACGACCCCCGATCTGTTTGGGGGGAGTTTCACTTTATTCCATTTCGTTGGATGCATGCACAGAGGTGCAGGAATAAAGTGTAAACTGCTGGTGACATCAAACGGGGCAGAGTCACACGGGGGCAGGCGGTGAATCACATTAATATACAGCAGAAAGAGGGACAGCATTCAAATCTGTGTCACTCTTAGCTTTGTTTGTATAAAAACAACACAGGGCTGTTTCAGACACACATCATTTGGTATTCTTGGTGTTATTGTTGCTGTTGTCATTGTTAGTAATAATAATAATAATGATACAATTCAACACACAAATATATTATTATAGTTGTTGGCGTTAACCACAACACCAACACCAATACATAATAATAATAATAATAATAATAATAATAATAATAATAATATTAAACATACAAAGAAATTGAATTATTATTGCAGTTGTTGTTGGTATTAATAACAACAAGAACAATTATTATTATTATTGTTGTTGTTACAATACAACTTAAATTTCTTTGTATACTGAATTGTAATATGATTATTTTATTTAAAGATCCAGTTTAATTTGTAAACCTGTTTTCATTTCACACTTGGTAAGGTGTTAACCTGTTTTTCTACTGCGCTAACTTCCTTCCCAGTTAACCTTCAACCTGCTTTCTTTTTTTGCCTTTATCTGTGCCTGTAGCCTGGTTAGACCTGTAGATTGTCACTCTCAGACCTCACGTTACATTCCTGTCCCCAGACTAAATGATCGGAACCAACGCTAGTCATTTGTTTATGTGATACTCTCAGTTTTGTTTTTAGAGTGTAAGAATAAATACATATAAAATTAGAAAATGTACATTAAAGAACACATGTAAAGTATTATTTTAAATTGCAGCAATTTAATTAAATTGATGATTAATTTAATCTGCCAAAACTTAAAGTACTACAGCAGGAGTTTTGCTGGAGTTGAGATGTCTTTGGTCTCAGTATACTGCGGGAGTATACTGTAGGAGTATACTGTGGGAGTACAGAGCAAGTCTGATACCCTACACTCTAAAATTCACATACTTGAGGTTTTGCAAGACAACCACCTACTTCGACTTAATTTGATGTGCAGCTGTGGTGCCTTTACAGACGATTAAAGTGTCTTAATACTGAATGACTCAGGATGACACATGAAATCAACATCGAAACCAAAAATGTGATAAATTAACCAACAGTGTATATTGTTTTATTTATCTAACATGGACAGTATTGATCAGTATTGACTTACATATGACTATAAATATTTGTAAAGAAAAGCTTTACAATAGTGATCTTACATACTGTGCATGCATTGAAATGAGCAGTACCAAGGAAAAAAGTAACATTTAAAGCTGCCATCTATAATGCACTATAGATACCTTCACAGTGCATTATAATGGCAGGTATAACAATTAATAAAGCATTACAGCATCTTTTCTTGACAGTCATAAGGCATTGTAGAGCTGATTATAATGCTTCGTAAGCTCCAATGAAGCTCTAATCTATAATGCACTATAGATACTGTCATAATGCATTATAACAGTCAGTACAATAATTAATAAAGCATTACAGGATTTTCTACCGACAGTCAATTGGCATTATAGTGGTGATTATAATGCTTCATAAGCTTAAATGAAGCTCTCATCTATAATCCACTATAGATACCTTCATAATACATTATAATTACAGGTATAACAATTAAGAAAGCATTACAGCATCTTCTCTTGACAGTCATAAGGCATTATAGTGCTGATTATAATGCTTCTTAAGTTCCAATGACGCTCTAATCTATAATGCACTATAGGTATCTTCATAATGCATTATAATGGTCAGTACAAGAATTTAGGATGCTTTGTACTGCATTATGAAGATAGCTGTTGTGCATTATAGATGAGAGTCATAATGCATAATAAACATGGCTGTAATGCTAAAATGTTTTATGAATGTGATCATAGATTCTTATAGACATAAAAAGGGTTACCGTAATACCTCATTTTGCGAGTGAATTGTTACTGAAATTTTATAACACATAAAACCGGTTAAAGTTCAATTTCTTCTATAAACGAGTAAGATTTTATTTTTTTTGCAACCATTAAATCCTTAAGTGTATATGAGTAAATGTTGAATATGAATTTGTAATAATGGTTTAAGAAATCATATTTGGCGAATTTTATAGAAAGGAAGATATGTTACTCTGTCAAGGGGATAGTTATATCAAAGAAAAGGGATACTGGACCTGGTCAAAGTGACCTTTAATACAGGTCTTATGTAATCCTCTCAAGGCTACACAAACCCTTCTATCAAGGAGGAGATTGTCATAGAACTGGGTGGAAGAGGAATATGTGATTGATTTAATGGGCTGCGGCAGTAAAATCGGGGAGGATTTGGTGTTGCTGTGAGCCAAACAGGCCCATGTGGCCTGAGCTATGAAGGGGGGCAGGCAGGATGGCCGGGGTGTTGGGGTGAGACAGCTGGAGCTAGTAGTGCAGAAAGCGGGGCCTTACGCACTCTGTGGAGTAACAGCGATCCGACAGGAGAGTCGCTGGAATCGGGACTGGGATTTTTTTGTGTGGCTTCCCGGATGCTGGCTGCTGTATGTGTGAGTGTGTGTGGTTTTTGGAAGGGCTCTCTTTGTTCACCAGGAAGTCGGCAAAGCAAGAAGAGGGGAATCATTTTTGGACAAATGGCCAGATCGTGGGTCTGACCGGGGGACAGAGACGCCAGGAATCAGCCGGCATGAGTCACATGCACACAGATGTTGCCAGTCGGTTACTTTGTCCGTTTTTGTGGTTTACTTGTGGAGGGCACCTAGAATGTCAGGTAGATCTGCGCCCCGCACAGTGAGGCATTGCCATGACAACGGAGTCAAAAAAAAAAAAAACTATGGCTATGGGGTGTTTATCGCTACAGATGTGTGACCACACTCCCTAGTGTAGAACACAGGCCTTAGACAGGATTTCATTCATTATGATTGTTATGTTATATTTTTCATTGAAAAATGTATTTTGCATATTTATTTTTACAATGTGCAAATAAGCCTCTTTGGTTTTGTTTTTCAGACACATCGACAGATACATTGCCTTTGGTTCACAACTGTTTCTAATTATGTTTGTCTTTGCGGTTTTAAAAATAAATAATAAAAATAAATAATAATAAACGATCTAAATCATCAAAACCGAGGTGAATTTTGTGTACTGTTATAACCCTAGAACCCTGAACACTTAGCTCGTCATTGCCTCTTAACAAACTGAGCTCACTAACATTAACCTTCCTACCCATCTTTATGTCTCCTTTCCAAATGGCGATAAAAATTGGAAGGCGTGCCAGCCACCTCAGTTACCGAAGCTCTGCGACATGTGCGTGCTGCAGTGTGCTTCTTTTTACTGGATGTCTTGCACAGAAACTCCTTATGGTCGTGTGTGCAAAAATCGGATTATCACTGGCCTGTCAGACATGAGCTAGATGCAGGCTACAGAAATACAAGGAAATACGAAGATCTTTCAAGTTACAAGTGTTCGAATCCGAGTCATGACCGAGTGAAAATTCACCCGAGTGCTTAACATGGACTCAGGGCCGGTCTTGAGTACCGCAGCTCTGGTAATCTCGTGCTTTCATGAAGTAATTCATGAAGGAGTCTCTCAGCAGTGTTTCCTGTGTGCTCGATAACAAAAGTGCGTGTTTGCCTGGGAACCTCCTTTGTGTTGTGTGTAATCAAACACCGGCGCTTCAGCTTTAATCACGTGCATCACGTTTAAAACTCGAAAGTAACGTGGCATCCACCTTCCCGATGTGAGGGAACCACCGCACGCCTTGGATGAGATCTGCCCTGACCTGCTATGGCACATTAGCCGATGATGTTGAGGTCTGTAAGGCTGGGGGAGGAGCCCAGTAAATAGCCTTTGCCCCCAAGCATGTTACGGAGCTCTGTGAAGTCTACGGAGGGAGAGAGGGGCACAGGCAGTCTGCAGACACCCATGGAGACCCCCCTCTCCCCAAGCTGGCATAAAAATGGACCCGCTAATTACGCTTAAGTTGACTCGGTTGGCAGATAAGCTAAAACACATCGCTGAGCGATTTCACCAAGAAATCCCTATCCGCCATCAATTTTCAGATAAAAATAAACGATTCTCATGTTGAACTTGGCCACTATTCATTTTTTCTTGCTCTCTGTGGGGATTCTTTCAGGAGTTCCGATACATGTAATGTCCTATCAGTCCTTGCTGATCCCCCGCCACACGAGGACGTCCCGCCCGCCTCGGCAGCACGCCCCTCTCTCTGTTCAGCCTCCGACTCCCATGTCGTCCCCCCCGCGGCTCATTACTCCTCCCGCTTTCCCATTCCGCGCTACCATTCAGCGAGCTGCATTTCCCATCAGGCCGAGCTGCAGGCTACCGCTAATTAGCGGCTGCGCTCTGAGAGACATAGTTATAAAAAAACAATGTAAGAATTAAATTAAAGTAAAAATAACGAAGATACAAACCCGCCACTTTATAGATCCCCTCGGAAATTCTGAAACTAACGATTCTTGAGGCACGTCTTTCATATTCCGGAGCAGATCTTCCGTGTGTAGATCGTCATCAAGCACACGCAGCTATCGGTTGAAAATGAGCACGAGGTGTTTGGCTGGATTTTCCTCCCTACCCACAGGACTTTCAGCTGCCACCTGGACAGAATTACGGCACCCAGCCCCCCCCAAATTTCCGTTCAACCTCGCCCCCCGCACACTCAATCTTTGGAAGGCCTTGGCTTCTCTCCAGCTCAGGATTTTTCCACTTAGTCTGTAATCGTGTTAACCAGCCCATCAGTAGCCTCCGGTACTTAAAATACGAAGTAATAGAGGTGCTGTTTTTAAAGCATTATCATGATTATTATTATTATTATTAATAAGGAGGAGAAGGCTATAGAGGGGCAGCAGAGAGCCTGGGGGCTCCGCGGCGGATCTCCAATAAAATTCACCCGTGGGTCTGGCTGTAAATCACTAGAGGAAACGGGCTGTCAGTCGTAAGTGTAATAAGAGCACCTTGAATGAATTACTGCTCTGTCGCAGCCTATTTTTACACCTTTCGTACTTGTTGATTAAATTGAAATGAGGTTCAGCTCGCCAAACTGCTGTCTCTGACCGCCGAAATATTATTGGCAGGAATAACAGAAAAAAAATCTGTTATAGTTTGATTTTAAGTTAATCGGAAACTTTTTTCAGGCATCACAGATTGGTACAACTGATCAGAGGGCTATTACGCTTCTTTTTTTTCCTATGGAGATTCAGTTAACGAGGGTAACGGAATATAACCAGCTTTCAGGGGATGTGACGTCGTGTTTGAAGGATTAAAAATGTCACATTCGGATGGCGGGGGGAGGAGCTGTATGAGGAGGCGGGGATGGATTGGCAGGCAGAGCCGGAGGGTACCAGGGGCAGGGGGCTGCGGCCCAGCCCACCCCAGCAAGGGGCAAGACCTTCCTGGTGAACTGTGGCTTTTGTTTGCCTCGGGGCCCCATCCTGCCAATACGCCGGCCTGGCCCGCAAGCTCGCGGAGCAATGCGTCACTCACACAAAGCGCATGAAAAGAAAGGTTCATTAATCGTCCGGGTACCGCTGCCCGTTCACTTCCCATTCTTCCTTTTCAAAAGTGACCTCCTTTCGCTTCGCCAATGAATAACGGGTAAAGAAGCCCTCTCCCGGTGATGTCATTATGCTTCAGGCCCATATTGGGGCTTTTTTCAGTTGAATCTCTAACAATAGGGTGCTGCTGTGCAGGTTTTGTTTCTCGTGAACAAAGCGCTATCTGAGTCCCGGCGCTCGTCTTGCCGTTTCCTTTCCGTTAGCGTCCGTTCCTGCAGAAACGGCGAAAATGGCATGTTTCTCATGTCAGACCATCACCGAGCCGTAACTGCAGTGGAGATCACGCACGATCGGGGATAGAAACGTGCACAGGTGATTCTCCTGCACATCCAGTGCTGACATTTCTGCCCAGAGATGGGATTTCTGTGGGGTTGCCTTGAGGGGTTCCCCGGTTCCGTCTGGACCATGCACGCAGCGGTCCTGCGCCTTTCCGCTCAGCGATGCAGCTGGCCTGGCACTTTCTCCCAAGGTGCCCATTGTGTCATGAGGAAGTGTTTCAGCATTCTCGCGTGGTCTCATGCCAGCGTGGGGAGAGTTCTGGGGGAGTCGGTACCATCTGTCAAACACTGGACCTTTGCGAGTGGAATCGTTCTGTTCTGTTCTGGCGGCTGCAGGGTTTCGTCAGCAGCTCTGACGCCGTCCCAAAGCAAATGCCATGATGCCTTCAGCTGCTGGGAAACACCCCCATGGCGACCAAGCCAGCAGCCGTGCATCTTCACGGCTACCTGGGGCTGAAATGCATCTGAACGTCAAAGATACATAAAAAAGGTGGAAAAGGTCGGGGGGGGTCAGAGGAGAAGAAGGGAGCCTCCAATAAACCACGCAGAGGGGGTCTGGACCTGAAGTTCCCGCAGCTCATATTTTCTCACGTTTTTGCAGTTTTGTGAATTATCAATAACGACAACCGATGCATGCACCCCCCAGGCAGGTAAGCCTTCCAGACAGCCAGCTGGCAGGTGCTCTGGTTTTTAAACATTATCCCCCACCCCCCCAGAGGGCCTGCAATTACATTGTTTAACAAATACGTCTTTGAGACCTTTGCAGCTTGCCCTGACTGGCTGTTGCTCCTGATCCCCTTTCTGAGCACGCTCACTCTCTTCAGCTCACCTCAGTTGCCATACCAATGAGCTGCACGGCAGCCAGCCCCGCCTACTATTTCAATCCTCCGAGCTGCTCCTTGGAGTTCGGGCCCTCGTGCCGGGTCAGCCCAAAGGTGGAAAGCTCTCCCACAGGTGGAAAGTTCAGGTCCTGGAAGTACAAATCCAGACCAAAATTTTGTTGGCACTCTGTGACTGTGACTCTTTATGCTCAACTGGTTGGTTGAAACAAAATCCTGCTCTGGATTTGTACTTTCTGGACCTGAACTTTCCACCTCTGACTTCTCCCTGCCTGGACTCTTCACGGTAAAATGGAAAGAAATTCAAAAGAGAATGATATGGAAAACATGGGAATTAAATGAAAATCTACTTAAAAAAAATCCAAAATACTAGTGAGCAAGGATGTGTTAAAGAGGAGGAGCCGCATGTCGGGGCCGCGGCTGTGAGCCGGGGCCACGGCTGTGAGCCGGGGCCACGGCTGTGAGCTGGGGCTGCGTGATGCGTGATGCGACCAGACTGCCAAGCGCGCCTGTATGCCAGGAACCACGCCTCTGACCAAACGGCTCCACCGCACGGGGGCTCCAGCCTCTGCGGTGACGTCAATCCTCTGGGGTTTGTCAAGAGTCTGTCATTCAGAAGAAGAGAATAACATGTAAAAGACCTTTTGTTTATGACCAGAAACACAGAACAGGCATGATTTGTGTGGGGGGATCCACGTGTCACACAGAGGTTTAACCGTGCCTTGTGTTTACAGAATTAATTACGGCAGACAAATTATGATTCATTTAAAGGGGCGGTGGCCAAGTGTCCCTGACAGGAATGCTCTGGTGAGACGAGGCGGCCGGGCTCACGGCTCATTTCACAGCTTTGAAAAGGGAAAATAAATCATAGAGAAATTAAAAACGAGAGCTGATGCAGGAACGGCCGCCCGAGCCATGTGAGAGACGCTGGCACCATGCGAATATGAAGATTAAGGAGGGAGAAGCTGGTGATTCAAAGCCTTTTATATGTCGGAGGAAGCAGAGCAGATTAGGAGACCTCTGTTAGCGCGGCATTGAGCGGCGCATTGTCTGCCTCGGCTTGGATACACTTTCTCCTGGGAAAACCCGAAGGGTCCCAGCTGGCCCAGAATCTCTGCGTAGCCCGTAGGATTCCAGCAAGCTAAGGAGCTGGGCCAGATTTCAGCATTTCCAGCGGGGTACACATCCTACATAATTCATCTTTACCTTTTTTTATTCTGAATAATATCTTTCACTGATCCAGCACAGGGTTATGATGAGAGCAGAGCCTACCCCAGACAGTAGATGGCGCAAAGCATGAGGGGGTTCCCAGGATGGACAGCCAATCCATCATAGTAGAGAAATTCACTATGGATACATTAGCCTAAGCATGAGTATCTTGGGGGATGGCGCTGCTGCACTGTTTTCGCACACATCTGGGGCCAGGGTTCAAGTTTCTGTTGTGCTCCATGGGTGTGGAGTTTGCATGTTCTCCCCATGTCGTCGTGGAATTTCCCCCGGGTTCTCCGGTGTCCCCCCACAGTCCAAGTCTCTGGACCCCCATGACCCTGAATAGGACAGCAGGTACAGAAAATAGATGGACGGATGGATGGATGGATGGACGGATGGATGCATGCATGCATGTCTTCAGACTGCATGAGGAATCAGGACAACCTGGAGAATAGAGCTGAAGATCTCTGCCTGAACCCGACGGGACCCGATGGGTTCGGTCAGGTTCGGGCTTAATTTCTATCATTTTACATGGGCTCGGGCCAGGCTCGGACTTGCGCTCCGGCTTGTGCGGTGAATGAGCCGTCAGGTGTAGAGCTGAAGATCTTTGCCGGGACTCGACGGGATCCCATGGGTTCGGTCGGGTTTGGGCTTATGGTGCGTTCCATTTGCCTTCATATCCGAGTTTCGTTTGCAGAGATTGCGTCACATCCACCAAAAACTTGGGGAACCCTGAGTCGGATGCGCTCCATTTGCCACTGAAGTAGCAATACCATGGACCTGTATCAAAAAGCAAGATTTTTTGCTTAGCCGGACAACTTGTCGGATTTAAGGTACCTCCGTTTAAATGGCCTTTATCTTCGTTCACTTCCAGTTAGCCCAAACTACCTTAAATCCGACAAATAATCTGACTAATCATGAAATCCGATTCTAACCCAGTTAATTGTTAACAATATCAGTAACACATTACGCGCGGTGCTTTACATATAAAACTCTGTAGCAACACGTTCACAGATAAGTTGGACGGTATGGTGTGTGCGACCGATTTAATGAGCCACAAATGAGAAGTAGTGCTTAAACAGTATAAAACTACAACTTCCCTTCTGTTGATAAAGGGTGCAGCCATCTTGGATTCTGAACTCGGTATCCTTTGTGCTGCTCTGAGATATCTAGGGCTTAATTTCTATCATTTTACACAGGTTCAAGCCAAATTCTGTTGGGTTCGGGCCTTGTCGGGTCTAACTTTTAAAGCCCGATTACAGCTCTACTGGAGAAGGCCCACACTATTCAGGGAAAATGTGCAAACTCCACACACACCCAAAGTCCACAGTGCTACCCAAAGTACCTCCCAACTCACTTTAACGTTACGCCAGTCTCCACCCCACCCACCCAGGCCTTTGAACCCCCCCTTCCCCCAAACTAAACTCTCCTGATTACAGCCCCCTTCATTCCCTGCCGGCTGACTCGTGTCTGTCCGCTGCTGAGGCAGGTAACCAAGACTGTCTCTTTAAACGGCTAGCAAACTCTCCCTGTGCATGAACATTCCCTGCCCAGTGGTCAGTCTTCCTGTGGTGGCTCCCAGCAGCTGCCTCAGCGGGAGCAGAGCCAGAACTGAACTCCCAGATCCCTCCAGTCTTTCCATAACCCTTCTCATTGAACCCTTCTTAAATTGTGACTGAAACATTGAACGTTAGTTATACATACGTACATTATCTCACATAAACCGCTAACGTCTGGTTGGGCTAATCAGAAGCATAATTACATGGAAGTGCGTAATTGTTCTTAAATGCAGCACATGGGTGTGCGGCGATCGAAAACTGTGGGGTGCAGAGTCGGAGCCCCCAGCCATCTGGATGCAGCCCGCCGTCCCGCTGGGCCATGCTGAGCGTCACCCTTTCAGCGCTTCTGTGCAAAGCTGAATTCCCCTCAGCACCGGAGTATTTATGTGGTGTTTACTATGGTAAATAGCTGTGCAGTTCACTGCTCACTTACTAATAATTATATGGGAGAGAAAGGCATGCAATGTATAACAACTACATGGTATTTAACATTTGGACTTTTGGCTGCTAGTATAATAATAATAATAATAATAATAATAATAATAATAATAATGTATAGTAGCAGCTGTTATTATCCTCACACACAGACACTTTGACAGCTTCTTTCACCCCCTTGTGTTTTATTCTATTACTGTGTGTATTATTATATCTATCTATCTATCTATCTATCTAATAATAATAATAAGAAGAAGAATAAGAATAAGAATGAAATAATAATAATTGTTATGTCAGTAACCACACGAGAGAAGTTCCAGAACGTTTCAAGTCAAGGTTTATTTTCTCCAAAGCAGCCAAAATCTAAAACGGGAATCCAAAGCGTTGTCGAGGGCAAAGAGCGGAGAGGTGGAGAAGCTGGGGAGGCAGAACCTATGGAGAATTCACAAAAGAAAGAAGGACACATAGCAGGAGCTGGGACTGGACGGTCAGGGACTGGACGGTCAGGGACTGGACGATCAGGGACTGGATGGTGAGGGACTAGACCACAGAGGATGGGTTGTGTCCGGGCTGCAAGGGGGGCAAGAAGAAAGTGCTCGGTAAGTCTCATAATAATACTCATAGTGGGAGGCTCTGTTGCCTCACACCCCGGCATCTGTGTGTGTGTGAGTGTATGGGTGTCTGTGTGTGTATGTGTGTGAGTGTGTGTCTGTCTGTCTGTGCGTGTGTGCGTATGTGTACGTGTGTGTGTCTGTGTGTGTGTCTGTCTGTGTGTGTATGGGTATGTGTGTGTGTGTCTGTCTGTCTGTTTGAATGTGTTTATGGGTGTCTGTATGTGTGTGTGTGAGTGTGTGTGTGTGCCTGTCTGTGTGTGTCTGTCTGTCTGCGTGTGTGTGAGTGTGTATGGGTATGTGTGTGTCTGTGTGTGTGTCTGTCTGTCTGTGTGAATGTGTTTATGGGTGTCTGTATGTGTGTGTGAGTGTGTGTGTGTGTCTATCTTTCTGCGTGTGTGTGAGTGTGTGTACTGTATCTGCAGGAAGGTAAAGCTGAGGTCAGCAGCCCAGGCAAAACAATCAATCTAAAACCATGTGAATCCCTCAGCTGAGCAGGAAGATGAGAGGAGCGTGGCCTCCTTATCGTACAACCATTTAAGGGTTAGCTGTTAATCTCTTCTAATGCATGCATTTGCTGGGTTCTTTGAGCAGGAAGTGATCGTAAGGCCAAGCCATTCGAAGCCTTCGATCCTGGTTCTACACATCGATCATCCCCCGCGGTTTCAATGAAATGCCTCGCGGCTCAGATTTAGCGTTTTAAATAAGTGGTACCCGTGACAGGAACGGACTGTGACGCAGGCTAGCTGCACAAGCTGACTGCACAGGCTAGCCGGGGTTAGGGAGGTTAGGCTTACCGTGAAAATGTGCCGTTCCACCAAACAAGTGCCCCGAGTTTATCTCAGCGACTGTGTAGCTCAGGATTTACACTTAATCAGAGATTACACCGTAAATGGTGCCCTCTCACACCTAACATAAATCACTGACTTCTAACACGTCTGTTATTCTTTCTCAGAAACAATTTTTGTTGTTAATGGGAGGAGGATCCTCTTCACACTGGAATTCCTTACTCAGCATAGGTCTCTGACAGCCAGATTTGGGACTTTGTGTTAGCCGATACACACTTAGCGAGTGTGGGTTAATTAGGCGCACAGGAGGTCTGAGGTCTCAGATGTGTAATTTGGCGTTTTTGACAGAGGATCCCTCACCGTACTGAGGCTCACGTTGACACCTCTAAGTCTGTTAATTAATCGTGAGCAACAGGTTTCCTGATTGTGTAGAGAAGCAGTAAACAGAATAACTGAATAAAAAAAGGTTCATTTGTGTTGTTTTCAGAGGTATCTTGATTTTCCACTAACAAATTTCATTATGAGGAACCCCCCCCCCGAAATAATAAAACAGTAAGCTCATATTTTATTGTCTATGAATTTCCTTAATCAGGTCACTTAGTCAATATCAAATCCCCTCAATCTCCTGGCGAATACGACTTGGCGGCGTAAATTCGATGGCCTTTCCCCCAAGTCCTGGGTCATCTTAATAATTCAGCTTTATGATACCGCTGTAAAAGGCCACTATATTGTTTGTCCTTTAGTGCGACAGTCGCCAGATTTATACTATAATGCAATAACTGAGAATAAGGCAGGGGGGTGAAAGAGCTGTAATGGGAAATAAATGCATAGATGACTGTGAAAGGGGACTTTAGAGGGAAAAATGGCATCAGCCAGGAAGGTTAAACCAGTCCAGAATGAAATCTCACATCCAACTGGCCAGCAAAACACCAAACATATCGCTGGTACTCCAAATGCAGCCCATCTTTTAATATTTGCTAGCTATGAGGTCTTATGTAAACTGATACTGTGCAGAATTAGTGACATTTCAGTGAACTGACAACTAGCAACACAATAGCAATGTACAAATGAACCGCTACGATCGACAGGAAATGATGTTGTTCCGTTTTATTACTGACTTCCTATTTGGTAATCTGTCTCTAAAATAAGTTTTTGGACGCGGTCACAGTTAAATAGGGGGGTGGGGTGGAAGCCTGATGTTTCTCATTGGAGGGGGAGGATGACACCGGGGGGGGGTTCCAGCGGCGATCCTGAGAAGCAGACAGGAATGTGTTGCGGGCCCATGGGGAAGAGGCACATTAAAACTCAATATGGCCGTGCCGTGTGCGAATTATACAGGGAACTGATCTCCATGAGTCACATGTGGTTTGTCAAGCTTTGTCTGGAACAAAAAAAGAAAAGTTTGTGGGGATGTGCGGAGCATGGCTGTCCCGTCGCCATGGAGATGATGCTAGTTAGGCGCTGAAAGGGCCTTCGCATAAGTGACAATACAAGAGACTTAGCAGCTGATCTGAAGAGTCAGCCTGAATTAATGAGATTTTTCACACTTATTACTAGACCCAAAGTGGCAGGAATAGAAAACACACATCATTCTCCGTCCTCCAGTGTTTGACAACAACATTAAGGACATACCCCGCCCATCTACAGACACAAACACACACACACACACACACACACAGCCAGGCAATAATTGGCTTTTGTAGACGGTGGATTTTTGGAGTAGCTTTTGAGTGTGAGTTATGGAGCCGCATGAAGTGTTCTTCCTGTACTGGCTTTGCACTCACTGTGGTCTGCAGGCTGTTGAGAGCGTTAAAGAACATCTCCATCCTGTTAATATAAGCGCCTGACCGCGGCAACCGAGTACAGGAGCTCATACTGGTGCTCAGAAATTACAGAACAGGCCAGCGGCTGTGTCCACAGTGGGGATTTCTAGATATTGCTGAATTTGTAATGGCTGTCTGCATGGTTCTGCTTGTGTGTGTGTGTGTGTGGTTTATATTATGTCTGTGTATACAATCAAAAAACTAAAAATGCCAAAAGTCTCGTATTTTGTTTGGTTACTTATGGTTATGATTAGGGCTGGGTAGGGGTTAAGGTCGTCATGCAGGGGTTAGAGTCCCCACAAAGATATAATTACAAACCTATGTGTGTGTGTGAATGGCTCTGTGCATGTGTGAATATGTCATTGTGCGCGGGGGGGCTTGCATGCGAAAGGAATTAATATTACATGAATTAATATGTTTTAGTATTTTGCATCAAACTCAGTATTAACATCTAACTAAAACCAGAATATTTCTTTCACTAAAACCCGTGACTTCATGGTTTCCATGGCAATTATACGGGTGACAGCAAATGTCGTGAGTCTCATTAATGTGGAAATTTTATTTGCATTACATATAGGAATAAATGATCACACATTTATATCACAACTACTTCTTTGGAATACTTTGGGATAGGGCAATCTAAAACAGTTGACTTAAATCAATCTTAATTTAAACAAAATTAATCAATTAAAAATGAAAATTTCATGTTATTCTTTTCAACCTTTAAAGTATATGTAAATATTAAGTTTGTAGGAACTTTCGAATCTTTGGCCCTTCTTTTTTGAAATTTTTAACAAATATATTTTTGATGATTTTTGAGCCTTGTGATGCAACCACATGTAAGAGCTGTGTTTTGTGTCTCCGCTTTCAGACCAAGCGACCTCAAGTAGCGTCATGTTTGCTGAGTTTAAAACAAAAATACAGAGTAAGTTAGTAAATAATATACCACGCTGGTAGGTCCACGTTTGTGAGGACGACTAATTAAAAAGAGCAAATGGTATGTCAACAGCTACGATTGTTGATTGTGGATTCAGGAATCTGTCGTCTGATAGACGACTGAGCTTTTTCTGCAGCGCTCCGTTCGGCTCCATCTATTTTCATTCGCTGTTTGATTTGACGTCTAAAATAGAGACCCATCTTCTCTCCTCAATGGTGTGGAGCCTCCAGAGGGTCGCATGGGTCAAAGGGTCTGACCCCATCACTCTGGCAGCACCGTCCCCATGGAGAGTATTCTTCCCGGGATAAGTCACCGAGCCTGGGGGCAGCACCGACCCCATCGCCATGTCCCCAGTGCTGCAGGGATTGCGATCTGGTGCGATGGGCTAAGAGCTAATTGAACTTTCGGGGTCGCGGGCGTCTCGCAGCGCCCTCCGAGGGAAGCCAGGGGAATGTGCTCATTTAGCTGAGAGCAGATAGCGAGGCCTGAGATGTGAATTCCTTTACCCCCACCCCCCCATCAGTTTGATGATGTAAAATGCCACTGACGCTGTCACACCCAATGAGCTCTGGGCTCAAAACTCCCACAGCAGCAGCCGGGAAGGTTCCCCTCCCCTGAATGTACACTCCTTTCTTGTGTGTTTGCTGAAGGAAATGTCAACCTCACCTTCATGAAAAGGAATGAATTATTAATAGGGGCAGATTTAAAGGAAGGCGTGTGTCAGCCGGCACCCGGAAAAAGGCGCTAGCGAGAACAGCACGGGATCAGATGGTCAGTGCAGGCCCTTCTGCGGGTCATACGCTGTAACACCACAAATTTAATTGTATAAATTACAACCAGGGGGCTGCGAGCCCCAGTACATTTCCCCAGAGCGCTCTGCCACTCCTGTCAAAAATAAAATGTCCCAGCACTGTTAAAACACAAAGGAAATCGAGCCCATTTGTTTAAGTGCCTTTCTGAGGACATTACCGACAGCCTTATTAGAGACCGCCTTCACTGCCATGAAGTCAGTTCATATTACGCTTGATGTAATTTCCTTCTCTCTTTCCTGCTAATGTGTGTGTGTGTCTTTTGTGACAGACAGCCTAAATTTTTTGGTAATCATTCCATCTGCCTGTCATGATTTTTTGGACCGTGTAACGTTGCCTCGCAGCCAAAGCATCTGCCAAAGGCAGTTTGGATCGACTTACATGGACGGCTTGGCTGTACACACGTTCCAAAGCAAGTGGGCAGAGTCCGGAGGGCGGAGCTTAATGGCACTGTCCATGAGCTCTGGGCCCTGTGGTGTGAACAGGTGACCTTTGGGGCTCAGTGTGGCTCAAGGTGATGCCACATCTGTCGGTGTGTGCAGCTCCAGCACCATGGCGGCTCCTCGCGGAGTACAGAAGGCTCTGACCCCGACACCGGCTGTGCCGGAACCGGCTGACAGGTGGTAGCAGTGGGGGCGCGGGACTCTGGGGCCCGTTGCTGTCCAAGCGGACTGAGACCTGGCAGAGCCTCAGCTTCCCCGTCCAATGGGAGAGAGACCTGGCAGAATCTCAGCTTCCCCATCCAATGGGAGAGAGACTTGACAGAACCTCAGCTTTCCTGTCCAATGGGAAAGAGACCTGGCAGAGCTCAGCATCTGTGTCCAATGGAAACAGACCTGGCAGAGCCTCGAAATCTCTGTCCAATAGGAGAGAGACCTGGCAGAGCCACAGCATCCCCATCCAATAGGAGAGAGACCTGGCAGAGCCACAGCATCCCCATCCAATGGGAAAGAGACCTGGCAGCACCTGTGGTTCCTGCTGCTGGTTTCAATAATCCTGGGTTAGACCCAGTCATAACGTTCTATGCCCACAGAATCGTCTAGAAAAGGGTTAATCAAAGATCCTCGTGGCCAGCTAGGTGGGAGACAGGGCAGCACGGGAATGAGCAGTAGGGGGTTGGTGATGTGGGGGAGAGGCTGTCATTTTTAGCAAGACAGCACCTCCTGCTTTCAGCTCAATGGAGTCTCGCGGCTCTCATGAAGACAGCAACCGCAAGTGCGACAGAGCCACAGATCAGCCTGTAAGCGAACTATAAAGGCATCTGCATCCTGAGCATGTTTGTGGGGTGATACTCTGCTAGCGAAACAAACCGGGGGGGGGGGGGGGGGGGGGGCGCCCCAGGTGACAGTGGGACAGCCCCCTCCAGCTGAGTCACCATGCGTGTCTTCCGCTTGGAGGGGGGCTTATGAGAAGAGCTGGGAGGGA
>JAODKC010000049.1:20702288-20721098 GCA_026777985.1 Mormyrops attenuatus | reverse complement strand
CCCCCCCCCATACACACACGCACACCCCCACCTGCGCACACACACACATGCACACCCCCACACTCGCACACACACATGCACACCCCCACACGCGCACACACACACACACACACACACACACACACAATGATTCTTGCCAGCCTTCCCACTCACCCATTATTGCTGCGGAACAAGATGCACGGCCGTCCATGTTTAGACACCTTCATGCCAATCTCTTGTCCTTATTAGCAGGGGGTGGTGAATGGCTCAAGACTGTGATTGGAAGGTTGCAGGTTCAAATCTCAGGAAAGGCAGAGTGATTTTAACATTGGGCTCTTGAGCAAGGCCCTTAACCCCAGTTACTCCAGGGACTGCTGACTCTGCTTTGCTCCAAAAATGCACGTTGCTTTGGATAAAAGTGTCTGCTAAATAAATGTGAAAATTATACCTGGTTGTGGGTTGGATCCCTCATCTCTGCTGGATGACAGAAAGCATCGCAACCTGTCTCACCTGAGTCTCCCTGCTCCCTACAGCCGAGCATCTATTGTGCAATGCCCCGTCGAGTTGTGACGATCCGCATCGGGTCACGTGGTCACAACGTGTTATCGGTTGAATGGAAAGGCGGTGGGGCTGCGAGTGGGGGGGGGCAGAATCAGCACTTACAAAGGATGCAGGCACTGATCGAGAATAACACTTTACACGTCAATGTTTTTATTGATCAGTGTTCTGTTATTCCCGTAACATGGCAAAGTGCAGCACTGATATACATGTAAATAAATGCAGGAATGCCAGCTGATCTTTCAGATGCAGTTCTTGCAGTTCACATGAAAGCAGGGTAGCCACTAGCTACAGGGAACATTCTCCACGTCTCGGAAGAAAATGTGCGATTAAGCCTTGTCCACTTGGCCTCCAAAGCAGGCCCTTCGAGACTAAATTTAAAGTATTTGAACTACTTGGTTACAAAGACTATCTTGTTTTTTTTTTTTTATGAAAAGGAGAACTGAAATATCTTGCTTGCAATTTAATTAAATCAAATTTATGGCAAAGTCATTCAAAGGCTATTTTTAAAAAAAAAAAAAACTCTTTAAACACAATAGTATACTTCTGGAGAATGCTTAGAGGCTGCCAGCTCAATAAGACCTTAAGTGATTAATTGTTCAGTTCTTCCTCAAGCGTTATTTCTCCCAGGTCCTCTGTCTCATGTGATTGTCATGCCCCCTGCTGGCAGCGCAGTGAACCTGCAGAAATATAAGCTTGGCCCCACTTTTCTGGCACATGCTTACAAACATGTAGCAGCAACGGTTCAGTGATTTTTTTCTCCATTATCCTTTGACGTAAAATCTCTGTGTTTATGTGATGCTTGTCACATACCAAAACAGTAGACGAGTGAACTCTCAGTGTTTTGTGTTGATCTTAAAACTGTCACACACCCGCAGTGCAGTATATCTGTAGAGCACCATGTACAATAAAAAAGCTATAATTTCCGCTAAGCTGACTGTGTGACACTCCCTACGTGGCACAGCATCTCTGACTGCAGATACTTGCAGATACCAGCACAGCCTGTAGGGGGTGCTGGTACTGCAATCAACTGATGCATCTTGACTAAGCAAAAGCAAACCTCAGTCCTTGGAATGATACAGTTCCACCACCTCTGAATTTTCCTCTTAGAGTCATAGGATCAGTTTTTTGGGCTCAGCTGTGTTCTGCCGTCCCCTTTAATACTTGGCACAAGACACAGTTAAGACAGTATCCTCCTGCGAAGACCATCTTATGGTTTTACAAACAATATATCTACACACCTCAGCCTTAGCTGCTGAAATGGCCAAGAATCCATTAGCAGGCTGGTGGCTACTTACTTCTGAATGGTAAATGTTCTCTTGAACCTACTCGCCTGAAGCAGGAGAAGATGATGTTCACCGGGCTCAAGCCACAAAAAGCAGGATGAAAAGTAGACCCCCCCCCCCACCCCCGTGTGGAAAATATGTGCCTTAATCAAAATGAAGCTTTGGTGACGATGACAGACACTGAGATGGAGTTCTGATCCCACTGTGAGAGAACCCTGTGACCCCTCCCCCATCTGATGGGAGTAGGCGGCTCAGGCCTGGTCCCCTGGGAACGCCATGCTGATGGATACGCTCCTCCAAGCACGATGCCCCTGTAGTCCTCCCAACCCCCCCAGCAATTAGTGCTGATTAGAGACTAAGTGCAGGTTGAGCTGGAGGCACCGGTCAGATCCCCCTTGCCCAGTCCCCTAAGGGGCGGGGGAGGGGTGCAATGCCCCCCAGAATGTTCTTTATCTCCCCAGGTTTTTCTGTTTGGGCATTGCAACCAGGAACGTGACATGCATGCAGGATAAATGGAGTGGTTTGGGAAAGCCGCACGTGTCGAATCCATGGCAACGGGCCACGACCCGAAGCTTCTCCATCAAGGAGCAAATCTGGTCTTCCAAACACGTCAGCTTCTCACTGAAACTTGAGGTCCTGGATAACAAGGGGGAATTTTCTGATCTGGAGCGACCTCAACATGGTGCGGCTGCTACTTCAGATGGGGAGGAGTCGGATGGTTTGGATATCACCTGGACAAATGCCCTGAGGCAGACCCAGGACATGCTGGGGGGAATATATCTCCCAGATGCCCTGGAATCACCTGGGGATCTTCCAAGGTTAGCTGGAGTTTGCGGCCATAGACAGTAAGGAAAGCGTTACCCACTTGTCATGTTGCCACGGTGCGCTCCTCACTGGGATAATCGTCATGGAGATGATGATGATGATGATATGGATGAAGGTGATGGAGAAGATGATGATGAGTATTACTACAAGCTGAACATCTTTCCTCTAGGTACTCTCGAAGTCCAAAGACAGTGGAATTGATTACTCTAAATTACGTGTGAGTGTGTGTCCTGGCATCCCGTACAGGGTTTCCCCTGCCCTCTGCCCTGAGCTGTCTGAGATAGGCTCCGCCACCCCCACCCCCGTAGACGTTGTACCAGATAAGCAGTGAGCAAAATATTATGAAGCCTGTTTTCCTATATAGACACTATGTACAGACTCAGTATCAGGTAGGATCCAATTCTGCCTCCAGAATCATGATTGATGAGTCGTGCATTCAGAGATGATACCACTGTTGTACTGAGCTGTTTTTGTTCCTCACACCATTTCCTGTAAACTAGACACTGAAGATCCCAGAGAGGGGGTTGGAACCAACAATCAAGTCTGCTAGTTTGTTGTTTGATTTTGATAAACTCAGATCTAACCTCCTGTCTCTTCATTTCTTTCTTATGTAGTGAGACCTTGCTCACCACAAGATGCCCGTTTTTGCCTCACGGCGCATGAATGCCGCCAGTGATGTGAGAGTAAATACACAGTCGAAAGATATAGCCCTCGGTGAGAAGTCAACACCATTTGCTTTGCCAGAAATCAAATATAATTCCGGCTTGTACTAATCGATTTATTGATTTGCATTCAATTATT
Source organism: Mormyrops attenuatus (assembly GCA_026777985.1). Lineage (NCBI taxonomy): Eukaryota > Metazoa > Chordata > Actinopteri > Osteoglossiformes > Mormyridae > Mormyrops > Mormyrops attenuatus. Next base: position 20,717,649 of record JAODKC010000049.1, on the reverse strand, counting down.
TGTAGGAATTTTTTATGATTGTTCATCACTGCATTCTTAAGGATGCTCTAAAAGTCTGGTGCCCCGCCCCCCCCCCCCCAGCCCTGGTTCCGCGATCCACACAGTTAGCGAGCCTCTCGACCCTGTCTGTGTGCTGTGTCTATTTAGCCACATGTCTCTATGCTGGAGCTGCCTTCTGCTTTAGCAACAAAGTGGCCACTGGGTGTTTTTTCAGTATTAAAGGGAAGCTTTGCTGTCGTATATTTATACCGGGATCAAGGTATATCCCTGTCAAAGACACTGGAGATGAAAGGAAGCATCTTCCTCACTCCATTAAGAGCCGAGGGGGTCAAAGGCTAAACTAAACAGAAATGCGGTCACATGACCAGGAAATCCGTGCCCCGTGTGAGCTGTGGACCAGGCATTCCCCAGAACTTCCCATTGGATGGCCCAGCCTGGCGCACCCCCTCCCCTAGGCGGTGTTTGGGGAGAGGGGGAAGCTAAGAACCAGCCCCAAACCATTGTCTGAGTTCCCGTCACAAGCTCGGACACAATGGAGACCTGCTTGCAGTGTCAGATAGAGTGGTGAGTGCTCATGGCCCAGTTCAGAGACCCACAGATGGCCTGGGAAGGGCCCCCTAATCTCTCAGCAGTGAATTAGGGGGCGCTGTCGCTGTATTTTTTGTTTTGTTGCACGTTATTTTTCTGCACCATTGGTGGCTTTCTGAGCAAAACTGAAGGTTAACGTTATAAATAATATAAGATCAGTCTCTAGTCTTTTTACTCGCATGTATGGTAGACTGTTTCTTCATCTGACTTAGCATGCTGGTAACACATACTTAGTACGCCATTGTCTTGTCTTTCTATTGGTTTCTGTGTTACCATGCAACCAATAGGTAACTCTCTGGGCCAATCAAAATTAAGAAGACCAGCAATAGATGAATGTGGTAGCAACCAAAAACAAACACAAGCCCATTCACAGATGTTTTATTGTCTCTCTCTTTTTTAACTTAAATGACTAGAAAACTAACTAGCAGGAAGAAGAGCACTGCCATTATCATACTACAGTATTTTTAATTGAACTTTACATTTTGTTTTTCTAACGTTACCATAAAGTAATAAAAAAAAAACATTGCATGCGAGTCTATGAAGCCAAACAGATGTGATTCAAGGGACCCTGGTGAAAAAAACTCCATGGGGACCTCCACGCCCCCAACAGTAAGATTTATACCTTTTTTTACTGTGAAGTGTATATTTATAATACCAACAAAGAGAATTTAATAAACACAAGACCTTTATTTTCCCTCAAAAATAGAATACACAAATAAAGCAGATTTGCCTTTGCAATGTACTATGTAATCGGCCTCCCTCGTGCCTTTGAATAACCACAGTGCATCCGAAAGCATGTCTTGATAATTCCCAAGGTGAGATTTCAGGGCTAAATGGAAAGGCCGGTTTAAAAAACAAAGGAACCAAGAAAAAGTAGTGACGTGTCTCTCGAGACGATTCCCAGCAGCAGCCGTGATATTCTGAGAGGGGCTGTTAGGCACTATGGGGGCCTGGCTCTTATCTGCCTACGCTGTCAGGACACTATCAGCAGTGGCTGAAGGCTTCCAGTGATCACCTTTACAGGAATGTGCAGTGATACACTGTGCTCCAGCTGGATGAAAGTAGGAGGAGCCAGAAACTGATGGGACCAATGGCGTTATGCCAATCAATTTAGGTAGGCGCACCTACCAGATATTTTATAAAACTGTATCGTATAAATAAATGATTCAGTCAACTAATAACTTGCCTATATTGACTGTGAATAACAGGTTGTTAAACTTGCAGTAAACTTGCGGTCAGGGTGGTCTGGCCAATGAGCGAGTTTCCTCTGCCAGGTTGCCTCTCTTAATCCCCTCCCCCAAGCTTCGTCATTCCCGTCATCTTCCGATAACGCTACACATCAGCAATGAGTTGTTACATCGTGACATTCATGACTCACATCTCTGCAGTAGTAAACAAGGTTAACTGAACATTTGAATATATAATAGTTACATAAAGTTTCAAAAACATTAATATCTGCATATGAGTTTTGTATGTCTTGTGCGAGGTTTTGAAAAGGCACCTACCCACAAATGGCACCTACCCAGACATTTGGTTCGCACAAAACCCCTGGATGGGACAAATGTTCTGAAAGACCCAATTAAGGGCCATGTGGTGGTGTGGTGTGTACAATCATGCAAGTACCACAAAAAACACTGCCTGTTCAAAAAATTTATGCTGATATTTAAACCCGAATACATACATACGGGAGTGCTGTCACAAGCCACCTTAGGCCGGAGGCCCGAGAGAAGCAGACACCAGCTTAGAAGTGGAGGATTGTATATTTTTCCAGTTTCCAAAGTCGAGGATGAGTTGAACATCTAGCCAGTTACCCTGTGATGGGAGAGTAAATAATTCAGTTACCACTACTTTCTATGTTCCTATGTCTGTCTATGTTGTATATCTCAGAGCATTTTGAAAAACGTTGATTTTTATCCAGTGTTTCATCGAGCGGGAACACAATCTTTCTACCTTACACTTAGTGAGTCATAAACTGTACTTCGGGGGGGGGCAGGTGCAGCCTGCAGTAACACCGACAGCCCACTTGGCGGCGACGTAACGTAACAAACCTTGAAAGTTCATATCAAACACATGTTACATTTCAATAAATAACAAAAACATATTTTAGCGTGGCGGAGATAATAACTTTTTAGCTGCTGTTGCCATTAACGTTAGTTAGGGACGGTCGAAAAGCACTAATCGCCAAAAAGTAACCCGCCTTTCTTTCAGGCGGGTTACTTTCTTGTAAGGAAAACAGCATCTCATTTCGGGGTGTGATATTATCACTCTAAACCAGGGTGACATAGCAATCATTTACATACAACCCCACGTCTCCCTTTCCAGAAGCGCCACTATTCAAAACTCTGATATAGACCATCTTAGAAGCTGGGAGTGTGTCTGTTATTTTAACTTATGGACTGGAAAATGCAAATAAAACACACTTCGCACGCTGTACACCACGCCGATCTCGCATAAGGTACATGCTCACATGCGGAGGTTTTTAGGGGGCTTGGAGCCCCGCTTTGAGTCCCGCGCAGAAGCGCCCCGGCGGGATCGCGTCCTCTGGCGCAGCGGAGGACCCACTACTCCGCACCCCGCCGTCCCATCCCATCCCATCCCGTCCCGTCCCGTCCCGTCCCAGGCTGGATCGGGGCAGCCCTCTCCCGGCGGATCGGTGATGTCATTGCAAACTTCACCACCCGCTCCCCCATCCACAGGCGGCGGGTTTAGCTCGTTTTTTTTGTGCCGTTCTGCCGAAGATTACAGCGCCCTGGACTGGAGTCGGACGGATCTTAGGAATACCGAGAGTGCTGCTTAGATCAACTTTTCTCTTTTTTGCGGATAGATTGGCGACTCCCCTTATTTTTGGTGTCGGAGAGGGCGACGGGCGACCCAGAGACAGTGAAAAGGGAGTGAAAATGAATCGGAGTTTTATTAAATCGCAGTCCTTGCGGTACATGGACTGTAATGCGGTTGAAGTTAAAAGCAAGGTAAGTTTATCACGAGTAGCGGCTTATATTGAGTGATCCGGCATTCAGATGTTTTGTACTGCTATTTCAACTTTGTCATCTGCTATTTTAGTTTGTTGGTGGGGCGACAGTGTAGAGATTTTCAGATGTCGCTCATAGCATGCTATCAGAGGCAGCTTTAAAAAGCGGATTAATGAGATCAAAACGCAGCATTAGTCAAAAGTATGGACAGAAACCACGTTTACCGCAGTGAAAACTAACGAACTTGCTCATACGATTTCGGGAGGTCTGGATATTTTTAAGGCAGTAAGTAAACTTTATGGGAATCCCATTGCATGCGTAGTATAAGAGTGTGAGGATCGATTAAACTTTATTTTTTCTTTTTGGGAAGTCAAGATGCGTTGGAGCTGAGCAAAAGCCCCGTGTGCATTTTCTGCGGAATGCAGGAGTTTGGGTTAAGTCGCGCGCCAGCTTGGGAAAACTCAAGGTCCAAATCTGCTGCTGATGTTTTTCCTGAACTCCCACGATTTTCCTGAAAAACTGGAAATGCACCAGACGTGCAGGGCTCCGGCTGAAACATGCGGTGTATGCCAGCCATCCTCGCAGTACATAATTCGTCACAGAAAAACAGTTACGCAGCGATCCTTTTACTCTGGTTTACTCAGTTCTGGGGATGTAAGACTCCCAGTGAGGAAATCTGCCCTCCCAATCTGTCGCCCATGAACAACAACGTGATAGCCACCCCGATCTTTGCCGACGATGGACATATCTTATCCTGCCCCCTAAAAGGCTTAGGGTGTACTTCCTTTACAAAGCAAAAGCGTTAAGTTTAGACTCATCGGATGCATGCGTTGGACGTGCAATGGGCGGACATTTTAGTAGCTTCCCCATGCAAAAGCACCGTCGCTTCATTGCAGTCTTGCTTGCTGGTTTTGCTGTAAAACGGTGTATCTGGCGAAGAGCTGAGTATCAGATGAACAGCCCGGTGTCTGGCGTGTTTGGAGGGGTTATTATGCAGGCGTGACATGCCTGAGTCGCAGTTCCCTCTGGGTGAATATATGCAGCCATAATTTAACTGACAGCCCGGTCTCCTTTGTCGGGCTCTTCAGAGACCTTTCAGAAGTAACTATTATAAATGAGCTCATGGAAGAGCAAGCAAATGTAACTTTTTCTCATTTATTGTCCTAAAGTGAGCCTGTTTTGCCTCTTAGTTCAGAAAAGATTGGATTTACAGATAAAGCTCTACTTTCCGTATTTCTCAAAGAAGCACATCTCTACTGGAGCCACATTACTCTCTCTTTACACTACAGACGTTTTCTGTAGATTTGTACGAATGCTTCTCTCAACCACCTTTCTTATATAAAAGGCATTACATTAGTTAAAACGGCAGTTCTGATAGAGAATTAGGTTGGAGAATCAAGGCTGAGAAGGCGAACATTACACGGAATGGAAATTCAGGTTTTGAAGCTATAACTGAAGACTGCAAAAAGTTTAAAACAAGATAACGGTGAATCGAGTCAACACCTGAAGTGAGGCTCGGAAACCGCTGACTAAGGACATTCCCTCACTTTGGCGTGATGCTCTCTGGGTCTCCTGAGCACCGTGATCACAGCCAGATTCCCCTGCTTTCGTGATAGGCAGTTATATAAGCTGCTTTCTCCTGTTCTGTTTAAGGGAGACGCTGGGTGCCTCTCCGTGTGAAGGGCTACTGTTTTGTCTGTTGTGATATTGTTTTGTGACCTCACCTGCCGCATGGATGTGTCTGCCCTGGTGTTTGTCCCTGAGCTGTGCTGCAGGTGTGATGTCAGCCCTGTGCCTCGTAAGCACGCATGCAGCGATTGTGAGCTCAGAGTCCGTCCCTGGGGACACCTTTTTTTGGGGGGGGGGACTTCTGTTTTGATAGAGGAGTTTAAGGGCATTTTGAGATGCGTTATGATGCCCCTCGGTCTGTCTGGTGCTGCCTAGGAATAGCTCTCGCAGTCTTCTTACACAATGCAGCTTGGCACCAATTAGTCTGTCAAATGCTTTACTGCCCCCCCATCTCCATGACAACACAGATCCATGTTTTTTTTGTTCACCCCCCACCCCCTTATATTTCCACTTGAATGTAGAGTGTTTGCAGATTAAGTATAGTTTTCAAGGCAGCTGTCAAGGTGTAAGAGGAAAAGTTCAAATTTTAAAGAATAAAGATGTGGAGTGCAGGCTTCCTGTTGCTGTGTGCCTGCCCAAACCTGCAGGCGTTACTGCAACGTGCCGCATGCTGTCATTGCAGGGCCTGTATCTGAGGAGAGAGAGACTTGTTGTAACCATGTTGAAACTTGACTTCTGGTATTCAGTGGCACCTGAATAGCTTGGGCTGGAAATTGGAACAGAACTGATCTGAATCCTGGTATGCAATGGCGCCTGAGGGAGGGGAATAGAAATTGGAAAGGAATAGAATTGACCTGAACGGTGACGCCTAATGGCCCTGAATTTGATTTGTGTTCGCTAGCAGTGGTTATGGCTTCTATGTTATTTTGGCTGCAGTGGGCTGATGCAGTAGTAGTTCAAGGACGACCTGAAATGTTAACCTGTTAAAAAAAATAAACTCAGACTGAACAGGTTTTTTTTCTATTATTTACTGAAATACTTTGGAATGACACAGTATTCACTGTTAAGTTTTGCAGATGGGGTAATTCATAAAGGTCATTCTGTTTAAAAAAGAAAGGTTCTGTTTGTTTTTTCAAAAGGTCTTTGCATTTGTTTTTTTTAAAGCCCATGAAATTTGTTCTAATTCCTCGTGTTTTTCACGTCTTCGAGAGGAGGGGACAGGTCTGGGACACCGTCAGGACCTTGCCTTTGTTTTTCCACTTTCTGTGTTACTCTAAGCTGAAACCTGAGGCCGGCTCTGCGTGGAAGAGTGCCAGAGGTTGAAGACCGCACAGACACGGGTCTGGTCCGGATGTCGGCTCAAACCCTCCCACTGACACTGCAGCGTGCTGTCCCGACTCGATGCCAGTACCGGCCCTCTCTCACCAGCCCAGCCTTGTTTACTTAACGGTTTTTCCTGAAATCAGCTACTGCTCATGTGCAATAACGTGGTCAGGGTCATGTTGCCACAGGAACAATAATGCAATATTCCCTGACACGATTCTAAGCTGAGCGTGCTGAAGCCCCGGGGTGTTCTGAGGACTGAGGCACTTCTGCATTTGTCCCTTCGGCTTTCGGGATGCAGCCTGAGGCTTCCGCACAGAGTAACGAGTGCGGTGTGTTTTTGCACGCATGCGTGTTCCCCCCCCCATCCCTGGCACGTTGCTGACATTTCTTCTCAATAAAGGCTCGCTGTTTTCCACCAGGGCGGGCCTGTCGTTTTCGGGGGACGGTGGGGGGTAATTACCCCAAGCCGCCCTATGCACAAATTACCAATGTAATAATGTGCTGTTTCTATTGTGAGAACAAAGTCGACCCTGTCCTATGCCAACCCCCCCCCCCGTCTCATTCTCCTGCCCGGCTCCAGGTCTGTTTTTAGTGCGTCTCTTGCAGGAGCTGCAGCACTCGCATTATTCTGTGTGCCAACTTTGGCGGTCAGGTTCCCGTGGTGAGAGCAGGTGACAGCTAGTACCTAGCTAGATGTGACTGTGCTCTGCCTGCCCCTCCTCATGTCGCAGGACAGGACTCGGGCTCCCGCATCAGCGTCGTTCCCCTTGCCTCAGACGTGGGCTTCCTCTCGGCGACAGCTGAGGCTGAACACGGCTGGATTTTGCCCTTTCGTGCTTTCACTCTGCCAGGTTCTTCTCTTGTGGTGTGGTCGACTGTTTACAGGAAACGGTTGTCTGTAAATAAATGATGCAGAAATTGACTAAGGGCTCTGAGGTTTGCTGTGGACAGCTGGCAGCGTGTGTGATGAGAGGATGCCTCCAGCTGTGGTGAGCCGACCCGTATTCTTCCCGTTTGCAGGCCAGGAGCTGTTTTTTTTTCCCTAAATCCCTTGTTTAGACAATATCGGCTCCTTCGCAGTTTCACCCTGACCCTCTGCAGTCTGTCGGACTTGGCTCACCAGTCCGGATTTCCAAGAGTCGCCCTTAACATCTGACACCTTCTCTCCTCCGCAGTATGGGGCAGAATTCCGGAGGTTTTCCGTGGACCGCCAAAAGCCAGGGAAGTTTGACGAGTTTTACAAGCTCATCCTGCACATCCATCGGATCACCAACATGGAGGTGATGATCGGGTATGCCGACGTGCACGGAGACCTCCTGCCCATCAACAACGACGACAACTTCTGCAAGGCCGTGACGTCCGCTCACCCCCTGCTCCGGATCTTCATCCAGAGACAAGGTGAGGTCTCCCTAAGAAATGCTTCATTCCGGTTCTGGCCTATCCTCTCTGTTTGGTCGGTAGGACCAGTATGCCCACTCAAAGTCTTCTCATACTGACCTAAGCGAAGGTTCGTTACTGACGTAAGTATTTCTATGGGTTGTTTTGTTAATAATCCAGGAATTTTGTGATTCCATACGACAGCTAATAGCTCTGTTATACGTGTGTCGAAATTCTGTGGTGGCGCCCTCTGCAGTTAGGGGAGACACTTTACCTATGCAGCCTCAGCAAGGACATGCAGTGAATTATCAGCCCCACATATGCCAGGTCATCCTCCTCTGCACCCCCTGAAGCGGTGGCTCCGTCCTGTTTGTGTTTCATTCATCTCCCACCTGCCCCAAAGCGGAACGGGCTCGTCTAGCTGTAGATAATGGGCCTCGGGGAGGGGGGGATGTGCTGCTTCCAACTGGAAGTCCAGTAGCTTTAATCTCCATGTGCATGAATGAGAGCTTCCGACAGGAAGTTGCCCATGCTTCTAGCTGGCCTTCGTGAGGGGAAGTATGGATCTAATCGAGGTCAGCGGCAGATTCGTTTATGGCTGAGCTGTTTCGTCCCCCGGCCTTGTGGAAGCCTCAGTCGCCCCCCTTTCAGGCATTTCTTTACATTTTCCTCATCTTCCTATTTATCCCCCTGGACAAGTGCCTCCATGAGCCGGTGGCAAGGACTCCGGGCCGCTAAAAGGAACAAAAGCCGCGCGAAAAAGTGAGCAGGCGCCGGCATTCTGGTGTCGGAGTCAACCCCGCAGCGTGCAGTCTGGGTGGGCCGGCGAACTATTCGCGGTTAGTGTGCCTGGGTCCCGGACGCAGAGGATGGCTCCGTGTGTGTGTGTGTGTGTGTGTGTGTGTGTGTGTGTGTGTGTGTGTGTGTGTGTGTGTGTGTGTGTGTGTGTTTTTTTTCCCTCAGCGTTGAGTAACAGAAACATGAGCTTCTTGGGAGGAAGCGCGTGAGCCGTCGAGTAGCGGTAATCACGCTGTCCTGAAGAGGAATGCCGTTTATTTTACTGTTACATTTGCACTATAAAGTTTTTTTTTTTGAGCTCATATTCAGTTCAGACAGTTAAAAACAAAACCGGCAGCCATCAGAGGGCTGATTTTAAAAGTTGTTCTAAATGGCCGGGTCAGTGGCGGACCGGCTAACCACAACTTTTTAGGAATGTTCTTAAGGGATCCAGTAACATTAGCAGAAGGGAGTTCGGCAGGACGTCGGCACGCAGGGAATGAGGACATGCTGCTGCCCCTGAAGGAAGACACTGGAATGTAACCTTACCTCAGAGAGACTGCTCATGTGCATTTGACATCTTTCCCAGAATTCTTTGTAATTTGTGGAATGAGGATCATGGCTTTCTTTGCTTTGGGACTTCGAAGTGGAGGCAGTCAGTGCCCCGGTGCATCTTGGGAAGTCCTCTTGATTCTTGTCTGTCACCATCATGTAGGGGTACTGGGCTTTTAAAGGCCTGCCTAGATGTTTGGCCCCATCTCTCCCCCACCGTGCCGGGCAGGTCCCAGCTTGGGGGGAGGGGGAATGCCCTGGGATACTCTAAACCAGCCAGCCAGCAGTGCCCCCCGCAGTGCAGGAGGCCTTTACGCACTCCGTTACACCCCTGAGGTCTGGCTTAAGTGTTCACACTCTCCGCTAGTCTCTGCAAGCTGAGTAACGCTCACACTTTCCTTGTTCTTAAGAATCCCAGCACCACCCAGTTGTACCTGAATAATGTCCCGCCCAGATCAGAGGCTGTCCTTGGCAGGTATCGGGCCTGTCGGCAGCTGCCCTGGCCCCACCGCATGCTGTCATGTTCCTTTTCCTGGCACTTAAGGTGTTAAAAGGCGAGTCGCCCAAGTAGAGATGCCGTACCTTTCTCAAGCCCCCTGTCCCTGATGGGAGATACATCACACTTGGCTGTCCTTGGGTAGCTTTCTGGCATCATGCCCTCTAGTATTTACACTCCTTTATAAGTGTAAACATTTTTTAGGGGTATTTTTCATGTACCGTTTTTTTTTCCTTCTCTCAAAGCTCTTGTGTTATTGTTGTTGTAGGACCTTTTTCTGTTCTCCAGTCAAATAAAAGAAAATAAAAGAAACAGAAGTCGTAGTTGTAGCGATGTCTCCCCATGCTGTGAATAGGCCAGGACAGTCTGGTAGCAAGTGCTGGGTTCCTGTGCAAGTCAGTGCCCCCCGAAGGGATCTCTGTACAATGATGTTGTGTAGTCTTTAGCACTTAGCTTTTAGCTGTTAGCCTCTAGTGCTTCCAGCCTTGTTGATGAGATGGCCTTGCAGGAGGGGAACCGGAACCTTGGTTGCTCCAGATCGTCTTGCCTGTGTGTCATTCTGCCACGTTCCCCCCCAGCCCTGGCTTAAAGTCTCACCGCAACATTGCGGTTTGTCACCACAACATACAAGCAAGCAGGGGGGTAGCTGTGTAGGGGTTCAGTTGGGTTTGATACACCCAGAGACATTGACTACACATTGATAAACATACATCGTTTCCACTTTTGCTAGCCAGTAACTCAAACCACCCTTTCTTTAACTTTTTATATGAGTTATTTGTTTTAGCAAAACCTTTAATAACTAATGGTGAATAAACAAGCTGACAAAAAGGAGGACATCAGATAAGCTTGGAAGATTGTAGGAAGGCACAGGATCACCGAGAGTAAAGATTAACGAGGGTACCTTACCGCTGATTTAGCCTTGCGGCGGCATTACCGCAAATCTTTTTTTTTCCCAGAAGCAGAGAAAATTTTCAGTGCCAACGAATCGTTCTGTAAATGCCGCTAAATGTAAAAAAACTTTGTTATGCCTACATCAGTGAGCTCTGATTGTTTTGTGCGCAGCTCGTGACCCTTTCCTGATTAGCTTTCTTCATTTCAGTGTCTCTTTTCCTAATTGGTTATTCTTCATAGGTATGAAGTTGTATTTTTCAACGCTGGTCATAACATTAGTCCGGATGCAGATCTTTTCTTTTGGAATTTCAATGCATTAGTACGGACACAGCCTAAATGTAGCTGTGATGTCGGTACTGTGAGACCTCATCACGAGGAATAGTCCCTTAGTGTAAATGTAACAGGCTGTTCCTCACGAGGAGGTATCACAGTGAAGGTGTGACGTTGGTACTATGAGACCTCGCGAGGTTTAGCTGTAAGATGAAGACGTCAGTGGAGGCGGTGGGGGGTAGGGTGGGGTAATGTGTACACTGGGGGCTGCCCCAGCTCAGGTTTCTCAGGCCTCACACTGGTGGGTGGGGGGGGGGTTGCTGCCAGATGTTCTCCTCCTGTGTTTTCAGCCATGCTGCCCTGCTTTGGTTTCCAGGAGCCTAGTTTGGCCCATGTGCGTGTAGGGGCATGGATGGGGGTGGGGCGGCTGTCATGTCTTTGCTATACCCACAGCCAGTAGGCATTGTCCACCAGAGTGGATTGTTCTCTAAATTTAAGCGAAGATGCGTTTAGCATGAGGATCAGCTGGAGGTCTCATTCACCTGCACTGATCTAATGTGGCCCTTAATCTGCATTCATGTCTATAAAATACAAATAACTGACTGGCAGTTAAACGGGGCTCATTTATAGTGTTGCCTGGATTTTGGTCAGGCATTACAATGGGCACCTAGAGTAGTTTTGAGGACCCTCCAACAAACTTGAATGGAGAATGACCGAATCTCGGCTAGGCACCGCCTCAGTGACTGTTTCCCTGCATCAACCTGATGCGTCTTTACGCTGGGGATTTGTGCGTCAGGATTTACGTTTTTGCACAGCCATTGAGAAAGCAATCCTACCCGGATCTTCAATGGCATTCCTCCGGCATAACCCTAACCCTTCCCACATGTTATCCTTGGAAGAGAACTTTCCCTCATAAATTTGGCTCTCCCTTCACATTCATTTTCTTAAATCCTAAATAGCCGCGTTCCTCAGGGGGTCGTTTGACTTTATGACGCCAATTTGCTGACTTTGTTTCATGAAAACCAAAGGCCAATTAACAAAACCGTTACCCCCTGCTTTCCCCCCCTCCCCATCCAACATACCAGGCTTTGGACAAGTAGCTTTTGCTTAGCGCCACACAGCTACATTCTCATTTGGTCTTCCTGGCCACCGACCCAGCGGCCGGTAGCTGGGAGGGAGCTGCACATCTGGCCAGCTGTTTGCCACGGCCAGCGGCCTTTGGAGGAATCTGCTGTAATGAGACCGAGCTGCACCGTCTGCCAGGCTACTGCGTGACGGCCCAGAACGGGGCGCCGGCTTCCAGACATCCAGTTAGCCGCATCTGCAGCCATGGCGGCGGCATACTCTGCCAAATACAGGATGAGGGCCGCCATCTTTGGGGCGAGAAGGTCTCTGCGGGGCCAAAACGGGACTGCATCTGTCTGTACAGGGCCCGCTTGTGTGTCTGCATGTGCGCTTGTGGAGGGGTGGGGGGAATTCCCCTCTCGTCACAGTGCGAAATTGCATCCTCCAGTTTACGCGAGGTCATTAGCAGGCTGTAAATCCAGCAGACCGATACTTATGGGCTGGACAGAATGTCAATAGTGTTTGACCTCAACTTTATTTTTATTCTAGTTGGCTGTTGGTGTCCACCTTGCTGCCTGTCTTTTTGCCTCGCTGTCTTTGCCTGCAGTATATCGGTGACTGTTTTGTTTTTTAGCGTTTTACTTTGTTAGCATTTCTAAAAATTATTTATTGACTTTCCCAGCACACATGACATATTCAGTTTTCCTCCATCACCCCCCCCCATCTGGCAGTCGCCAGCACTTGCTCGTCACCCCGACTTGCCTGGGGAGTCCGTGAGAGCGACTGGGTGGGTCCTGCAGGTGCCTTCCAGATGCCTCCGCCCGCCGCCCGTGAGGGGGCGGGGCGCCCGCGATTGGCTCGCCGGAGGGAAACTGGCCAACCGGGCGGCTGATGTGAGGTGCCCTCCAACCTCTGCCCTTCCTTGGCCCCGCCCCTCTTTCCTCCTTGAAGGGGTTTACCATGTATAACGGTGTACGGGGGGGTGATGGGATCGAAACCCGAGGAAGGGCTTGAGCACCGCCCCATCCAGCTGACATCGCCGGCGGCTCGCTGTTAATTCGCTGTTTCTTAGGTGATAAAACGGCCTATATTTGCGTTGGAGGCCACAGGCTCAGTGGGCGGGGCTTACACTGGGTGAGGTGTTCAGCTCAAACAAGCATCTCTGCCGTTCACCGAAGCGCGTGGGATGGTCGTGGGGGGCCCCGCTGTCCTGTCCTCCCCCTGCACACCAGGGAATGTGTTTTGATTTCATCAAGCTTGTTTGTTGTGCTTAGACAGTGCCCGCTCCTTTTGTGGACACCACCCTCCTTTCAGCCCTGGTCCCAATGGCTTCCCCAGACCTGCTGAGATGTGCAGCTCACAGCTTCTCCTGTGCTGAAATCTTGCCCCACACTCGTGTTTTCTTTTGTTATCCTTTGTTGTTTTGTTCTTGACTTTATTGTTCCTCAGCCCAGTTTGGGGGGGGGGGGCTGGGCTTCCCACATGCGTGCCCCCCGGCCAGGCAGTTCCGCAGCCGGGGCTGGGAAGCGGGTGACCCGGCCCGTCCTGATCTGTGGCCTGGCTGCCCCATGAGGACGGCCTCTGCTTGTTTTTTGTGCTGTGGTTCCGGTGTTTTCTGGGTCACGTGACTACAGCTGACTAGAGTAAGGAAAGTGGGGTGGGGGGGGGGGGCGATATGCCCTCTGCAGTTATAAATACCTTGCGTGCCCCACTCCCCTGACCAGGTGGCGCCCCCTATCTGCCACCGTGGTTACCTATCTGGTGAGTAAGGCGCCAGGAGCCCGGCGGGCCAGACGGCATGAGTCAGCACCGGCGGGTTAGAATGCTGTACACAGGCGGGCGCCCACCCGCCCCCCAGATCCCCCCAAAGGGGGCGGACCCGGTGCTCCCGCTGGTACTGCACGTTCTGCAGTTAATGCAATCACTCCTGCGGCCTGGGCATGACCGGGCGTGTGCCTCTGCTGACACGTTCTTCCTGTGTGCACGCAAACCGGCGCCCTCACGCCTCTGCCAGCCATGTAAACGCCAGTGCGTGGAGGCTGGGGGGGGCACACAGAGGTTCAACAGGTGGGTGACGGCTGGAAAGCAGGGGCCCGGCTCTGATCTGTGTCTGTGCGCTGTGTGTAGCTCATGGTCACATGGGATACTAAGGGTTTCTCCTTTGTCTTTAAAAGTTTGTTTCTGTCATCCAATCTTGTCTTTCTTCTGTCATCTGTCTGTCAGTAAAGTTTGAGCTTTGATATAGATTGTGGTGTGTATGTACATACGCACTCGCTCTCTCTCTCTCACACACACACACACATTCACACACACACACACTCTCTCCCATGTGGCAGTGAAAGCCAATAGCTGGCCAGGCCCTCTGCCTAAGACCTGAACTGTCCCCAGCCCCCCCCACCCTGTGGCCCTCCCCTCCCAGAAGACATGGAGGATGCAACTGGCGTTTAGTTGCATTTAAAAGGGATATTGTTTCCAGTATTGTCTTTAATTACATTGATGTAAAGGAACCAGATAATACAGTAACACACTACAGTAATATTTATGCTTATTTAATGTGTTGCTTTGCAGATGATGTACCTTCATTTAGACTGGTTAAGTGTGTTGATAAATCATTCCCTGTCAAACTAACCTCTCTAAGCACTGATATTTTAAGGCTAATTTCTGTACAGAGAAAGTCAGTCTACCACAGGGTGTGGTACGGCACAAGTATAAAGATCCTAAATATATATTTTAAAAGCAGATATGATTGGCATTAATGGGCTTCCCTGCTGCCATTAGCCACGCTGCTCGCAAACAGCCAGTTAACTACCAGTCAAAATGCCTAAGATTAGCAATAACCTTAAATAACCAAATTCTGCTGGCCGCGATGCAGTCTACTTTTGATGAAACTGCTTTGTTTTGCTTGTTTTATTACCCGTTTGCTGTAAAAACAATAAAAGCATGACCCGCTGGCTCCCTCGTTACTGAGTGCTGAGGATGATTAGCTAACAGTTTGCTCACCGTTTGCTGAGTTTGGGGTCAGGTTACGGTCATTGGCCCCGTCGGGGCCCCCCGTCCCCGCCCCGGCCGGACCCCGACCTGGCCACGCTGCCTGCTTCTGGCCCTGCCGTGGGAGCAGGGAGCGCGCTGCTCTGTAAACACGCTGGCAGTTATTTTGGGCGTTGGTAATTACAGAGGAGCAGTCCAGGTCCGACGCAGGCTTCAGCAGCCTGCGGGCGGGGGCTCTGGGTGGGCCGTGGCTCCACGGGGCCACACATCTGAGTGCCACTTGGAGGTACGAGGCGTATGAGCGTGTGTGTGTGTGGGGGGGGTGACATATGGAGATTCTCATAAAGCCAATCAAAGAAAGTAAGAATATTAATTTAAATGTAAAAAGAGCTTAAGGCACCACACTAGGCTCTTATCCAGCCTGTCAGCCCCCCCCCCCCCCCCCCCCCCCCCCGGGGGGGCCCGCGGGGGCGCGCGCGGGGGGGGGAGGGGC
>JAODKC010000049.1:20672717-20697643 GCA_026777985.1 Mormyrops attenuatus | reverse complement strand
GGGGGCGGGCGGGGGGGGGGCGGGGTGGTGGAAATGCAGAGCAAGCACATCCAGGGCCGGCCGGCCGGCGGGAGGCCAGGAGCGCTCCCCTTCCGTACTCCGAGGCCTGCCAAGCCCCCTACCGCAGCATCTGCCTGCATCACCGCACACGCCAGCCCTCCGTACGTGTCACGAGTGCAGGAAATGCGACCGGAGGGCTCCTTTTAACACGCTCGAGGCGCGAAATGAAAGGCGATCGCTTGTCACGGCTCCGTCTTGTGGATAATGCCGGAAGCTTCCAGGCTGTACCAAAGCAGGCAGCCACCTGGTAAACGAGGGTGATCAGAAGGGCTGCTTGGGGCCATGCCTCAGAGTTATGGCTTTGCTGGCGAGGGCCACTCGTCAGCTCCTACCCTCGGGGGTGTCGTCACCAGTGTACAGCCCCCCTGGTCCCTGACAGTTCGGGGCTGACACGCGAGATCCGCCCCTAGAAAACAACAGGGAGGTTAGTGAGAGAGGACAGAGAGCCGCTGTCTCCTTTTCAGGCAGCGGGTATTTATCCGCGGCTCCGCTATTGTGTGAGACACTCACAGATGAATAATTAACATCCCCCTCGCACACACGCTGCCCGCACCCCTGTGTTTTGTCTTACAAAGAACCCATGGAACTGTACTCCTGGCTCTGAATACATTTCCTTTATTTTCTTGCCTGAAACGACACAAAGGATGCTCCATAGCAAGCTAACGCTAATCTGTGTGAGATGTCAAGGTAGGTGACACCATGTCCGTCCCCCCCCCCCCCAACCAGGAGCTCTACTGGGTCTTCAGGGTCAACTAGTACCTTCCTGACCCAGAACTGGCTCTTAGTCTCCTGAGCCCCTCCTCTGGACACCTGCCTGAAGGTATAGAGTGGGGGGGGGGCGTTGTGTGCGTAAGTGGTAGAGGTGATTTCACTGTCAGGGTACGTTAGCTTTAATGTCCCAGAGAGCTGGGGTGCGCTAATGGGCCACAGCGCTTAGAATTAGCCTCTTAGGCCTCTTTGTTACCAGCAATGTGCCGTACCAGTGCTGTTTGGCCCTAAAGCTTTTTATCGCTCAGTTTTTTTCACTATTTCTTTCTCATAGGGTTTCACCAGCTATTTTACAACAAATGGCCGTTACTGATGCCAGATCAGGCCCTTTAATCAGCATCCAAACAGATACAGCCCTAATCAGCGTTGTGCTAAACTAACACTTTTCCTGCATGTATATGCTTATACTTCACAGCCGGTCGTCAGCGTCATGATCATAGTGAATGTCCCTCTCAGTCGACCCTTCAGGAAACTGGCTGGCTGGAGAGGTTCTGTGTGCACCGGGTTGCTCTCTGGTCGCTGGGTTACGGGCTAATGTCTCGTGTTGCTTACAGTGAACCAACTGATGGGTGCAGGCCCAGTCGGTTTTGTGGTGCTCTGACCCATGCGGCCTAATCTGACCCCGAGGGGGGCCACGGGCTTGACCTCACATTCCAGCCCTGTGCACGCTCACGCACGTCTGGTGTGTCGGGTCTGTTCGCTCCTCTCTGTGCCCTGGTCTCCAGTAGGGGGATGGGGTAGCACTGGGAGTCAATGTGAGGGAGGTTGGAGGCTTTACATTGAGCTCAGGCCCTGATTTAAACACTCCGCAAAGCTACTGTGCCAGCGTGTTCATTACAGTCTCTCTATGCTTGTTTTTAGTTCAAGTCAAGTACGGCCCCTTTATCAGGGAACTGTTAAATTAGCTTTGATCCGCAGACTGATGGAGCAGGATCACAGTGAATTTGAAGCACTAGAAACAGGTTAACTGTAAAAGTAAACAGTTCCCCCTCCCCAGCCAAGAGGCCTGTTCTCAGGGTCTCAGAGGCTTAGGACCATTCCATTGGAGCGCTAAAATGGCCAGCCAGCCTTTGATCAGTCAGCTGGCATTTGCTTTCCCATCATGCCCTGCTGAGGTGGGGGGATTAGTATGTCAGGACCCATCTGAATCAGACTGTAGCCTGGGCAGCTCCGGTGCTGTTTCCACACGTATCCACCAGGGGGCAAGCGCTCTCTGGACAGGGTCCCTGCCATTCATTGTATGCAAGAACTCGAGCAGAAGCCCAATGGGGTCGGC
The DNA here is from genome assembly GCA_026777985.1 of Mormyrops attenuatus. NCBI lineage: Eukaryota > Metazoa > Chordata > Actinopteri > Osteoglossiformes > Mormyridae > Mormyrops > Mormyrops attenuatus. The sequence continues at coordinate 20,695,539 of JAODKC010000049.1, read as the reverse complement.
ACAGCAGCGGCTCGGGGACGTGACCCATTTTGGTGCCTGGTCTCTGTACCAGGAGCAAAACATCCACCCCATTAAGTGTATTCGGTTTCAGCCCGGAGGGCCTGGGCAGGGTACCGGTGGGAGGGTGCTGTGTGGCCCCAGAGAGCCGGAAATGTGTTTCTCATCAGCGACTTGCACTTGTGGCACAGATTCCAGCACGCAGTGAAAAGCGGGCCTGGATCTAATCACAGCGACGGCGGTAAGGGCTGAGAGTGAAGGTGGCCGGGGCTTTGATGTCGCTCAGGGAAGGGCGTCTCTCTTGGTGTGGTCCCGGCTTAGTGTAGAGGGGAATATCTGGCCTGGGACACCTCCTGCCTTTTGTGTCCGTTAGCCACAGTTCACTAAAAAAACATTCCCTAATCTGACAGAAATCCTTCCGGGGCAGCAGACGGGCAGCCGGTGTCGGAAAATGCTCAGTCTGTGAACCTTGTACGTGTCCAGCCAAGGATGAGCAGTGGGCCCCTGGGCAGGGGAGGTCATATGACCCCAGGTCGACGGCACTGACTAATCCCTGTCTCCATGGAGACGACGGAAGACCCCTGGGGCCCATGCTCCTGCGCTGTCTCTCGCATTGTTGCGCCTGAGCTTCCTCTGTGGTGGGATGAGGGTTGGATGAAAAGGTGGTGTGCTTGATGAGGGGCTGCGGAATTCAAAACAAAGTGTCCCGGCAACATAACTTCTTGGTTTTCATCTATGTGTCATGAGCCGAAGGAGGGAAGGTCACTGATGACCGACTGCTTGTTCTGCCGACGTACGGTTTACAATACTTCCCTGAAGCCGGGGTGTTTTCATGTGTGACACACGAGTACCGGGGCACGTCTGTGGGGCCTCTGTGAGCTCACCATTGACGGCAGGTCTACTTGAGTCACTGCAGACGGCAGGTTGGCCTGAGTCAGCGCGCATGGCTTCCTATGATTCACCTTCAGGGCAAGTCCGAGCGTATCTACAAAGCCAACCTTGGCTGGTTGTTTGCTCTTATTTCCTGCTACTAGGAATTCTGGAGGAACAGGGGAAAAATAATAATAGTAATAGTTTTTATTTAGGTTACTACAGGATTATCCAAATGTCATCTCATTGTACAGTTACAATAAAGACACCTTGTATATTCGGGGTCTAAAAGGGACGGTATGCAGAATGTTCCAGATTAAAGGGATTCTATGAGTTTGGGCCATTTTGCTGAGACTGTGCTGTTGCGTATTCAGCCTGTAGGGGGCGACTGTTCTTAAACAGATTATCTGATGGCTTACACGCAAGGATGCCGCGGTCTGGGCCCTGCACAGGAACAGACGAGGGAGACTCCCTGAGATCAAATAGCGCAGCGGGGCAGGAATGTGCTGCTGTTGCAGAAACTTGGCTGAAGAGTAGCAGTGTTCGTTCTTCCTCCAGTCAGGCACATTTACACCCCAGCACCCCCACAGACCTGGCTGTAACGTGCTGACCATGGAAGCGTGTTGGGCACAGAGCTGTCGTGCTGGGCTAGCGCCCTCTGGGGTTTTGTGCTTTGCACCAGGGTTCAAGTGTCCTCCTGCTCTTGTGACCAACTAGCCTTGCCCCCCTGCTGCTCATGAGTAACAGCCCAACTCCCCATCATAACGTGTACCTGTCCCTGGGGGGTTCTTTCGACTCCAGATTCCAGGTACAGAAGGTCCGCTTCCCCTGCCAGTGCATTTTTCCTTCAAAAAGGAATTATTGGTGATTTTTGTTTCCTGTGAATTTTGAACCAAATCTGCATTAAAAAATTTTTCCGTATTCCCTCACCCCCAGGCCAGTTTAAAATGATGTACGTTTATTTTAAAATCAGTGACGTATATAAATGACAGAAGTAACCAAACAATCATTTAGGGATCGATATGAATTTCGGCAGGATTCCCGTGATCGCGGGAGTGGCGGCTCAGCGCTCTGCTTTTTGTGTTGCAGAGGAGGTCGACTATAGCAACTTCGGCACCAACACAATGACGCGGCGGAAGAAGGCCGTGGTGACACTACGAAATGATGTCAACCGCAAGCGGCCGCAGATACGCATTGGGATGCCGCAGGACTTCCGGCCTGTGTCTTCCATCATCGATGTGGACATCCTGCCTGAGTCCCACCGCCGGGTGCGCCTGTACCGCCACGGCTCCGACAGGCCACTGGGCTTCTACATCCGCGACGGCACCAGCGTCCGGGTCACGCCACACGGCCTGGAGAAGGTTCCGGGCATCTTCATCTCGCGCATGGTTCCTGGGGGCCTGGCTGAAAGCACGGGCCTGCTGGCCGTCAACGACGAGGTGTTGGAAGTCAACGGCATAGAGGTGACGGGCAAGACGCTGGACCAGGTGACGGACATGATGATCGCCAACAGCCACAATCTGATTGTCACGGTGAAGCCGGTGAACCAGCGCAACAATGTAGTGCGCAGCAGCCGCAGCTCGGGCCAGTCCACGGACAGTAGCGGCTCAGCTGGCTACCCGGTGCCACCTCCTGGCTCCTTGGGGGCCCACGGGTTGGCCGGCGACGAGCTGGAGAGCGACGAGGAGTCTGACATCGTCATCGAGAGCAGCATCAAGCGCCCATCGCGGCGCTCCAACGCATCGGCCACCTCCCGCTCGCAGGCCTTGCAGCCAGCCCCCGCCACCGCCTCGCCCAGCACCCCCAAACGCCCCCCCTCGCTCATCTCCACAGCCTCCTTCCACTCTCAGCCCAGCCTCAATGGTGTGCCGCATGCTAGCCCCTCCTTCAAGCTGCACAGGGACCATGGCAGTAGCCCCGCCTTCCGGGAGAGCAACGGGAGCCTGCACAAAATCCTGAGTGCCATGCGCATAGACCCCCGGCACAGCCTGGCACTGCCCCCCGGTGGCGTTGAGGAGGATGGCACGGTTATCACTCTATAATGCTGGGCCCAACCCGCCCGGTCCAGGCCCGGGTGCACAGACTGACCTGCAAGACCCAGAGTGGAACTGCGTACACCCCCACAGGCCTTCCAGCCCCTCTGATAGCCTAACCACCCATCCCCCCCACTACATGATGCTGGAACTGTGTAGATTTCTGCTTTCCTTCAGTTTTGTTTTTTTTTTTTTTTTTGTTTTTGTATTTTGGTAGGAACCTTAGGTGTTTAATGAGGAGCACCTTTTAATTTCCAATTAACACTGATGCATCCTGCTCTTTTTCTAGCACCAAACGGTAGCTGTATCTCAGTTTCTTCTCTTTCATGGTTTTTGGGACCAACAATAAGGTTATGTAAAGCTTTAATTTTTTTTTAACCATTTTAACGATCCAAAAACCTATCGTGACTATAACAAACCTCCCTTTCTGGAATTTTCCAGGGACCATTATTTTCAGCACAATACTTGTTTTAAAGCAGGAACACAGCCTGTTATGTTGTCATAAATTTGTCTCTCCGTTGGTTGCAATGAATCGTCATGTAGTCTACAGGCTACACTAATGAATTCAACCAACTTTTCACATAGATAGAAAGCTGTCCTCCTTCACAAGCGTCTGTCGCATTATTGTGCATTGGCCCTTTAAGAGTGCAGCCATCGTTTACTGCTTTCAGTAGCCGGCTGCATTGAGGGACAAATAGGTGCCATTGAGTCCATTACCTGCCTTATCTTATATCCTGGAAGTAAACACATTTCCACTGTGGGTTAGCACAATGGGCTTGTTTGTGTTGCGTTTTTCAGCATTCTCACAGCGTAGTCTGGTGCCTTATCTCTTACCAAAAAATGCATTTAGGAGGTGTAAGGTACATTTTAAACAGCTTCTTAAGCAAATAATGGAAAGGGATGCATTTTTAAGAAGCATAAATGTTATTTCCACAGGGACACAGAAGCTGGCTGCACAGACAGGAGGAATGCAGAGTGACTGAGGCAATGCATAGAAAGGCAGGGCTCCCTGGTACCTTAATTGTTTAATTGCGTTTATCTCACACCTGCACTTGAGATCCCAGAGCTACCTTCCTACCAAGATTCCCATTTTGATAATTCCCAGTCAAGAAGTGTAATCAGAAACACTGGAAGCCCTCTGTGTGTCCTCCCTAATCTGGTTGGGGGTGTTTTTTTGTCTAGGTTAATTTTGGAACTCGCTTTTCGAAAACAGTGTAGTTTCATTTGGTATGCCAGTGTAGACGATCATGTCACGTATGTGTTGACCGGTCACACTGTTGTGTAAGGGTCCACAGTCTGTTGTCCACATGTAAATTTTAAGGTCATATAGATCTGTTAGTGAATGCAGTGTTTAGTTGATTTTATTAAAGTCAAATGAAGAAGGTACATTTTAACAACTATTGCTATAATGTACTGTTTTTAAAAGTTTTATTAGTATCCCCCAATTGTGTGAATTTGAATTGTCCTTTTTTGTTAAGCGAAATATAAATTGTTTATTTGCTCTTATTTTTTTGTTTTTATTTTAATTCTCAGACAAGGTAAATTTCCTGCTTTTAAAGTTGTACGTGAACTGTGCAGTCAACCCCCCAGTGAATATCATTGTCTTTTAGACAACACCACCTGCTGGTACGATGCGGTAATTACATTCGAATTCAGCGTCTGCTCGTGACGAATTTTATGCTACTTTTAATTTATTATGAAAATCTCTGAATTTGCGGGAATACTAATGTTCTTGTCTATTACTGCGTGCATAGAATTACGAGCGATCAACACAAGGAGTGACCTACATAAACAGTTCAATATAGTACGATCATGTTTGGAAAGGTTTTATCTGGTAGACGTACCGATCAGAAAAAAAGATCATGAACACTAGCTTCAGTATTCCTCTTTAAAAACATATGTAATAAGACATACTGGTCGGCATACTCCATGTAGCAGTCGATTCAAATATATTTCAATCTGGCTAACCAGAATGGGAACCCAAACCAACGTGGGTGTAGATTTCCTTCCGACTTGCATCGCGCTTATCAAATGACATTTTCAGGTACCGCAATAATTGAAATTCATTTCAAAATGTTCAGCCTGACAGACGTACTAGCTGAAATAGAGAGATGGTGGTTTGATTAACTTTGTTAGTCACATTGCAGGAGCACAACATAGCTGATCAAACTGCATAACTGGTTTTTAAGAAAAACTTTAGCAGGTGTCTCACATTTGACTGCATGTATAAAGAGATTTTTTGCACAAGTGTAAAATTCTTTATGTCCAACTCTCTTGAGTGTTTATTCCACTTGAGTTTACCAGTGTGTCAAAGTGTTTCCCCAGTATCCTTGTTGCATTGATAAATCCACGGTAAACATCACTTGAAACTCATTCCTCAGTTTATACAGTAAAGTTTAATTGTGTATGTGAATATTATTACTGTTGTTTTTCATACTATGTATTAAACTTTTTGTATTTTTAAAAGATGACTTAAAATAAAGAAATTAAAACATCTTCTGTTGGGCGACTTTTTCAATTTGGTCAACAAGGAATAACTGCACTTTTAAAATATTGACTTTTATATAAAACAGCTTTCAACAATATGGCTGGAACAGTCTAACTACCCCGTGACCCTGTACTGGTAATTAAAACATAAATAAACATAAATATACTAAAATTAGCTTTATTGATTCCAAGGGAAAACGTATGAACCACACAATATAATGATCTCTACGCAAGTTCAAAAAATACTGACATCAAAAAAACATATATAATATATATATTGTGTGGTTGTCAGGATGGTAATTTACAGCTCTGCACCTTTTCAATTACCTGACAAAGCCACTGTTCCCTTTGTATTAATACCGTTGTATTAAAGCAAACGGCATATAGTTCTCTTCACATCTCCGTTACCTTCAGTTCATGCCCTATAGCCCAGTACAGCTGTTTTGTGGCGGATCTTACGTGGCCTAGGTTCCGAAAAATCGGAAAACGCATTGCACCGCTTGTTCGGTTTGGGCCATCCGGGTACCTATCCAGAGTGACGAATAACCCACGTGATTGATCAGCTGTCCGACGAAAGAGAAACAGGAGGTGTGATGGACCGTCAGATCGACGGAGCGGGGCGTCTGTCGCCCGTGGAGGAATCGGCGGCGGAGGTGAGCACGGATAGCGGCAATGTGTCCCAGAGTACAAGCAGCTTTTCCATGCTGAGTGAAGGCCTGAGCAGCGGCTCGGTGTCACAAAGCCACAGCTTCAACGCTCCGCCGCCACACAGCGGGCAAAACGACGATCTCCTGCTGCAGCGCACAGCGCGGAGCTTCTCGGCTTACATCAGGGCGAACGCCGACGACGAGGTAAGCGTATGTTTGGCTCGATCGAGCGATTATTTACAGTCAAGTAATGGCACCACTAGACAAGATCTTTGCGATGTCTCCGCCTGTCCTTTATGCTGTCATAGAACATGAACGTTATGCAAGAAGGAGCTTAAGGGAAATCTGGGGCTTATTTAAACCTGTGTGGGACTCACTATAACAGGCAGTTTGAGGATTGAGGGACGACATTGTAGCCCATTTACTCCTAATATATTTAGGGTAGGGCTATTGGTTCGTTTTAACTAAATGATATAAGGGCTGTGCTTAATTCTCGATCAGCTCAACCGATATTGAATAAACACCAATATTTGAATAGTAAACAGAAGTTTACTAAAGATTGGTTCTAAATATAAAACAAACAGAAGCGCACGAAATTGTTTTCCCCCCACAGGTTTACGGCTTTGAAAAGAGCTTGGAGGAGATGCTTACTCGGGTGGATGAGTTCGTCGGAATGCTTGACATGGTATGACTTTATCATGCCACCTGTTCGCATTCTTTGGATTATTCAAGCCGTTTGGTTAATCAGGTTGTTTTCAATTATCGCAGCACAGATTTATTGTATCTTTATTAATGAAGGAATAGATTGGTTGATTGTAAAGTTTTCCACTCTTACAGTGACACTGTGGGAAACTATGATTTGTTTTACAGATCCATGGGATGTTTCAAGTTATACATTTCTTCTGTAGAGAGCTGAATTTTGTCAGCTTGGCAGTAATATATATAATCTTATTAGTTGTAGTATGTTTAAAGCTGAGTAACATTTTTTCTGCCCTACCGTATCTATTGACAGGAAAGCATTTTAGCTGGTAGTAAAGTGGGTTCTTGAATTTCTCATTTTCATCTGTTTATGATGATCATTTGTGTAAATAAATAAAGCCAGTAAGACGATATTGAATGAATGGTACTGGTATGACTAATATCAAATGTTGTTTAGATCCGAAGTGACACGTCTCAGATTGTCAACGAGAATCTACCTCAAATTCTCAGAAGATCTGAAGAAATGAGAGAAATCTACAGAAAAATTGATAAGCTAGAGGTATGTTTGCTACTAAGATCATTTTGTAAAAGCACAGAGAACATGGTTAACTTTATTTCACAAGTGATGGTGCTTGTATTAATATGTGAAAATAAGTCAAGTCGCCCATCTAGAACATCTGGTTGTAGAAGATGGAGGGTTCTGATGAAAGATCTTGCATGGCTGACAGGCTTTCGTCAGGATAGTTGGGGCCAACGTCAGTGCCATGGAGGAGCAGGTGAATCAGGCTGAGGGAGAGCAGGGAAGTCTCCCTGGGGCCTTCAAGAAGATCTTCCGCACAATGAACGTCTCTGCCTTTCTAAATGTAAGCATTTCTCAAGAACAACATTGCTCAAGAGAGTTCAGTCATGCAGATGTTAGAGGTGTCAAACTTTGTGGCCAGGTGGGACATCATACTAACTACTTCACTGTTTAGTCTGTTAAAACCTGATTTGTGTCTTTGACAGTACATGACTTCGCACATTAGGACTCCAATACCTGTGATCAGAAGGTTACTGGTTCAAATCCTGTGGAAGACATTATGTCAGTGATGTGTCTTTTAGCAAGGCCCTTAAACCCAGTTACTCCAGGGACACTGACACAGCTCTCGCTTTTTAACTTGTATATTGCTTTGGACAAAAGCCTCTGCTAAATAAGTAAATATTCAAACCTGGACATCAGGTCCACTCATTCATTAGCATTTCTTGTTTGGAGGCTTTGACGGTCAACTGAGGGTGTACTGTAAGTGCTGTAGAACTGCGGTAAGGATATTATTTAAGGTTATTTAATGACATGAAATATGGCTTTCCTTGCAGAAACCAGCTGGCTCTAGAAGGCCACAGAACCAGCATCAGGAGGTGCCGTCCGTCTTCAGAACCGATGATTATTTCCAGCCACACGTGGAGCACTGATTGAGAAGCCAGATCAATCCTCTCTCCCTCTGGTGCGGAGCATCGCGTCATCACGCTTCAGCCAAAGGGCAATAATACATATCCTTTGGAAGAGGGAGTGACTGTTGGTCAGAGATCTGACAAGCAATACTGTCCTGACACTGGGCCCATGGGAGTGCTGAGTTGTGGAGCTTGGCAAAGGAGGGCCACAGCTTCTCGCTTGGAACAAATGACTTTGTAGCCAAACAATATTCCAGGTCCTCTTAGTGAAAGTTTGCCATGCTTGTGCGAGAAATGCTTCGTAGTGTTTTGCACCTCTGGATTTGTAAAATCTGAATTGATGCAGTAGTGCTTCATCGTGTGACCCAGATGGGCCAGAAATGATGTCAGTGGTGTGTGGAGGAAAGGAAGTTGTGACATTATAGAAAATAGTTTACATATTTTCTTTTTGCCATAAGAAGAGCTTTTTGAAATGAACGCCATCTAACATGACCGTTTTTAACATATTGCCTTTTTAAAGTACTTTTTTTTTTCCCTCCATAATTATTGCCATATTTTGGGATACTTTTTTTATTTGTAGTTCATCTAAACAGCAAAAGGGTGATATTAACAATTCTTCTAATTTGGTAACAGCAGTCGTTCTTGTGCAAAGTAAGTGTTCAGCCAGGCCTTCCAGCACCCTACCCTGGCACTGTTTATCTAACCATATCGTCAGTGTACGACTGCTGCTTCCACCATAAACATCCAAAGCTCAGGGCAGCTACCACAAATGTGTTTATAATCCTAGTGCAGACTTTGGATATCTGACTGAATTTCACTGAAAAGCTGCATGCACAAATATTTGCTAAGAACCTGACTGTGGTCAATGAGGGTATTAATTGTCAAAATTGTGGTGCTTTGGCTTTGCCGAAATTTGCGTTTTGGCAGTAAACTTCATAATCTATGGCTCTGCCTCTTCATATAGGTGCATTTAATACGTATTAAGATATACTAAGCACCAATCAGAGCACGCCAACATAAAAAAATGTAGGATTTGATCAGCCAGGGTGATTGTAATGACTGGCATTTTTTTTTTATTTTACTGCAATATCATGTTCAATTTATAAATAGATTGCCCGCTTGTCTTTGTATGTTTAAGTTCCTGTTCTTCTGTTCTAAACATGCAGACTACCATTATACCTGTCTGATATTTTTTAACAGTTTCCCTGAATTTCATTTTTTCCTCTTGCTACTTACTACTATGTTGGTAATAAAAGAATATTTTTGACTTGATGTTTCGTACTATTTGAGTGCTATTTTATGCTACACTGATAGTGCTTAACTCTAATTTTTCTCATTATCTCAAACTCATTATTCTGACGTTTAACAATAGAAATGATTTTGGTATTCCTGACTGACCTAATACAGGAAATGTTTTGTCTGATTATAGGTCAGACAGAAAAAAAAGTTATGTGTCTTTTTATACAGTGTATGTAAACTTCTGGTTTCAACTGTATGTAAGAAACTTGTTTCTGGTTGTGTAAATGGTGTTTAATGTTATTAGTAATTATAAACTGTGTGTAGTATTGGAGTATGCAGAAGATTTTGGAGAAAGTATAAATGTTTTAGAAACTCCAGAGTCACATAAAACTTCAGGCAATTTAGCATAACTTCTAGGAGAAATCAATAATGCGTTGTGTTGAGATCTATAAAGATCTCAGCACTGGCCAGGAATCATAACCCAGGCGGCTGCTTGTAAGGGCGGCTATGCTAACTACTATACCACTAACACTTCAGTATATGCCTATAAATCTGAATGAAACTGCAGCATTTAATTATCTCCTAGGATGTATTTTAGTCTTCTTGCACGTGTTTAGTTTGGTATTCTATTCTTATGAATTTATTTAAAGTAACATTTGCTTTAATGTAGATATGATTATGTAAGCAGTCGGTCAACAACACATAATGCAAATTGCTTCAGAAAAATTACACTTGAGTAAGCCAGGTATTAGTGTTTTGAAGTCATTTGCGTTAACATTGAAACTTGGTTAGGAAGTCAAGAGGATTACGTTCGCCGTGGGCCGGGTCCCGCCCTCCAAACCGACACAGCGCCGCCTGAGCCAATCGCTTGCTGGGAGTCCTGTCTCCTATTTCGCTATTGGCGGATTCTTTTTGTTCCTGGGCTGCGCGCGGTCGACGAGTAGAAGTTACTTTCATTTGTATAAGTTGGTTTCGTTGGAGGCTGTGGTTCTTCGAGTGTTTTATTCAGGAGAAATTTCGCTTATAGTCTGATTATTCCAGCTTAATTGCATGTGTTAGGCTAGACTCTTCTGAAGATATGGGGGAGAAACCAGTGTGGGAACAAATAGGGACGAGTTTTGTGCAGCATTACTACCTACAATTCGACACGAATCGCGCCAACCTTGCTGATATATATGTAAGAACCCAAATTTTATTTATCGATCGCTATAAAGCCAATGAGGAGTATCTTTCCTTACCACAAATTGATTTTAATTTTTTTAACTTCATATGAGATCCACGTGTTGCCCATCACAGTGTAATTTCTAAAACGATTTGGGATCTGTCAACAGGCCGTTGTATTTTGTTTTCTACAGACTGATTCTTCGTGTCTGACGTGGGAAGAACAGGGATTTCAAGGCAAGGCTGCTATCATGGCAAAACTCAGTGTAAGTAATCATGGATGGATTCGAACAGCTTTCTAGTTAATGTTGTATTTCTTGCGCATGCGCTAATGCGTTGAAAATACGTTTCAGACATTATTAGTTGATGAGTGTCCGCTTTCCCCCCTACTTATTTTAGTGTCAGTTCCAGCCAGGCTGGCTTCAGTTTGTGCCTCCCACAGGTTTGTTCCCTGAGTTTAGTGGTGAAAGAAGGTCTCCCCTGTAATGACCTTCAATGAGGTATTTAATGTGAACGTCTCATTTAAGACATCAGTCTGAATAAATCGATAGATCTACATATGAAGAATACCCATTTACCTTAAAGATATAAAGGGTGCAATAACTAGATACATCTTTAATACAAGTCGAGTGCTGTGAGGGTTAAAGATGGCTATATACTTCATATGACCTCCAGACAGAATGAAGTCAAACACATTGGTGAGTATCTGTCACATACTTAAAATGAAGCCACTTCCTCATTAGTTCTGTGTCACGCCACAACCCAAAAAAGCACAGAATGCTTTTGAGGTAACAGACCCACAAACAGAAAACAAATAAACACATTGTGGGGCGTGCACGAGTCATTTTAATAGAGGAGATGACAGCTTTAAAAACTGAAGTTGCTTTATTAACAGCCGCTCTTGGGTTAATACTAGCAGTGGCTCAGACTGGAAAGCCGGCAGTTTAAATGACACTCACAGTTACATGCTAATGAAACACACACATTCCACCACAAACATTACACAGATATGACATTTACTATTAACAGAAATACGCATATTAATTTACAATATTTAAAGTGCGATGCAAAGCATGCCGGTACCTGCATAATCAGTCCTGCTGACCAACCCTGTGGCGTCTCATTTATGTCAGCCAATCATGGACAGTGGGTGGGATCATAACAAATGAGAAAGGTCGCCTCACAACCCTGCATAGGTAGTGCACTGAAATGGTGATTACTGCTGTGATTACATGTCATATGACATTGTACTGCTAAAACAATGGCGATTCCATCTGAAGTACACAGCCAGCCTAAAGGTTGGTTGCATGGGTGTGGGGGTGTTTCCCAGAGTAGGAGGGAAATGCCAAACTTATCGGAGATTCTCTCTATTTTCAGAGTCTCCCATTCAAGACCATTCAACACAGCATCACAGCGCAGGACCACCAGCCTACCCCTGACAGCTGTGTCCTCAGCATGGTTGTAGGGCAGCTGAAGGTAAATATTTTATCCATGGTCTACATTTTGCTTGCCTGGTTTTCTTCATAAAGTGGGTTTCCTGAAGTATCCAATCAAACAAGTGATCAGAGTTTAGCACCCTCCATTTAACATTTAATATTTTAATGAATGTTTTGTAAAACTTGAAAAATGCATGTCTTGTTTCAGCATGTAAGTAATATACGGTAATATATCATTTAGTCAGATATAGCTGCAATGTATGAATAGCAGAAGTGTGGATATCACATGAATTTTGTTACATTTTAGATATATTACCGACATTCAGTTTGGATACCTTTGATTGAAAATGTTAAATATTGATTTTATGATTAATCACGATCCTCGTTTTGATGCTTCGATATCGATTCACAAAATCTCAAGATCGATCTAGTTCATTTATGCTTTTTCCCCAAGATTTTGAAAACATTTTCACTGAATTTTACTTCAATCCTCTTATCATATAAGTGGCGCTACTTTCTTTTTCACCTAAAGGCAGGTTGCAGTAGTATTGCAGTCACGGTCATGGACTGCAATAGCACGTGAATGCAAGCAAGTCAGGTCGGGTTAAAGTAGGGTTCTATTCTCACACCAGTCATACACTGCTAACACAGAATAACGTTTTCTAAATAAGCAGAATAAATAAAATGAAATAAAGGCAAATGAGAAAACGGATATTATTTATGTGACTTGCTGTCATAATTAACAGTGAGAATATTGTTAATTATCTGTTTGAATAAATCATGGGTAACACTGAGGCAAATTAATGCAACTAATAGTCTGGAGATATAATTTATTTCTGACTGGGTACAAGAACTGGAGAGGGAAAAGTGTGGACAAAATATTTTGGTGTATTCACAGTTAAATACAAGAATAAATTTCATGTTTACTATATAATTGTTTTCCATTATCTTATTTTCGCCCTGTAATGGTAACTTAAACTGGTTTGATCGTGCATTAGTGAATGTGTCTCAAACGTAAATTGAATAGAATCGAAGCTGAATCCAATCAGGTCCTTGTGATTGAAAATCGAATTGAATTTAAGACCAATTTGCAGCCCTAAACAATACCTGTATACTCCTCGAATAAAAAGGTTCTAATTTCTTTCGGCACAAATCTTTATCTTTTTTTAAAGTCCCTCTGAAATACGGCATTTGATTATTAGACCTGCCCATTTTTATTTTCAGTCTTTTGTGCTTTGAAAGAGACAGGTTGGTTTTGTTTTTAACAAATTATACTCGTGTTTTCCTCAACAACAAAAAAGATTTTGACATACAAGCCTTTGGCCTATCTTTAGTGGTTTTCACAATTTGTTTCCTGTGACTGCATTTGTAAATTTGTGTTCCATTTAGAGCTTTTTAAATATCTGTCATTGTGTAAAGCTACTATATAGAATTTCACATCTCATTCCTATTGAATCAAATCTGATTGAATCGAATTGTTAGCTTGTGAATCTGAGTTGAATCAAATCGAGGCCAATACCCAGCCCAGCTCTTATGAGCAGTAGGCAGGGGTGAAATTTAAGACACTAAAGAAACTTAAGAAACTAAACTTAATAGCTACTAACTAACTGGGCTAGTTTTCATAATAAACATAATATGGGCTGTCAATTAATATTTTCCTTCTCAATTACTTGGCCCAATTAAAGAGGAAAAGCATCAATTGTTCGGAAGTACTTCACATTAAAAGTGAATGAAAATGCAGTCATCTGTTAGTATTGCAAAGCAGCACTTAAATATCACCACAGCATGACTGCAATACAAATAGATCTCAAAAGAAGATATTCAGGTTCGATGGACTCCAATAATGCGAGATTAGCCAACGATATGTGCCGTTTAGCATCTTGGAGTAGCCTAGCCTGTCTGTCATCACTTTGACTTCATTTTTAGTTTTTAAAATTTACTTTGTATAATTCATGCATGTCAAAATTATTCCTACAAAAACAAAGGTTGGCCCTGTCGCTTAGCCACATAATCTTACATAATACGGCGCATTCATATGATAATTTTTTTTGTCAATGTACTGTTTTGAGTAGGACTATATTTCATGACTACTGTATTTTTCTCTTCTTCCTCTGTTCACCCACTTTCCTCTCCTTTCCTCTCTTCCTCATTTTTGTTTAATTTGTCATGAACGCGCTGCATGGTCTATGAGTGAGTCCAGCAGCAAGAACGAGAATGATTATGATTGTCTTGGAGAGCGCACGCAGAAACTTGAGACTTTTTTATGTTGAAATGAAACCGTCATTAAAATTGCAAAGCTAGCAGACAATCATAGTTCATGGAATGTGATGATTGCATGTACGTAATATTGACATTACACGTCGTGCAAGCTGTTGTTGTACACCGCCGCCTTGTGTCTGTGGAGCCTACTTGTTCATCCAGTGCGTGCATGACTTTTCTGCAGATCCTGTGGTTTCCTTTCAGTGTCTGAAAACTTGCGACTGAAGTGAATTGGAGTGCCTGAATTGACTGTATGTGTGACTGAGTGTGCAGCCTGCAATGATCGGTTGGTTTCTGCCTGTGTATGTATTGTGTTGTATATTAGGTGAGTGGAAAAGCTTCATTTCCAGCCCTGGTGTTAGGTCACTATTTCCCTGTTGATGAAATTGCATGGAACTCTAATTACTGTTAAGTTTTTGTCTGCTTCATATCTTCAGGCAGATGAGGACCCAGTGATTGGCTTTCACCAGATGTTTCTGCTGAAGAATATTGACAACAAATGGATCTGCACCAATGATGTGTTCCGGTTAGCTCTTCATAACTTTGGACAATAGTGTCAGTTAAGAATATTGTCGTTTATACGATTAATTGTTCTGGCTGTTTAAAATTTCTTCTCGTCTCATCGCCATTAGGCATTTCATGTCAGACTTTGGGTTTGTATCTGTTTATTATTCAGCACTTATGATTAAAACCATTATCGAGACTCTAGAAATGGGATTTTATGTGCTGTTTGTGTGTTTTTCCTGGAGTTTGTTGTCTTTTAACTTAAGTCTTTGCTATTTTGAAAGCCAGCTGGCTATCTAATGGTGACTCAATGACACCATTTGCATTTTGCCTCATTAGTAGAATCATCAACAACATAGGATCCTGCAGTCAAATGTGGTGCTGACTGGCAACTGGCAGGGCTTTAATGAAGGACTTGGGGGGGAACTAAGGACAAAATCTAAAAAGGATCACAGTTGTTCAGAATGTGGAATTTTCTGTGACTCCGTGGATGTGAAAGTGGGATGATGAAGAAGCAGGACGGGAAGAGTATTCACCTTTGAAATTTTGTGTTGGCAAAGACTTGCACCAGGAGCAAAAAAACATGGGCCAAGGAGATACATCCATAAATGTACTCTCGACCAATGCTGACGGTATAATGTTAAGACATACTGCACATTAAACACCATATTATGAGAGCCTCATAATATTATTTGTTGCTACACTTAAGTGAATTGGCATGAAAAAATGTTGGAAACGCTCCACTGTCAGTTCAATGTTTAGACCAACAGGAGATGTTGGTAGAAGGGATAACCACCATCCGAAATTCACGGTCCTGATAGATTGGAGAAAAGCCAGAGAAAGTGTGAGGAAAAATTCAAAACCTCAGACAAAAGACTTTCTAGAAGGATAATCACAAAAAGGTTGTCTGTTGCTGGTTTTGTCTTTGCACGTTAAGCTATTACTGTCTGAGGAAAAAAATTATCAATGGCAGAATGCAGTTTTTGGTAGAGTATGGATAGATCGGTGCAAGAGTGGTTTTAGAAGTTTTGTGGAGTGATAAATCTTGGTTTCAGCTGAATGCATCTCAAGTTCTCAACCACAGTTAAGCTTAGAGGAAAAGTTATCATGACGTGAGGAGCCTTTTCAGCTGCGTGTACAGCACAGTATGTATTTTCCGTAATTTGAGTTATTTTTCCAAAATAATATTCCTGCCCATGCTGCAAAGACCACCCAGAAGTGGCTTGACACCAAGTCCATCAGTTTAATGTTTTGGCCTGGTCAGAGTGCAGATTTACTCTCTCACTTTAAAACAGAAGTAGAAAGTTATGGTTTAGAAAATACAAATCCTATGGAAGTAAATAAGTGCCATCACAATTTGAATTTTATATGCCACTGAAATTCTAACACTGAATATTTATGCATTGGAAATTTGATGGTCCGAATTCACATGCTAGAATACAAGGTTAAAAATGCAAACACAACGTTTCGAAGTTGCTCCAATTCGATGGTCCAAATTTACATGCAACCTCCTATTTTTGCATGTGAATACGGACCATCGAATTTCCAATGCATATTTCCAATGCATAAATTCAATGTTAGAATTTCAGTGGCATATAAAATTCAAATTGTGATGGTACAGATTTACTTCCATAAAATCCAGACCAGGATTTTGTTTCAAGCAAACAGTTGAGTACAGTGTGAACGTGACTCTGTATACTCAGCTGGTTGGTTGAAACTAAATCTTGGTATAGATTTGTACTCTCTGAACCTGAACTTTCCACCTCTTCATTAAACTAGCTGCGAAATGTTTTTCCACTACTGATTGTTTGAAGCCATCAAACTAAAAGGAACAATATTAATTACCTACGCTTTCTGTAAAAAAGTTACCTACAGGTTTCAAAGTCAACTTTATTGTCATTGTTTAATAATGCACACTAATCACAATATAATGTATAATAATATTTGTAGTGAGATAAAAAAAAAGACGAACACCAAAACTGGAATTAATGTATTATTGTTAATGATGATAACAATAACAATACCCAAGTACATCTGATTGTTGTTTCAAAGACATTTTGGATGTCTCAATATTGAGAATATAATAAGGATGCTCTTCCTTCAAAAAAGCTTCCATTCTTCTTGGAATCTGCAAAGCAACTCTCAAACTGTGTAATGGGATATTGGATCGTTCTTCAAAAGGGGGAGCCTACACTTCTTTGAGGGCTCAATGAGATGGAGATCTGCTTCACACTCTGCACTTCCTAAGAAGGTTCAAGGATGTTTATGTCAGATGAGAGAGAATGGCCTGGAAAGTGGTGTTAATGAAACCATTCTTGGATTTGTTTAGCAGTGTGTATGGGAACATCATGATTTAACAGCGTCAGTAAAATGGCCTCGTGTTCTCTGCAATGAGCACTTCTGTCACACGATAATGCTGCTTCCTATACATATAACATCAATCAATAGTGGAAATGCAAAGGCTTAAGGGGGATGAAAACAGAAAAGCATTTTATTTGACTATTGCAAGTTGCTACCTTGCAGGTGCAGCAACGCACTTAAAAGAACAAGTGAATTTCTGAAAATTATGTCGTATGTTAGAGGCTGACAATTTTTTGGGAATCTGCGGGAGCGGAGTAATTTTTTATTTTGATCACGTGATTGGTATGGGACAGGAATAACATCCATATGGGAGCAGCAGGACTGCGAATCATAATATATTTATAAATAATGTATATATTTGCAGTTCTAATATTGTTGTTTTTTTAAAATCTTCTCCTGTTTGCCCTTCTGGCTGAATCCTTAATGTATAAGACAAAAATAGCTATAATAAATATCTATGACTGAATGGAAGCAGTCACCTGACTAGCGTGTGTTGTGTGGGTAACGGGCGGCGCCGGTTAGTAAAAGACATTTTAGCTTAATTTGTTCCAAGTCAGACATAATTCAGCATATAATGCATAAAATTCAGACATATCATCCAGCATTCCATGTGGAGAGGTATTCTGTCTCACGGTTTATACCCTGACGGCGATCCATACGTAAGCCCTCAAAAGCATGCAGTTGGGACAGCGCTTAGCCCTAAGCCCTCAAAACCTTCATACACAGACAAATCTCCACATGCATTTGCAGATCTGCCACTACCAAGTGTAGCAAAAATCACGTGTAAAAAAACAGCCAGTTGAGAGGTCCGCCTGAATTGATGACTTGTTGGTATATACAGTTCTTGGGGCAAAATACTTTTTAGCCATTAATACCCGTGTACGCATTTACAGATTGTCCACACACGTACAAATCTCAGTATACTTGCAAATTTCATTACACATTCGAATCAGGTTATGCATATGGATTCTGAGTACACGCAAGCAATCTATGCTTTCATTTGGGAGACAGGTGTCGTCCCAACTGACTGGAAAACAGGACTTCTTGTCCTTATCTGGAAAAGGATAGGCGATCGCCTGGATTGCGGCAACTACAGGGGGATAACACTGCTCTCAGTGCCAGGTAAGGTCCTTGCTAGGGTCATCCTCAACAGGATCAATGATCACTTGCTCGCTTACCAGTAACCGGAGCAGTCTGGTTTTACGGCTAAGTAGTCTACCATCAAACACATCCTTGCACTGAAGGTTCTCGTCGAACATAAACATGAATATCGGTAGAGCCTTTGTCAATTTTCATAAAGCCTTGGACTCAGTTAATCGAGTTGCCCTGTGGGACTTCCTGAGACTTCACGGGATCCCCCTGAAGTTGCTGGACATCATGGCTGGCCTGTACACTGCAGTAGCGGCTGCTAGTCTTTCAAACGGGAAGCTCATATTAGGCCTACATCATAAAATTCATTATGTTATTTGTACATGAATTCTACCCTCCATTCCTTTTGCAGAAAATGGTCTATGACCGTGTCTGCCAATTGGCCATTTTTCCAGGGACTTAACCAGTTTCCTCTCAATGGCCAGGAGAGCAAAGTTGCTCAAACGATTTTGGCCCATCCTGTTGCAGGTGTATGATTTGACCCGTTTTAAACAGGAGAAGCTCCTCTCTACACCTGCTGATGTAGCGTCAATTGTTGCCACTAATGACAACAGCTTGTATAGCTGAGGCATTGCACTATCCAATTCCATGTCTTTAAAAAACACCAAGAAATCGCACAGCTTACCCCTACTCCCCTGTAAGTCACGATCTGAATATAGTACTTGAAGTTCAGATCTCATTCCCCCTGAGTCAAAGAAATGGCCATAACTTTTCAGGACACTTTCAAATGCCTCCTCTGGAAACTTGTCTCATTTCATCAAATTTCCCTGGATTGACTAGTTCTAAGAAGCTCATGCTTTCCAAATTTGAAAAACGCTGAGAAATCTACTCCATGAGATTGTCTAGGATGGCCATGTATATCCTGGGGATCTTGCAATTGTGACAGACGGTGCTTTCTCATAGGTTCATCTCGAGGGTCTGATGTGAGATTTGCCGCTTTTGCATAAACTGCTTGATAAGCCTCCTCTGACCTCTTCTCCTTGGCAAAAGCAAGGAGAGACTCAATTCTTTTTTTGCAGTAAAGAACATCCATAGCCCTTTGCTGGACAATATCAAAGACAACATCTGTCTCAGAGAAAATTTGTTTATATCTGTACAAAATGAACACAAACTCAAAATCCTCCAGTTTCATTATGAAGCCTTTGGCAGCATCTAATGTGTCATCATCTCATCCTGGGTTATCTTGTCAAAAGTCCGCAGGACACCATCATAATTGTTTGCCACAGTGCTCACTATCCGTGATGTAAAATTCCATCGAGTAGGAGCGTTTCTGGGCAATCTTAAAGACCATGCAGACTCAAGAAAAGACATCCTTTTTGTGGACTTTGAAAAAATGTGGTAAACCCAGAGGGACATGCAAAAAATATTCTTGATTCAGGCAAACATTTAGCACCCTGGGACAACACCAGGTTCAGTCTGTGTGCATAGCAATGCACATACATTGCACTAGGGGCTATTACTCTAACTTTGGCCTGTAGGTCATTGAGAGATGAAGCTAAGACAGCAGCCCCATCTCTAAAACTGTAGCCCTGCATGTTCTCGTTTAAAACTTCAACACAGACTGAGCATCTCGACCCCCTGACATATCCAAAAATCCAATGAAGCGCTCCTGAATTTTACCTGCACTATCCACATATCTAACAATGACAGACAGTCGGGCATGGCAAGATATGTCAGTTGTTCACACAATGTAAAAAAAATGTAGCAATTGAACTACAGTGGAAAAATAAATAAATACAAATAGTATAAAAATACCTATAAATAGTGCAATAAATATGTACTGTCAATGTATGGAAAATTGAGGAAGCATAGCCTTTTATAGGTTTTCATTTGGATCATAATTTAGCTTTGCAATCGAGGACCATGGTGTGACAGCTTCAAAGGTTGGGATTGTATTGGTAGCAGAGGTGGAATGTTTTTGCTGGGCAGTGGGTGGCGCAGATGAGGAGGACAATGTACTCCTTTCAGTGTCTTGAGCATCATACATGATATTCATGATGCTCCTTCTCAATTTTATTAGATTTGCCGGGTCTTGTAGTTGCCTTAGTTCACATGCTACCTGGTTTGCAAATGTAGTCAATGCATGAGGCATTGGGTCAACATCAAATTTCGCTGCCATTTGCCGTAGAACAAAAGGCTTCTGCTGCTCTGTGTCAGATTCGGATCTCCTCCTTCTACAATGTCAGCGTGTAATGGGCAGTTGCAAAATGCAGGCTCTGGCTCTAGTGCGGGGGATGCGCATGACGCAGCTAAAAGGGAAACAGACTGGCTGAGCTTTCAGAAGCTAGCTACGTCCAATCGCTTTGCTTATAAGTTTATCGAGTGGAAGCGAATAGCTTGATGGCAAAGTAACTAGTCTCAAAATGACTCTGTAACGTTAACGTTACTGCCATATGCATTTCTCTCTACCTTACATGAGGCGTTTCGGGCATTTTTTAAAAATGTGTGCAGTTTGCCACCGTTCAGTAGGTGCGCAATACAGGGGAATGGGCCGTTCAGGGAGCTGCGCTAAGTTGTGAAGCTGTTGAGTTGCTACTGTATGGCTACGTTCACACTGGCAGCCGCATCGTTCAATTCCGATTTTTTGCTCAGATCGGATTTGTCTATCTTGACGGTTCACATTCATAACTACAAGGTACCTGTATCTGACTGTAATGTGAACGCATCGGTCCTCCAAAACGTCATGCATGCGCACATTGATAAGTTTTTACATGGGTCAACTGCGTCACCAACAAGAATAAACATCATATCTGTGGGACGACTCATGGCATTAAAAATGGAGGCGTTAGTAGCTCACGCATGTATCGCACTTTGCTCTGGCGGCTTGCTTTTTCTGTTTTCGCAGTTATTGCTGGAACTGCTGCACCAAGAAATGTGTGGGTACGAGAAAGGAGCCAGCAATGATGGGACCGTGATGTGGATAGATATACAGATGAGCAGTTTGTAGAGAACTTCAGAATGTCGAGGGCTACATTTGAGTACCTCTGTCAGCGCATGCGTATAAGCAAAAAGCCACATGAATTCCGATCTGAGCGTTCAAATCTAGGTCGCATGGCTGCGAATCGGATATGTATGAGATTTAGTACCACAAATGAAAGTGACACAAATCTGATTTGAAAAGATCAGATCTGTGTCACATTAAGGCAAAAAATCCGATTTGAGTCACTTCAGCATGGCAGGGTGAACATAGCCCATGTGACTGAGCTCCACCCAGTGCGGCAAATTAAAAAGCATTTTCCTGACGAAGATGACTTGCGCATCTTTTTTCCTCTTCACGCGGCGAAAGCCTGCGACAAAATATATATAATATTTTTTTCTAGGAGGGGCAGCTTGAGTCAAATAGGGCAGACGGGCAGTTGCCCGGGCAACCTTAGCCCTGCCCTGTCCACGTCCCTGTTGTATACCGATCTGAAGACTTCGAAATTTGCGTGGTGTGAACTTGGCGTTTACCACCTTCCTCAGGTTTCACCTCACCCCGTGTCTTGCGCTCTCATTGGCTGTAGCTCAATTGCCTGCCATGACACTATCACGGCTACAGGATTTGGAGTCACCAGCAAGTCTAGATAATTAGCAAGCCAAATATCTGGCGGGCATCTGGACACATTGACGCCTCTATCGGGTCGTGTCATTGAACAGTTCATACACAGTGATCAAGCTCTGATTTGCCAGTGCCAATTGAACACTGTTTGCCTCCGGTCTGGGCGTTTTGTCAGTGAACTCCAAAAACTAGTATCAGAATCAGAATCAGAATAGAGTTTATTGCCAAGTACGTTCATGCATAGAAGGAATTTACTTTGGTGGTTGGTGCCAGACATCAAGAGATAAGCTGGTTTTTATATATATACACACATAAGAGTATGTACAGGTACTATTATAAATAGTCAGAGAATGTGAAATATGATACAGCAGTGGAAATATATAAGTACAAATATTTAAGAGAGTGCATACTTGTACTGGGATGGGGAAATAGTACTTGGACGAGTGTTCCTGGCCTTATTGATGAGGCGGGCTGCGGTGGGGAAGAAACTGTCCCTATGTCGTGATGCTTTGGTCCCAATGGACCACAACCTTCTGCCAGAGGGGAGAGTCCGAAGGAGTTTGTGACCACGGTGAGAGGAACCAGCCATAATCCTTCCTTCTCTTTTCAAAGACCTGGACTCGTACAGGTCCTGTTAAGATGGAAGTTTGCAGCTGATCGTCTTCCCGGCGGAGTGAATGATGGACTGTAGTCTGCTCTTGTCCTTGGCAGTGGCAGCGGGGTACCAGGCAGTGATGGAGGTAGTGAGGATGGACTCAATGATGGCAGTGTAGAAGTGCACCATCATAGTCATTGGCAGATTGAACTTCTTCAGCTGCCTCAGGAAGATGATCCTCTGTTGAGCTTTTTTGGTGAGAGAACAAATGTTCATCTCCCACTTAAGGTCCTTGCTGATCGTGGTGGCCAGGAAGCGGAAGTACTCCACAGCGGTGACTGATGAGCCGAGCAGGAAGATGGGTGGAGGTGGGGCAAAGCTTTTCCTGAAGTCCACAATCATCTCCACTGTCTTCAGGG
>JAODKC010000049.1:20645138-20672617 GCA_026777985.1 Mormyrops attenuatus | reverse complement strand
AACTAGTGGTGGGGTATCTGAAGCTGGGGTATCTGAAGCTGGCTCGTTACCTGAATTTTAGCTCTCAACTCAAAGCAAAAAATTGGCCGAGAGTCGGCTCATATCTCGAAAAACTCGTTAGTTGGGACACTCGTAAGTGAAGCTACCACTGTGTGTGTGTGTGTGTGTGTGTGTGTGTGTGTGTGTGTGTGTATATATATATATATATATAGAGAGAGAGATAGATAGATAGATAGATAGATAGATAGAGTCTGGGGGCATACCTCAACAGTAAACACTGAGAGGACTTAGCTTTCTCCAGCCACTGACAGTCCGCAGCTCAATGGGAAACTTGATGGACAGGATTGTTGGCAACATTGTAGCAGAGGATCGGGAGGATTGCCCTGGGAGGGGTGGAGATTAAACCCTACACTTCAGAAATGTTGGAGGGAGGTCTTGAGGATGAAGTCCTGAGCTGTGCTGGTGGTGCAGGGAGGTAACCCACTCATGGGCTCTTCCTGTAAGGAGGGAGAGCAAGGAATCAACCTGCTCAGCATCAGGCAGCAGCACAACGTTGGGGCGAATGAATAGGTCGCATTGCACCAGAAAGCCTTTGCACTGTTCAGGTGAGCCATTGTATCACTCTGGAGCCAGAATGACAGGTGACAGACTGGGAGTCATCTGCAGCAGCATGGGGTGGTGAGCAGTGGAGCAGGATCGGCAGAGTCACTTGTAGGGTAATACCGCTGTTCCAAGTACTGCTCTAATGTACCACTAATGTGCATTAAGCTTTACTGGATCCAGTAGTGGCAAGGAATTCTGTAATAGGGAAACTTTGGAGAGTGGAGATCCAAATGGCCAGCTACCAAGAACCAAATTCAGGAAACAACTAGAAATACAAGCTGGAATCAAAAAGCTAAAAGTTGTCCTTGGGGTCCTGGTCAAACTGGTTATATAGGCTAGGTTGTCACTGGGATGATGTGCAGCTGTCAGTAATCAGGGGGCAGAGGCTGGCAGAGGGGGCATGGTGCAGGCAGTGGATCTGAAACTCAGAATTCAGGGGCCTTCGTAGCAAGCTGTCTGTGTAGCCTTTGTAGGCCCTGCTTATAAGCTGCCGCTCAGACAACACAAGATTTGGTTCATTATGATTGTCATGATGCATTCTTAATTTCGAATTTTTATTTATTTTTCATATTTATGTATAAATGTATGTATAAATAAGTGTCACTTAAATTTTGTTGATTAGAGACGTCAAGAGATGCATTGCTTTTTGTGTACAGCTGCTCCTGGACCTCTGGACGAAACAAAATCAAACACGTTGGCAAGAACGATCTGTCGCATATTCAAAATTATGAGTCCATATTATGTCACACTTCAACCCTAGAGGGTGCAGAATGTTTTCAATGCAGCAGACCCACACTCAGAGCCTAATGAATATAGAAACGTCAGTTGGATGGTAATCTGCCTCAGACATAGAGAAAAAGGGGGAAACAGTTACAATGATTATCAATTTCACCCAGACAAACATAATTGCTGTAAGCGGATTCTACTGTATATCAATTTATGTGCAGTCACTGCAGGATCTGAGTCAACCATAGAATTGAGTCACGTGCACAACAGTTTGCGGTTCACTGAGATCGGCAGCGCATGCACGTGACTCAATCCCACGGTTAGCTCAGATCCTGTAGTGACATGTACTATTTTAAAGATACGCGCGGTGTAGCATAAAGCATGCTGATAATATGCGTAATCAGTCCTGCTGACCAACCCCGTGGTGTCTCATCTATGTCATCCAATCGTGGACAGTATGTGAGATGAGAACAAACGAAAAAGTTTGCCTTGGGGACCTGGCACAGGTGGTGCAGATGAACAGTGATCATTGCAGTGACGACGACTCATACCACATCATCTTGCTAAAATGACATTGATTCTGTTGATTTCATCTGTAGCATACGGCCCCCTTTAGAACACCTACATTTTCCCATTTTTTATTAAAATGTACACGTCTAATGTCTTAATGGGTTGTGAAATTAATCCAACAATAGCAAATAAACAATTGGAAATAAATGGATCACGGAGTCTTTTTTTTTTTCAACATAATTTTATCTACATTTTTGACTCATCAAAGCTGCCACCTTTCGCAAATATAAAGAGCCAAACACAGTTGTGCCATATTCTTTGTACAATAAATATCAAATATTTAGCCATCCCACCTAAGGCACATTGATTTCAGTGAGGTGGATGAGAGACACCCAGGAGGGGGAGAGAGTGTTGAACTTTATACCGGAATTACCGGAATGGGGGGGAGGGGGTTAGGCCTGCTGGTGGTAAAATTTGCCCACTGGGTGGGCAGGGCTGTAGCTGATTTTACCCCTGCTGAATAGTGGAATGTCAGACTTCACCATTCTGTCCGATTCATCCCAATTCAGCTTGATAGGGTTCCATCCATGTGTGTCCCATTATTTGATGCCTAGTACCTTCTTCTTTTCTTCTAAGCTGGTTCTGACATAGCCTGCTTTGGGTCACCATATTTCTGTAGGATGAACCAACTAGATGTAGACCTGAGGGCATTTGATTGCCATTGTAAAATGGTGTGGTAGCCCTTTTGGATCAGGGTGACAGTCCCTCTGTGCAAGTCTTGCTGTCAGAGTTTCCTCCAGTTTCCAAGTGCCTTTTGATGGTGTAGGACAATGCTTCCCAACCCAGTCTTCTGGGACCCTTTGGATAGTTCACATTTTTGCTCCCTCCCAGATTCTTGTAGCAGCAAAAACGTGGACTGTATAGGGGTCCCTGAGGACAGGCTTGGGAGACACTTGTGTAGGAAACTGTGCTCACTGCTCACTGATTACATAATATAATTTAATTTAATCATATAGTCATATAATGTTATTAATGTAAATTAAAGATGTTAAGGTATATTAAGATGTTAAGGTATATTAGGATGTTAAGGTATACGTGCATGCTGCTTATGAATGTTCTGTGAATTCCTTATGAAGGTGCACTGAATGTTCTATGAATTATAATGAATACATTATGAAAGCAGTTAATGTAAAGTATGACTGAATGTCTCATGTTGCACTTCTGGTCCATGAATAGGTTCTTGCTTTATTAGAAGCTGCTCTTGCTCCAGTACTGCTTACACTTGTACCTCTGCCTTCATTGGAAGCTCAGCCTAGCTGCATTTATTCCTTCATATCACATATGTGCTATTTGCCTCACTTTACATGACAAACATGTCTGCCTAATGTATAAAATATAATACAGACCAATTGTTTATAGGTAATCAGCAAACGTATGGACACCTGTAGAGGCTTCATTTCAAAGCTTAGTTTGCTTCAATTGCTGCAGAAAAGTTCTAAGTTGGTAACATATTACTTGTTTCCTGTAAGGGCCTTTCTTATATGTCTGAAATTTACATTATTTTTCAGTTTTTGGTGACCTAAACCTTTTGTTAAATCTCTGGCAATTTGCTGCTTACCTTGAACCATTTCAGGTCGTTTACTGCGCAGCTGAAATTTCAATAAAACTGGAAAAATGGGGGTGTTCTGAATCTTTTAACCAATAGTATGAGTAAATCTGTGAAAGATGACTCATCAGACAGCATCACATTTTCCTTTCCGCTACAGGGTTTATGTATAAGTGCGCTGGCCTTCAGCAGCAGCCCTGCTGTGAAACCTATGAAATTCAAGACAAATTTTGACAAACTGTGTTACAGAGGGGCTGATTCAGTGCTCATTTTGAAGGCCATACCTTTGTCCCTCTAACCCTGCCATTGAGCTTTAACTTAAGACCACTGTTGCTTTTCGCCGGTGCAGTTTGCTCATGTTTGGTATATGCTGTAATCACTTTTGAAGCTATTTTCGTTGACACATTAAAGTATATATTATTCATATGTAATATATATTTATATTATATATAAATAACACTGCTTGCCTGTCACACTAAACCCTCTAAACATTTGGACCAAAGACAGATTGCTTGTTGTTAAACAGTGAAATGGTATAAACAGATAAAGCATGAATAAGCATGGATATATACACACACATACATATATATATGGAGGGTGTGGCTCACCAGGTTAGGACTCTGTGCCTGTGACTGGAAAGTCACCAGAAAGTCACATGTCCGTTGGGCCCTTGAGCCCAGTGCTCAAACCCCAAGCCTCACTCACAATTGTATATATGTGTATGTCTCAAAGCAGAGCAAGATGGGAAATGTAAAAAGCAGCACTCTATAGTACCTGCACTTGAGCAAATGGCAAATAAAGCATCGTTTCATTCTGTTTTATGCCAGATGAGTATTTTGAAGAGAAATTCAAATGATTCATGATTTCATTCACAGAATGGCGATATACGTTCAAACATTCTAAATTTGCGCCATGTAAATCTTATTGAAAGCAGCAAGATCAAATTAAACTTTATATGTCATACTGCAGTTTGGCTAAGAATGCATATATGAAATTATACCTTGGGTGTAACGTAAATATCCAATATGTGCATTTAGCTACTTTTAACTAATACAAAAAAGACTATATGTAATCGTAATTATAATTTAAACATATTATATTCATGGTGATCAAATAATGAAGTAGTCCCAATACCCTAAAATATAGATCTTGATATTTTATCCAAAGAATTCGAAAAACTAGCTAGCTCAGTAGCTCCCCCTATATAGCTTTACCATTGGCTAATAAGAAATGGCAAGATATGATGTCATCAGAAAATGCTTCCTGACCCTCCCATCTGCCCCAGTTACCAAAAATGCTTGGCTTGACATAGACCACGTGACACTTTCATATCTAGGTTTCCCTTTAGACACGCCCACCCAGCATTTTTTATCCAACCACAGGAGATTGGCTCAATTGACAGTAATTAACAAGTCAATCAAGGTGGCAAGCAGGTCATTGGAAGTAACCGGAATTGCATTAATAAGCTCTGTGATGAGCTTAAATGAAATTCCCAACATTATTCAGTAATCGAGTAGCCCTTATATTATTGGTCAGGTTTTCAATATGCAAATTGGAGGCCAGACGTCATTTCCTGGTTATCGCGAGCGCCATTTTTCCTTTCAAGGGAAGGGTGATGCAGCATAATAAAAAAAAATAGGAACAACTGAAGCTTGATAATTGTGCAGTTTTTACTATTATCGGCGACGGCGCGTCGTTTTGGGGGAGCACGGGGGCTCGGTGCGTACAACGGTTTGAGCCCGTCCTGCGCTGACACCGGCGAAGAGGCGCTCGTGGATTGGTGAGAATAGACCGTGAGCGAGCGCGAGCGCGAGCGCTGCCCGCACGCTGCAGGCGCGCGAGGTAACGCCGCCCGTTCGGCTGGCCAACTAGCTGCAGGAATGGGACGCTAAGGCAGACCTCTGGCACACCGAGGCCGGCCCCTCGGCGCAGGTAGCCGGCAGGCTAGTCAGATACGGCAGCTATCTGGCGTTCACAGTTGTTACTGCAAATCCGTGGCTGTGTGTTAGCATCCAGGCTCGCCAGTTTATATGCAATGTTTCATGTCTTTTTTTCCCTCCCTTCTTCAATATGAAATAGTACACTGAGTTTATAGGTCCCTTTTATATTTTGACTTTCTGGTGGTACAAAGTAGTAAGCTGTTAAACTTTACTTGCACTCGCCAAATTTGTGCGCACAGTTTGTGAATGAAACATACTTGCGATGCATATTTTAAATAGACTTTTTTTCTCGAAACTCCCGACCAAAGCCAAGAAAGACTGAGTTTCAAAATCACAGTATCTTAACTGTAATTAGGAAAAATCAAAGTCTCCTGCGGCAAGATTTAACATGTCTGCCTAAGTGCAATATTTTGTTTTTGCGCTTTACGTATATGGTCAGGATGAGTAGCACTCAGCAGTGCATTTGACACTTACCAAATTATTTTGAGATGCCTGTAGCCAATACATAGCTCTGACTTTGCACTGGTAAGTGCAAATGTGTGCAGTATAAAGTAGGAAAACATACACCATTATATAGCCACTTTGGCACAATGCAAGAAGTTTTGGGAACAGTAGGCTTAAATGTCGATCATTTTTAGAAAGTGAGTTTGCCTCCAAGCCCATGGAAGTAACAGTCGAGGTATGAGTGAGGGATACAAGTTAATATCTGTTTCCATTTGACACATTTACATTTTTGAGGGATGATGAGAGATCTGTCCAGAGTGCTGGAATGTTAACGCTCAAGATTTGATCACGTGAGGTCTGAGTTTGCTATAGGTAGACAGTATTTTGTCTCATCATAGACTTGATGTGCATGTCTATTTTTATAATCGCAATCATCGTTCACTGGTTTGTGGTATGCCTGATAAATTATGTTTGGACACTGTATGTGTTCGGAAAATGAACGTGTGAGTGGTTTTCATGTGTTCATACATTTAATATACAGTGGTTATAGGTTCAAATCCCTCAAGCCCACATAAATTGTATCCATATTCTCTGCTGTGAATTGCTTTGGATAAAAGTGTTAGATAATATAGTGTCTCATTTGCTTTTGAATTCAATAGCAAATGAGACACTATATATATTTTTTATTTTAAATTCTCATTATCTGAAATGTGCAGTCCAAAATCATCCAACATGATGAATTCTAGGTGCATTTTTTTTTTTTTACGTTTTGAATTTCTTTCCGTTGGTGATTTTAAGTAAATTCAACAATGTCATGCATTATGTTTTGTACAACATTTAATTCTAGGTCAATTGTTTCTACCAGTTTTGACGCATATTTTTACAGTGAAGCATCATGTGATGGGTAAAGCACTTAAAAAGGAAAGTCATCTTATAAAAAAAGGCATCAAAACAGCAGACTTTGAGGTGTGGGTGTAATAAGCCCTTGCTGCATTCTCCCCATCTGTTGGAGCATGAAGCTGCCTTTGATTGGTATGAATGCTGTCCAATCAGTTGATGCCATCTGGCTGTAGTGCCTTCTGATTGGTTTGGGCTGCTGGGAGGAGTAATTGTTTCATTTCCTATGTTGATAGTAAATCACACAAGTCATTAGAGTTTATCTGGCTTTAAATTGGCTAGCCTGTAATTAATAATGGAGTTCAGGTGTTTAGAAGATTCAGAAAGTACTGTGATGAATAAAATCTTGTACTTTTTACTCTGAGCTCTGGTGTTGTCTGTGAGAAGCATTAATTGCTATACAGGAACAAGCTCAGTTGACTCCTTTGAACATTGCTGTAAGTTACATCGACGTGCACTTTAATTGTTAATCCACCAATTAAAATATCTCAGGATTTGAAATTCTGTTTGCACAAGCCAATAAAGCAGGTTAATGCAGAGTTTGCAGTCATATGTAAAATGTCTGAATGAATTCAGAAAAATACTGTGGTTACCTTTTAATTGTTGCCAGATTTTGGAGATTGACTGTGTGAATTTTAGTCCCGAAACTGATGTCATAGTTTCTAGGTTAATTAATTCTTGTGGGCTCTGGGAATGCAAACAGGAATTACAGTACCGAAAACTAATGCAGTATATACAGGTTTTTGCTTGGTGTGTCATAAAGTTTTTTTTTTTTTTTTAAAAAAAAAAAAAGGTTAATTGTTGTCTGTTTTTGTTATAGGAAATAAAAGATGTATCAGCTTCCCGTAGAAAATTTGGAAAGAATAAGAAAGCCAAGAAAATCAGTAAAAAATATTCTGTATGATATTGGACTTGACAGCTGTAAAGTCTTACTGGAGGTAAGTGTTTTCCCCCTTGAATTCATTTACATTTAAATTAAAGTCACATGCATTGAGGTAATATGCCAGTTAAGGTGTTGTCTGTTAAAATGTTTTACCTCCCTCCCCAGTGAAGTTCAGATTGGACTTTGGCTTATCAGAGTTTGGGTTGCTGCACTTACTTGTTCAGTATTTTTGGTTTGTCCAAACTAACCATCTGAGAGCTGTCTGGCACAAAGACTCAACTATACTTACATCTTGACCATTCAGTCATGGTCCTAGTTAGATTTGCTCTGGAATGGCAGCAGCTGTGTGGCTTAATTACACTTAATGTGCTCCAGAGGTTGTGACCTGAACACCAGCCAGTCGTGCCGTATGTTCCTGTAGCACAGCTACGTGCCACACTGGGTTTAAACGGGGGAGTTTTCTTAATGGGATTTTTTTTATGGAGACTGAATGGAAAATATCATGCATCTCGCATTGTTTTCATTATGAAATAATCATCCACATTACACTTGATTGCGTTGTCTTTGTTGTCAGATGAGTTGCTGCGAAAGGTTTTTGCAGGTTTTGTGAAAGCTCGGTGTCTCTCCTCTCCCCCCTGTGGCAGGAGCTTCAGAACTCTGACACTAATGATAAAACTTTCCATGACACTGAGTGGGTGGATTTCACAGACGGCTTTAACGGAAAGCGCCGGAAAAAGGTATGTTTGCACATAGCCTACTCAGGAAAAAGGACAGAGGATACGATCTGTGCATAGATTATGCTTAAGGAGAAATATGTCGCATAGTCTGCTTACTTCACAGTTTCCCTGTCATCCATCATTCACAACTCAGGTGTGTGATTACTTCCAACAACATATCATACCTCTTAGGTATTGCAGCCTCATGCTCTGGAGCTGTGGGTCTGTGCGGTTTTCACATTCTCCTTATGTTGTGGGTTTTTTCTGGGTATGAGTATTTTATCCTGCAGTCCAGAAACATACAGTAAACATGCAAATCGACGTTTCTAAATTGCAAATAGTGTGAGGGTGTATGTGTGCCCACTGATGAAATGGTGTCAGTGGATGTTCCCCAGATGTTTGTGCTATGCTTCCTGGGACCCTGTACTGGATGGATGGATGGATGGGTTACTTAAAACCAACAAACCATTGTTGTCTGTATTAGTTGCTGAATTACATTATTATTTTGTACAGTATAGTATTTTATGATTGTTTTGGTTGTTCCAAAAGCACATTTAGGCAGTACTGTATATACTTCTATAATCCATACACGCGTTGAGGCTGTCTGATTTGGTGTGTGCTTTATTGCGAAATGTAAAATTGGTTTGACTGCATTACTTTTGGTCACATTGCTCTTTAACTATAGATAATACATAAGGCTGAAAGTGAAATAGTTGCTGTTTCTCCTCCCCTCCTTTCAGTGGCGCTATCGCAGTCAGGCCCTGTGCTGCGCCCTCTGCCGGTTCTCTACGCGGACCTGGAACGGCTACCGGAACCATGTCCAGCGATGGCATGCAAGAGAGCTGAACCTAGGCCAACTCGCCAACTGCCCTGTATGCGCATTCGTCGGGCACCCGAATGTCCTCGCCAAGCACTTGAGAATCTTCCATGGCACCTCAGTGAACTCCATTATGCATGGCCCAGCATCCACGTCAACGCCTATGGTCACGGGTGTCGGCAACGTGGACCGGTACACATGTCGAAGATGTGCTTATCAGGATTCCCTGCTGTATTGCATGAAGAAGCACATCTTAGTGAATCACTATGTCTCGCTGCTGGACCGTTACTTTGGACAGCGTACAGAACGCGAACAAAACGCCAGCAATCCCAAGGGCTCTAAGTTTTACTGCAAGGTGTGCCTGCTCTGTGCCGAGAGCTCAGAACATCTAATCTACCACATACTGTCCTCTGATAAGCACAAAGAGTTGGATGTGCACATTTCCACCTTGGTGTATGAACACCCTAAGAGCGCAAAGAAGCAGCTGCCCAGTTTAGCACCTAAGGCTATGCAGCAACCTGTCTACAGTACTTCTCTGGTTCCTGCGAAAAACGACCATCACCCTGTGAAGACTCTGGCTCTTCAGCGCTCTGATACAGGCCCGGTCACTGGTGCCACCCTCAGTGGCACGATACTACATGGGACTCCTCAAAACACGACTACTCTTGTATGTGCTCCGGGGACGAACCAGGCCTTTCTGCCGGCCCAGGCCTCTGCTCTGGTGCAGCTGGCCAGCGCAGAGGCCAAAGGCTTGCTGCGACCTGGTTCGGTAATGGCTGCTCACCAGAACGTTCAGGCAACAAGGGGCATTGTGGCCACACTACCCACCACAGTGGGTCTGGCCAGCTCTCTGGCTGTAAATTCAGTGGGTGCGTCCCTTTCGACTATATCACAGAACGTCCCCAAGCCTCTACCCATCGCTGTGGGGGTACCTGCACAACCGCAACCTAGACAGGTCTTGTTACCCCCAGGTGTCCAAGTCAACGTCCAGGGGAGCATAGGATTGCGAGCACCGGGGCCACAGCCGCTCCTGGTGACTCAGAGGCTCCCCCTGAACCAGCCTCCGCCCAGAGGCACCATGCTTACGTCTCAGTCTCTCCTCAGCCACCTCATCCCTACTGGCAACAAAGTCAACGGCTTGCCCACCTACACCCTGGCACCTCTGCAGGTCACCATGCCAGTCCAGTCTAGTAACATTCAGACACTCGCCAAAGGAGCTGTGCCCGCGGTGGCAGGTAATCCCACCGTCCTCCCACCACCAGACAAACCCGTCGCCGAATCCAATCTCATTTCCCCTCCTGCTTCCAAAGAAGCCAAGAAGTGGATCACATGTCCGATTTGTAACGAGCTTTTCCCTTCCAATGTCTATCAGGTGCACATAGAGGTGGCTCACAAGGCATCATCCAAAAGCAAGTTGCAAGGATTAGCCGCCCGCGCACCCTTCTTAAAGAAGATGCCAGATAAGACGGTCAAATGCCTGATGTGCAAAATCCTGCTGTCGGAGAAAGGTCTCTTTGAACATCTGCTCCACGGCTTGAACTGTTTGTACTGTCCTGGAATGTTCTACTCCATAAAGCAGCTAATAGAACATACCAACACTGAGCACACTCCATCACAGAAGGCGAGTTGTGACTTCATGAGGCGGGAGTATCGGCTCTACACTGACGACCACGGCAATCTCCTGTTTCCCTATTTCGACATAAACACGACCGCCCCTAAAGAGCTGCTTGGTGACCACGAGTTGAACTTGGCTCTCGTCACAGGGTCGCTAGATCTGATCTTCCTGAAGATGTTCCCGGCATCTGTCCAGCCGGTGTGCCGGTCGGTCGTGAAAACCACCAGCACCGACTGTCCGTTCTGCTCTGAGAAACTTCTTAGTGAAGATGCTTATCATGAGCATCTGAAATTGAAACACTGCATAATGCCCACCATCCATGCCATCCTGAAGACCCCTGCTTTCAAGTGTATTTACTGCAGTGGAGTATACACGGGGAAGACCACGCCCAAGGCCATCTCCATCCACGTTCAGCGCTGCAGGTGTGCACCCAAGACCGCCAAAGATGTAGAACGGCTGATAAACCCAGACCCCAAAAATCAGCCATCGCTGACTGTAAACAAGGCTGACCAGAGGCTCTCTCTGGTCACCCGGCCACGGGGCTCTACAGTAACTTCAGCTCAGCAGTCTCCAGAGAAGGACTCTGACAGACAGAACAAACTTAGGCTGGAAATGGCCGTCAGGGACGCGATGGAGGCCAACAAGAGAGAGCGGGATGCGAGGGCGGCCAAGAGGCACCGAGTAGAACCACCGAGAACTGCCGTGCAGCCCGATCTCTCTGTGCCTCTTGTCTTGGACCCTACAGGAGTCGAGAAGTATTCCTTCGAGGAGCGGAAGGAATTCCTCACCGAATATTTCAATCGGAAACCTTACCTGAGCAGGCAGGAGGCCGAGGCCCTGGCCAGCCGCCTCTGGTTACACAAGGGCGACGTGGCCTGGCACTTCGGCACCAAGCGTGCCAGGTGCATGAAGGCGATCCGGAAAAACCGAGTGGCGATTCTGCTGGGCTTCAACATGGCTGAACTGAAGAAGGTGGAGCACAACCTTTTCATCCCGGAAGTTGATTCAGAGAAAACTGCTGCTTAAATAGGTACTAGCTGACTGTTTGTTTAAAAAGGAACAAAAAAATAAATGTGTATAGTATATAGATATCACTTTTCTATAAAATGAGTGGCAATGTTTCCTATCAGATGTGAAGTATATTAGCAGTTTAGAACTGTGGAAAAATTCACGGGGGGAAATGCAAATGTTTCATGCTGTAATCCTTCATTTCTGCATCTGTCTTGTATATTCAGAAGTTTAATTCTAAGTTGGCTTTTGTTTTTCAGCAATAATTTTGAAACGACTCATTAGTTGAAATGTACCTTGTTTACGAAATAAGAGCCGGCGTTGGCCAGTGTATTCCTATTATCCCAGCTAATGCATATTGTTATAACACACGTTTGTTTTACATCTGAGGTTTTTTTTTTGTATTTAATCATTACCGACAATTAAACCAATATGTTTATTTATTTTCTTCCCACTTCAT
This sequence comes from Mormyrops attenuatus, assembly GCA_026777985.1. NCBI lineage: Eukaryota > Metazoa > Chordata > Actinopteri > Osteoglossiformes > Mormyridae > Mormyrops > Mormyrops attenuatus. Next base: position 20,660,392 of record JAODKC010000049.1, on the reverse strand, counting down.
TTTGATGGCCTAACCAAAATTTAAAAAAGTGAAGCACAAACTTTGCAGCTCCATTAACGAAACAATATTGCTACATAGTGACAGTGTTAACTTTTTTTTTTTTTTTTTTACCTGTCAAGGAAGACTTCTCTAATCTGACACCTTAAAGGTTTCACGCTCCGCATGTTTCCTGTGTGACAGGCGAGCTTATCTTCTTCCCACCCTGTATTTGTGGAGTGTGCCACGTGTTAGGCAAATGCAAGTCTCTGTGTCACCAGCTGAACAACAAAGGGACCATCGTCGAGTATAATTCTCATGTCACTTTCAATGGTGGCTGTCGTAAATTGTTTATGCCAATTTCTGAAGACTCACTTTGCGCTTTGGAAGCTTATTTCCTTTTATAAAGTAATAAGTATATTTAAATACATGATAAATGATGGTAGCATTGTAGTGATGGATATCAGCATTTTTCCCCTAAACTGTTGTCATTTTCTACAATGAATGGATAGACGGTTGTAAAATTTGCACTTTTCCTACTGTGAGCTTGACTTACAAGTAAAATTATTGCCCGTCATACAAAGCAAAAAGCTTAATATGGCAGAAGTTTTCTTATTTTAAATTCTGAACATGTGCCTCCATCTTTTCTCTCTCCCTCTTCTCAGTATCTTTTCACCAAAAATTGTCAAGCAGTTGGGGTGCTGCTCAACTACACTCCAGCCTCTGTCTGTCTCCAGGTCTTTCATTGGATTATTATCAGTCAAAGGGAGAATCTCGCACACTGTACATGTCATAGTGCTTGTTTATATTTGCAAAGAACCATGATGGAGAAATTAGAATTGGGTTTATGAAGATGGTTGGTAAACATTGTCAATATCCTTTTTATAGTTTGTGTTCATACAGATATCTTAAGTTTTATATTTGTACATAACGGATCAGACTGCAGTAGTGCCCCCTTGTGGTTGGAGTCCGGGTGCTCTGCCATTTTTGTAACTACGCATTTATGCTTTTTATTGTATAAGGAAACCTGTTATGGTTTTTGAAACCTGACAGAGTGACACAAATGTTCAGCTTTGATTTATTTGATTTAGTCTTTCGAGTTGCAGTGGTGGCTTAATGGTTAGGGACGTGCATTTGTAATTGAAAGATTGCAGGTTCGAATCCCTGACCAGCAACGTACGGCTTGAGAGGACTGATCGGTAAATCTGGAGAATATTTTTTTAAGCTGAAAGACATGGGACTTCATACAACTGCCTAATTTGCATCTCGATTTCTGGAGGGAATGCGATAATCCGTCTCACTACAAGTTGATCTGCTAATGTTTTAAGCATTGGCCCTCTTTTAAAATGGAACTTCTGAAGTGATTCAGAGGGTGACAGATTTCAAATAAGGTCAGTGGTAAATCTGCATTTATTTGGAACAAATCCTAATACACATAAGCTGTGACTGGGTCCAACCATACAATGGACACCTGTAAAAGCTGTTTAAACAATCCTGTGTGAGATTCTGAAGAGATGAGTCTTCAGTTGTAAGTGTCCTAAATACCACTTATAATTGGCGGTTGCATGCAGTTGTTTCACTGTCTGGTTGACTGTTTGTACATATTGGCTTGTTAAATTATTTTAACTGTATTCTCCAATGCGTATTTGAAGGTTGGCACATGCCTGATTTTTTTCCCCCCTTAAGCAGGAAGGAATATTTGATTTCACAAATAAACGCCTTGCCCACACGCTGCTTGATCGTAGCCTTGTCTTGTTGGTAACACAGCCGTTCATGTTGTTTTTCCACTTCCCCTTTTCTGTCAGTTTTATACAATTCACTTTTGTCAGTATACAGACTGGTAAAGTGTGGAATAAAGGGTTGTTAAATTTGCGGAATGATTAAAGAACTTCTGATTAGAAGAAACCACGTTCAGGGATTTATTTGTGTTATCTGAGCACCCGGAGATAGGGGTGGCGGGACTCAAACTATCTTATTGGACTTTTATTAATCACTAGATTGTCTGATTGTATTTAAAGGAAACTGGGAAATATGTGTTGCAAGAAGTATAAACGTCATTGTATTGCCAAGTTACAGTTACAGTTTTATAACATTCAAATGTCATTACATTAAAAGATGGGGTATCTCCTGCTTCTGTTCTCGAAGCCTTGAATATTTAGTATTACAGAGAGGCTAGAAAGTTCTTTAATTAAATTATTTATGTAGAACTGATTCACACACCAGCTGATTCACACACCAGCAAGTGAAACGCTGAAAACTTTATGAGCTAAATAAGTACTGTTGTGTGCAGATCCATGCAACCTAAAATATGAGAAACAACATGGCATTACCAAGGACACTTACAATCCATGATTTTTCCAAGGTTCTGGTGATCTTAGCGCCTTATCCCAGGACATAGATTGCTAATAGCGGTGTACACTGGGAATGGGATCACAAACATAATCACACACTGAAGGCAAGTTGGAGACACTAGTCCAGTCAAACCATGTGTTTGGAATATGAGAGGACACCCAGAGAGAGCATGTGAAGTCCACTCTCAGGTGAGCCGCTTTGCTCCCCTATTACCACAATCACCGACTTATTTTTTATTGCATAGCGTAAGTTAGCTGTTTGTGAAAACCCCTTTGTAAAGTGAATTGTAAAATTCTAGGCGACTTAGAACACCACCCGCTACCTATTCACATGATTTTGTTTTTATCCTTCATGATTGCATCAGTATATCTTAAAAGACTTCGATCATTTCCTGGCTTGCCCTGAACCCAAATTACATTGCGTAGAGTCGTAGCTACAAATCAAGATCTACATTTTAAAAATTAATCTTTAAAATAACTGAGCACTAGACTTCGTAATTCGAGAGTAAACAATGTGTAACTGATCCCGGAACAGTTAATAGTTAAACCGTCGAACGTCGCGGCGCCGTCTCACACTTATGACGTAGGCGGACGCAGGCATAACGTCGGGGTTCCCATTGAAAACCGATCTGTTTGGCGGCGTCCTGTCTCAAAGGTTTATAACGACTTTGGAGGCTTAGTGCTTTTATGGCCGTGTTTTGATTTCAATCAGGGTTCCGTATAAAAACGAATAATATTCGATAGCGAGTATCTGTTAGCCACTTTGCCAGGTAAGGACTGCTGTATTTTTAGTCGTTCCCCGGTTAGCCGGCTAGCTGGAGCCCCGCTTTCAGTGGTTTTCGGGCTCGGACGCCTTTAAGCGATCTACAACTTTAACACCGCCTGTAAGGCTTGTCATAAGCACAAGGCTTGCTTTATTCAAGCATCCGACTCACCGAATCATCACCTTAGCTGCATGTAACTATTATAGAGGGGGAGAAAGAAGAAGGGGAAAAGGACCTGCCGAATCGCGACCAGTGGCCCGTTGTTGATATTTACGTCATGATCGTCTTATTGTTTGTTTACTTGGCTCTATCAGGATGTCGTACATGCTCCCGCATCTCCATAATGGCTGGCAAGTTGACCAAGCTATTCTGTCCGAAGAGGACAGAGTTCTGGTCATCCGATTTGGGCATGACTGGGACCCGACTTGTATGAAGATGGACGAAGTCTTGTACAGCATCGCTGAAAAGGTATGTATGTTGAATGTGAATACATTTCCCAGTACGGTATAAGGTATACAATTTTAAGATTTACAGATATAACACTGATCATGTTGCTCAAAGTGTAATTTCAGAGATTCTGATGTGGTGGATATTCTAAGGAATGCATCTGTCTGTTGTGTATGGTTACACATCTGATTTAAGTTATCTTCCTTCAGGTAAAAAATTTTGCAGTCATTTACCTGGTGGATATCACCGAGGTGCCTGACTTCAACAAGATGTATGAGTTGTACGATCCGTGTACAGTAATGTTCTTTTTCAGGTTAGTGCTCTGCTTCCTTTTTCAGTGTAATAAATGGTAAATGTTTTTTACTAAAGCTGTTACGATTATTGTGATTGCCTTTCCTTAATCTAACCATTTCAAATTTGTTCACTGAAAAACTGAGGATTCAAATTTTTCTTTTTTAAATTATGATTAAGGCTGCCCCTGTGTTTCAATTATTTAAAATACTTGCATTAGTAAATCCAATTGATAGAAATGTTTGGTGTAGTTATTTCTTATGTTCACTTCACCCAGGAACAAGCACATCATGATTGACCTGGGCACAGGTAACAACAACAAAATCAATTGGACTATGGAGGACAAGCAGGAGATGATAGACATTGTAGAAACAGTTTACCGTGGTGCACGGAAAGGAAGAGGTCTAGTTGTGTCTCCAAAGGACTACTCAACAAAATACAGATACTAAGTACCTTTTTCTTCTCCTTGTCGGTTCACTATGGACATTTAGGGCAACTGAAGTTTGAATATATGATTTGTAGAAAGAAATTCACCCAGTCAATGTTTTCAAGTGTTTTTTTTTATTACGTAATGAATCCTTTGCAATTTGCAAAATGGTGGAAAAGTGATTCTTTGATTCCAGTCAGAATAAACTGTTTGAAAAAATGATTTCTGTGTATCATTCTATTTAAAAATAACTGTCAAGTGATCAAATAAGAATGTTACAAGAAAGGAATATCCATGTGTGGTGTTTGGTCCTTGTGTGAAATTGTGCTGATATAGCTGTCCATTGCATTACAAAGCAGCCAATGTTTAAATCAGTCTCAAATACAAAATGAATCCCTTTTAAGAATCCAAATCTTTGTGAGATGCAGCTAACATGTTTTGGTTTTGAATTTGTACTTATTTCTGGTTTTAACTGCTTCACTCCTGTTGCTGGACACAAAAGGCACTTCCGTTCACGTTATGGTTCATTTGCATTTAAAAAATAGTACTGAACATTTCTGCACTTACGCAATTTACAAACATTAACTTTGTACATGTATATGGCCTGTACAAAAAGTCATTTTGAAGACTGGGGCTCTTCCATCCCTGCCTGTTTCATGAGATCAGCAACATTCTTCTCCAAGTCATCAATTCTGGTTCCCATTTCGTCCAGTGTGTACGTTAAGGAATGTAGTCGCTTCGGCCACACATCAACCCCAGATATTTCGTGTGCATCTGGCATGAATTTGAAACTGCAATTTACAGTGGAAATAGTGATATTACAGTGCTAAGGATATTTCTTGAGACCAGCTGGTCAGACATGTCCTGAAACTTTTTCTGAAGCTTCTGCATCGTAGTTTCCATCTGAACAGAAAAAAGAAACTCAATCTGATTTAGCGAACACAATTAGTCGACAAGAGCGTTACACGATATACTTTTTTCTAGAATGGCTGGTTTCACTAGCTGCATTTGCACACCTGCATTCCGAACGTCATTGTAGCAAATCCAATAAAGTGACAACAAAAACGACAAACGAAAAATGGCAAGCCGCCCTCTTTGTTAACATGTTAAAAGTTGTAAATAAGGATAATATTCGCTTGATTGTTGCATTTTCATTGCCTACCTGAGTTATTTAAATTAAATAGATTAAAACAAAGGAGCACTGTTAGTCAGTGTTACCGACAGCGTAGAGAGTGGGTTATTGGTTAATAATTTTAATACAAAACTCTATTGGGGGAATGAAAGAAGTCAAATGAGACCTAAATATCGGGGGGTTCACGTCCCCCCGTCCCCCTAGGTTCCTACGCCTCTGAATGTAACGTCAGACTTACAAAATCTGTTAAATCCTGAGCTGCATTCCAGTTCGATTCAGCCATCGCGTCTAGGCAGATCGCAGTTTCGTTATTTGCAAATCGAATCTGTAAGCGTCCTTTAAAGTAAAATCCTTCTCAAGGGTGATAAATAACCGAAGGAAAGCCACGATTTCAGGCCAAAACAGATTTCACAGTCTTCAACAGCTGCTGTCCAGAAACGCACCGTCAGCAAAAAGTTAGCGCTGCTTTAACGCGAATAATGTCATACTCAAATGTGTAATTAGATAATGTATTACACCTTGCTCACACACACACAAATCATAAAAATATAAGAAGCCACGACAATATAAACACCATGCGATCAAAACACTGTACGGCTAAATGCGGAAACTTCTGCGATTGGGCTACTTTTGTATTTAAAATGTTGCACTGAAAAACCGATCAATCGCAGCAAGGCGTTTCCCCGCATCGCTGTAAAGACGCACCCAGCGTTTAACTTTAACCCCACACTGTGCGATCCCCTGCTGTTTCTCCCAGCCAATCACAACGCTAATGAACAATTGAATGGGCTTTAGGACCCTGCGGCGTCCCGGCTAGGCGATCTGTGACGTATCCCGGAAGCGCGGCTCGATTTCGTGAAATCGGTTGCAGAAACGAAGCTGGCTGCCCGTGTGGCGGTTGGCCCGTCGCGGGATGTGTGTTCCTCCGATTCTCACTCTCCAGTCCTGCTCCGCACCAAAGGGGCCGTGAGTTCACCGTTGCTGTGTATCGATGTCTCCAAGCGGTGGGTGTTAGATCGATAGCCGCCACGGCGCTGTAGCTAGCCGTAAGGACGGACCCGGGATCCTCGCCGTGATGCATAAAGGCAAGTTTGAATTAATCACCTCGTATAGACAATTAATATTGTATTTGACAATGCGCAAATAACATCCATGTGCATCGATGCTTAACCATGATCTGCATTATTTTAATGATTACACTCCCTTGATTTCTACATTATTTAACACGACATAAAGATCTTTTTAATTACAGGTAAGAGTCGGTTTTACTTGAGCAAAGCACCCAGTGATTTTGTCTCATATATCGTATCGTTCCTATTTCTGGAGTATTTGTTTATGGGGTGCTTGTCATATTTCTTCAGTCTGTACTTTTCTCTTACAGGATGCTGCCCTGTTTGCGTGGAAGCGATGCGATGAAGTTCAGGATCTGAACCCACTTTAATTCCCAGCCAACTTTGGGAATTGCAGCGATTTCCCCCCGATATTCATTTGAGATCCAGATATTTTGTCGGACAAGCCGGACAGTTTGGAAATATTTGGTTTGCCACTGGCCGGTGGCAATTCGCTGAGCCTGACCACCAGTGAATAAAGCAGGAATCGCATCGCCCCCTGGTATCAGTTATTTGGAAACCGCAGTTACACCCCCCTCCATCGCTTATCTCTCCGGGGCTTTTTAGGGCATTGATTGAAAATGGAAGATGAACTCTTTCAGCAGCTGACTTATGTGCTCAATCAGTTGGTGTCATGGCTCGCCGCCGGGGCCATGGTCTTCGGTGGGGTCGTACCCTATATCCCCCAGTACCGGGACATCCGACGGACTCAGAACGCAGAGGGCTTCTCCACCTACGTGTGCCTAGTTCTCCTGGTGGCCAACATATTGAGGATACTCTTCCGGTAAGTGCCGATCCATACTGTCTTATTTTACACAGCGTTTGTCATTAGGCCTACCGATATTTGTTTGTACAGCGAAATACTTAGTCACCCCGTCTTTGCTTAAGGATATTAAGTGAGGACGGTAGGATGGGTACTCAAACGTTACTTGTATTCGGTATCGATTACCATTTAAAGGTGTCAGTCACCGATGTTTTTTCTCCAAGGTGGCCGCAATATTTCCTGAAGTATGTGTTGTATGTTTATAAAAGAAAAAATACACTCGAAGAAGTGTTAGATTACGGGATTTAAAACCCGTAATGGTTTAGGCGCCCATTTACCTGCGGTTTAAGCTGGAAACCGCCTCCGCTGTTACAATATTAAAATGTTATAAGTGCACATAAGTCATAAAGGAAGTGGAAAATCCTCCCTCTTACGGGCAAGATCGCAACACACAGGAAGCATGTATGCGCTTATTCCCCCACCTCAGCACGGTTAGACGTTGGTTTGCTGGGTAAACAACCCAAATGCCGCAGATACGTTGTTCCTGTAGTATGCAGTTTTGTTTTTGTGGTTGATAGCCCAGTAAGAAATGCTTCCATCACTCATGGTAGATCATAAAAGCTTCTATTATGTGCAATAAAATTGTGCTAATGATGCATACTGTAACTCCTGATGCACAACCCCCCCCCAACGTTTCGTTAAGTACACCTTAATGAAATTGTAATAATAACGAAAAAAGAACATTAATATTGTTTATATTTGTCACACCAGTGCCATATTCATGCGTTAATATCAGTATAAGCATCGACTAACAAATTTCCTCCGTGCCAGGGAACCAATAAAGTATTTCTCTCTTCCACAGAAGTGCTACTTATTGCGGAACCTATCAGCCTCTGGTTGTTCAGATTTTCTGCCTCATTAAACCAGCTTGGCTAGAGATTTTCCAGTCCATGTCGGGGCCGTTCAGGGCAGTTGCATATGTGGTTTTTGTGATGCCTGTAGCCCTCGTATATCCTGCATCTCCAGTACCAGTCTAGCCGGCCCGCTGTAGATACCGTGAGCTGTACGGTGTGCCGGCTTTCTTTGAAAGACTTTCCCCTTTTGATCAAATTTGTTTGTTTTTATCGTATATCACCTTTGTCCTGTATAAGGCTGGTAATTGTCTTGTTCCTGACTGTGAAAGATAAAATGTTCTCCGAAAGACAGGCGAAATGACCTCTTTACTAGGTACTGCAAGGTATTGGCACAGCTGGCCTCACATGAGTCTTAGATGAAAAATACAGAAAAATCGTAGCATTTTAATGGATAGTTTTAGTGCAGTTCTTGAAAGAAATAATGACATGGTATAGGCTGTCAAAAAAAGTAAGATTCTTTTTTTTGTGAAAAGATATTGGTGTGACTGTACTTGAGGGGGCATAAATAATGTAAGACTACACTCTTACTTAATGTATTAATTAACCAGAAGTGTTAATTATGTATTGATCCCATGTTCATTCATTTTTAATCGGTCATAAAGATTTTATTCAGTTACTATATTTGTTCATGATTTGAACTTCAGTAGTAACTTTGCTGCTAAGTTACTGGTACTCCCTCAAGTAAAGCGTTACGGAGATATTCTGGAGAAATGAAAAGCTGAATCTGAAGCCTTTTGGCCCTGTCTTTACAGTTGCCTCCAGTCACTGCGCCACCGATTTTCCAGAGCTTTCTTTAGGCCTCCAGTGGTTTTTCACCACTTGCAGTGGGTTATTAGTTGTTGAGCTGTAACATTTTTTTTTTATGAAGTAAGTGCATAAACTACAGCCAGGGAGAGCGTGAATTCCGTATGTAGCCCTGCCCTGATGGGAGTGTGAGGTTTGCAAATGTTTGTTCAGTACTGAATGAAAATTCAGTCGTGGAGTGTTTGGTCAGGACTCTATTGCGCATAAAGGAGAGTTAGCATTGTGCTAACAGGGATTTAGCTTTTTTTTTAAAATTGAACCGCTAGATGTGTGCTGGCTGTGTTTGCGTTCTGTGTCTGAAGACTTTATAAAGTTCCACTTTGCTTCCTTTGCTATTCCTTCTGTACTTCCGGTTTCCTGAACATGCCAGTAACTCTGTCACCCATGTCTGCCCTTCCTGCAGGTTCGGCCGGTATTTTGAGACCCCCCTGTTGTGGCAAAGCATAATCATGATAGTCACCATGCTGATTATGCTCAACCTGTGCACCAGCGTCCGTGTGGCTGCGGAGCTGAGCACCAAACGGCGGGTCTTCTTAGGTCAGTATGATGCACCAGCACTCCCTCTCCATGCGCTTGGGCTTTGGGCATTACAAGGTGGCCCAGTTTCAGTGCAGACGACTTCGAGAATGATTTAGTACACAAGTGTCACAATCCTGTCTTTCCTAATGTTTTGTTCTCCAAAATGAAAATATGGATAATTAGGATTTTATGGCCTAAAACAGTGTTTCCCAACCCAGTCCCTGGGAACCCCCAGACAGTCCACATTTTTGCTCCCTTCCAGCTCCCAGTTGGGAGCAAAAATGTGGACTGTCAGGCAGGGTGCTGGGAGAGAGCAAAAATGTGGACTGTCCGGGGGGTTCGCGAGGACCGGGTCAGCAAACACTGGCCTAAAACATGCACGAGTGTCTCTTTCTTTCCCCTTTCCTTCTTAACCTTGATGCCCACTGAATTAATAGGGTTTTATTCATTTGTTAAATTGGGTTTTAATAATTTTCCCCCTTGAATGAGTACAGAATATCTATCTCTTGTTCTAGATGATCTTTTAGATCCGATTTTAGGTATTTGAGTGAAATGCTGAATTCTGATCATCTTGTTAAAAGATCTTAGTTAATTTTCAGCCCAGTTTCAATCTTCAGTGGTATGTGGGCATTTATTATAAAATCTAGTTACTATATTCAACAAATAATTGACTAAATTGACTCGTTTATAATTTAACAATATGTGAATAATTCAGTTAACAACTCTGTTAAATAGGGGGGTAGGAATACCAGTGTTCATAAATGCTCAGCTGAATTAAAAAAAAGCACTTAATGTGTGTACATACTTTGATTTATACTCCCATCATAAAACCGGGTGCCATTTCACGCTTCTCTCAAAGGTATTGGCCATAATTTCCTTTGAATGATGTTCTCTGCATGGCAGACCTAATTTTTCCCCTTTCCTGAACTTCATCTTGAGAGCTGACACAATATTATAAAGTGTGTGCTGACTTTCTCTCACCATAACTGCCGGAATGTTCCTCATTTCTCTTTAAGGTTCGCAAAAGTCATTTATAATGACTTTTCTGTCACTTGAAGCATTTACTGGCCCTAAACTGACACATTTTTGACGTCTTTAAAAAACGATAAATGTTTGAGGAGTATGACCGAAGCTGTGGTATTAGTGTAGCATATGGCTGAAATTGCTCATGTTGGGTGTTGCGTTATATACGTGGTCACTGACTTTACAGTGTGCATAGATCCAAGTGCAACTAGATCAGACAAAGCAATCACAGGATTATTGCACGTGACAGTGGGTTGTGTGAATCAGCAGAGCTATTCCACTTAATAAAATGGACAGCTTGGCGTCTAGCTTGCAAACCACACATTGCCTTGTTCTTTATTTCTGACTTAACTACACAAGGAATATAGGCTATACTTGCCAATCGGGTTACAGAGCTGTGTAAACGCAGTGACTTGCGGATCTGGGAAGTTCTGAGCTGAATGTCACTTTTCTAATAGAGCCTCTGGGTTTACGAATCTTTGAGAGGGAATGGGTTCTTTCAGGGCTGCTCACACATCAGGTTCGATATAGTTGAAAATGGCCTCCATCCAACCATTTTGAAAACGCACCTCATTTGGGTCGTCTTGAGGCTTTTTATTTATTTATTTATTTTTTTGCATCTAAAGTGGCCTCTGCCACCCAAACTTTGGGCACTTGTGACATCCCACACGGAGGTGTCTTGTCATTGTGGCTAGTGTGGCATTTGTCGTTCCCCTTGTGCTTTGAGGACTTTGAGATGTTGGCCTCCACACTAGTTAAGCATCGGATAATTCCCCCACCCCCCCTTGCCTCCGTAGAGGCGCCGGCATATGCAAGCTTTGTGATACCAGCCGGCTGCCTCCCCTCTTCCTCGAAGGACAAATAACGAATTTCTTCCTTGTCGTCAATCCCAGTAACCCTGGAAACGGTCTATGTGTCTTTTTTTTTTTCTCTCCCTGTTTATTTTGCTTTGTGTCTAGCATCAGACAGTAAGGATGAAGAGATCAAAGTTCCTAAGAAGCTTTTCCTGGGTAGGTACCGCTGTCTCCTGTGACCTGCCAGTCACACCTCACCAATCACGCACCAACCACCCTCTCTGGCATTAACAGCATGGCCGACGCCTTTCACATCACCCTTCCTGACTCACTAACCCCCTGCTCACTTTATACTTGTCTTGTCCTCTCAGCGGTTCATCCAAGCATGCTGCCCTGAGTGTGACCCCCTTCCCCACCTCAAGTTTATACCCCTCCGGCAGTCTGAAGGAGACAAGGGGTGGTCATTACCTTGTATCCGTAGCCATGACCGATGACGGGGCTGGTTTGCTGGGCTCAGACTAGCCCCACTGTTCTGGAGACCCTGCGGACATGCTGCATTCATGTGTGCTCTATTCCTTTGCACTTGTTTTTGTGTAATGTGAGTGATCTGCCCACACTGGCTGCGTTTGGATTCCTGTTTGCTCTGTTGCATGCCATAATTGCGATGGGATTGTCCGGCATTGCATAGATGTCGATGAACTCTGAAAATTGTTTGGTTTAGATTATGTTCAGTTTGGATATGATAAAAAGCAACAATTTAATGAGTATTAAACTTACTTCAGGATACAATTTGGCAGTAAATAGTGGTCATAACATACACCTCATTCTTTTAGATGTTTGAAAATGTTGAAATGTGTAGAAAACAAAATTCCAGCATATTTGTCTTTGCTTGGAGTTGTGAAGGAAGGATCTTTTTGTACCTTAGCCTGACAGGCAGAGGCTCTTCTGTGGTATTGCCAGCAGATGGCGCTGAGAGCTTTTCACAGGGCTGTCTTCAGGCTTCACTGGATTTTCTTGTTGACTAGAGTCTGGACTCCTTCATACCCTCTGCATTTGAGATTTTATCAGTACTGTGAATCCAGCAGTATATTAAATAGCGGACTGAGTGGGTGACTTGCCTCATAAAGACCATGAACGGGTCAGCTGAGCCTGAGTTCCGTTTTGTAGTGTGTGTGTTGCGGCCTCCTGTCCCTCACAGGGTGCACTCAACCTTTCTCCTGTTTCCTGGGATTAGGTTCTGGAGTCGAGGTGTTCGTATCAGACTAGAACGTTATTCATTCTTTCATCATCTATCTGCTTTTCCCGGCCAGGGTTATGGAGTGGGGGGTGGGGGTTCTGGAGTCTGTCCTAGGAAGCAAAGGGTACGAGGTTGAATGGAATGCCAGTCCATCACAGGGCATGCACACGTACAAAATCACACGACAGGACATTTACAGGCACCCATTAGCCTAACAGCATGTCTTAGGGCTAAAGGAGTAACCACACATGCAGGCAGGAGGTGGTATTCGAACCCCCGACTTGGTGGTATCCCGAAGCCATCCCATTTATGCTGTAGCTTCTGTCTCATTTGCAAATCTTATTTAGAATCTTGGCTACAAGCCATGGATATGAAAAAATGTTTAATGTGTAGGTGTTACATGCACAAGTATAATTGATGCAAAAAGCATCTACAGTACGAGAGAAAACTGCGCTGGTCTGTGTGCTGTATCCACAAATCGCTTCAGAAAATCTGCCTGGTGGAGGCTGGTGAATCGGGTTTTGTGTGGGTGTGGTGTGCTGACGAGGTGGGGAGGGGGGCTTCAGTCCTGCCCGCAGCCATCTCCCGCTTTTGGTGTTGGCATGACCGTCTTGTGTGGACCGCCACCTACATTTACCGCCATCGGGTGGACTTGCTGCTGATGTCACGCCATTCGGATAGGTGTTATCTTGCCTTAGAATTCCCCTGGATGGAGGTTGGTGTATTGGGCATTTGGAAAGAAGGCTGTGGGTTGTTCCCATTAGCCCAGCTGCCCTCGCTGCCCCCGTGTGGGCACGCGCCGCCCTGTCGCTGGTGTCTGTTGCAGCGTTTGCTTGCTGGGGTGGGCAGCGTGTCACGCCCTGTAATTGCTGGACTCCTGACAGCCTCTGGGACTGATCTTGCGTGGAAAACTGACAAAAGGCATTGGATGCTCTTCACAACCTGTGCTGGGTCCTTTTTCCACACAGCAATGGGCTGTTAGTCATTTATCAGAGCTTGTGTGCTGTAGAAGCCAAAACGCTTTATTTATTTTATTTTTTTTCCCCCCTCATCATGTTTTTCTGTTCTTTCCCCCAGTTTTTCAAATTCATGAATATTGTAAGTTTACCTCCAGAGCGGGAAACGTTTTTTTTATACTGTTTACTTAGGCTTGCAGGACTGTTGTGGACCACCCCCCAGGAAAAAAAAAATAAGAATGTAATGGAATACTTAAGTGTGCTCCGGTGGTCATAAGCAGAAGGCTGGATAGCTCTATTAATTTCTAAGCAGGATCTGGTGTCTTCCAGCTGGTTCCATTGTCCCACGATGCAATGCTGAATTTTATATAATTTACATTTGACTCATAACTGTAAATAAGACTGCAAATCTTTAGTTTCACTTGAAACTGCTGAGGTCCGTAAGGCTGGTTTACGCACTAAGGATTTTGGTGCCATTGAATTTAAGCACGAACACCTGTCCCCACCGATCGGAAGCAGATGAAAATATAGACCTGAGTCATGGGCGGTTTTTCCGGTTTGGGGCTGATGCGGATCCCTGTCGCCTGCAAAACCAGCTGAGTGCCTTTTTCCTCCCACGTCGCGTTGGAGCCAGGCTGCAGTGCGTGCTGATTTAAAAGCCAGACCCTTACTTATGCCCTGGGGGTTCATGGTCAGCCTTCCTCTTATGGCTTCACACAGGAGTCTTACCTTTGTTTTGATGCATTGTTTATGAGATTGAGTGTGTACTGTAGGTTTCTTTGCTATGGATGTTGGTGCAGGCTGCAGATGAGGTGTGTGTGTGTGTGTGTGTGTGTGTGTGTGTGTGTGTGTGTGTGTGTGTGTGTGTGTTTTTCCCCTCTCAACCAATTATCTTGCTTTCTCTGAGGATGTTGTCTAAAGCCTCTTGAAGGATAGGTTTGTAGGAGTGAGTTGAGTTTGTTTATTCCATTAAAATGCTCTGGTGTGTTTCCCAGTATACCATGCGTGTGCGATTTCCATCAAATTTTTTGTTGCTAGGGAAGAAGTCCCTCTTTAATCCTCCATTCTGGCTTAAATTTAAGAGCTTTACAGGTGGGCCTCTTGAGTTTTTATAAGTAGCATCCTTCAGATGATGAGCCTGCGTCCCTGGCTGCCCATCTGCACGCCTCTGTGGAGCATCTTGAAGGGACGTCAAGTCTCTCGGCCCTCTGATTCGGCTGCCGGCGAATCCGCAGCGTGAGAGCCCCCTTCAGGGAGTGCAGGGTTAGGGCATGTCGAGCGTCACCCCGCCTCCACCTGTCAGTAGGTTGCTGTCAAGATGTTGCAGTGCTACAGGGGAGGCTCAGGGAGGATGTGAGATCTGCTCTTCACATACTGTGGTTGAGTATCTGTGCTGCCCCCTAGAGGACAGGATGTCCCGGCCGGTCTTGAGGGGGGTGGGAACTCTTTCATCACTAAATTTTGCTTGTGTATGGAGTGGCTGAAGTGCATGATAGTAGAGAATAAAGTGTCCCACAAATGGTCCCAAAAATGCCCTGCCATCCATGGTGTGCCCAAGGGGAGGGGTTATTAGCCGCCAGTTGTGTGATGTGGTGCAACTCTCCCTGGGTAAACGGGGCAGGCAGTGTGTGTCATTCTGCTCACCCCCCGGGGGGCCCGCCCCCGCCGCCCGGGGGGGGGGGGGGGCGCGGGGGGGGGGGGGGGGGGGGGGGGGGGGGGGGGGGGGGGGGGGGGGGGGGGGGGGGGG
>JAODKC010000049.1:20612672-20636716 GCA_026777985.1 Mormyrops attenuatus | reverse complement strand
GCGCGGCGCGGCCGCCCCCCCCCCCCCGAGGTCCCGACAGTGTGACAAAAATCCTGTTATTTTGAACTTGTGGGGACATTATGTCAGTCCCCACCAGGGGAGACTCAGTTTTATAAAAATCTGTGACTGCAATCAAAAAACTTTAGCCAGCAGCCTTGCATTTTGTTTTGATACTTATGGTTAAGGTTATGCCTGGGTAGGAGTTAAAGTTGTCTTGGTTGGGATTAGGGGTTTGCCAACAGAAATTATTGTTGGGTCCCCACAGAGACATAGACACAAAAAAATAGGTATGTGATTGGGGTGGGTGTGGACCACTTTCACAGACTTCCTCATCTTTAACCTTTTGAAGATGTTGACTAAGGATCATAAACCCTGTGCACGCTGATGTCAGTGAGGCGGGCCTCTCTCGGCGCCTTGTCGTGTCCCTCTGCAGCTGAGTCAGTGAGATGGGCCTCTGTCGGCGCCCTGTCGTGTCCCTGTGCACGCTGATATCAGTGAGACGGGCCTCTCTCAGCGCCCTGTCGTGTCTCCAGGGAAGGTCTGAATGGCTCCTGGAGAATCTCTGGATCAGCATGTTTTTAGTATTGAAGAATGGAAAGTAGCAGGAGTAGGACTGAAATGAGCGAGTATGAACTTTCAGCCCAAAAATGTCATTGCCTTTAGGGCAAATGTTTCATTGTATTCTCTCTCACTCACACACGCACGCACACGCGCACACACACAGGTTTGTAATTATCTTTGTGGGGACTCTCCATTATTTATATGGGGAAACTCTAATCCCCCCATGACGACCTTAACCCTACCCAGCCCCAACCTAAACCACAAGTAAACAAACAAAATACGAGACTTTTGGCATTTTTACTTTTTTGATTGCATTCAGAATTCTACAAAAATCATAAAAACCTATTATTCTGACATTGTGAGGACCATTTTTTCAGGTCCCCACAATGTCAGAATATCAGGTTTTTATGACATTGTGGGAAACATTTAGTCCCCACAATGTAATATAAACATAATCTCTCTCTCTCACACACACACACACACACACACACACACACACACACACACACACACACACACACACACACACACACAGGGAAAGTCATGAAGGTTGGAAATGTTTACTTGAAAAATAGATGTGAGAGATACTCAATACAGCCAAGAGCATGTGGACACCCTTTCTTAATGAGAGACACTGGCTAATTAAGGCCAGACCCATTGGTGTCGCAGATGTATAACTAAGCTGAGCCAGGCAATCTCCAGCGACATCCATTAGCAGAATGGCTACAGAAGAGGCTTGTAAATTTCAGCTTGGCACCATCACTGAATGCCAACTTTTGCCACAAGTCAGGTTGCTAAATTTCTCCACTGCTGGAGCTGGCCTGGGTAAGAGCAAGTTCGGCTGCAAAGTGATGTATCACACAGACTCACCGAAAGGGACCTAATCACCCAACATCAACATCCAACCCGAATAGCAGCAGATCCCACCAGCAAGGTTCCAGCATCTCATGGAAGCCGCCCCAGGAGTGTTTTTATAGCAACAGGCCGACCAGGTTCATAGTGATGACTTTTGGTTTGGCAGTGAGATGTTGGTACTTCTGGCCATATAGTATGTGTCTGAGACGTCCCTCTATCTGCACATGGCAGGGCTGCTCAGTAAGGGCTTTCCTGTAAGTCCTCTATGGAGACTCGCTCTGACAGTCTGTCCTGATATAGCCAGCGTGACGTTGCCTTAACGGCTTAACCTCGTGGATACAGCGCTGACTTCCGGGGGCAGGGCACTTCCTGTCCCAGTACATGTCGTATGTAAATTTGGGAGCTTCATTCACATGTGTTTGGCGAGAACTGACTCTGCGAAGCTCCGTGTGCGAGAGATGTCTGTGGTCAAAGTCAAAATTCATATTTAATGTGCAGTGTGAAATGTCTTTACCAAAAACACTTTGGTTCTGGAAGAGTGCACAGTTAATATGAAGGCATTTAAACTGAGGTATAAATTCAGGATTTTGCCATTTGCACGTTTTATATATAACATTGCACTTAATTTTGGTAAGGTCTTCAATTGACCAGATAAATTACTAATCAGGTTATTGGATTCTAAAGTGTCCATAAATGATGCTATCAAGTAAATGTAACCTGAAACCCCCTGCCCCCGCCCACTCCCCCATCATTAACTCTGTAATTACTGCTCGTCTGGGATTTCTGTAGCTGAAAACTTTGCTCGCCATATTAGGTACCATGGTGTATCAGCTGGCTTTTTCTCTGGTTTACACTGTGTGTCCGTCGTTTGTAAATGTTTATGGCGTCTGGAGACCTGGAGAGCAGCTGATGATTAAAAGGGCCCAGAGATGCTCATCGCCATGGTCACATGGAACCTGCAGCGGCCATGAGGAGATAAAGGACAAGGCTGATCTGCCCCGGCACTGCAGGGTGCTTTGTGTCTGTTTGATCGATTTTAACTTTGTCGTCCCTGTGTTTCTAAGTTTTGAGTGACCCGGTGTGCGTGCGTGCGTCCGTCCGTCCGTCCTGAGGTCCTAGGTGTCCTCTGTTCTATGCCCTGTGTTCAGGTTACCTTCTTATAATGGGCTGTGACCACACATCTCCTGTGTAACTTCTGCCGATGATCATCACGATTAATCGTCGAGCTGCGAGGCGTCAGCCGAAAGCCTCTGAGATGCCTACAAGCCTGCCCTGGCTTTCTCCACGCCCCGGCTTTCTCCACACCCCTCTGACCTTGTCCCCCTTTCTCGGCAGTATCAAGATGGTCTGCATGTGGACCAGTGGCGACACCTTCAAGACGGCTTACTTCCTGCTCACCCAGGCCCCCGTGCAGTTCTGGGTTTGTGGCCTCATGCAAGTCTTCGTGGACCTCGCCATCCTCTTCCAGGTCTACTACTACAGCCGCTACCCCCAGAAGCCTGTGTCCCACACAGCCCACACCACCAGCGCCAAGGCTCTCTGAGCTCCCCCCATCCTGGCTAGGTGGGGACACTCATTCGCTCCCTGGAGGCACAGGCATCCCATGGCAGTTGTGATGGGAGAGTCTCTTCCTACTTTTTATGACCAGTCCTTTAATATTATACGCAATCTATTTGGGCATACGTCAGTTTGTGAGCAGACTATAAATATGTATACTTGTACTTGCACACCCTGATGATTTGTACATATGTATACAGGGCACAATGTGTGTGTTTGTAGCATAAACACTCGTAATATGGATGTTTTCCTTACACCTGGCCTGTGTCTGTAATGACTGCTGCATGCAAACCTTGCCTTAGATAATTCCTCAAGGGCTGCCCCGGCTTTGGAGCATCGGGAAAGAAGCGGGTGCCACATTGGAAGAACACCCCTCTCCCCCCGTAAACGGTTCACTCTTCCGTAGGTTTTTAACAATCCCGACAGTCACGATTTCCGACGCCATCGTTGCACACAGTCGCAGTGGGGGCCTGGTTACTCTCGTCTTTCCGGGTGATTAGAGAGCCCTGCTGACGTCCGGGGGCTCAGTCGCCATCAATCGCAGCTATACCAAAAAAAGGCCATGACCCATGGACGCACACACAAGAGCCAATAGGGGGCAGCACTACTAAGACGTCATTGTCAAATGTGTTAATGATAGACTGTCGAGTCAATGAGATGGTCCATGTTGCAAGAGCTGGCTCATTTCACTGGAGGTTTAGTGGTGAGGTCTCATGGTGTCACAGTTCAGCCATTCACCTGCAGCCATTTCTAGATGATTCCGTGTATTACAGGATAGTATATTATTTTTATTATTATGTTTAATTACTTGTGATGGGCATGGGTTATGATGTTAATGTGTGGACAAAAGCCAATTTAAGCCTGAACTGCATAACCACTGTTACACTGCAGGTGAGAGAATGAAGGTCTGACCTCTCCCGGGGGGGGCAGACCTTGTGGCGGTACTTGGAGTGGGCACCAGCGGTCATTCGCCCCCATGTCCGTGGTTACCCTTAGAGGTTCAGCTTTCAGGTTTTGGATAAATTAATCTGTTGGTCACATGGGTTTGGGGCATTTGCTAATCTCATTTTTATTATTATTATTATTATTATTATTATTATTCCAAAGGATTTTTGGAGGCTTGCATAATTTTTTTTCTGTATCTCCTGTGTTTTTCTTTGAATTTTGTCTTTGTTTTATACATTTTTAATTTTTTCAAAGAACATTTCACTTCCTAGTTACAGATTTCACCATCCTTTACGTTACACGCCATTAATGCGCTCCTGGTGCTCGCTCACCACATGCAGGTCACTTAAAGTGCACGTATGGCCTTCGCTAGCCGGTAAGGCCATATCCTTCCCTCTCTATAATCCATGCTGTCTTCACTGGGCACAGCGACCCCCCCCTCCTTGCTTATATCATAATAGGCTGTCCTGGTTCCACCTCGATTCATCCAAATTGGCTCTAAAGTTTAGCACATCTCCCCTATCCGTACTGTCCTCCTTTCATGGTGAATTCTGGAAAGATGTGCCAGTGTTACTTTAAAATAAAGTGTTTTATGTCAATGTAAGAGCTGAACCACAAGCCTGCTTCCCTGACAGTGGCCAAAACAAAGTCGCTGATGCACTTCCGCTTTTCTGATGCTGCGCGTCGCACCCACATGTCCCAGTTCTGTGGCCCCAGGGGGGAACGCTCCGGCTCCCCATGCCTGCCTCAGGGTCACACTGCCTCTTCGCTCCTGCACTTTCAAAGCTAACCTTTGACACTCCTCCTCACCCTGTGCTGATCAGCACCAGACACATCTGTCTCTGCTCATGGGAGTTTTACCGATACAAAAATGTTCGGAGGGCGGATTGAAAAATGATTGGTTCAGAGAGATAACTAGAGGAGGTGTGACCAACCAATCAGATGTCTTGGTCCTGTCTTCTCTAGTTGCGTATACCCACCTCCTCTACAATTTGATTGGTTCAGAGAGATAATTTTTCCAATAATTTTTCCTTGTGCCCTCAGAACATTTTTGTGTAAGTAAAACTCCCATGAGTTCCATCTTCATGGAGCTGCTCTTTTTAGTTTTTTTTTTTTTCAGTTTTCATATTATATGTTATTTCAGGTATTAGCCAAATGTGGTCATTTGCTGATGCATTTCTCTTAAATGGGCATGGTAATGGCAGCTGGGTTATTGTCAGTTATATTCTAAGTCCCCCATATAAGATTAATCTGCAGGGGTTGCCTACATGTGTTCATATACAATTTTTTTTAAATAAACTGTTTGTACTCTATGAAGATTTGGTGGGAAGAAAATGTAAAAAAAAAAAAAAATAATAATAATAAAGAAATGGTTTTAGAATGCTGCAAAGGGTCAGTAAAGGATTGAAGGTGAACGGATGAGGCTGTCTGTGTGTTCATTTCTCCCGTCTGCTGTCCCTGCTACCATATTCTACTCTGAAACATGGCCACGCAGTAAAAATATTACATTCTATGCGAGTCCCTTACAAAGTCAGAGCATGTACCTGACAAGCCGATTGGTTCAAAGCGTTTAAGATAAAACAGCTGAAGGATATTGATCTCTGCCATCGTCTTTCGTGTGTGCTTGAATACTTCTGTGCTTTTATGTTCTCCAGAAATACGAAAGTGCCGGACAGAGCGGCGGCCACCTCCCTGCGGTCACCGCTGCCCCCGCCTGTAGGCACAGAGCTGAAGGCTTAGCTCTCAGGATGGCAGAGAATAAGGTTTCGGGATCCCAGACGAATCTGCAAAATAATCGATTTACCAAAAGTGTATGTTTGTTGGTTTCCATCGTTACAGATTATATCTGACTTTGTTACGGAGCTGAATTCATCCCATTGGCCTGCTGGGAGTAAGATCCATGTTACGGAGTTTCCCTGCAAAGTCATGAGGTTGTTACTCCAGCGTCCTGCAGTCCGCTACCAGCGCGGTCTACTTTCTGTCTAAATCTATTATTGTAGGCCTCCCTCCTCCAAGATCATCTCAGCAAAAGGCTCTTGTGCTTGATATTAATGGCAAATATTATGAATATTCCTCCGCATGGAAATGAAACCCTTTATGTAGCTAATAAAGAATATTTAATTAATGGCAGTGAATTTAGGCTACCGGCCGTGTGCTCTGATGTTCAGCTGAGCTGTGACGCCGCTGGGGAATATTAAACAGGGTTTCGATGTCAAATAAAATTTTAATCTGCATACAGTATGACTTTAAAAGACAAAGCAATGACATTTTGTAAAATGAGCTGATCCTGAGTCTACTGCGTCTAAATCATTCGGCAGGTATAAATGCTTCATTTATATACAATAGCTTATTATTGCAGAATATTGTACAACTTTTTAGTAAAACTTTTGTTTTTACATTATGGGTCGAGTTTTGTCGCCGTTTTGTAATAAGGATTGAAATTCTTTAAAAATCAACCCAACAACGACTTCTAACATTTGTCTATATTGAGCAGCCAATGTACCCTTGGGGGGGTCGGTACCAGTTCTTCCTTCATTTCACATCCACCTTTACCTCATTTCTGAACCTTCAGGCTGTCTGATATCCCCTGAGCACATCCATGGCTAGCCACAGGAGAGCCTTTGTTAGGCATTTGATGACTTCCTGTTTTCCACAGCTCTCTGAGCCGCCGCGACTGTGGACTTCCTGTGTGTTGCGGCCTCCATCATGGAGGGAAAGGAGCTGTCCGTCTCCTGCGAGTCCTCGCTGTTCTGCGACTTGGTGCTGTCATGGGAGTCTGGCTTCTGCCGGGATGCCCTGCTCTGCTCCTCCTTCAGCTCCAGGTAGGAGCGTGAGAACGTATGGAAGATGGAGGTGACAGGAAAGGCCATGAGCAGGATCCCGCTCAGGATGCTGCTCAGCGCCACCACCTGGCCGGGGATGCTGCGCGGCACCATGTCCCCGTAGCCCACCGTCGTCATGGAGATGACGGCCCACCAATAGCTACCGGGGATGCTGGTGAACTCCTGTTTGGCGCCCATCTCGCTCTCAGCCAAGAAGACCAGAGGTGAGAAGAGTGCCATGGCCACGCAGAGGAAGAGCAGCAACAGGCCGAACTCGCGGGTACAGCGGCGCACTGTCAGGCCCAGTGTTTGCAGGCCCAGTGAGTGACGTGCCAGCCGCATGACGTAGAAGATGCGCAGAGCCCGCAGCACCCGTAGCACCAAGCCCACCTTCTCTAGGTAGTTGTTCCCCGAGCCGGCAGGCCTCTTGCCTGCCGACAGCGAGTCCACGATGAGCGTGATGTAGTAGGGCAGGATGGCCACCACGTCGATAATGTTGAGCGGCGTCCGCAAGAAGAGGCACTTCCTCTGTGTCTGGATGAAGCGCAGCAGGAACTCCAGGGAGAACCAGGCCACGCACACCGTCTCCAGCACGAAGATGTTGCGACACCGCTGGGAGCACTCGCCCTAGTGGGGGGTGGCAGAGAGCGCACAGTGAGCGACTTCCCTGAACTGGAGCTATGCCCCCCCACCCTCCTGCATGCTGTCCACACCCCTCAATGTCTCAAATCATATCAGGTTCTCTGTTTCAATTGTCCCTCCATACTTAATGTCAATATTTACCTGCTTGAAGTAGAAAGAAAAGTAAAATAATTCTGTCTTGCATATAAAAAAACCTATAAGTTAGCCGGTTGGTGGAAATATCCTTCAGACCAATTTTAATTCCCCCTAAATTTTATGGCCGCAGTTATTCTTGAATTTCATTAAGTTAAGTACGTTCCAGTGGCTGCAAATTTGCAAGTTCCCTCATTAATTTTTGTCACCCTACCATATCTCAAACGTCACTCTATCTTTGATTGTGGTAAAGTGGCTTGCAAACATTTGAGGGTGTAATTACCAGTGATTATTCCTTATTCTCTTAAGGACCAGGGCTGCCCATTTTCGGTGCCTGTCTGCCAGACATGCTGGCCTTCTGGCGTCGAGCAAATGCAGGGCTTTGAAATCCGGTTTATTTGTCTGGAAAAACATCCGAGCTTTTCCACATTTTATCCAGTATCAGCTGTTCTATAGATGTCTTTTCATTTATGAGGATTTAGATGGATTTTTTTAACAGAAACTACTCATCTGTGCTCTCCAGCAGAGGCTAAAACTTAATACTATACAAGAAAGAGTTTTTAAGTGTCATATTTATGACCAGATTTGCTTGAGGAATACAGATAACGGGTTGGGAAGACGGAATTCGGAATGTCAGATTAGAGACAGATATCCAGGTTTAAGAGGAACTTCTTACATTAATTCCTACAGCAAAACCCAACGGGATCCTACATGCAAACACTTTAGCCATCAAAGTAAAAGTTAAATGGGATTTTTGCATAATTGGCACCATTGGACACGAAAGATCCAGGCTTCTGTTTGATCTGGATTGTAAAAGGGTAGAAGGTCATGCTACTCTCGTTTTGGTTTTTCTATGTTGTTTCCCTCCAAAAAATGTTCCCCTGCAGCTACAGAAGCATTGTTTATTTGATCAATGTTGACCTCTCATCTGTTAGTAATGAAGTCCCCTCTCTTTACAGGTTTTAAACCCCAAACGTTCAAAGTTTTCGCACTAATAATACCTGAAACATTGGTAAGTCACAACACAGGTGCCAAGTTTTGTAGCCAAAACTACAGTGACAAATTAGCATCTTTTTAATGGACTGCCTGGTATGCCTGGGGATATGAGAGATATGTGCAATACAGCAATTCAGTTTCAGTTTTTATCTAAATTTGTTTAGATAGATAGATAGATAGATGGAGGGAAACCTGAGGGAACGAGGGAATTAATCATCTGACGAGGTAAAGTTGATTAACAACAGCTAAAACCTAGCCCTACCAAGGAGGCAGGAGTAATTAACGAATTAGCCAATTTAACGGGCATTAAACAGGGCTTCCACGGCCCCGTTTTAAATGCCCTCAAACGATGGCCAAAACAGCTTGCAGATTATTTAAGATATTTTTTAAGAAGCTGGTCGTGAAGGTAATTCAATCAACAGACCATTCACATTTAGGCTTTAATTCAGATTTCCACCCTGAAATAAAATAAGGAATTTATCATTAATCCCTTTCATATGCACTCCAGCCTAATCTCATTAGGGTGTTATGATTTTATTCTGTTACTTGGTAGTTGGGCTTCATGCCATTGGATAGACTGACTGGCTGATTGCCCCATTCTGATTCATCTCTGCCCCGTTCCTGATGCCATTCGGGAATGGGTGGTACACCAAGCTGAGTGAGTGTGTCCCGCCATCAGCGCCCCTACAGAAACATGCGTCTGATCACCACACGCTCCCCGACTAGCTGAGCTCACACAATCACAGTTTCTCAAATACTGGAGAAAGTCTAGAGTAGATTTCATTTCCCAAACTTGTATGTGTCCACATCTCCTATCTTGGTAAGAGCTGTAATAATCAAATGGATCATGGAATGGGAAGCTTATCTTACTGGTATTCAGGCAGAGGAGAGCTGCAAGGCTGGAAAACTTTTCCCTCACTGGTGAAAGTTATTAAAGCTAAACTAAGACGCTGTGTAGGGTGAAAGCTGCTAGGAATAGCAGGGAGGGCACAATCGATGCGTGTATGAAAATGTGTACCTTTCAAGCACTTCAGTTGTCAACAATAAAATTATTGTCTATATGCAGTACTCAATTTACGAACGAATCTGTCTATAAATTGGATTTGTAGGTATGTCGGAAAAATAATACGGTACATTATTATGACTATTATACAACAATATTAATAGTAACTCCAGTGTTTTCACAAGCGTCACCAAGTAGAGCGCGTTTGTTATTACGAACTATTTAAACCTCATTTTTATATGACAGGCTATATGGCAGTTCGTAAGTACAAGTTGTTCACAAGTCAGATGTTGTTAACCCTGGACTGCCTGTGCGAACTGAAATGAATTGTCAATGATGAAATTATTAAAAGTGTTTTAAACTGCTGGTCTGAAAGTATAATCCATGAGGATGGTCTTTGACAGCGATTCGGGAGGGCCGCTGTGACCCCGCTGTGACTCCTGGCTGTGTGTCAGGAGGATTCAGAGGAGAGCAGAACAAAGCTAAGCGCCCGAGGCTGTCTCAGCAGGAGGCAGCTGAAAGCGCCAGGTCCGCTGGCCTCTGGCAGATCAAGGTGCCTGGCAGCACCCGTGAGATTGGAGGTGACGCCTATCGTGCTGTCCGCGGTACAGCTCTGGGCCCAGGGAGATGCTCAAACTGCTCACCCCCAACACTCCAGTACTGGCTTCTGTCCACAGGAGCAAAGACTGCCTGCCTTTCAAACAGTCACTTTTCCCATTTCAGCTGAAGGTTATTCCCAGTGCAACATTCAGTTGTGTCAGAGTGAAACTTCCTCACCAAAAATATACTTCAGAAAGTTTCAGAACAGGGTACTTTCGAGTCGATTCATTATCCAAATTGGCATCAAATTCACAGTACATATTAGGGTCTTTAATGCTAACTGTTATTTCAGTCAAGGAATTCTGTCTTTAGAAAACACTTCCAGAAATAACCCAATACCATCCCTGCTTAGTTTTTTCCTAATGAAAGTTACTTTTCCTGCTGATGTCTATGTGGAATGACATGCAGCAAGGCTATGATCCCTACATGGCCATGTGTGCTAAACGTAAATCTTCCGTGTGCTTTCTTCCAAACAGAGGGTGAATATCAATACCAAGAATTCAAAGACCATGTGTACTTGTGGTCTTGGCAGAACCGGTCTTGCAGGCTTGAAGAACGAGCTTGGAGTGCAATGAATCATGGGATTGGTCTCGTTCGGCGAGGATGCAACCAACGTATCCTTGGTATTTGGAGAGGAGCAAGACCAACATCCAGGGATTTTTACCATCCTCAGTACCTGTTTTCTTAGTATTTGAACTGGTCTTTGGCAAAGGAAGATGACGTAAAATGACATATATTGAGATTCAGCCAGAATGTCTTGTGAGGTTCAGTACGATACAGTCTGCCCAATCTTTGCTTCCTCCTTTCACTGGTTCCCGTGTCCCTCAAGACTGATTTGAAAGCAATCAAGCTCCTTGTTATCATCCTAATAGACTGACAGGGCCTCTTTCTGGCTGACTGGCTTGTCTGTAGAAGCTCCCTGAACTGCTGCCCTTTGTGTGTAAAATCTTTTCAGGGGTGTGTCTCCCTTAAGCCGCCCGCATTTACCCTCCGCGCTCCCAGCTTGCTGCGGCTTCTACCGCGGCCCAAGGCCAGGCAAAGACTCAGCTTCCTGGGGGATTGTGAGGTTTTGGGTGTTTTTTTACTGGATGCTAATTCAGTTCCATGGCAAGGAACAGATGATGTCATCTTAAGCTTACTGTGCCAAGAACGAGCACAAATGTGCCATGTTTTCCCTTATCAGTGATAATTCTCTGGGATAATTAACAGTTGTATGAATTGTCAAACTTAGTTTACAGGATTGGCATCCTTTGGATGGGAGCATAACTGACACTGAAACTGAGAAAATTACCTGTTCTGAATCACTTTAGTGTGACTCACACTGTATAGAGACAACAACAAGCACAGTCATTTTGTATGAAAAAGGGTGATTAAAACCCCAGAAAGCCGTGTAAAACTTCATATATTTTTTCCCTTCCAAAAGCGATTTAAAAACTGTGTTCTCTCTAAATTTGGAAAATAAAGATAGATTTCATATGGAGGGGAAATTTGTTTCCCCCTCTGATTTGGGTCTCTTTTGAGAATAAATGGCTCATTCATGTATTGTGTTGTACATTCGAGTTTGATTATGTTCAGACTGCTTTTTTCATACCGCTCTTTACTGCCACATTTCCAAAGCTTCGTTGCGGTGTTTAGTGTGGAGTCTGTTTGACACTCAAGACATCAGCAAGAAATACATTTCTGTTATAATGTCAAATGATTTGGGTGCTTAGAGAGTTAGACAGTTGTGTAGCTAATGCTACAGTCATTCAGTACTGAAAATGGTTATCTTGGACCCACTACTATTAAGGAAAGGGTTGTAAAGTTTGAGCCTACAGAACTGGGTATGAATGGAACTATGTACGGTAACAGTCATTAATCAATGGAAGAAACTGGAGTCAAATAAAACAAGGATCTGAATGTAATGGACATAAGGGTGAATTTCATAATAATAATAACAATCATTTAAGATCCTCATGTGGAAATTCTCCCCCAACTTGCTTTCTGTAGGTGAGAGCAAGCTGGCCGTGAACTAGATTCTAGATCTAAATGCCTGTCACTCATGTTGAAGGCGACAGATCTTAACACTCTAGCATTTCTGTTCTCATTTCTGGCTGACAGTGAGTCCTTTCGGCTGTAATGAAGTAGAGACAAACCAGACTGGATGATTTGATTTATTTTTTCTCCTTGATCAAAGTAAAACAGAAATTTTTAAACTCACATCCACCTTGCGTAAAATTGATTTAAATGCCACCTGGCATCTCAGGATCTGCAATGCGAATCAAATGCGCTCCCTGCATGACTGGAACTCCCTGTACTTTGCCATTTGCCAATTTGGAGAAGATGAGGCCAAAAGTATGACATAACACTCTCATTTAAAGTTATGGTGATCATCAGCTAACGAACTAAGGAAACAGTTGTTAACACAGGTCACTAATGGAAGAGACCATTAGGAAATGTAAGTGGACAGAACCACAACATCTAAGGGGACTCACCCTCTCCTCCTCAGCCCGCAGGTCGGGCATGGTGCTGATGCAGAGCGTGACCGCAGTGATGGCCACGAAGACAACCGAAAGGCAAGCGAAGATCTTCCCGGGCAGCCCAGAGTGCGGGTTCTCCACCATGTCCCTCAGCCTACGCATGCAGCCCGCCATGCGGCCCTCGTCCACATGGGGACAGGGTGCGGCCTCCTCACTGGGCGGGGAAGCCTGCCCGCCATCCTGCCTCTGGGCCTCCCGTTCCTCTTCCTGCCTCTGGCGGAGCTTGCGCAGGCAGCACCACTCCAGGCTGGCCTCCTCCACCCCCCAGTAGAGCAGCTCCTCCTGGAAGGACAGGGCGCAGACCTCCCGCAGGAGCCGCAGTTTGCCAGCCGCCAGGAAGGTGACGATGGCGCGGAAGGCACTCGGGTTGCGGTCGAAGAAGAACTCATTGCAGCTGATGTCATAGTCGTCGCACACGTCCATGATCTCCTCGTGGTTGTTGCAGCTCCTCAGCTTCCCGAGCCGGGTGAGCGGGAATTCCTCCAGGGTGGTCCAGGGGATGCGGTACTTGATCCCACCCACGTTGATGATGGCGGCACCCCCATAGCCCTCCTCTGGGTGGTACGCATCTTCTTTCTGCCTCAGCAAGCTGGCTCTCTTGTAGAAGACGCCTTTGTTGGTGGTTATCTCGTGCACGTTCTCCAGGGGGTTCACGTGGAAGGTGGAGAACTGACGCTCCGCACTGCCGGCAAGAAAGGCCACTTCCTGATACATGGCCCAGACTTCCTGCCTCTTGGCGTCAGGGTGCAGATGTCTTATTAGTCGATGGTGAGCAGGGAGGGGCTCCTTTTCCACAGGAGTCCTCTTACCTGAGAGCAACACGTCAGGAGCATTCGTCATCATTCCTGAACTTCCTTCAGAATCCCTCCTAGTTTAACTCAGACACCGGGCAGTGTTAAACGGAGCCTGACAAACATCTATTGAGCCCGAGCATCCTACCGCAAGGAGGGATACCTACCCAAGTGCGCACGTCTCTATTTGTATGCAAATGTACTCTGCTGATAACTGCTTCTCTGGGTTTAACTGCTCTACCTCTGATATATAGATGTGTTTAGAACTGTCAGAACGGGTTCATCAAAAACCACTTAAAATGAACTTCTACAGAAGCCCAGGGTATAAATAATTAGTGTTAAATGGTGACCTTAGCATCCGCTCCTCTCTCTCTCTCGCATAACCAAAGATCCAAATGAAATTATTCGATTTAAAGCTTTTTTTATTTATATACAGCTGTAGCAGAGTTTGTGTACCTGTACAACAGCCATATGTTGCACAGGCATGCTAGTGATTTTCATTAATGCTAGGCAGAGAACAGCTCTCCCTGTAAACTCTCACTATTAGGCCTTAAAGGGGAGCCGTTATGCTTTTTTGGTCTTTCCCTTTCCTTTAGTGTGTCATATAGCTGTATGTGCATGTTAATGGTCTGCAAAGTCTTTAGGCCCCAAGTACACACCAAAGGGAGTAAGTATCACCACAAAAAACGTGGTCTTGTCTAATTTGCCTGAAATACCTCGTTCGAATTCTAGCCCTATCTTCCCTGACATGGCGAGGTCACCTCATAACACAATCCTTATTGGCTGCCTCCTTGCAAAGACCTGACAGCAGACTGCAAGACAGGGGGGGAATGTATAGGGCAAGCTAACCAGTCAGAGCACACTAGGCTCATGGGGGGGGGTCTTAAAACTCCAACAGAGCGCTTCAGACAGAGGATGAATAGAGAGGAGGAGGAGAGGTAAGGAGTATGAACTGATACATCACATGACAAACCACCTCAGGGATGAGAACCTGAGTGCAGCCACGTGGCGGATGATACCTCAGTACCACAGCAGTCCGAAAGGAACAGTGTGCGTTTTTTTTTTCCAGTGGCTGGAGTGTCAATCCTGCCACCAACCCCCACGTTTTCCCTGTAAGTTGGAGGATGGGATGGATGTAGATTAACGTCATACCCAGGACACAGCAATCGCAGGTTAAGGGCCTTGCTCAAGGGCCCAACAGAGAAGAATCACTCTGGGCATTCATGCGATTTGACCCCAAAACTTATGGAGAGTGAAAATGAGCCCAACGAGTCCTTTTAAACTCAGGTTTTTTACAGCAGGAACATTCCCTCTGATTCCCTCTCCTTTCATTAATATTAATTTAACCTTCATTATATTTACCAGTTGCTGAAAATGTCAAGCGGGATACAATGGGACACGATAGAAAACTGTCCCAAAGTGACGGGTAAATCCGCATAGGCCAGGACTGACTGTGACAAGTGATGCATTTCACTGACAAATGGTTCATGCAGAAGGTTAGTCATGCTGGTCACTGTAAGGCTACAGGCAAAGCAACAGGGTGAAATCAAACAAAAAGTGAATGGGATGGCTGAAACAGTGTGGCTGCCATCTGGAGGGGGGGGAGTCAACCAATTTCACCACTTTAAGTGGCAAATTGGGCACAAGAGCTGTGAAAACGAGCTCTGCACCGAATCCGTCGATTTTTACCATTCTCTGGATATCGCTCCCGCTCTGCTGACTAAGCTATTCTATGATTACCCAGGTTAGGACCAGGGTAGGATTCGTGATTCACCTTGGGCTGCTTTGTATAAAATCACCCAAAAACTAATACAGCAGGGCTAATGGCTCTTGACGATAAGATAATGATGAACGGCGGTAAGCAGTCTGCAAATTCAGGTGAGTAGTTTGTTCTCTGAATGCAATTTACTGCTGTGACACTGAGACAGTGGGAAGAATGACTGTTTTTGCCCTAAGCCTAATTTGCATGCATGGCAGAATAATTGGAAAAGAGTGCCTAAAACAAACACTTTCTGACATTAGACATCAGTGCAATAAACTAACAGGTGAACACCATTAAAAACCAAGCTTGGCTCTGTAATGCCCTTTTGCTCATATATTCAAAGTGACAGCAAAACATGCGATGAAGCGCTTGTTTTTCTTTCTGGAGAATATAGCGTCTTCCCGTTGGACAGTGACATGTTATGAAAGCGCGCTTCAGACGACGGAAGTGATTAATCTGAGCTAATTTGGAAAATTGACACAAGCGTTTGTACTTCAGCCATCCGCAATTTGCGCTAAGGCAGCGCTCCCGTGTAAAAATTACATTTCAAAGGGCTTCTTGGGTTCACTGGCTACAGCAGAACTAATAGCTGTGTTGTTGATTCTAGTTTTCTTTTTCTTTTTTTTGCAGTTGGTGCATAATAGTGTTAAGGGGCTGTCTTAAATCAATTAAAGAATGCGCCAAGAAATAGGAAAATAACTGGGGGGGAGGGGGGTAATCAGTTTTATCAACATATTTATAGAAATGTGCGCTTAACAGACAGGCTTTCCTTTTTCTCTTTCAAAAGGGCTATTAACGCTGAGAATATTAATGACTGCCTCATTTGTGCATGGTGCACAATTTGTATGGAAAACATAGCTGTTATCATTAGTGCACTCATAACGATGAGCTACGAGGGAAAAAATCAGCTTAATGGTTCTCGGCTGGTCTGGTCGAAGCTTCATTATACAACTTTCTGTGTTTTCCGAAGCGTCGCCAGTATTACTGGATATGCAGCTATGGAAGGTGTATGATCGCCATTTCGCTATTATTGGGTTAATACTGTATTATCTTATTGATAGAAATTCACCGAGGTGCAGCTATAGACCATATAAAATATAGACCAACGTAATAAACATATTTAAATAAAGATATTTAAACACCAGATATTTATATCAAAGATATTTAAATCAATCCGGAGAGAACTTTAAGTTTAACATCTTGCATAACAGATTTAACACAAGAGATTGAATGGTATAGTACATCGAGTTACGCACGATCGAGTAACGTCCGATCACATTTATGTTCGACGTCCTTAGTAAAAAAAAAAAAAAACATTCATGGATCGAGAGACGCCTGGAAGCGACATAGCAGGACGGTATCGGCTCTGTCGCTTATTGAAACGGGCCTATGTGATGGGCGGATACGGCCAGATTCACTTGCGTCCGGTGGTCCCCGTCCCAGATGCAAACGATGCGAGTCCTACACTCAGGGGAGTCGTAGCGTTAAGGATGCCCTGGCAAATTCAGAGGGGGCCGTCCTGCGTTAAATTAAGGTGACATTTTGTCGGGGGGGCAAAATTTCTACCTGTATACGCCCCTGCCTACACGTATTCTTCAGATAAAGGTTTTCATATTCAAAACATTTATAATTCTGTCTCCTGTATAATATAATCTCAAGTGGAGTTTTACGAGTAGGTTATTCCATGAAGGAAAGTCCCATTTAACGGATATAAGAAGGAAGGAAACTTTACTTTAAAAGTTAAAGAGCAGTGGCTGATTAAAGGCATTTTAAAATAACTATACAGATAAGTGATTCTGACAGTGATGAAGGAAGTTTAGTTTCTGAAATGTAACATTAGGCAAACGCAGACCCCCTCGTGTCCAAAGACATAAATCTGAAATCTGCTGTTCGTAAAATATTAAACTATGGCTATGCCTATAGTCCCCAGAGCTACACAAAAATGAATGCTTGTAAGTTAACGTAACACTTACTGCATGTGATTTTTTTCATATCCCACTTTGTGACCAGAGAATAAGGAAAAATCAATAAAAGTCTAAGATTTTGTAACTGTGTAGGGGCACTTTCCTCACAACCTATTAATAATATTTTGTTATAAGACATTGGTGTCCTTGGTCGTTTCAAAGGAGGAGTTATATAAATGTAAAATATAAATGGCAATGCTTACAGAGCCCAGTTAGAAAAGATCCCCGAGTCTTAAATCCTCGGAGGACATCGCTACGACAAATAGGTGTTCTCTATGCAGCGCGTTATATAACCATTCATTTTATTTTCAGCCTTTGAGGTATTGTACGCGGAGCTGCTGTTTACAGCTAGCTGTCCGTGTGCTTAGGAAAGTATAAGAGATGTGTCTCATTAATCTGCCTCCAACAGCGGTTGGTTTGTCTCACAGTCATTGACATCCTGAACTCTAAAAGGGCATTTAGTCCGCACCTCTGCGGCTTCTATACCAATGTCTACTTTCATCACGATCATTACGGTCGCAGGGGCTGAAAGGGATCGACTGTTTAATTAGCAGCTTTTAAAATTGACCATTTTAGAACTGATCGTGTTTTACGTAAAACTGAATAATGGATCTGAAACGAGGATTACAGAATAGTCCGTCTTTTTAGTCTGAAACGAATTAAGCTCATGTTGTCAGAGCCCTCTGCGATGAAAGCATTTTAGAGGCTAACGATATCCTATTTGAAATGGCAAATATATGGGTTTTCTCCTTTGTGCCCCTTTTTCTTAATGATCGGACACAGCTAAGTACCAGTTTTGCATTATTAAACTATTATGCATCAGCATATGTCCGTTTTAAAAACCAAACACTATGGATCGAGGTTTGCCTGATTACTGAAACACTCCAGACATATGAAGCAAAGCAATTTCGTACACACTGGTAACTAAAACATGCAAGACTCTTAACAGGACGTCTCTTTATCTAGTCCCATTCCCCCACGTTGCTATTAAGAAAAACACGTCCGTGCAAAAAGTTTGCTGCCCAAACACGCTGCAGAAATGAAAGATGGATCAGATTTGGAGCGCCGTTGACAGACACTCGTTATCTGTCTCATGTATCAGTCTATGAGTACTAATCAGTGCCGGTTTAATCAATTACCTACTATGGGCTGTCTGTAGTTATTTGATATGATCCCCCTTTTGAAAATGTAACCACGGTCCTGCTCGTTAATTTAATTAAGCGCCATCGTCAGTTTTTGAAAAAGTAAGCTAGAATCAGTCATGTAAATATAGCCTCTGATCCAACTCTGATCCAATCAGATAGCTGCCTTATGTCTTAATTAAAAAACATCAAAGATATCTCAGTATTGCTTGACAGACGTCGCTCGCTTGAAATATATAAATGTCTGATTATTCTTATTTTAATGTAATAATCGCTTGGATATCTACTAACTACTAACACTAAATACGCGTAGCATAAATTCTTTTTATAAAGAAGATAACCCAAAAGTAATTCTGTCATATAAGCACGTAAAGATACAGGTACAGGATACAGTCATGCAAATGGTGAAACACACATCTGTTTAAAGCGTGAAATCGTCCTTTTCACAGCTGCTTTTCAAATATCCGAGGAAAAGTAACATGCGACACGTTACTTTGAGATTGTTTCACAAAGTTAATAATAAACAGCGCGGATGCACTCGTGATGCTGCCGCACATACTATAGCAAGCCCAGTATTGCCCGAGACATATATTTAACAGGAAAAGCATCTCACCCGCTTTGGATGGTTTGTGTCCATCGGATCATAAATTCCTCACATGCCAGTAATAATAATCGCTCGGTGGCGTTTTTATTTCTCGAATCTCCCATCTCTTGTCTTTTCTTCTTTATTTATGCTCCCTCTTCAACCGCGTTTTCCAGGTGTTTTCAAACCCAGGTAGAGTCACGTGTTTTTTTTTTTTTTCTTCAGAGCGTGAGGGTTGGTTTTGATAGTTCTTCAATAGCTGTAAAATGCAATGCAATGTAATTTTTGTCTAAGATCGCCAATGCATGATTTAAATGTGGACGTAGGCAAACGCAAATACAGATCTGATATAAACGGGTGCACATATGCATGCGGATTCTTCAAGTCAATTAGATGGGTGAAGATAAAAGAAGATAATAACGACTCAGGGTTACTCTCTATAGCCACCGCTTGGGTGTTGCCATGTCATCGTTGCCACAGGAGTCTGCCGGCGTCGCCCCGTGCTTCCTCCTGATCCCCTTTCGAGAAGTTTCGTGAATAGGGTAGGGAAGGAGACGCGAAAAAACGGAGGAGAGAGAAAGAGTGGAAATGCACAGAAAGGAGAGACTCGCAACTCAGCAGCGCTTTCTATTTCGCATTAAAATATAGTTTTGTTAGGACTCCAGCTGGCAGAGAACAGGTGATGGAAAGTAAACCGTGGGATTCACTTGCTGCTTATGTGCACAGACAGCCCACAGCACAGACGTTTTAATATCCTTCATTACACTGCAATAAAGTTTACTGTTATGAACTCGACCTTCGTGCATATACTACTTTGCTTAATTTGATGTTTGGTTTAAGATAGGTGTATATTTATCTTATTAATGATTAAAAAAAAAAAGCAGTAACCTTCCATAATATGAGGTGACGTTAAGCAATAAATAGGCCTAATATGACACAGTCAACTTGCAATTTATTGATTCAACGATTTGCATAAATCATGATGACAAATTCATTTTGAGCCAAACACATAAAATGGGGGGCAAGTGGAAAAACCCTGAACTGCGAACTTGGACGTATCTAATTTAGTATCCCAAATGGAAATGTGTTCAAGAATCCGCATAATTTACGAATAATACTCAGTCTATTGACGAAACACTGATGAATATTCAGCGGAAATGCCTAGCACATAATTTGGTGGTATAATAATTGTTTTTTTTCTTTCCAGAGGAGCTTGTCTGGTCGTATAAACAGTAAATATGTAATTTGATGTGTTAGCACCCCGCAACCCTGTGTTAAATAAGCACTTGGAAGATGGATGGACGTATTGTGCAAGTCTGCAAGTCTGTAAGACTCAGCAACATGGCCTCTAAAAGTATGACCCTAAAGCTCAGTAAATCTTACGTCGGATGGATACATTCATAAATTCTGATAGTGATTCCCGCTGATACGGTTGTGAAATTCACCGCTGCAAGATGTGACATTTGGGATTTTGCAGTATTATACAACAGTTGGACTGGAATTTCTGTGTTTGAAAGAAGATGAAAACACATCTTCCTAAAGCAAATGAATTCGTGAATTAGACCAAAGCCTGCGAGTAAAGGCAGCTCTGTTTCTAAGGGCTGAAGTAAGACGTTAAGTAAATGGCTTATAAAATACTGTCGTGTAACCTTTTTACTAAGTAATGTTAAACAAATCCGTGATTAGGCTACAGTACGCAAATGACAAAAACACCTAACTGATTTTTAAAACTTAAATAAATTTAACTAATGGCTTCATTCAAATACATTGTATGATAATTCATTATTGGTACTATAAATTATTAAACAAAAATCCTATTCTCGGTGATAATTCAAGAAGTGGAGAGCAATCTAGCAATGCTGTTAAAATGAGACGTAAACCTGAAGATTAAAATGAGCTTTTTGAGTACATCATTAACTGCTCAGTGCTCTCCGCTGCACGGCTCACGGCAATAAAGGGCAAATTAATTCTTAAGAGCTTATATTGTTATTAGAATTATTAAAAAATGTTGCTGTAATGCTCATTCTTATCAGAGTGCTACTGGTCTCTTTCTGGCTTTCTGTAACATTGAAATTAATTAAATTATATGATAAATGAATTAATGAGGGGAAAGTACTGCAGGCAAGGGGAACTTTGATTTTCGGGGCAAGCGCGTAAGTATTCAGCTTCAGGACAGATTCCGGGCGGTGGAGTTTACTTCTAAATCCAGCCAAGTGGTCAATTTTATGTTATACTCTCTTAAGGAATGCAGCATATATGTTATGTAATAATAATAATAATAATAAGAAGAAGAAGAATAATATTGACACTTTGTTGAGTGGCACACAAACACCTAAGACTCCTACACTATATGGACAAAAGTATTGGGACACACTTCTTAATCATTGAATTCAGGTGTTTCATTCAAACTCATTGCCACAGGTATATAAAATCAAGCACCTTGCCATCCAGTCAGGTTTACAAGCATTTGTAAAAGAATGGGTCATTCTGAAGAGCTTGGTGAATTCAAGTGTAGTTCTGTCATAGGATGCCACCTTTGTAATAAGTCAGTTTGTGAAATTTCTTTCCTGCTAGATAATAATAATAATTGATACTTTATGGATCCCTGTAGGGAAATTCTCTTTACACCTCCCCCAGGTTGCCCTCTGTAGGTGAGAGTAAGCATGACCTCAAAGGGCTGCCACCTGTTGCTGCACCCAGGGAGCTGGGGGTTAAGCGCCTTGCTGAAGGGCTCACTGAGGCTGGGCTCAAATTCGCAACCTTCTCCTTCTCCCACTGAGCCACACACTATTCCACGGTCAACTGTAAGTGGTACTATTGCAAAGTGGAAGAATTTAGGAACAACAGAAACAAACACAAAGTGTAAAGTAACAGAGCGGGTTTCTGAGTGCTGAGGTGCATAGTATGTTAAAGTCGCCAACGCTCTGTTGACTGAATACCTGCAGAGTTCCAAACTTCTTCTGGCATTAACCGCAGCACAAAAACTGTGCAAGAAGCTTTGTGGCAGCTGAATCCAAGCCTCACATCACCAAGCACAATGCCAAGCGTCAGATGGAGAAGTGTAATGCACGCCGCCACTGGACTCTGGAGCAGTAGAAACCTGATCTGTAGAGTGATGAATCACCCCCTTAAGTGGAGGAGGGATAATGGTATGGGGTTGTTTTTCAGGGGATGGACTAGGCCCCTTAGTTCCAGTGAACTCTTAATGCTTTAGCGTAGAATTCTGGACAATTCTATGCTTCCAACTTTATAGGAACAGTTTAGGGAAGGCCCTTTTCAAGGTCCATAAAGACATGGTTGGGTAAGTTTGGTGTGGAAGAACTTGACTGGCCCGCAGAGCCCT
This sequence comes from Mormyrops attenuatus, assembly GCA_026777985.1. NCBI lineage: Eukaryota > Metazoa > Chordata > Actinopteri > Osteoglossiformes > Mormyridae > Mormyrops > Mormyrops attenuatus. Next base: position 20,614,499 of record JAODKC010000049.1, on the reverse strand, counting down.
GACCTCAACCCCATCGAACACCTTTGACACGAACTAAACTGGAGATTGCGAGCCAGGCCTTCACATCCAACATAATGCCTGAACTCATAAACCCACAGACAAACTCCACAATCTTGTGGAAAGCCTTCCCAGAGGAGTGGCAGCTGTTATAGCTGCAAAGGGGGGACCAACTCCATATTGATTGCTATAGAATGGGATGTCATACAAGTTCATGTGGGTGCGATGACCAGGTGTCCCAGTACTTTTGTCCATATTCTTGGCAGCAGCACCCACAAAGCTGGGGGTTAGGGGTCTTGCTCAAGGGCCCACAGACCGGACTATTCTGTTGAGGTTATGCTCAAACCAGCAACCTTCCTATCACAGGCACAGAGGCTTAGCCCACTGAGCCCATGCTACAACTGAACTTCTTATTATTTTTAAGGATAAAATTTGTATTATTTTAATTCTATTACCACACGGTATTTAAATTCATTCAGTCATTTCTGGCCAGTTTCTGTGCTGCTCTACTTATTATTTGTCAGCACACATGAAATGCAATAACAGGCAGGCTTACAGTGCAGCATAGCTGAACCCCTCAGTGTGTTCATGCAGATGTTATGTTCCCTCTGCAGTGGCGAGATTACCACCACTCAGCCTAATTATGGAACAGGCACTTTGTAGCTCATAGATTATTTTAACACACACCTGTATGCCAGTCTGTTTTCAGTTCTTCTCTTTTTGGTGATCGCTCTTTATGGATGTTGTACCCAAGCTGGCTTCATTCACTGTGGCTCCATGAAAAGGTTCATGTCCCAGGTGTGATGATCTCCCTCCCACTGAATGTTACTCACTAAAAGCCGCATGAGTACCCATGATAACAGGACACCTTTCTTGGCTCCTTCGTCCACACTTCTAGAAATCAAGAAATGTGCCATCCGTTCATCTTTGCTGCTCCCTCTTACTGATTCCACTTCTCGTTGCTGTGTGTGATTCTGGCCCTGCTGCAGTTTTGTTTATATCAGCTATAAACAGCCACACAAGCGGCTCTGAGCGCCAGAGGCTTTCGTGTCCGTGAACATCCTGGCGACACCTTTATAATTCATTAGTAATTAGCAGCTATGGTTTACATGATCAATCCACTGGTATATGGAAGGCAGTGACAGTGTGAGCTGAAGCCCCAAATGATTTGTTTACCTCAGATGTTTTTAAAACCACGCTCTCAGTTTGAGAACAAGGAAAAGCCCCAGATGTCTTAAGATCCTAGCAATGCTTGTATCCTAGTGTTCAAGTTCACCTCTGAATGTAGAGACATTTCAGTGTGATGCAGTCTCCTGAGGTTTTAGGTTTTTCTGTTCCCACCTAGCTGTCAATCAGATTAATGAATCAAGTTAATTGGAAAAAAAAGTAGGCTAACATGTCCCTCACTGATCCTTTAAATAACCTACTTTAAGCGATAGTGTCACTTTATTTCATTATCGCAGGCCATCCCGTAGCCTCACTTTGTTGGGGACATCAGCAGAGTGACTAGATTGTGCACGAGATTCTGGCAAGCCATTGTGCAAGCGTATGTCACAAAAGCAATCAATAATTTGACATTATATAAACAAGAATCTATTCAACCTCTCGTGGAGGCTCTGACAGGAAACAGCACTCGCCACGAGAAGTTGCTCGTGGCCTATATCTATTTGAAATAATGTTCAACAAAACAATCCTCTGGAATCATTTCCTAACAAGAGCCCCATCTATTTACTGACTTTATAGTATGAAATGGATGCCTCTTTTTTGGCATACTCCACCAAAGCCTTATTGCTCCTAGTCATCTTTCCATTTTCTCTAACTGCTTATCCT
>JAODKC010000049.1:20595980-20612572 GCA_026777985.1 Mormyrops attenuatus | reverse complement strand
CCCCCCCCCCCCCCCCCCCCCCCCCCCCCCCCCCCCCCCCCCCAGCGCCGGTCCCAGAAGCTCCAATTACCCTCAGCATGACTCCCCAGTGGAGACTTAAACGCTGGTCCCCCCAGTGTGAGGAAACAGTGCTAACCACTGCACCACCATGCCGCCCTACTTCTAGTCATTAAATGTCATTCATTCCGGTAAAGATTTTTTACGAAAACGTTTCATATTTCAGACATACAGCTCAGCAGTTGTATAACTTGCCATGGGTTGCGGAAGAACTATTCATAGGGTTAAATATCTGGTTATCCTCTCTCTGGGCTGGTGTTAGGGATGTGGTACAGACCCCACATTATCAGTGTGTGGTCAATAATCTAAATCCACTAAAAAAGGCCGTTCAATCACAACCCAAAAGAAACAAAAATCACACCAGCATAAAAAAAGCTTTTTCTATGAACCCAACAGACTGCATCTTTGGATGTTGCTAAAAGGCCCTCAGCAGAATTAAACTGAATGAGCTCCATCCATTCATCCCTCTATTCTCCTTAACCACTTGCCCAGTCATAGCAGTCATGGCCAAGGCACATTAAATCCATTTATATACATCTCTGATACCACTTGTGCTTTAATAGCATTTATGGAAAATTACTTTTTAATTATTCTATTGCCATGAACCTTTGCAGTTTTCACATTATAGATGCTCTGATGGACACGTTAACTCATGATCTTTATACTGATTAATTTACACATCTATGTATTTTCTGATTTTACTTCCAAGTTTGATAGGAGTCCAAGAGCACCTCTGTCCAAAAGTGTGCATCTGCTACCTCGTGGAAGATCTCCAGCCTTAAGCAGTACGGCACAGTTTCTCCCTAATTACCTATTTTTGAATTTTTCTTCTCCCTGCTGGCAGTGCTGCTGGAAACCTGCCTATATGGCACATTCTTCCCCAGCAGTGCAGTTTGAGCGATGAGACCAAGGGACCATCCTGGCTGAACCTCCCATACGGAGTGAGCCCCTGCTGGCTGACTGTGGTACTGATCAGCCGTCGGTCAGCTGCTCTCTCCACAGTCTCTGCAAACAGAAGGTATGAAGCTGTGTTCAGAAAATTAAATTAACCAGGCACGCTGTGGGGTGGAGGGCGGTGTTAGATTTATTAACAAAATAAACCGCCTAATGATAAGATGAGTCGCTTAATGGTAACCTTATTTTCCTGTCTCGTTACATCGGTAGGGATTTTTCTTAGGCCTTCGGATGGCTGTGGTTTGGCTGAGTCTGAGCCACTGTTTGCAGCATTAAAAGGTGGATGTTATTAAAGGGATTTGGCAGCATCATTGTACATTGTGTATTTATTTCTCTGTTTGTGGAGATGTGAGACATTTCAGAGGGAGACCCGGGTGAAACCGCGGTGCATTTCGTGACAGATAAACAGTGGCTCCGTTTGGACAGTCGTTGCCAGGCCAGCGTCAAGGAAACAAGCTCCACTCTGACTTGCTGAGAGTGGAGCGATGCGTTACATTCATCACGTGACAGGAAATGATGACGATGTAATGTCCTCCTGATTGGCAGCTGCTCCCATGAAACTATATGCTAAATAAGGCTTTTTGCATTATTGCCTGAAGTAATGTTTGAATATCTATCTATCTATCTATCTATCTATCTATCTATCTATCTATCTATCTATCTATCTATCTATCTATCTGTCTATCAGTCCGTCCATCCAGTTGCAAGTGCCATCTCTATATTTCAAAGTACTGATCACTGTCAAGAACCAGGAACTCATACCAAAATGGGTCAATACTATGAAACAGGGGTAGGCAGCCCTAATCCTGGAGGGCTGGTATCTGGCAGGTTTCCTATCCTACCTGATGAGCTACTATATGCCTGAGATCAGGTGTGGTTCATCAGAGACCAGATAGGATGGAAAACCTGCTGGATACTGGCACTGCAGGATCAGGGCTGCCTACCTCTGCTGTAAAATGTACTTGCTGTGTTTGGGATATAGGCAGTGAATTCAGAGAGAAACATGCCACCAGGGATCCACACTAACCTCATTCGCTGGTTCTTTTCAGTGCGTTTAAATGGGGACACAAATCTGTTGGTAGACGAGAAACTTCCTGTCACCACAAACATGGTGTTTTGACATTTCTAACTTAATCATAAACAAATCTCCAGTGTAATGACAATCAGGACCTGTACCCAAGGGTAACAAACTAATTAAGACGTGAGCATGGCTGTCTTTAAATATCAAGAGATGCATTTGCTTGCAGCGCCGATGGTGTGTGCACACAATGGTACTTATTGATTCTGTCAGGGGATCGATGTTGTGACCAGAGGAGATCAATGCAAGAATTTCATACTGAGGCTGCTGAAAGCAAATGCCCCAGTGCAATGCTACAAAGGGATATCCATCGGCTTGCTTCTGCTCCATCCAAGTATCAATGTTTTGGGTACTATAAATATAGCTACTAACGATGACAATGACCTTCGCTGTAATAGCTTGCACAACACTTGTACCAAGAATTTAAGCAAATGGTAAATGCTTTTGGTTCAGCCTTGCTTCTGCTAATCTCTTGAGTTTGTGTTTCTTCCAAGTGCGAAAATGCCAGAAAACGGTATGAGGAATAGCGCCGCCCTAGTGTGTAACCTGTAATGACACCAGCCCTTGACACAGTCACATGGTTTTGGAGTGACAGATATAGCATCACATCTCAAGACTGTGTATGAAGAAACACCAGAGACTTTATTCGAGATCAGAGAACCGTGGCTGGCAAGAGGTCAGGGAAAGGTGTTTTAATGCCGGATCATTCCGGTAAATCGCTCAAGCCTGAGCCATCCTCTCGCTTTCAGATAAAAACATCGTCTGAGAAAATGTGCAATGTGAAATGATGGCCATGTAATTTGCGTGGCAGAGCAGCTCTGGCAGATGGAACTGAGTTTCACTTTAACATGAACCTCCACGGGGTGTTGCCGGTGTCCCCATCCTGCCTGGCCATGCAGCATTGGACAGCTCCATCTCCAGCGGTGTCTTGCCGGCTGATCACACGCAGGGCTCTAGCTCCCCAGCTAGGCCTATCCCGTTTCTCTCCAGCTAGGCGATATCCGCTCTCATTCTCCATTGTCACCAGATGATACGCCTCTCTGTGTGAACTACTGCGCATTTACTGACCATTGCTGCATATTTTCATTGTTAGTATCCACCCTAATATCTGGTACTGTGTCAAGGGGGGCAGATTCCAGGCAGCAGAGGGCCCAAAGAAGGGGACACTAAAGACAGGATGCCAGATGCCAGCATGGCACTGCTGATGTTATTCAACTAAATTAGCTAACAGCTGATAGATAGATAGATAGATAGATAGATAGATAGATAGATAGATAGATGTTATTAATGTTGAAGTACACAGTAATAAACAGTAATAATAAATGAAAAATTAGATTGTTATGCGTAGAACTCCATAATCATGTTATCACAGAGATATAGCTACTAATATACACCGAAAATTAATCCAGTTTGACAACTAGACAAGTAAAACACTGTGTAATGACTTGAAAAGTATGGTATAGGACTGGATTTGAGGTCTTTACTGCAGTTCCTGCATTGAGGAGGAAGAAAGTAAAAGCCAATTATGTTCTACATGACCCAAATAAACAGGCGGGAGATGATAAGTGGCCCTTAATCTCATTCATGCTGGGTAGCTTTGCATTTCTGAAAGTCCTAAAAATGACTGCGTTTTTTGTGGCAGGCCTGTGATTTTTCCCCTACGGTGTACACAGCATCAAAGGAAACGTCGGACTAAAGGAGAGCAGCTTCATTCTGTTCCTAATGCCTGACTACATACACACAGACACCCACGCAGACGCAAACATCCGCTCAGGCGTCTTTTCATACAGCCCCCCCCCCCCCCAGTTCATTCACAGCCGATGGCATTTTTAAGACAAGGCATTCTGGTGAGGAAAGTACATCGCGAGGGTAGTCCACACTATTAGGAAATAGCTGCTTTGAGCCATAAAATCGTCTTTAGATAATGAAGCGTAATGTTCCCATTTACTGGAACAAAGTGCCCGGTTTGGACGCACGCAGACCGCGATGCAGCTTTTCATCATGCGTCACCGCGGTAATAACTGACTACTTGCTAAGCATTACAGAGTAGGGTTTGGGGAGGGAGGGGGGACCCTAATTCCTGCTCACCACTGAAGGTTTCCTGGAATCAGAATTTAACGAGTAGGCAGACCAGTCACCTCACACTGTGTCTGGTCAAGCAACTGAAGAGTTGGAATGGAAGAATGTATTTTGTTTACTAACTTTTGAAATATGGTTGTACCGTATCTTTCCAATGTTATCCATGAGTTGTCTTTGACAGAAAGGTTAATCAGATTTCCAGCCAATTTCACTTTGTCCTGGACAGGGGGCACACTAGTGGTGGTGCTTGTCTAGGGTGCCACTCCACTAGGACCGGTATTGGGACAGAATTACACCACGATCAGTTCCCGTTACACCTTCTAAAGGTTTTTAAATTCCTTGCAGGACTTTGCAGGGAAGCAGAAGGCTGAATTTCACAGTATGTGCTTCTGTTCTGAACAGGAAGCTGGAGAGGGAAAGTTGAAGATTAGCGTTAATAATCTCACCCCTGTGTGCAGTGCGCAGGCAGGCAGGTGGGAGTGTCAGTAACTCACACACATGTGCAAGCTAGCTGGCAAGATTAGTGCTGAAGCCTTCCACCCCGGCCAGGCACTCTTCAAAGTTTTTCCCTCTGGGAGACTCCCGTCCATCAGAGCCACAAGACCGACCTCTTCCCCCAAGCAGCTGCACTACCCAACACCAGAACTGCACTCTACCTCTGGATTATTGCATCTCCGCACTTTACTCTATATTATTTTGTATAATATTTATTTATTATACATAATTGTCATGCTTGTCTTAATAATTTATTTTTATCCCTTTGCCTTGGTTTATGATTTAGTTAGGATGACAAGATAATTTGTCAGGAAGGACACTTTGAGCTACTTCCGGTTTTACAAACGACTTTAAAAGTGAATGTTTGTTTTTTACACTATAGTGCTGTTCACGGGACCTCGGTACTAAATTTGTTCCCTCACGTGCTACCCCCATGTTCTTGGAATGACAATAAACCTTCTTGAATCTTGATTCTTGAAAGGTTCCCATGCTTGGCTAAATAGTTTAGCTCTTCTCCTGCTTTGATTAGTTTGTTTCCTTGGCTGAAAGACTCATCCAGCTGTTTCGCATTAACATTAGTGACACATGCTTGATTATAGGAGACTGACCAATCAGTACACAGCGATAACTTAGTGCTTATGTGAAATCCAGGTCCTTTTGACTGGAATGGTAGCTTACAAATCGTGCCCTAGCTCAAAGTATCCTCCTCATGTGATTGAAGCTGTGACTCGTTCTATGGCCTGAGGAATGACTTTGTTTATGTGATTTACTCTGCAACTTCACCCTGTGAGCTGAGGGATGGTTTATTTGACTCCCTTTGTCTCTCTAGGTTTGGTTTATATGACTCCCTCTATGTTTTGAAGTATGAGTTTATACGACACCTAAAACTTCTATGACATGGTTTAGGTGAGTTCCTCTTTGTCTTGATGTACAAGTTTAACGTGACACTTACAACGCACATGTGGCTCCCTTTTTCACCACAGTAACAGGATATACATTCTGTCTGTGACCTGGGGTCTGGTTCATGTGACACTAAATTCAAGCTTTTTTGGCAAGGTGTAATCTGTCCCCTATTCTCTAGTCAAAGGGATACTTTTTGAGCATTTCATGCATTAAAATGAGGCTGAGGGATCAGGTTGATGTCTTTATGTTTAAAGATAACATCCTGGCCATGTGTTCCTCAAAGATAAAGAACATTTGATTACCAGTAGTGTTTTTTTTTGTAGGACACCATGACACAGTGTAAGAATTCCTTAAATGATGGGAGTTTATTTATGGAGTGCGTGGTTTTGGGATTTGCTGCGCGTGTAGTGGTTTAGTGAAGATGAAACAGATGATTATGGTATTATATTCTATCTCAAAGTGTTTGCACTGAATTTATTACAGAGGCATATCGGGGGCCTATGTGCTTTCTCTGGGAATATGCTGCTAGTATGGGATGGAAGATTGAAAAACGCCATGAACAGCTATGAGCAGCAACTCCGGCAGGCACACGGCTCCCTGTGCTGCAAAGGAATTCTGTTTTTCTGTTTTCTTGCCTTTAGCTGGCTGTTTTTTGACTCCATGGTTCACACCGCACCACACCCCCCCCCTTACCCACAATGCTTACAGGCAGACCTCGTATGTTTACTGTACAGCATCAGGAAAAAAGGTCTACAGGTCAGAAATTGCAGTGTGGCAGAGCTGGCACCGGGCTTATGTACCTCTTCATCCAGCAGCTTCTAGAAGACTCTTCTGTGACACAAGCTGGCCACTTCAAACCCCCCTCCCCCCATTCTGTGACACAATGACGCCAATTATGTCTGGGTCACAGTTACATCCAATCCAAATGATTGGTACCGTCATGTTATGCAGAATGATTTTTTTTTATCTACACAAGGCCAACACACAAACTCCTCTGACCTTCCACGAGTCATTGAAGAACAGAAATGAACATTAACGCAGAAGTCAGGACACCACTCCCTGTGTCAGCATTCAGATGAAGATTAATTAGTAAATGTGGGGTATTTGCTGCTACACGCAGAACGAACGCTGACCCATTCTGTCCTCTCTGTGGGATCATCAGATTACATACTGTATTCATTATTCATTCCCTGCATATGGTCACGTGACTACTGATGTTAACAAAGATGTTGTCATAATGGAAGCAAAAATGCAATTCTATGTGTATAAAGTCGTGACACCATTGTCATGGTTACAGTCACTCTAACCCAGTATGTAATCATTGACCCCCCGGGCGGACATTAACCATGGCATGACCGTTACTAACTACCAGTAGATGCTATACATTCCAGAACATGATTTACTGACACAAAAAGCATGCTGGTAACACTTAACCTGAGGGGACACAAGTAACTCAGTTACTACTCAAGGTCAAATCATGAGCAAATAGAGAAACTGCATGAAATACATCAACCGTTATGATTAACGATGAACGAACATGGGATCAGTACATAACTAACACTTAGTTACTGGTTAATTAATGCATTAAGTAAGAGTGTACATTATTTGTAAGTAAAATGTTACCAGCAGGGCTTTCAAAGAGTGGTAGCAGAGAGGAGTGTGTTATACAACACAGAAAATCCTGGTCAGAGGCTCCATTACCATACAACTGACAGGTGATGCAGATTCAAGCAGCACCAACGGGCATTTTTAGATTTTCTGGCTGCTGTAATTGAGGCCAGATGACTCCCTTGGCTAACAGGATGACACGATGCAGGCAGATGATTGAATTATAGAGCCTTTCCATATGCGGGGTTTTATATATTATTGTAATATTCGTAATACAGGTATATCAATGTGTCAGTGATTCATAGCAAACTCAGACCCCTACAATGTTCGTTTGTGTTTCAATGGGCCACATCCGTGTTTGTAGTGGCATAATGGCGCATGTGAGCATGTGTGTGCATCATCAGGTGCTGCCTGACAACAGCAAACAGAGGCGTGAGATAAACAAGGACTTGTTTCTGAGGTTTGATATCCCTCCAAGCTCAATAAACGACCCTCCAACACCATGTCTACCTCCGTCCAATGTCTGCTATAAATTTCATATGAATAGCTGCATTGGAAATATGTTTAATGAAAAAGATGTTGACATTCCACCACTCTGTATTGTATATTTAAAATGTATAAGGTATGAAATCATTTGTGTGTAATTGCCGGTACTATTTAACATTTCTCTACAGGTACACCCACCCATTCATCCATCCATCCATTCATCCATCCATCCATCCATCACTCACCCTGCAGAGGGTGAGAAGATTTTTCCAAATTTCATTCACAGTTTATTTAATTTTTTTATACAGGGGAATAAAATATCAACTGACTTCTATGAGAATGTATCAAGTAAACCGGTTGAATGTATTTATTAAAAAAAAGTTCTAGAGGATTTTCCTGACAGTCCAAAGACATGCGGTTAGGTGAACTGGCATCTCTGAATTGACCATAGTGTGTGGTTGTGTGTGTGTCTGAGAATGTGTGTACCCTGCGTGTGACTGGCATCTCTAAATTGCCCATAGTGTGTGGTTGTGTGTGTGTGTCTGAGAGTGTGTGTGCCCTGCGTGTGACTGGAATCCTGTTTATGCTGCTCCCCTGCCTTGTGCTTGTGTGACTTGATGCGTACATGAAGCACTGTTCAATTTAATCAATTAATTATTCACTATGAACTATTTAAACTCTACAGCTTTGCACGATTCAAACATATATACAAAAATAAGCTTTTATTGCTGTTTGCTACCCATTCAAACATTCACGCATTAAGAAAAGGGAAAAAAGAAAAAGTTCTTATCTATGAATAATTTAACTTATCTGTTAGTATGGAGTTGACTTGTCATGTGATTAATGTGTTTTATGTAATCAAATTCAATCAGTAATCTGCCCATTTTCTAACCACCTATTCTGCTCGGGGTCTTGGGGGTAATCGCAACAATGTACAATTAAAATCAAAATTAAAATTCAATTATCTGTCAGTACGACAGTGTAGGTTTTTTTTTAAAAGAACATGGGCAACATCTATCAAACAGACTATTAATTAACATGCTAATTTAAACAAGCATTACAGAGGCGGCTATTAGAATGCATGTCAATGATAGATGATGAGGATAATTACATTTTACTAGTACATAGATTCCATTCTCACCTATGAAAAGATTCTTAAAGCAGTTTAAAGGTAAAATGCATCCTACACTAAGAACCCCTGAGGCTAGTTTGTTACAGGGAAACCACGTTACAACAAAAACTCTCTGCGCCAAGAATGAAGTCGGACTGATTTGCCTAGCATGAGAAACCATCAAATATTCATTTGCTTGACAGGCACGCTTTATTCAGGATTTACTTGGGTACTTTTCATGTTACACAATGCCCATTTCTGGCCAACTACTTTTCTTAAGGGCACCGAAAGCACTCCCCATTCAGATGTTTGGGAGTGCAAATCTTCTGGTCCAATTACCTAACCAGTCAGCCACCTGGTGCACTGCCAAAACATATCCCTAAATATTACGAGATAAAGTAGAAGTGCTCTGGAGGTCACTGAGACCTGGCCCCCAAGTCCCTGGGCTCAATTCTGAGGTCATTAATCCTGCGAGTCCCGTGTTGCGCACAGAAAACTGGGAAGAGGATCCTCTGGCGGGGAACAGGGCAAATATCTGGCTCTTTCTGTCCTGTCTCCTGCTTTCAGGGCATCCTGTGTGCAAGCCTCAGATGTCAGACTCGACTTAGGCATTCACCAGTCAATCCACAGACTTTCTGCATGTATCTGGGCTGCCACAGGCTTTTCATTCTGGGCTAATTAGTAAGGGCATGGTAACTCATGTATGCTTACACACCAGTTACCGCCATGCAAACGATCCTCTCTGATGTATAAACCACTGCGAAAGTTTCTTTTCAGGAATCTAAGACCCAGGCAGAGGTTTATCCGCCTCCATCCGTGAAAGCTCTCTTTGAGACAGACTTAGGGAGTGCGAGAGCGAGAGAGAGATGTATAAACTTCAATGTATAAATAATAGAAATTATGAAGTGTTGCAAATTTCGTTCGTAACAGTAGTAGATATTTCACAGTAATATGTTTACTCAGTACTGCGGTTTCCCCCAACAATCCAAGAACATGCTGAGGCTGATTGAAGTTGCCAGACTGCCCATAGTATACATGTGTGAGTGGATGGTGTTTGAGTATGAGTGTGTGAGTATGAGTGTGTGAGTATGAGTGTGCCCTGCGATGGGTTGGCGCCCCTTCCTGGGTTGTTCGCTGCCTTCTGCCTGTAGCCTCTGGGAAAGACTCCGGACTCCCCCCGACCCTGAACAGGATAAGTGGTTTCAGAAAATGGATGGATGTTTACTTAGTATGAAATGTTTATAACCTGTGGATCTGAATCTGACATGACAGCGCACGAAGACTCCGCCTAATTCTGTCAGCCATTCAGGAGCCGCCCCCCCGCTGTGGCTTCACCGTGACTGGCTCAAAGGCATCCCAATCTTCTCCTGCGGCGCCGTAAGAGATTTGAAGTGCCAAAAATGTACTTCCTTTCAGAGACTCCATCTGATCATAAGCAGCTACTGAGAAGGTGCTCCGGGGGGGGGGCTTGCTGTTCTTATAGCCAATAAAAGAAAAGATTTATTGGAACTGCTCATTCCTTCAGGCCTGAATCCCCAGAAGCAAGTTCATAACCTTACGTTTCTGCGGCCTGTGGGAGGCATAAGCCTAATTAGGCTGGAGAAAGGGGCCAGAGCTGCCAGCGCGGGATGTAGGCTGAGATCTGAGATTTCCTCTTTCATTGGACCCTCCTGCCAATTCCTTTGACATTTGTAACTGATTTGTTATTTTTCTGTTGGGAAAACGAGCGACTGAAACAGGCTCATCCCCAGGACCCCGCTTCATAAATTGAATACTTAGTGAGCACCGCAGGTACCGGCCGGTATATGACACATTTAGAAGTGCAGCAATGTAAACCCATCAGAGACCAGTGCAGTATCTCTCATATAATGATCCTGCCAGCAATAACAATGTCCTGCCATTTCAGCTGAACCGTTTCTGGACAACCTCTGAAATGGCTCCCGGGGTTACAGAGGGACTGTCCCACTTAAGCACCAAGACATATTTATCAGGTGCGAAGATACTCCTACATGCAGAAATGTTTACTCTTACCAGGTCATGATGTAAAAAACAAATATGAATAATAAAAGAACAACCAGAAATACATTTAGGAGGCCCTACATCAACTGAGATTCAACATGATTTAATTGTAATCAATAGCTATTGTAGAACCAGGAGAATTAATACATTTTAAAGAATAATTCAAAATAATTGGTAAAATAACTCTCTCACAACATGGATGCTTGTCCTCACCACGGCTGTTAAAGTAAGTTTTGTAAAGTAAGTAATCTCCTGAGTGCAGGGAACCCATGGAGAATATTTCTGCATCAATAATTAAACGATGTTACTGTATAGCCAATTCTCTCAGTACAAGGCCTCTGTGTAACAAACAGTGATAAGTACCTTTTATGGCTAATCTGTTACCACAAGGAAAAACTTCAAAATATATATTGCTTACTTGTATTTAAATAAACTGTTGACTTTATATGTGATGCAAAGGAAAGTTGAGAAATTTAGCTTATTCGCACAAAAAGGTGACACTAGTATCTTCACGTTGAAAAGGATATAGAAACATGATTTATCCTCAGGCAAACAAAAGCCGTACCTACTTAAAACTCTAATTAGCAGTGGATGAAGTTCATAGCTGGGTTTGACTGACAGGTCGACGACGGATACATGCATAACACCTATTCTGCCCTTGTGATTTAACCCTCCAGGAAAGCAGCAGATTTTAAAAAACAAATCTTTATTAAATGAAAAGAATCTTTCTGTCTTGTCAAGTATGAAATATAATATACAAAAAAACTTCACATTAGTTTTGTCATTAAAAGTAAACATAGCACTAAAAAACAAAGAGACAAAAAGGGGGAGGGTTAAAGAAAACGTGAAGTGGCCAAGACCACGAAATGCCGGCAGCTGACGGTCACACGGCAACGCGCCATGGCGACCGGCAGTCACAGCACAGCACAGCATGACAAATACCTGAAACAGCCCAAAAACCAGCTCGTCCCAACCCCCATACAGAACTGGGAAACCCCTCAGGCTGGACAGCCGTCGAGATCATCCGGGTGGGGCGGGGCGGGGCGGGGGGGGCACAGAGCATCGGGTCTACGGATAATAGCTGGAATTACACCAGAACGCATGACCCACCTGCCAGTAAGACTGTACCCCATTAGTTCCCCCTGCAGTTAGGTCAGGGCTACGTTACTTTAACACACAAGCCTCAAATGCAGTGTTTTCTTTCTTCCATTAGTTAATTTCATTCTTATTCAGGAGGCTCTTCAGGTTTGCTTAAGGAAAAGGACAGAAAAATTCTTAATTCAACACATTCAGGCGTCAGTTTCACTGCTGGTAAATCGAGTGTTTTATATATAAAGAAAAATATAATCACAAGAGGAGAAAATGAAGCTGGTAAAGTACATAGATGTATCTGCAGGCTCAGACGTGCCCATTTAAACTCTTTGGCATATTCAACCAATCGTTTTTTTCTTTACATATATTTATACTCATATAAAAATCATAACTGAAACAACACAAAAGAAATCCACAAACTTCCCTCTACTTTTTATTACACAATAAAACATTAACACCGTTGTGTTTCAATAATTACTTTTTTACCCCTAAAATCATCTATTATAGCTGCATAACTATTTATACACACATTTTCAGCCTCTCTGGGCCCCCCTTCAGCCCCTCACCCCTGGAACATTCTGGTTGAACATACGATTGCTTCAGGCAGAAAAGCGCGTTTACATCCCCGGCCGCGTCACATAAAGTCATTGAGTTCGGCCTCCAGGGCAGCGGCCATCTCGTCCGCCTCGGAGCTGCTGCATTCATCGTCCTCGTTCGACTCCTTACTGGACTCGCTGGAGGAATCGGCGCCGTCGTCCTGGTTACCGTCTCCGTCGTCGTCGTCGTCGTCCAGCTTGCGTTTCTGACCCCTGTGACAGACACACACAGGTTGAAGGCGCCCCATAAACTCCAAGGCACCGGAGAACAGGCTCCTGTCTGGCACAGCCGAACACGCCTCCTATCATCCCTCTCCTATCAAAGGCCAGCTTTGTGTGCCAAGGCTGATCACATGAAAGATGCTCTGTTCGCCAAACGCCAAATTAAGTACAACAAACAATGGATTATCCTCTTTTAAATGATCAAAACCTTCAGATCAGGAAATCCAAACACGACTGAACAAACTGTAAAGTTTATCCACTTCAAAGTTGAAACACATTTGGACAGTTAAATATATAAAGATATAAATTTCGTACGGGGGGGTCAAATCCTAACTCTTGGACTTAGTTTGTCTAAGCAGAACAAACTGTGTTCGGTATTCAGAGGGCTGGTGTTTCTCTGTGTAATAATGTGCTGCCGGATTCCCCTCCGTTCCCCGTATTCCAGCCTTTGGTCTGGCCCGTCGCATCCTGCATCTATGACAGAAGTGCGCAGCAGACTTGCCCAGCATTCATCACAAGTCCAGTGCAGATTACAGTGACTGACTGCAGAGGTAAAGCTCCCTTAAGATGGGACATACCATTAATGTATGTTTGGGGGGGGGGGGGGTCCTGAAATTGTACTCCTATTTGTCCTAGTTAGCAACGTGAACCCTCACGAGGGATGCTTTACAGGCAGAGGTTTAACAGTCCCTCGCCCCATTTGCTTGCCGGAGTCCTCTCAGTAGTGCTTGTTAGGCTGTGTTAATCAGGTAGGTGCTCTGCTGCTGACGGAGGCTGGTTGGTACAGCCCACCCCGCCGCGCGCTTCACCGAGCAGAAGCGCCTTGCTAATCAGCCATCCCGTCAGAGGCAGTGTCAGGGTTTTGCGTAAAAACCTGAGTTGTCTGTAAGACAGACGGCTATCACGGTTTCACGCGCAATCCTTCGGATTGCCCCATTCCTTTCTCTTTGTTCCATTTTCAAGGCTCCGTCCAAGAGACAACATTCGCTAACACTTGTGAAACAGAGCTAGGAATCCTGGCATCGGCACCATTCTCACTGGCACAAACAAATCCTGGGCCCTTGGCTGGCAAATCGTGGTAATTTCATCCGTCCTGAATTACTCTTCAGCTGGATTGCGCGATACGGGCACATGGAGTGGAGCAGAA
Organism: Mormyrops attenuatus; assembly: GCA_026777985.1. Classification (NCBI taxonomy): domain Eukaryota; kingdom Metazoa; phylum Chordata; class Actinopteri; order Osteoglossiformes; family Mormyridae; genus Mormyrops; species Mormyrops attenuatus. The sequence goes on along the minus strand of JAODKC010000049.1, from coordinate 20,598,725 downwards.
CAGCAGATCTCCCAGCTCTAAAAACAAAGTCTGTGAGACTGCTTAAGGTAAACACCATGACCGACTTTGATTCTTTCATGTTAACCAGAGCTGCACATGCTAATGCAAAAACTCAATAGCAGAAACAGTCCAGAAGCAGACAAGTACCATCCAGCTCCACACCGCAAGCAGCCAAACACGCGCAATTCAGGAAGTCTGTAGGAGGAACTGCACATCCAGTCTGGCTATATGAAGATAATGGGCCAATCAGAAAAGTCCTTCATTTGCATTTTAGTCTCATAATCCATTAAATACATTGTCTTTTATTTTACCACCGATAACACGATCCACACATCTACTGGATCAACGACCCGTGAAGAAAAGAAACAACATGAAGAGAAACAATCACAGAAAAATGACCAAAAGCATCGAGACGACGGATCCAGCGTATACCGGAAACCAGCAATGTAATTTCACAAATGTTGTTATCTCTCCTCCTTCATGTAGTCATGCCACTGCTGATCTTTATGAACCAAATTAAGTATCAAGAGAATCTGCTCCATATTCTGCTTGCATCCCACCCAGAGTGGCCCCTGGCACTGGCCCTGGGCATGCTGGCATAGGCTGCAGGCTGACTGAGCTTCTGCACTGGATAAGCGGTCATACAAGGTTCACAGACGGATCCATGCTCTTGATTCTGGATTTGAGCCATGTGGTGTCGATAAGATGCCCAAGCTTCATGCACACGTGTCCTGCTGACCCCACCTCCACTCACCCGGAAGTACACCCTGGCATCCTGTGACCATCTCAGGAGGAACCACCGGACCACACTCCCCGAAAGGCCTTCTTGGTGTGGCTCTGCAGCCGGTCACTGCTGTGATTCCACTCCATTACCCAAGAGGGCAGGGCAACAGCCAAATGTGATTAAGAGGCATCTTGTACCATTACTTGAGATGTTTTAGAAGGTAATAAAGTAATAAACACAGGTAGAGTATTTTTAATATCTCCTGTCGAAACAGAGGATATTGAACCGGGAAGATATTACAGCGGCACATTTAACGAAGCAGTAAAATATATTAGCCTGTATTAAAGGAGTGTAGGTGTCTCCATGCGGCGAGTGACTGGCTGTGTCAGGGAGAAACCATCAGGGAAGGCGCCATTAGGCAGGGGACACTGGCTGCTAAATGCCTGGAGGATACTGGAAAATGCTTATTAAAGTGGCATGGCACCACTGCATGCAGTGCAGTGGCGGTCTGCAAAGCAAATTTGCGGGTAGGCACCATTTCAAAACCACACAAGACATAAAAAATACACATACACAGATATTAATGTTCTTAAAACTTTATGTAACTATTATACATTCAAACTTTCAGCTAACCTTGTATACTACTGCAGAGATGCGAGTTGTGAATGTCATGATGTTACAACTCATTGCTTATCGCATTATCGGAAGATGACGGGAATGACGACGCTTGGGGGAGGGAATTAAGAGATCCGGCGGAGGAAACTCGCTCATTGGCCGCAAGTTTACTGCAAGTTTAACAACCTGTTATTCACAGTCAATTTAGGCAAGTTATTGGTTGACTGAAAAATTAATTTATACATAACATTTTCACAAAATATTGGGTAGGAACGTGCCTACCTAAAATGACTGGCACAACGTCATTGACTGCGTGGAAAACACCAAGAAGCCAACAGTTGAGGTTATGCCAAAAGACCAAAATAAAAAGGTGGTTAAAAAGAAGAAGAAAAAAAATCACCGCGCTGAGTAATTATGAGCAATAAACAGCACAGGAAATCTGGCGCTTGCACCAGAACGCTACCATTAGCATACCGCGGCTAAAGCTCGACAGATGATTATGTTAATGATTCAGGCGGACCGGCTATGAAGCCCACTGCTGCACAAACAGCCTTGAGCGGACGCCAGACACCACAGGGAGCGCTGGCGGGGAAATCGTGCAAAAAATAGTCTTAGAAACCTCAATCGCACCCCCCTTGGGCCTGTGCTCTGAGCTCTCAGCAGGGGCTAATAGGTGGGGTGGAGGTAGCAAGCTGGGGGACCAGCATGAATTAAAGAAACCTTTTCTTTGTAAAATGGCCCGAAGCTTCATTCTGTGTCCCAGTAACGCTGTTCTAAACATAGGGACACAGCGGGCAGGTCCCACAGCTACATCTTCAGGTCTGTGGGGTGCTGGTCTACCACTTTTTGGGGGTGTTTCTGAAGATGTTCTCCTGAGGACGGGCTCTGAGGCAAAACATTCCAGCTACAAACTCGATAAAGTGAATAGGTGAGGAGGGGGAGACCCGCTGTGGCCCTTTGAAATCAGCCCTCCTAATCATTCCTTATATCTAACTGGTGATGAATTCTCTCCTGCCCCTCCACCACTTTGGCTACTGTGTGGTGAGCATGCTGGTGCAGAATGGCTGCTGTATAATTGCATAATCAGATGGGGGCTACACAGTGCTGGTGGCTGAAGTGGTTCCCCAGTGGTTCTGTAAAACGCCATATAAATGTAACATCCATTCATTCATTCATCCATCTTCCCAGGTAGGTAGCCTCAGTTACAAAAATTGAGTGAGAGTCAGGGAACACTATGGAAAAAACTGACTCATCTTGTCCATTGCAGATCACATCAGACAGTCCGACATGGACAGGGATGGCTAAAGAGGACCAGGGTTCAATTTTAGCACCATTATTGTTCCTAATTTACATTAATGATATTGACACCAATACATACAGTAAACTGGTTAAATTTGCAGACGACA
>JAODKC010000049.1:20577517-20595880 GCA_026777985.1 Mormyrops attenuatus | reverse complement strand
TACTCTCGCCAGTGTGGGGAAGCAATAAAAAAGGCGAATAGGATGTTAGGTTACATCTCTAGGTGTGTGGAGTTTAAATCAAGGGAGGTGATGCTACGATTATACAATTCCTTGGTAAGACCACACCTAGAATATTGTGTGCAGGTTTGGTCACCATACCTTAAGAAGGACATTGCTGCCTTGGAAAGGGTACAATGTAGAGCTACAAGAATGCGTGCTTCTTCCTGGTCTTAGAGGAATGTCTTAGAGGAGAGGTTAGCTGAGCTGAATCTGTTTAGCCTCGAGCAAAGGAGACTAAGAGGGATATGATCAAGGTATATAAGATTCTAACAGGTCAGGATGCTGTTCAGCCAAATGGCTATTTCAATACTAGATTAAATACTAGAACTCGTGGCCATAAGTGGAAATTAGCCGAAGCACATTTTAAAATGAACTTGAGGAAGCACTTCTTTACACAGCGTGTAGTTGGAGTATGGAATAGTCTTCCTTCTAGTGTAGCGCAAGCTAGAACCCTGGGTTCCTTTAAATCAGAGCTAGATAAGATTTTAACAACTCTGAGCTATTAGTTAAGTTCTCCCCAATGGCCTCCTCTCGTTTGTAAATTTCCCATGTTCTTATGTTCTCTCCACCAGGGAGCCAAAAGCCATTATCCATTCTGAGGAATGGCATCGCCCCCTATGGGTAAAATATCATATCACGATGCTCAACACGTGTGGCTGGTGCACCGTGCGCCTTTAAATCCTGCAGAGAGGCTCATGGCCAGGCGTGTAGCTAAAGAACAAGGCAGGATTATCATAGTGAAGACCAAGGGAGAGAACCTTCTACAGCTGCTTAAGACAATCAGGATTTACCGCCTAGTTTTGGAGCAACCTGACGCAGTCAGCAGTGCAGGACTGTATGAGGTTCTAACACATTACAAGACATTGTAAGATGGTCTCGAACCCGTTATGCCTTACAAGCAGGCCGTCACTGCATCGGCGGTCACGGTATGATTGCAGAACCTAGCCATGCGTGCTACTTGCTAGCTATGCAGCTAAATATATTAATCATCTGTAGGAGTACTTGGGCTCAGCTATGAAAATGCAGCTGACAGGTAAGTTTTATGTGGAGTGCGGAACACTGCAATTAGCGCGGGCGGCTAGCAGGGGGAGTCGGGGAGAGCGGCGGGGAAGCTAGAGCTGGGGGTCGTGTTTACACGGAGGTCTTTGCTCGAACCGGCACTGACATCTACCACTGAGCTTGATCGCAGCGAGGCGGCGGTTCTTCAGTGCCGATGCTGTTTGATCACCCGATGGGGGGCGGGGGTAAAAAAGCACCTCATCCCAGCACTGCCTCAGCGTCTCGGTATAAATCCAGCTTCCCCGTTAAAGGAACAAAGACTCCGTATCATGGGGCCTCAGTGCAGGACGTGCCACTTTCAGCAAACTTCCCACGCCATCCCGTCCACCCCAGAGCCGGGGACAAGGGCTGAGTTTGACAGCAGAGATCCAGGGTGTTTTACAGAGGCTTGCTGCTCTTATCTGGACCCGACACAAATGTGATGATCACCCTCCCCTTCCTACAACTGGAAAAGAGAAGTGCAGATCAGAGGGGCTTAAATCAGGGGTCATCAGCCTTTTTGAAACTGAGAGCTACTTCACGGGTACTGAGCCATACGAAGGGCTACCAGTTTGATCCACTCTTCTTAAATCATGTATAATAAACATGTTTTAAATGCTTTTTTTTTAGGTATTGTCTTTTTCAAATCTATATAAATGCAACTGTGATTAAAGAAGAATAGCAACAGGATAAAATTAAATTTTAGACGCTGTTCACTTGTGAGTTGTGCTATTTCTAGAACAGGTCCGCGGGCGACTCATGTGGTCCTTGGGGGCACCATGTTGGTGACCCCTGGCTTAAATCTATCGTGGACGGACAGCCTGACTCACGTGGTCAGAGAAGGTAAATCTGGTTTGGATCCCTCCCAAAAAAAAAAAAAAAATCATCTTTATCAATAAAAAAGCCATTTCCTAGACACAGTTGGGAATGCACAGCACTGAAATGCAGATAAAAGAAAGGTATAAAAAAATAATAATTGGATAAAAAATAATTAGAATTGGTTCACTGCACGAAGCAAGAGTGAACAGCAATTTTCTTAACTGCGCCCTAAAATACAGCTGCAGCAAATGTACAGTCTGGGGAAAAAAAAGCTCAGTGAATGTTTTATTTCAGAAAAGAGACTGCAACTGCCGTTTCCACATGTAGTTTGCACTGGATCGACCAGCTTCCTCAATCGGATTATATGGTCATGTACTGATAGACCACGTGACCCCAACTTCCAGAATTCATTAAATATAAATATTAATACAGTGATTGACTTCATCTACCATTTGTTGAAAAGGACGTCCAATACAGGAGGATACCAGGAAAGCTCCCCTCCGGTGGGGTAAAAGCTGAAGTTTGCTTCAGTGTAAATGGAAGGAATGATATGTAAACCGGGAGAACTGACACGGGGGAGTTAAACCACCCACTGCAGAAACTCCTATTGGCTCCGCCGTCACATCAGCGGGCGAACAAGGCGTCAGCGTGCTGAGGAAACGCGTCGAAAACCCTCCGCAGGAGACCTGCATTCAGAACGGATCAAGCCATGCAACACGAGCCAAGAGCAAACGGGGTTCTGGAGAGCAACACATAGCATCCTTAACAGGGACGCTAATGATAACCAGCATCATGCTAATAATCATAATTCTATAAATCTATCAACTGGTTACCCACGTGAAGGACCACAGTTCTCCAATTCTTAAGGACTTTGTTAAAAATAAAAATACCCATTCTAAATCTGCCTACGCCAGAGCTTACTGTGGTATAACAAGGAGCAATGAAAGAAGATACGAAAGTAAGGACTATTTAAGGTTTTCAACTGGAATCCATGCTGGATAGAGAGTATCTGCATCAATCTTTAAACCAGCCTGGAGAAGCTCTCAGTAGCTGAATCCCTCGCTCCTTATTTACTTTGCGGTTCTTAAATGTATATCTTCCAAATGGCCATTTCGCTATGAGCAGCAACATGCTGCTTGGGGTCACGAGTGGACGAGCTGTCATGGTTACCTCGCAATGGCTTCTGGGGAAAGCGGAGACCCAGAATTTCGGCACAATGGATCAAATGGAGGCCATGCGGGTAGACAATGATTCATAACATACTTGTACAACGGCTGATTAAATCACCGCTGACGTCTGTGAAACGCCAGCAGTCTAGCTGGATTTGGGGTCACTTCTAGATGCCAGGGGTCGATCTCATTTTAACAGACCCTAAGATCCCATCTGTCAGTCTGCTAATGAGCAGCACGACAATGAATATTTAATATTATCAGACGCATATTCATGCTGTCCTGTAGGAGATTTCTAGAGAAATGTACGTTTTTTTGTGTTTATTGACAACTTTGATGAGAAATCTTCTTGTTAAAATGTCTTTTTGTTAAAGGTCAGTTACTTAATGACGGGAGTGGGCTTTTAAATTAGCATAATTTCAGAAGAGACAAACAAACGAGAAACGCCTGCAGAAAAGTCTTCTGGAAATTATAGCGTGAAAAATTCCAATATTAAATTTGCAGGATGAAAGGCCTGGTTTAAACCTTTGGTGCATCGAAAGCCCTGTTCAAGAAGGCCTTTGGCGGATTGAAGCTTAATATAAAGTATGTAAACTTATAGGGCATGTTGTCAATTTTTAAAACAATTTTCCTTTAATCTCTTTCCTGCTTTAGGCCGACGGAAACACAAGGCTGGCTAAGCTACATGAACCGAAGTGCTCAAATATAGCGATGTTGGTTCTTCTGAATGCCGCTAAGGGTTTCTCATCAGTGCGGAAGGCTGTGCCCTCTGCTGAAACGAGTCCATTGTTTAAAATAGTCTTTATGGTGGATTGCAGATTTATCCTCCCATAATCTCCACAGATAGCAGGGCCTTGGGCCAGAAAAGATACAGAGAGCGATACCAAATGCACCTAGAAGATGGTAGCTAATCGATAACTTCTGTATAATTCAAGCAGAGATGGACCTCATGGAGAGAAAAGATACATATAACAAAGTAATGTTTTCATCACTTACTCTTATACACTTTAACAGACAGCGTGAAGAGGCGAAGCGGGAATGGAAACCCTTCCAAAGTGTCGAGCGTGCGATCCTGAGTTTCATCGCTCAATATTTCCATGAATGAATCAAACATAACACAGGAGACTGAAATGGAGAGAAACCAGCAAATTTACAACAGGGCTGCTGGGACTGGGAGTGCACCATGAAGTAAGTGGCCAAACTTCTTCAAGATGTGGCTTACATCTTGACGGGTCACAAATGACTTAGGTGAAAGGCTGGCGAACCACCACTGCGGATTTTATCCTCCTATTCACTGAAAGCTGTACAATAGAAGGGGAAATTGAGTTCAAAAAGTCTCCATCCGTTTAAGGAACTTAACTGCATGTGAACAGGGCTGCACCATATCGTGTGCATGCGCTAATCACATCGCATTTGTTGGCACGGCTTTGTCTTTGTTGACAAGTCGCTACAGCACCACGATCTTATTTGACATACTGGTTGATGATAATTCTATAGTTCATTTTTGGTAATTTCACATACAGCCATGTGATATCGTGGAATGATATCATACCATTTGTGCACTGAATAATCAGATCACTGTCCCATACAAAGACTAAAAACCAAATGCAAATATCATTGTTTTATCTGCCCAATGCATCCACCCACCCACCCACGCACGCACGCATCCATCCATCCATCCATCCATCCATCAGCTTGTGGTGTGTAAGCCCTGCAATGGGTTGGCCCCCCATCCTGGGTTGTTCCCTGCCTTGCACTCATAGCCTTGAGTTTGTCCCTGAATGGGACAAACTGGATGGATGTCCCAAATAGAGACTAAAAACAAAACCCAAATAACATAATTTTATCCATCTGTCCATCCCACCATCTGCCCGTGCATCCACCCACTCATTCATCCATCCACCCACTCATTCATCCATCCATCCATCCATCCATCAGATTGTCCTGGACAGGCTTGCATAGGGGGCCTGGAGCCTATCCCACGCAGCACAGGGCAGAAGGCTGAACAGGATGCCAGTAGATCAGTTACTTTTATTTATTTACTTCCACTTTATAACAACCTAAGTGTATGGCCTGACCAATGTTACAGGAGATGGTGTTTAGCAGGCAATTACAGAAGTCAGGGTAGTTATATTACAAGGTACACCGAAGCGATCCTCTCAGCGGGCGGCAGCCATAAAACGGGGCCGCACCTTGGAGCAGAACTGGGAGACACGTTCCCACCGCTGTTTTGATCTATCAGTCCTGCGCCCGTTAATTGCTCCTCTGTGACTTGTTAATGAGAGCCCGCTCAGACCTGTCCTGTCAGCCGGGCTTGAGTCTGAGCGTTCTCTCGGCTCCCCGGCTGTGGGCTACACCTCCACCACGCCTGCAGCTCCTGAAGAACTGAGCATTCCATTTTACTATTCAGGCTCAGTTCGTGGGGGGGGGGGGGTAATTATACTGTCCCACTGAGCAAAATCACTGGCGTGCACTGTACACACTAGACGTGACGATCACAAGCAGGCTACCTCTGAGATCGAACAAACCTGCCCAAAGCAATTTGCTGAGAACTCGTCACAACCACGGCGGAGTGGAGCATGACCTGTTAAAAGACATCGCATGAGCGTCTAGGGTCAGGAAACCCCCAAGGAAATGCTGGTCATCTCCGTGAAGGCGCTCTCTTCTCAACAGGCAGCCAATGAGAAAAACAAGGATGAAGAGCTTCCTTGTGTTTGCTTAGGGTTAACTATGCATTACATCTGTATTTATGTGTGAAAACTTTCATTAATGCCAATTAAACCATTTTAATGCCTCAGGTGAGAATTATGCCCATTATCCTGCATGTTAATCTGATTGCAAAATCTCTACCATGGATTTTTTAAGGAATGTAACTAGACAATTACTGATGGTATTTACATAACGATTGTTATGGTAAATTGGGGCTTTTCACTAACAGCTTCTGGAAATACTCAATGTGGTAGCAGCTTCTAGAAGTCTTGCATGTTATGTACATATACAAAACGAGGTGCTTCGTCTTCATGGACTGCTAAAAAAAGATCTGCTTCATAAGGTCTTTGAAGAAAAAAGTACATTATATACACGGCGTTATACTTTCCAGTGAAATAATCATGTAGCAAGAGTAATCTGGTATTTAATACATTACTATCCATCCGCCCAGGACAGCGTCTTTGAGGGTTGGATAGCATTGGCAATATACAGAACATTATCCACCATGAAGTGTAGGTGTAGGGACAAGCCGCGGTGGAATGTTCATCAAACCAGTGTAGGTGGACTTCACCAAAGGATGAAGAGTGTGATCTGGGTAACTTTGAGTGGATCAAAATGATGGAACAGAGTCACTGGAACCCTGCACCTTCGTAAACAATCTGTAAAACCTTTAGGGCATTGGATCTCAAACTTTCAGATCAAAGGCTGGCTTCAGATTTTTGTTCAAAGTCAGGGGTAAAACAGCATTTCATGAACTTTAATGAATTAACAATAGCCTTCGATATAGACATCAATAACCAGTACTGTGCAAGAGTCTTAGGCAGGCAAGAGAAATGTTTAAAGCTATTTGTCTGCGTAGTAAGTGCACATTTGCTCAGAACAAAAACACAATTTAGCATTTGAACAAACGCAAACAATCAAAAAAATAACACAATCAAAGACCAGTAAAAATTTCTTCCATTCTCCCAGAAGTTACTGATATCTTGTTAGGATGGCTAGATGAACACTGCTTCAGTTCCCAAACCTCTCCTCAGGGGCACCACTGCTATTCCATCCAACCATCTCCAGAACCGCTGAATCCCAACCGAGGTTGCGGGGGGGACCGGAGCCTATCCCAGGAACAATGGCTGCAGGCAGGAACCAACCCAGGGCAGTCGCCAACACACTGCAGGGCACACACGCTCACACAATTATGGAGCCAACTAACCTACCGCGCAGACTTTTGGACCATGGGAGGAAACTAGAGCCCCCGGCGAAAACCCACTTGAACATGGGGAGAGCATGCGAACTCCACACAGAAAGATCCTACGCCCGACCCGGGGACCGAACCCAGGACATTCTTGCTGTGAGGCAGCAGCGGTAACCACTGCATCACCATGCCCACCTCAGCCATTCCATGTATGTAAAAAATTTCACCACCAGCTCCCTTAATTAATTAATTAATTAATTACGTTTTAAAAAAATATTTTTATTGATCAGCTATACAAGGTGTGCTAGTTTTCGAGTCAAAAAATACTTGGCTGTATTGTATGATTGCTGCAAATACTGATGCAATCTTCGCGGAGGTTTTGAATTGACAATTTGACAAGACAATTTGACATGTAACATGAAGATCATTTAAACATTTTTCTTTGCACTGTACTGTATAACAAAAACGGAAACCTTTTAAAGCCCTCGGATCGTTCCGACTAATTGGGAGAGATTATGACGAGTTGTGTGTGTGCGTGAAGTTTGGTGGTTCGACTTTGTATTTTTGTACTTCAAACCCAGTTAAGATTTTTTTACGTGAACCATTCTGATTCATAAGGTACATTACTGGCTAGGTCCGGACTAACTTGCGGTTAGGTCCACATCCTGACCGCCACGGTCCGGACTTTGCAGCTTTCAGGCCTTTCTGACACGGGCCCCACATAAAATCGGTCCACATGGGGAGAAGAGTAAAGGGTGACTCATCTTACTCTTTCCATGGCTCAGTAGATCACATCACTTTGGTTGCAGAAAGTTATTTTTAGGCATAATAAGGGCCCGAGGCACAGCCACCAATCACCAGAATCCATCTGTGAAGTTCTCGACAGACTGCGCTTCATGAAATGGCCCTCAAACGTCAATCTAAGGGACGAGCAATCAATAGTTTCAGAACAGCTAGTCTCTGCTCAGGATCTCAGAGCGGCACTGGCACATCTTCGATGGTCGTACCTGGTCGATGCAGTCCATCACTCAGACTCTCAGGCTAGCAAAACCTTAGTTGCCATTTCCCGTGAAAAATCAGTAAGACGATTGGCTGTCAATAACACTCCCGTCAAACAGGCTGTAGCACTTACAGACATGACCCTAAGGGAGGACGTTGGTTGCTTAATTAACACGGGGACACTTTCTTCATTGCTTTGCCAATGTTTCAAAACATAAATAAAACTGGAACACCAATTTTACTGGCACTAACAAAATAAAGCATCCATGGTCAGATACATTCGAAAAACATGTAATGCAAATTTTCTTTTGAACAAATATCTCAAACTGGATCAGTAAAGCCAATGATACACAGTTGGGATCCCCAACTATTTTTCCCAGCGGGTCAAAGTCCATCGGCACCACAAAGCCAAGGTCCACTGCCCTCCATAATATCAAACAAGCCGGGAGCAAATTATTTCAAAAACAGTATTAGCTGCAGTAATATGTATGAAAAAAGGATGTGTCTGATTTTCAGAAAAGCCAGTCGCCAAATCGTGACCTTCCAGACAGTGACACCCCCCCCCCCCATTAATGGATCTGTAATCTGTTATCATGGCCAGCTACGGGGAATCACAGGAGGGCATTAGACCCAGCAAAAGCTAATTAGATATATTTTCTTAATGGGCCAGAACAGAATTCCAAATACATGCTTAATATTTCCTAAAATGTAAGCTCTCTATGTTTACCATTTAGCAAAAATCAAAAAAAACGAGAGAAGCTTTTCATCAGGTTCTGTGATGGTGAAGGATGGTATAATGGTTTTTATAGTGATCACGCATACCAGAACATTTAAGAATTTCCTACAAAGGGCTGGAAATGCACAGGGTTAAAATACAGCTGCTCCTTGAGACTCCTACAGGGACTGACAAGCCTTTAATAAAGGGGAATTTTAAAAAAAACTCCGCACCCACTGATTGTACAGAGTATAATTACTAAAAAGAAATGAAAACTGCAGGGCAAATCAGCTGTAGCTTTGAGCGGTTATACAACACAGGGAATCCTTTGAGGGAATTCATTTTTCCAAAACAGATTTGTTCTTTTCTCCCTCCATATCACTCCAATGAAATTCTCACGCTTTAATTCCCTGTACATAAGGTAGCATGTGCCAGCTACCAGAACCTTCCGGGCTCGGGGCTCAAGCTGCCAGTAGCTAAAAAGCTCACAGATCTGGGGGAAGGCGGGGCTGGTTCCACCATCGCTCGGTGTTTGAAAGCACAGAACCGCAACGCGACGAAACCGTAGAGAAAAAGCGACGGAAGGCTTCTTCAGAGCGTGAGTGGGTTGGCTGGGCCCCGCAGTGGCTCTGACAGATTCTTTGTGCTTCACCCAGTATGTCTTACGGGTTGAATTTCCAGAAGCACCCGCAATGTGATACATTATATAACTGCAGATACCGATATGTAAATAAGAACCAACTAACTAGATTAGCGACAATAAACCGGATCAAAATGTCTGAAGAGGTTTCTAACGTTACAATCCAGCTGTGTAAATGTGATCACAGTTAAAGCAATCACTTGCGGCTAAAGTCCATCATATCGTGACAAAAAAAAAGTGCAAGGATAAGCTCCCCCTTTCAGGCTGGGATGGGATGGTACCCCCAGACTCCTTGGTGTCTCATTTCTAAGAGGAGCTCATCGGGAAGTTATTACCAGACACAGACAGGTGAAGAGATCAGGGAGGAGATCTTCACACGCTGATTAGCATCAACACCAAAGTCTCACGAAGCCTCCAGAATCCTCTCTTTAAAAAGACGGTAAAAGATGTAATCCTAAAACTGAAAACGCCTAAATAAAAAAAAGCTTTACTCAATAAAAGTCAGTGGTTCAGAATACAACACGCCCATCCATTAGCTCTCAGCATGCTGGAAACAAATAACTATAAAAAAAAGACTTTCAAATTCAAAGCTCCACCACTGATTACATGGATATCATAAATGATATTAATTGAAACCTGACACAGAAGTTTTACAGCATGCAATAATGCAATTAAATATTTAAATTCCATATTTCAGTATAATTACCTTCACCACCACCCATCAATGTTCTACAATAACAGGAAATGCACGGCAGGGAATGGGAGAAAAGATGGAGGGAACAGAGGGTGTCAAAAAGAAAGTAGAAAGCAGGAGTGGTAGGAGTTAAGGTGAGCCAGAAGCAGGTGGAGGTGATCATGTTAGTCGGGGAACAAACTGAGGAAAAAAATGTTCATGACTGTAAGACTGGAAAACTGCCACATGGTTACACACAACGATGGCAAAACAAAATCACCTCAGAGATGAATGAAACGGCAGCCGATGACCCAAAGGAGACGCGCGACCGTCGTGACAGGCCAGACTCCACACGGCATCCGATGGGCCAGGCTGTCGGGGCTTGACGCTTCCTGCGACGGTAGGCTTCCTCTCACGGCAACAGCTCGGCACTCTAAGTTTAGCATTACACAACCCCCCCATCTGAATAAACTGATTCGTTTTGTTGACAGCGGTGTAGAGCACCACTGAAACGTCCTTTTCATTCCTCATTGGGTTTGGCTAGCTAATGATGACGAGGGAACAGCAGGACATGCAAGCGGAATGAAGAAAATAAAATGTGTTTATATAAGCTGTTTCAGTGGGTTTACTCCGTTGTAGATTTGAAGAACATGCCGTGGAAGACGGCACCGGGAACGCAATGGACAACAATGACCCAAAGCCATGATTTATATAACGAACATCCTGTCTGTACCGCAGTCAACTGGAAAAATTGATAAATAAGCATGATGGGAAATATCAACAAGCATCTGGCCATCTTATTATTAAACGTCAAACCGCTCATTTCCATCATTTCAGTATGGGGGGGGGCAACTGGGCATGACCAACATCCATCTGAGGCATGGGGAGCAGGCGGCAGGAATTATGGGGGCTACCTGAGTTCACCCCCCTCCCTTTCCAGTGTAGGGATAATTTAGTACAATTCGTCTCGCACAAATAACCAGGACTACAATGGGGTTACATCAGGCCCATAACTGCACCTTGTAAGGTCTGCTTCATTTGGTCCCAGAAGTACTTCATTTTACCTGTAAGTAGATTGCATCCTTTTGGGATTAATTTTCTGTAGTTGGTCCTGTTCACACCTGTTGCCAGTTTAGCCCAAAAAAGACGGAGCTTCCCCAGCAGATCTCGCCTCTGTGCCAAAACCTGCAGTCACTTGCTTTTCCAGGGGTGTTCTGAGAACATGTAAAATGTGCTCAATACCAAATATCATTTGAAAAATCTCACAACCTAGCTGTTTAACATCTGCAATATTAAACTAAAACCTGCCATGATACCGGCCCCTCACATTAAGAGCGCCGATGTCACCTAATAAATAATTTTACAGATTCTGTCTATCCTGGGTAATTATACTGTTCGTGTGAATACTGATTAATTCACTTTCCGCACGGATTTTCCATTCTACTTGTCACCGCTTTTGGGCAATGTTCAAAAACATGCCGACCATTTTTATACAATTTTTACAATATAAAACTCCCACATATATATTAAAGTAAGGTTTTTCTTCATCCACACCAAAATGTGATATCATTCATTATGTGGTATATACAGAATGCAGGAGTTACTAAGTGTGCATGCTCCACAGTATTCAGATCTTTTCAAAGAATAGTTAGCAAGCTTTGGATGTGTCCTGGACCAAAACACAATTAATAAAAACAAAGAAATAGTAGCATGAGCAGGACACTATAAGAGCTGATACTTGCACACATTACACAGAGAGATGCTTCATTGAGAGGCGATTCTAAATAATGTCAAAATGTCAGATGACTGAACAGGCAGCTGGGAAAGCCTTTTCAGCCAGAAGCAGCATGACGGCGCCTCGGGCTGACACGTGCACCATAACAACCACCTAATTCCCCATCACTCAGTCGCTACCCTGCACTCACTTGGCAAAATCATTCCTTCCCAAACCCTGCTAAGCCTCTCAGCTGTAGCAATAAGGGCTCTGAGCAGCCAAGAGTTCACCAGACAAAGCTGAGCAAGGCCCATCGATCTGTGCAGAAGGCAGGGGTTTACACTGTAAGGCCTGCTGTTGCTGTGACAGTAATGGACTGGGATCACATTAAGCTGATAAGCCATTATGTATCATTCCCTAAGGATTGACAATGAGCTCTCAATGCCATTTTACAAATTTCCTCCTCTATCTTCTGCAAAGCCTGACTAGCTGGTGGAGTTTAAAAGTATTTATTGCCTATTCAACATGACCTGGCTCTTGACTTTAACGGGGCACACCCCTAAGTGAAGCCATGGATTAAATCGGAGTATTAAAGCCGGGGTCAGTGATGAATAACCCTCTAAAAGTGGTCAAGAGTACTCCCACCATTTTTTCGCCAAGAATTTTCCAGCAGTCTGAGGTGGTGGTCATCTGGGGTCTCTGGCGTCAGTCTCTGCTGATTACTCATAAACATCTTGAGTTTATACACAAAACGACAAAATAATTTAAAGGTGAAGTATTTCAAAATCTCAAGTGTTTACAGAAGAGCTTGCAGAATGCGGCCATGTAGATTTTTAAAGATGTATGTTACCTCAGCAACAGAACTGAAAAACAACGAAATGGCCAGGTTCAAGATGCTGTCTTCCAAACTCGCTGGAATGTTCCCTCTGAGGAGGTGGAAGGGAAGAACTACAGTGGGAATCAGGCCATAGAAACCCATGTGGACGGTCAACAGTAAGCGCCGCATTCGTCACATCTTTTGCATAAGCTCTCTGAACTCACTCGGACCCTCATCCAAGGTACATACTGCCCTGATTTCTGCAATCCCTATTACTATCAATATTGTTTGCAGCTTAAATATTTGTTTTAATATCCTTGCAGACTCTCATCCAGGCCGGCTCCCTACTCTTCCCCCATAGAGATCTCATAGACATCCATCTTCCCGCTGAGCTACAAAGTCCAACTTCAGCTCCAAGAGTAACTGGTCCAATCAGATCGTGTCACAGTTCTACTTCAGAGTTTCCTTCCTGTAGATTATTTCTTAATTGCAATTTGCATTCTTTCAAAGGATGGCATGTTATTTTTTTTTTAAGTAGGATTATGTAAAGCACACAGGCTGAATTCCAGAAAAATGGTATCCCCTTAAAATTGGCTCCATCACAGAAGTACCACTTTAACCGAAGTTCAAACACGAATTTTTCAGTGGCATTATGTCATTCTTGTAGTATGTGATATATTGCACAGTATACATATGATGCTGAAAGCCTCATATAGCAAGTAACTGCCTGCTATTTCATGTCCTGCAACTGACTTAAGAGTCATTGTGTATTTCTAGGGTCACATGACAGAAGTGGTCTCAAATTTCATTGTTGGAGAAGCTGAACAAGAGCAGAGGGGAGAGTGCACCACAAGGACACAGCACTGATCCAGTCCCCAGAATGCCAGGACCTCCTGGGTAAGGGTGTCGATCCTCCACCCTTTGTAATGCGCAATGTCGGAAAAAGACATGCTTAAAGTCTCAAAAAGCCTCTAAATCCTAGGCTAGTCTTTTTCAACAATTCCATGAGCTTGGGGGAGAAAAAAAAAATCAACATGGACAAGGTCACACAAAGTGTTGAAACAGTCTTTTGAACGCTGTAAAAAAAAGTTTATATCCCTGCGGATTTTAAAAGAAAGGAGATGTAAGAAATAGAAGTCAGTGAATAGCGTGAGCACAAAGACCCTCTGCGCTGCATTTCAGTGGGCATTCATGCATCTCTCATGTATATTAAAACTGGAGGTCTAGGATGAATGTTTCCAAAATAAAACTCTGCTAACCTTTAAAAAGTACTTAGCCTTTTGGTTTCTATGACAACCGACTGTCATTTTTCATATCACCATCCGTTGTGAAAGGGTTCTGAGATCATGCTTGTTTGGCCTTCATGATCTGGGGGAATCCTGATGTAGCACTATGGGATAGAAGGTGAAACCACGGGAGCTAATATCCTGGAGTATCACCCATAATCACCTGGGAGAGGAGCGCCTGGCATCCTCAGATTATTCTCAGCCGACGTCCTCCCAGCTGTCATGCGCTGGAAGATCGACGATGTGGCGGAAACACGGCTAAAAGGGTCATAACGTTGTAGGGATTGGGGGAATGAAAAGAGCAGCTGGGCTGTGGGACGAAGGAGGCCAATTTCATCTGTGGATGGGAGCGGGGGGCGGTTAGCGGGAGACAGTGGGCACCTCTGTGAACCCACGGCCCTGACAAGCTACGCTTCAGAAACTTGTCGTTTCGCACAATCGCTGCCGCTACTGTGAAATACGCACCAGAAAGGACCACGAGTTATCCGAGTTCATGATCCTCAGCACTGATGCTGCGGGTCTGCCGGCCCGCCCCACGCACAGGGTTGCTGACGCATAACCAGGTAAACCATAGTCAGGCCCGACATTGCTACTCAGGTCTGGCAGCTGGGAGGCAACCTCCCTTAACAGCTCCTACTTTCCTTCCTCCATCAATTCACAGAAATTTGGATGAATGAAGGCACCTAGAAGGCTTACACTTCCCATTTGGAGAGGATTCTGCTGCCATGGCAATGTTAGAAAAAAATGAAAAAGTTAATACATAAAACACAGTGCTGAGCCTCTACCAGACCAGAAAGTTACCATTTTAGGCCTTTTTGTCAACAATAAAAGTATGCATTTTATTCAGTATAAAACATTCTGCATTAAGGTCTACTCTTGCTTGAGGTATGCATAGTGAGCAGCAGAAATGTTCCGTTTCTGAAACAGGCCATTCACCACTGACATTATCATCCATGCTTTTTACATTAGACCTGAGGAACAGCCAGAGAAATGCAGTACGAGGACAAAGTTTGGACACACTTACCCACAGAAGGATTTTTGTACTATTCTCTACATTTTAGAAAATTTGTAAAGGCATAACTATAAACTATAAAATAACATATATGGAATTTTTGCACTGACCAAAAAAAGCATTAACTTTTTCTTCACTCTTTGGACAAACTTCTCCAAAGCCATTTCTACTGTGTTTTGCTCAGGAGGCCAAGGTCATGTGACGCGGCAATCTATCACTCTCCTTTGTAGGCAGTTTGGCCTGTCCGAACTTTTCACTGGTACTGTAGACCACCAAAAGTCCTCTAGGGTAGGGGTGGGGTGTTCCTGACTACGGACTGGCATACAGCAGCCTCAAGGTTACAATGATGCATTGTTTTCATGAGTGTCACAAAGTTACAAACCACTGAATTTAACTCAATCTTTTAATATAATAGGCTTTATAGCAGTCCATTCATAAGTACGAGTTGTGTCTAAGACATTTTTAAGCTAGGGACTGCCTGTACATAGGGCCGGTAAAACTAGCTGACTGGGGAATTGGGAAGCTCCTGATCTAGAGTATGTGTCTCCTGTGGATTAGGACTCTGATGTCGAAAGGTCATTGGTTCAAATCCCATGGTCAGTAAAGCAATTAACCGTAATGACCCAAGGCACTGCATAAATGTGACAGCTAAATAAGTGAATTAAATCTGTCTTCCAACAGGAAAATCTGTGCCATATCACTTCACCTCAGAGTATCATATACTGAGACAAAAACCGCTGCTACAGCAAGGATTTTACATGTCTTTAGTTAAACAGTCCTGCAGCCATCTTTTGTCGCTTCAATCTGTATTTCATTCAATATTTATAATTCTTTTTAATCCTGACAGTTTCCCTTTACGATAAGCACACCCACATCAGGTTGGGAGGTACGTCTCTCTATACGCACTTGGATCTTTTGAACATAAATTTTATATTCATCTTCCTATAGAAATTAATGAATTTTCAGGGAAGCTCTGACAGTTTTTATACATCTTGATGTTTTAACTGCTGCGGTTCACAAGGGATTTATGGGGATAAAATTAAAGTGGTCACAATTTAATGCATGAAGAAAAAAATCTATACTGGAATACCAAACTAGGGAAAAATGATCTTGTCCATTTAATGGGGTAATTGAAAGTTCATTAAGCTTTCCATACAGATATGATAATACATTTTAGATAATACATCTGCATAGATGTAGATACAGTGAAATGACTCTTTGCAATATATACTGCTTGGTTCCACACACATCTTTCAGAGAGGGGGAGAAACAGGAAAGGTCTATTTTGTTTTATATCCACATAAAAAGGAGTTTTGATCTAGTTTGTCGTTGAGGGGGAAAAACCTTACGCTATCAGAGAACAATTTCTTCATAGTCAGCAACCTTCAAAGCTGTATCCATGACACCACATCCAAAGGGACGGGTACCTAATGAGCAGGGGATAGAAAACTACACAGTGATCTAACCCTAATAAGAAATGCTCATGGGGGCCATGAAGGAACTCACAGACGTGTCAGATTAACCGTGATCTGGCTCCTATGGTGGAAGGCAGCTCACAATGTCGGCTGTGGACCAGCTTCCATTCCTATTACCAAAGCTGGGTGATGAGCAGCAGTATGACACTTCAAAGAATCCTATTTGGTTCATCATCACATCATCGACTGCATCCAAAATAAACTGTACTACAAATTTAGGCCCTCTATATTCTACAAACCACAGTCTGTTACCACTAAGAGACATATCCATTGTCATTTGAAGTCTACATAGAACAGAGATTGTGTCTAAAATCATTGTTCCCCTGTTCTCTATATAACAATGATACCTGCCACAAATATTAGACAGGCTTCT
Source organism: Mormyrops attenuatus (assembly GCA_026777985.1). Classification (NCBI taxonomy): domain Eukaryota; kingdom Metazoa; phylum Chordata; class Actinopteri; order Osteoglossiformes; family Mormyridae; genus Mormyrops; species Mormyrops attenuatus. Next base: position 20,579,192 of record JAODKC010000049.1, on the reverse strand, counting down.
CTCAGCCACTTCATGGGGGCATCCCAATGGCTGAGCCAGTCTTAATTTCATTTTGTTCACATAAACTATGGTGAAAATTATCTGTCAATTAAGACTTTTCATTGATGAAAACAAGACTATATATTAATATATGATACCAAAAACTGACGAAATGTACTGACACTGTTGTCACCTAATAAAAACGAGACAAAGTTGTTGGGTTGTAATGAAATTAGAAACTAATCCTATCAGGTGTAGTATCTTTTAGGGATGGGAATCACCGGCGACCTGCCAATGTGATATTATCACAATACCTTGGTGCCGATTCGATATGTATTGCGATTCTATGAATATCCCAATTCGACACTACAATTTTTTTTTGTTTATTCTTTCTTCCTTTTTTAGAATTTCAAAACCTTGAACCATGTAAAAAAAAAAAAAAAAAAAAAAACGAGTCATAACCATTAGTTTAATTCAATAGCTGCACAGCTGAATTGAAGATGAGTAAACGTGGCAAATGATTTTCCTCCTCAAAAAGCTGAAGGCAGCATTTGAACTAATCAAAACACCTTCACATACAACTGTATAAATTTTAACTTAAAATCAGAAGTTAACAAAAAGCTTTTATGCTTTTTTCGCTGCCTTGTCTATCTCAAGATGACGTCTAGCAAATATGTGTCCATATGTTCCTCATATTACCGCAATGCTTAACTTTCTGAGGACAAAGTTTGTATACAGAATGTCTCATGTCGAACTCCTCCTTACGGTACATTGGAGGAGCAGCACGGATCTCTGCTATGTCGTCCACCATTCCTGTTTTTGCTAAACATAGTTATAAAATAACTAGCTCCTACTACAGGGGATGCTGTGCTGCCTGTCAACATGGTTCAGAGAGCACCACCAGTAGGATTACAGAGGAACTGCAATGTTTCTCCACCTCAAATCCAAACATATATAAATTAAAAATTAATTTAAAAATCTATTTTGGAGTTAGTGTGCTGATACATGGATCGCTACACAAAAGAATTGCGATATATAATCGATTTTTTCCCTCATCTCTATCAACTATCTTTAGTTGTAGTTGTGAACTGGATAATGTTCATCCAATCGGCTTTATCGGGTAGACCACGCATACATCTGACAAGTACAAGCCACCATTTTGTTTGAGAAGTCTGTCTTTATATAAACTGTTTTGCTATTATGTCTGTGTCGCAGTCGGCATTAGGTAGGGAAAAACATACCGACGTCGCTAAGGTTGTGAAAGAAGCCATGCGGAGCGGTAATAACAGGTAAGAACACCACAAACAGCGAAGTGCTTTTCTGAAATGAAAAGAAATAGTTGCTTCTTCTTTTAATGGGTTTGAAAAGTTCACTGCTATTGAAATTCATTGCCACAGATTGAACTAGGTGGAAAAAATAAGCACAAGCCAGTTGGTTTTCACTACTCTGGTTTGTTTACATTTTTGAGAGAGAAAAAGAGAGTTTTTCTTTAATCAGTTTCTATGCAGTTTTTCTCTTTTACTACAGTCCCGATCAAAAGTTTAAGACCACTTGAAAAATGGCAGAAAAATCATATTTTGCATGGTTGGATCTTAACAAGGTTCCAAATAGAGCTTCAGCATGCAACAAGAAGAAATGGGAGTGAGACAAAACATTTTTTTGAGCATGCAATTAATTGAAATCAACGCTTAAACTG
>JAODKC010000049.1:20555258-20577417 GCA_026777985.1 Mormyrops attenuatus | reverse complement strand
TTTTGTCTCACTCCCATTTCTTCTTGTTGCATGCTGAAGCTCTACTTGGAACCTTGTTAAGATCCAACCATGCAAAACATGATTTTTTTTGCCATTTTTCAAGTGGTCTTAAACTTTTTATTGGGGCTGCATGAATAAAAATGTGTCATATACAAGCATTTTGTTTGAGACAAAATTTTGGTTTCACTTGCATTTTATTAAATGACTACATAAAGGTTAGGGCTGGCTAAGGGTTAAATCTGTCATTACTGGGACTAGAAATGAATGGACAGTCCCCGCAAAGACAGGAGTACTGGTCTGTGTGTCTGTGTATTGGGGGTGGGGGGGGGGCACAAAATCCTATCTGCAAAATGGTGCACAGGCAGAAAAAGTCTAGGAACCGCTTGTCTTAATGATACATTGGACTTCTTGTGTATTCCACACTAATGGCTCTTTAGGGGGATGTATTAAGGTGTTTAATCAGTGCTAATTAATGGTTTAAACCCAATACTTTGGACAAAAACCTAATTAACAACAAACTCTAGCAAATAAACATCCTACGGAACATCCCTGTCACACCGGCTACCTGGGGACACTCGTCCCACATGGGCACCAAGGTATTGGCACTTAGCGATAAGCGTTGCTGAAAAAGCACACTCTGAAGAACATAAGAAATTTACAAATGAGAGGAGGCCCTTTGGCCCATCAAGCACGTTTGGGGAAAATCCAACTAATTGCTTAAAATTGTTATAATCCTATGTACCTCTGATTCAAAGGAACCCAAGGTTTTAGCTTGCGTTATACTAACAGGAAGACTATTCCATACTCTAACTACACATTGTGTAAAGAAGGGCTTTCTGAAATCAAGTTTAAAATGTTCTCCTGCTAATTTCCACCTGGGAGTTCTTGAATCTGAACTAATATTGAAGTAACTGTTTGGCTGAACAGCATCCAGGCCAGTTAGAATCTTAGGCCTGTTCACACCTGGTATTAACATTCGCCAGATTGCATACGGAAGAGATTTACGTGCTTATTTAAATAAGCTGTGTGAAAGTGAGATCCGATTAATTGCGGTCAGTCCTGACGCATGCGGAGAAGCATGTTAATGCCAGGTGTGAACGGACATATTTAGCGCTGTCCGCTAGTGATCGGATCACCCAAGACTCCTGTTAAAAGAGGGAGAAGATCAAAGGTTACTGCTGCATTCCAGGGTAAACATGAACGGCATGTTGAAATAATGAAATAACAATAAATAAATAAATGAATACATAAATATTTCAATAATAAATGTGGCCTTTTATGTTCAAATAATCCCATAAAGGTTATTATTTTTTAATATTTCTTAATAATGTTTATCTTTAAACTGTATTTCATAATAACGTTGTGATTTTCATTCGACAGTCGTTATAAAATACTTGTGTAAAATACACAAAATGCAAATGCGATTCTTAAATAATTCAAACTATATTTCACAATAAAGTTCAACTTTTCACGTTTTAGGCATTCATTTCAATATCGTGTCAACATGATACCAATGTACGTGCTAAAAAGGTCTTTCAGTATGTAGGTCGATACTTTTCTATTCAAGAACAAAAAGTTCAGTCTGTAATTGGTTGCCATATGATAATATTTCAGCTTTTAATCATAACCAATGAAGTTTAAAATTTGTAAAAATTTCAATGAAGAACCTCTGATATGCTGAATTTTTATGTCTGACTTGGAGCAAGTGAAGTAAAATGAGCAAAGTAGTCAGGACGTATATAAACAATTACACTATTATGTTTCTGTTAGCATATCCATTATCTAGGCTATTGAACGCACATTCTTACCTACACACTTTTTATTGCATTCATGTAATTTTTGCCGGGACGTTACCAATATTAATAAAGCATAGAGCAGCTCTGACATAAATAAGGAAGCGTCATCAAAGTGCGCATCAAATATATCATCTGTGCAAATTCCAAAAAATCTTTAATAAATCATTTCTTACACAATTTATTTTTCCAGAATTTGCACGGAACATTGATGATGTGCACTTTGACAACGTTTCCACATGAATGGATTGCGACAGTCCGATATTACCAATAGACTCAAGCATATTTTTTAAACATTGTAGAAAAGATGCGTTGTTATTCACAATGCAGTTTACTACACAGTGGCCCACTCTGCACTGACAGACGTTCTGACTTAAACCATATGTCAAATACCGCTCATGAATTTAATGAGTACATACATAGGCTAGTTCCGCCCACACAAGGACGTCAGCTGAGTAGGCGGTCCTTCAATGCGGCCCGGGACACATTCGCGTTCACACTGCTATAAGAATGTGGCCATATGCGTCCCAGACCACCTCCGAATGTGGTTTGAGCGATCGGATCCCGATGCATCCTCAATCCGTTTTGGGTGCGTTTACACCTGTATTTAGTGCTGTTCACTTGTGATTGGATCACCCAGGATGCAAGTTAATACCAGGTGTGAACAAGGCCTTATATATCTGGATCATGTCCCCTCTTAAGGCCAGTTCATACTTCTCCACACGCATACTAGCGAACGTGTCCACTCAAACATGTATGACGCGTTTCACATCATTGTGCGCCTCTGTGGATGAACGCCTGCTGCAATCCAAATTTGTGTATGCGCAGCTTTGGACACACTGCACATGATCGATTTGCAAGTGTCCACTTTAAATATCAACATGGATGCTTCTGACGAGTGGTGGGATAGTTTGCAAGCCCCGCAGACTATGTACAAGGTAATAAAACTGTTGCATACATGTAAATACGTGTGTGCAGACTTGTCTCGAATTAAAAATTTCATGCCAGCCAGCTGACCATGGTTGGCAACCCTGTGAGCTGCCTCTGAATTTGTAAAACATAGAGAAACGGACACAAACCTCACTACTGGGTGACGTGCATGGATTATCAGAATAATAATTAATATTATTAATTAAAATATAAATACAGCACGTTGGGCACATGTGCAAAGTATGCGGCTTGACTGGAGTACTATGAACGTTTCCGTGTATGCATACGCAGAGTGGATATACAAGTGTTGAACTTGTGCGGAGATGTATGAACCAGCCTTTAGTCTCCTTTGCTCAAGGCTAAACAGATTCAGCTCAGCTAACCTCTCCTCATACGACATTCCTCCAAGACCAGGAATCATTCTCGTAGCCCTACGTTGCACCCCTTTCAAGGCAGCAATGTCCTTTTTAAGGTATGGTGACCAAACCTGCACACAATATTTTAGGTACCAAGGAATTATATGATCTTAGCATCACATCCCTTGACTTAAACTCCACACACCTAGAGATGTAACCCAACATCCTATTGGCCTTTTGAATTGCTTCCCCGCACTGGTGAAAGTGAGACACGGAAGCATCAACATGCACACCGAGGTCTTTCTCATAATCAACTACCTTTATTTCATGTAGGTTATCCCCCGGAATGCTATTTGAATCCAGGTAATCTACCATTTTCGCTTGGATTATAGCTTCCATTACTTTTCCAGTTAGACAGGTTAAACTGATTGGCCTATAGTTTGCTGGATTACGTCTATCCCCTTTTTTGAATATGGGTGTTATATTAGCATGCTTCCAATCAAAAGGTACCACACACCAGCAAATAAGGATTTCTGAAATAGCAAAGTTGAAGGTGGCAAATAATATCGCATCGCTTTTAAAACTATAGGTAAGATGTCATCAGGGCCCTGCGATTTATTTATTCTGAGCTTAGCTAGGCTTTGTAGCACATCAACTTCAGTTATACATACTCTATATTGGTTAAAGACAAAGCTGGATTAGGAATACGAATCAGTATGTCATTTGTGTCCTGTACAATGAATACCCATGCAAAACAATCACTAACTCATTAACTATCAATTTGATTTTCAATAATAAGACCCTTACTATCCTGCAGATTACCGATTTCAGCTTTCAGAGCTCTTTTGGAGTTAAATTACCGAAAGAAACTTTTAATGTCATCCTTAGAATCCATTGCAATCTTCCTTTCTACATTCCTCTTAGCGAGTCTACTGTTATTTTTTAACTCAACCTGTAGACTTACTGTAGATACTCCTGCTTTATTTTTAAATCGTTAGTTATTTTCCATTTGTGGAACAGAGCCCTTTTCCTCCTGACTTTATTCTTAATTTCCGCAGTAAACCACCTTGGCTGCAGTTTCTTAGATTTAGTTTTGCTGGAAACAGGCACGAAGTCCTCATGCGTTTGCAATAATGTGCTTTTAAAAAATTCCCATGCCTCTTCAACCGTTTTCCTATTTAACTCCATCCAATTTACAGTTTCTAGTTTCAGTCTCATTCCATTAAAGTTAGCCTTCTTAACACTGCATACTTTTGTTTTGGACTTTCCTCTTCGAACACTAATATTAACGTCGAATTTACCCGTGCTATGATCACTACCACACCAAGTGGATCTAAAACCTAAAATTTTCCAATCCTTTCCTGGTTATTAGAGGACACAAGATGGAGAAGGGCTTCTCCTCTGGTAGGGGATTTAACAAACGGAGCAATAAAAAAAGCAATCCTGTACCAATTCCACCATCTCAAGTTCATTTACAGTAGAGCCAGAGACACTGTATGACACTGATGTCACACTGTATCCCAGGTAAGTTCATTTCACCCATAACCACCACATCATTTTAATTTTCACAGACATTTAACTGACTAGTGTAGTTGGACATTAACGAACTACTCCTAGGTTCTCCAACAGGCTAAACACCTGAAGGAAAACACAGGCCGCCACTGTCTAAGCCTCGCTTACAGCTTAAGAGCCAGATGAAGACATGGAGACATTCCCGGCGGTTATGAAAGTGTGATAAGCATAGCAAGACCACAGGGACCATAGGGACACTGCTGCACACAGTGCAAAGGATTCTGGGCCATAATCTGCTCTTTCTCAGATACAGAATTATTCAGCAAGCCTGTCCTAATCAAAGAGCCTTAATTGAACACTTGCAGTAGCCTGACTGGCATCAAGATATTTAATTTGCCAACGCAATCTAACATTATAGTACTAGCCATCTTTGCACGGAATTATGGTCTTTTGCAAAATACATTAACTAGCAATTACTTCCTTGTGGTGTTACGACATCAACCAAACTGCTGAAGAAAAATATTTAAAAAGGAAACACTCTGAAAAAAAGCCAATGGCCACATTGCAGCCAAATACAAGAGCAAATAATTTGCCAAATAATAAATGTTCATTTATTATCATTTATTTATTAAATAAATAAATGTTCTTTAAAGTTACGATTAAACAAAATTACATTAACCTGTACCAGAGGTGGATAGTTCAAGTCCAGAAAGTAAAAACCAGAATAAGATTTTGCTTCAACCAACCAGTTCAGTAGTCAGTCACTGTCTCTTTATACTCGACTGGTTTGGTTGAAATAAAATCTTGGTCTGGACTTTTTACTGTTGGGATGTGAACTATCCATCTCTGACCTGTACGTATAGTATAAAGTAGGAGGGAAACCCAACTATTATGTAATTAAAAAGCTCAAGTACCTTTCTCCTAAACATCAGTAAGTTCTTTCATTAGAGAGGTCTCCTCCCTAGAACAGGTTAAATGCTGCTCTTGTAGCGAACACCTAATCAAAACAAAGATCTTCTCTCCCCAAGACCTTAATACATTTGAAACCAGGTCTCCCAGGGGACCGCTGTGTCATTGCTTGAAATCAAGAGCTTGATAAATGAATGAATAGGTGAGCTCTGGTGAATCCCCTAAGAATAAATCATGACTAATAAGCTAATAATAAGCTACCTTCAGTTTGTTCCTAGGGCCAAGACACTTGTGGAGCCACAAGCATGTGCCCTTGTGAGCAGGCTGCACCAGAGAAGCCGAACGGCAACACAGCCTAGCCACGCGGCACCCTGACCAGCAGCTGCACACACAGCACCAGAATCATACTGCCGTTTCTCCGTATTCAGCACTGACAGACCCTCTGCTGTCAACGCCCTATTCTAACAATACACACTTCAAATCTGAATGACAGCCTGAGCCCACTGGCAGGTTTCTACATTTCAGCGTGAAACATCTGGACGAGACGGCAGGCGTGACTGATTTCGATTAACAACCGACATGAAATACTGCTGCCAGCCAGAGACGAACAATTGGTTAAAATTACTTGCGTCTCATTGCCATTCGCAGTGTATCTCTATAACTAAACGATAAATTATGTTCCTGAAAACATTACTTATATTTAAACCCACGGGTCTCATAGCTTCTACGCAAGGAGAAACACAGACTATTTGAATCTGCTGGAACTATTGAGATGGTAAAACAGTCCGCCCTGCAATTTTACCCTTTTCCAAAAACAGAGGAATTATAATGTAATAATCCCGTCGAGTGATCATGTTTTAAGCCTTAATCTTTGGAGTACCTATCTGTTCATCCTCTTAATTAGCTTAACTTAAGTGTTGCAAGAGTAAGCGAACGACTGGTTCCTGTTGATGACTTCTCATTGCCTATACAGATTTAAGCAGAACCACTTATCAATTTCATCAACTAACCAACCAATCAGCTTTTTTTCTGAGGAATTGAGGATGCCAAATCATTGTTTTTTGCGCATATAGCTATGGAGAAAGCGTTTCCAGTGACAGCCTATTTGTTGTATCAGCAAGGCAATATCCAGGCACCTCTGCTCCATTAAGTACCTCATGGTGCAAAAATCATTTACATACAACTTTACCTAATGAGATCAAGCCCCCATTTAGTGGCTTGGCAAAAGACAACCAAGTACGAGGCTGTGGACTAAATCCACTAAACTCCCATTACAAAAACGATTAAAACCACATCTTTCAGGAACACCAGCAGTATCGGGATATAGCAGTTTCCTCAATAATAACCCAAAGATTTTTAAAGGCGAGACACCTTTTTCAATTTCGATATGAGAAAAAGCTCAATGTTACGACAGAACCTTACTTTACTGTGGGCTTCTCACAGGTGGCAAGCATCCGTAGCACAAACCTCTCAGCTGGTATTCCTCTGGCAGTCATTTAAGGCACCGCCACAACATCAGGGCAAACCACATCCACGTGACTTAATCTCTACGACAACTGATACACTATGATTCACCCACTACTTAAGATATCCTTTTCCAATTCAACAAAATAAAGAACGATGCAGCGCCACATGTGAGCAAGGAAGGTTTTAGAGTCCAAAAGACGTGTTCAAAGGGTAAGATACAACAGGGGCGATATGGGGGAGAGTGACAGCTGTATCCCACTGGCTCTACCACAATCCATATCAGGAGACCACTTCAGGAGACCATTTCAGGAGACCACGGTTACTTGTACTTTGGCCTCTCTATAGGCAAAAGGTTTCACCATCCTGAAGAACCAAAGTCTCCATGGAAAACTGACAAGGAACCAGAAGCGTGGGCTCTCTCCAAAAGACACCTCTGAACACAACGGCACCATGGGACATTCACTTACCAGCCGATGAGTCACCGGATTTCAACTGAAATCATTGCGACATAGCTGGACGCTAAGTGCTTTCTCCAGGGTAACACAAATTGATTTGATTTGATTTCAACAGTGCAGTTCCCCAGTTTGATGAGTGACCTTGGCAGGAACATGGGCTATAGTCACCTGACAATCCTTGTTATTGTTATCACCTAGACACTCAGTTTTTCACTGAATACTGTGTGCCTCATATAAAGCAAACGAAAATTCTACTTAGAAAAATAAACAAACCAAAACGGCAAGAACGGAAAGCTAATGGAACTTCCTACATTTATCCATCTTCTGACCTCTTATCCTGGTCGGGGTGACAGGAGAAACTTGCAAATAATAAAAATTTTATTTCACCCGAGCAGTTTCTGATCGAAGGTCTTCGCTTTAGGTGCCGGGACCCAGCTTTATGTTTTAAAGGTAAAACACATAGAAAAACATGAAGCCCGTCTGATGTAGCTCTGATGAAGGCCATCTTTCAGCACATTCAATAAAAGCTCACCCGCAGAGAGGCCTTTGCAGCAAATAGAGACTCACCTCTGGAGAACCAGTCCCCATGATAAAAGACTTCATAGTGAATAGCTGTGGCATCATTATAAAGGATAATGGCAGAACTGGACTGAAGGGAATGACTTAAAGGGATACATAAATGCAGCTAATTACAGTGTGAAATGTCAACATGACGGAAAACTGGACATGTCCTCTTTACCTGCTGCGATACAGACTTGGCAGTCGGAAGGTGCAAAGGTCAACGGTTACACATTAGACTGAGGCTGTATTCAAAGGACACCTAGCTGTAGAACTGCACGTACACAGTGCCAACTCAAGAGAAGAACAGTGCTCATTAGGTCAACCCTGTGACCATTACGGTTTTTTTTCCCCCGTTTAAGAGAATTGCAAAAAAAATGAGCAAATCTGCACGCTGCCCCGTCTTTCCTCTGTTTGCAAGTGAGGCGGCTCCCCTCACGGATGGGGGACACGATGACCCGAGGGATGCTAACAGGTTAGCCTTACAAGCACTGAAACGCTGAAGGGAACCTACTGCACATCACCCCCTCCAACAGTCCCCATGCAACTGTATGCCTCAGAAACTCAATCAGGGCCAAATCCCAAACACCACTACTGAAGAGGTGTTTATAAGTCCTGCAGCCTTGAGGTACAGCCAAGATTTTGCCTCTTGAGAGGTTTCATATTTCTCGAATCTGCACAGCACCCTTTATAAAGCTGTAATTTTTGACCGACAATATGCTGCTTTCCCATTGGGGGGGGCCAGCCAAGTTTACATCAGAGCCCACCTGCCCGCATTTCTCCCAGCTCATCCTCATTTCCGTGATAAGTTGCTAGAATTACTGCCAACTGTCAAGGCTGCGGGAATGGGGAGCAGAGCCGTGTGGCTCCTATTCCAAATTCACCCAAATGCAGAGTTATCAGACACCACGAGCGGGAGAAAATGTTCATCTCCAGTAGACAAACAATACACTTGCGTTTTTTCCAGAGGGTATTTATGGCTTTATTTAAGGATTCAAATGGAGACACTTACTGAACTCCCTATGTACCGCATGGACTGTGTGACTCAAAGCTATTCACAGGGACCACGGAGAAGGGAGGCATCCAGAAGCCTGGCATCAAGAGGCAGAAATTAGGACCGACCAGTGGAGAGCTAAAGCGACCAGCAGCCTCCGGAGCTCTGCGGGGAGTGGAGAGACAGCTGTGCCCCGCGGGCCCTTTCCCAGTGCTGGCTCCCGCTGAACACCGCCTGCCATCCTCAATTGGCCTGTCTCCACGGTATCAGAATGTGAAGGCAAAACACCAGGCCCCGTTTTAGCCCAGATTTGACCCCCAACCAGTTGGATACACACACGAGTGTGGGTCTATAGTTTAGTCTAACACACCAGTGCTCCACTTAAACTGGGAATAACTTACATTAAAGGGCGTATCCTTGCATAAGTGCTGCCCTGTCACTGATGCTTCTGTTTAAATTCAGAGGTTAAAACGATATTCTGAAATGCAAGGCCTCTTAAAGAAAGAGGTTACTGTATTACTCACAGAAGAGGGTTGAGGGAGGGGTCAGAGAGGGGGGTGTCACCAGTGATTATGGCCTGATCAGAAACCAAACCCCACTGGAAGGTCAAAAACAACACACCCGCAGGGCAGACACACACGTCTCACGCTGGTTTAAATAATCATGGCAGACTCATTCACTTCCAGCACACTGTGCTGTCAGGCATTACTCAAGGTTTTAAATCACCCCCCTTAATTCAGAGTCTGTACCGCGTTGCTCAAGCTGGGCACAAAGAAAGAGTAAAAGCCATAAAACCTAGTAATGGGCAGCTTGCACTCACTGGTGTCCATATACTATTCAAGCCTGACAGCGGATGACATCACATTCCCTAATCCCCCCATAGACAAGAGTATTCGGGGGGGGGGGGGGGATACCAAAGTGCCAAAATGAAGCTGGGAAATTCACGACACAGGATTACATCTCTGACAGCATAAAGGTGCATCCGTTCATTTCGAAAGAGCAGGCAGCCCTGTTAGGATTATCTTTAAGACATACTGAACGTTACCTTTCTGAGTGTGTGTCCTTTTTCTTTTCTTTCCCCAAAAGGCCAATAAGAGAAATGAGAGAAGAGCAGCCTGTCAAGAGTCCTCCTGATTCACTGTCATTTACTTACTGGCCACCAACCATAATGCAGTTCTCTGTAGAACATCACATAAAAATCTGTTTACAATCAATTCAGGAAATATCAGCCCCTGCGACAAACATCGGTTACTATAATAATCGTTTTTTTATCCCCAGACACTAAAGTATTAACCTTATGAACTTACCTAGGACACCAGAAGTCCCATCTGCTAAGACATATGAGACATAACTTTAAGGAAATAAAAAGGTATGAAATCGGGGCACCACTGAAATCCAATGCAAATCTCATAAATCTTCATAAGCAAAACATTTAGCAGAAATTTAACACCCTCCTTCGACTGGGAGAAGATAACCAAGTACCGGCAGACATTCACAAAAGATGGACTTTTACATCCAGAATGTGCAACAGATCAGTGTATTTCTGATCTGATGAAGTGGCACGCGCACCTCGCCTTTGAGAGGTCTGGGACACTTTAGACAAAATGATCAAAAGAGGCCATAATGCATGTAAATGATTTTGCCTATTCCTTTGTTCCAAGGTAAGATTTTAAAATTGCCATTATACCAGGCAGAATCAGGCTTCACCCCTTGAAAAGATACACCATTATTGATATTTAAATGAAATCTGGATGAAGCATTTTCCAGGTACCCTAGATAACCCCTCAGTGTCTACCTTACATCCTGCATCCTCACACCAGACAAACCAGGTGGAAACAATCAGGAAAATGCCTGAACTTTAACCGCTTTAATCTATTGTCCTGCCAGACAGGTTAATCAGATCAAACCTGCAAAATATCAAATGAATGTTCATTTGCTTATATTACATTCCATAAATCTAATTTTGATCAATGGCCTTTGGCAGCCAGACGTTGGGATATTTCTGGACTCCTTGACAAACTGAAGAGCTTGAGCGAGCCAAGCAGTGAGTAAGCCGACATTTTAATGGGTGACTTTAGCAGGAGACAAGGGAGATATACTCACACTCCCATGAGTATGGGGGGGTGGGGCATCAAAAATAGTACCCAAAATATCTGAGATCCAGCACCTTGTCTGATGTAGAGCTGTAAGTCCACAGCCTACAAGGTAAAATGAAATGCAAAGTCGAACACTAACCACCACGCCCCCTGCTGTTTGCAGCCGCACTCAACGGGACCCCAGTGACGGGAGCCACACTCGACGAGGGCCCCAGTGAAGGGAAAAAACATTAAAAGGTATTTGTAATAAAAACTTTACAGTGTAAAGAATCTCTATTTAAAGGGACAAAGTCACATAGAAGCAAAGATCAAAGCTGGATGAAGCTTGAATGTAACATTTCTTAAGAGAAACACAAAATAACTAACAGACGAACCAACTGCCTCCACCATACTGTATTTCGTCTGCTAAAGACTGTACTTAACACACCAAAATTAATAGTACAAAGTTCAGTTTTGGGTTCATGGCTCAGTGCAATTTTGGTACTGCAGGGAAAACAGAATTTGTTGTGAAATTATTTATTATTAAAACTGCAAATATAATTAGGAATAGTTGTAAACGAAAGGCGTGTATGAGATACTTATTTGACATAAGGAATGTCTTATGAGGAGAGGTTAGTTGAGCTAAATCTGTTCAGCCTCACGCAAAGGAGATTAAGGCAGGATATGATCCAAGTATATAAGATTCTAACAGGTCTCGATGCTGTTCAGCTAAATTTCAATATTAGTTTAAATACTAGAATTCATGGCCATAGGTGGAAATTAGCGGGAGAACATTTTAAACTGAATTTGAGAAAACAGTTCTTTACACAGCGTCTAGTTAGAGTATGGAAAAGTCTTTCTGCTAGTGTAGCGCAAGCTAAAACCCTGGGTTCCTTTAAAAAGGAGCTAGATAAGATTTTAACAACTCTGAGCAATTAGTTAAGTTCTCCCCAAACGAGCTGGATGGGCCGAATGGCCTCCTCTCATTTGTAAATTTCTTATGTTCTTTTGTGAAAATATGTACAATTAAAATTAAAGAGATTGCATCACAATCGTAATTAAATAAATCCTGTGTTCTCTACTACCAAGTGTTGTTGCATATCTCTAGTGATAAGCACCCCTATAGCCAAATGTTCCCAAACTGCTAATTATGACTGACCGTAACTAGCATCAGACATAACCAGCTCACAGCCACTGAACATTTAGAACACCTACTTCTGAATTTAGGTTCTGCCTGTGTCAAGCAATGTATTCATTTGCTTCAGTGTTTGGACCAAAAATGATGTACCAGATTTACACAGCAAACCGCAACTATGCAAGGAATCGATGACAACTTGTTTTATTACCAATCATTATCAACATTATCAATTAGTTGTTGCAGCTCTAGTTCTCGGTAATTAATTTCCTATTTTTTTTTATTTAAGTACCAGAAAATTGACATCAACATGAGCATCAACCTCGTACAAAAGGTACCGAACCCATTCTATTTTGTTATCATAATTGCAGGTAGAATTGGGCGGCCGGGGGGGTGTTTACAAAGACATGTGAACCTTTCATGTGCTTGGGTCAGCCAGCAGGCAGACATGCACACACAGACGCACACATGCTCACGCGCACACACACCCCCTCCCACTCCAGTATGATTCCGAACGTATCGACTATTAAAATTTAAGGAACACAATCACAGTGGCCACCTGGGACTGGATGCAGAAGCCGTCAGGAAGCATATAAAGATCTGGAGGAGCCACATCATAAAAACTTTAATTAAAATAACATTCTGCTTCCAAAGGGCGGGAGGCCACGGGAATCAGAGCCACGTTTCCATGGCGCTTAGTGCTCACCTTAGCAACAGTTTCCCATCTATTCGTGTCTAAATGGGCGGCTGTGTTGCTGCGGTTACAGGGAAAACGAGACCCAGTGGCGTATGACGTGATTTCAGTCATTAGTTTGAAGCAAACCTTGGAGAACGCAGTAATAAAATCAACCTTCCGGCTGAACAAGGGCTGGGCGACCGAGTGTCTACACTTACATTTGCGACCCTGCAAACTGGAGACTTTGAGAACCTGGCACTATTTCTGTGAGGCTAGGGAGACATTTCAAAATCATGGCTGATGAAGGACTAAGGACGGAGCATCCTCACAGCCTCAAGCCGCTGTGTCCTTCCGGCATCTAGCAGAGCCGTGTCACGCGGCCTTACATAAATACTTCAGAGGGAGAGCGTGACACACAATGCAGTGGGCCAGTGATCCCAACGACAGGACAGCGCCATCCCCTGGCTTGCCATTGATGGCTCTCGTTTGCGTGGCTGAGGGAGAGTGAGTAAACACAGCAGTACACAGAGTCGCCTTTGTCAAACACCGGCTCAGAGGAGTCCGTTGTCACGGCACGCGACTCTGACATCATTTTCATCATCTCCTGTTACGCTAGAGCGCTGCTGGTGTTCCGGTCTGATAAATCTGCCACGGTGCTCCCAGATGAGTGGCGTGACAGAGGCCACGTGGTGACATCGAAGTGTGGACCGGATGGGATCATGTCATATTTGCTGTAGCAGCACAACGGTTCATTGACCGTACCATGCGCAGCAGGCCATCTCTATATGGGGAGCCCAGATCTTTGTCGACAGCAGGTGCCCAGTGAGCTGTAACCCCACCAACTGCGTGTAGGGGCCCTGACAGTGGTGCCCTTCACTGCCGTATCCACAGAAAGCGTTCGTCCCCTAAATTGGAGCTGATAAGTTGTTTGTCAACACAGCATGAATGGCCAGGCCAACTGAAATCCCAGGAGACTTAGCACTGCCCTATATCCCCCCCCCCCCCATCGCTGTCAACACCTCCCCAAAGTCACGGCGGCCAGGGAGCCGTGCGGCACGGCTTCTCCAAGAACAAATTGCAGGTTCCCTCCGGCGATAAAACTCGCTGCCACCCCCTCAGTCACCCCACTCCTGGCCTGGCGGACGCGCGGGCCTCGTCTCCCACCTTTGCAGCGCGTATCACCCACTATCCAGGGCTCCACCTTTCCCCGTATCATAAAAAGAGATGAAAGCAAACTAAAAGGGTAACCGTGCAAGATCTGTAAAGGGAGGCCTGTCTTCCGGAAGACCTTATTTAGCATGAAGATACTACAAGAATACATAAATATATATAATTCACGTAGGCTAATATTTGCTCAACTAAATAAAATTGGCCCAGAAAACCAGCAAAGTGTATTTAGCCACCAAGCAGTGCATCTGGCGTGAGTTGCAGATCTCCCCGCCCACAACCAGGGGGCTGCTCACTTGAGTGTCACACCGCAGCTCGTGCTTTGGAAGTTTCTGGCAAAAACATGAATCGAGCCAGCCTAAAGCAATTCCCTGTAAAGCCGGTGTCGCTTGAAGGATTGGATCCCTCACAAACCATTACTGAACGGAGCACGATAAAAATGCAACACACACAGTGGCAGCTTCAGGATGGGAATCCCGCTCCACACCGGTGTGGACAATTCAGCGCGGAGAGCAAAGCTGAAGGGATCGATGAGAGGCTTCGGTGGTCAAGACACCAAGGCACCAACAAAGGTATCCTCACCACGGAAACGGCATTATGGGTACTTAGAGCAGACATAGTGGATGTAAAAAGCACAGACACCCATCACACAGGAAAACTGATGATGTTTTCAGTACAAAAACACGTAGAGGTATTTCCAAAGAAAGATGTGTATACTTTGAGGATACCGCTGCTCTTATTTAAACGCAGTAGCACGATTAATTCAGAAAGGCCCTCCCTTTATGGTTTGTGAATGGGACACATCCACAAATATCTTACCATCTTAAGGAATCTCGAGACATAACAAGCAGGAGTAGAAATGTCCTCAGTGAAGAAACATTGAAGGATTAATTCACCAAGAGGTGGCACCAACTGCTACCCCAGGAAACCCCGCCCCTTCTACTGCGAACGATGTGCTCCGCATCATCGCCTTGGCAACAAAGCAGGCCCCGTCCTCCAGAGCAAAAATGGCATGAACCATGAACAATTCTGCCAGGCAGTGAGTGGCCCTTTAAAAGGAGACTCAAACTGCACGGGAGAGGGCCGAAGGCTGTGTTAACAGTGACCACTAGGGGGCGATGGGGACATCATCCGGAAGCCCACCTGGGTGCCTTCCCATCTCCTGGGTGCAGCTCAGTTGCCTCCTTCATCGGCGTGCTCAGCAGCTCGGCGAGATCCTCCTCCCCATCATGCCCGCTCACTGCCACTGCAGCTTCTTCTTCCTCCTCCTCCTCATCATCTTCCTCCATCTTCTCCTCCTTCCTTCCTCCCTCGCTCTCATTTTCGCTCTCCTCTCCAAGGATGTCATCCACCTATTCCAAAAGGGAACATAACCGATAGCCTTCCTTTTATCATCTTTTTTTTTTGGCCCAGAGGGGGCACCACTGCAGACTCCCTCCTTTGTTTTCCAAATGGACCATCGCTCCCCTCCCTCTCTCCCAAAAAAACCCGAGTCAGCTGATGACCTGCGACTCTCTCCCAGCTGGGCGACCCTGTCATCCCCAAGCTCCCGACGCTCTTTCGTTGCCGTTTTACCCTCCACACTGTGACACCATCACCCTCTGGACCAACATGCATGTCACTGTCCATCCCGCGTTTGGGGCCCTTGAACACACGGGGCCGGGGACCACCGCAAAACGGCCACCGAGTTAAACTACTTTTCATGATGTCAGTCCCATTTTCCTATTGTTCCTTAAAGGACATTCAACAGTGTGAAGTTTACTGAATGAAAATACAGGTCTGGAAAAAAATGAGAGACCACAACAAAAATTTCAGTCTCACTCATTTCTCAATTGCACCTGCATAAAATATAGATGTTTTGCAAACTCCAGCCTGGCTCTTCCCTGCTTCTCATTAATGAAGGGCTTCTTCCTTGCTTTATGGGTCTGCAGTCCTACTTCTAGCAGCCTGATATGAACTGTCCTAGCAGTGCATTTCACACCTGCACTAAATGTTTCCCATTCCTTTTGAAGGTCACTTAATGTCATCCTCCGACTCATGATAAGTTAACATTCATCTCTGGCATTAGAAAGTCGCTTCCGCCTCTATCACACTGGTTTCTGGTCATTCCCAGTGTCTCCTGCTTCACCTTATTCTTGTGTACTGCTGTCTCAGAAATTTTGAGCCTGGATGCAACTTGTTGCTCAGTGTAGCCTTCTGCCAGCAGAACCAGCATTAAACCAGGACTTTTAAAAAATACAGAGTGGTCTCCTCGTTCTTTCCAGAGCTGTACATTGAGCAGAAAGAAATTAAATCTGTTCAATTAAAAAAGGGATGTAGTAACAATGCAGAAACGCCAATTACACTGTACACCTTGCAGGTAAGCGAGTTGTTTCTTACATGGAAATTACAAGCATGGTACTTAACTTTCCTTGAATTATAAATGTAGCCTCTTGGGAGAGGAAGAACTGCTCATGTTGTTCAAAATCCTTTGACTATTAATGTGTCACAGGCCCACATATAATTTTAAATCAGAAGAAATGCCTGGATTTGACTTGAATTATTCATCAAGACATTTCAACATTTTGAGAGCAATCAGTAAGTAGAAAAAAAAGGGCTCCACCAGCTCAAAACGAGGTTTCAGGCCACATCGTAAATTCCACCTACCATTCATTCTGCTAACACAGAGGGCTTCCTTTCAGAATATTTGGGGCAGAGGAGCATCTACAGCCTATGCGACCGACAGTGTGCATATACTGAAGACAGGACCCACTTGTTAACTAGCAATCCCGAGGGCACAGGGTTAACAAACAGGAACAGGGGGGACACTGGGAAGAATTCAACACTTCGGGTAGCGGGGGGGGGATCTGAACAGTTTGGTTTTTACACAAACTAGAGACCAGACTTCGCAGTAACACTGATCTAACACCGGCTTCAAACGTACACTTTGAACGTACTAATTCCTAACACGCACAGTGACAAGTGCCCGATGAACCGGGACGCTGTACAAGGAGGATTTCCTCCTATTTTTGGAGTCACATCGTTATGTGTCATGAATGGCGGCATCTAACTTTAAGAAACAGGCTTCGCTTGTAGCTGCAGATGGCATATCCCACTGCCCCAGCGCACACCAATCTCTGTTCGCACAGGCAGTATATTCCCAGTTAGGAGAAACCCCAAGTAAGACAACATATGCGGTTCCTCAACGAGACTTCCGGAAAAGGCTGGGCTGATATCCCAGAGAATGACCGGAAAAAGGTCCCAGCATCTCGGAGAACGGAAAAGACTGGGTCAGCTTCCCAGGTAGAACGGCTGGAAAAGACTGTGCTGTTATCCCAAAGAATGGCCAGAAAAGACTGTGACGTTATCCCAGAGAAAGGCCAGAGAAGACTGTGCCGTTATGCCAAAGAATGGCCAGAAAAGACTGTGACGTTATCCCAGAGAAAGGCCAGAAAAGACAGTGCCGTTATCACAGAGAAAGGCCAGAAAAGACTGGGTCAGCTTCCCACAGAGAACGGCCAAAAAATACTGTGCTGTTATCCCAAAGAATGGCCAGAAAAGACTGTGCTGTCATCCTGAAGAATGGCTGCAAAAGTGTGGTAGAGTCAATCGAAGCTCTTGCCCATCAGCACATCTGGTGCCCTCAGCGTGGCTCCACCGTGTGACCCTCAACCCAAACCCCCAAGACCAAACCCCCTCCCCATCAGTGATGACCCCAACACCACCATAATGGCTTCCCATCTGACAGGTGCAAGTGTCCTTTTGCACAATCGGTGTTGAGCTGCCAGCTGTAATGAGAGAGAAAAACTCAGCCCCCCAGGGTTTGATCTATAAGGATCACATGCCTTTAAAAACAAATTAAATAAATCTGAAGTTTATTATCACACAAGGACCTTAATCCTTCAAGTTCCCTGGTTCAATATTCCTGCACAGTCTATATTCTCTTGGTATTACCATGAGACTAAACTCTCAATACCGACAGCTCAGTCTGTTTTTTAAACCGGAAAGAGCTAGAGAAGGTCCCCAGCAGCACAGCCATGATGTTTCAGCAAATGTCATTTATGAGGAACCAGGCTAATTCAAAGGAGCTTGTCAGCCTCCCCCTCTAGCATCATGCCTCCAATCAGCTGAGAGCTTCAGAGATCCAGCACACCTGAAGCCAACAGTGGACAAAATGCCAAAAACCTGCACCCATCAGGACCCCCCAGCGGGAGTGGGAGCTCCGATGCAAAGGCTGAACTCCAGTGACTGCGGCAACACAGTCACATCTGCACATTCACAAAAGGACTATAGGCACTAAATGGGAGAGTGCGTGTGAACCCTCAGGGCCACACCCCCATAATGACAGACTGTGGCCGGCAAGACCATCCGAGGGCCGGGCGGGACGCAGGCTGACCTTTCGGAGAGTGCCGGGGAGGGGCTGCGTCACAGGGCTAATTCCTCTTGCAGCTAATGCACTGCGCCCAAGATCATTATCCATGAGTCCTAACGCTAGGAGACAGGCTCGCCACACCTGAACTGGCCGTGGAAGAAGATCTGCCCAATCTTCCGGAACTTTCCACCTTCTCACAAAAGCCTGACAGAAAACATACTCGCCGCTATATGTTGATTAACATAATAATAAAACATTTAAATTTGAATAATGGCCTTCAAGAGCCCAAAGATATTTATATTCGGTGAGAGGGAAAACAAAAGAGCACGGAGGGGCAGTAACGCAGGGATGAAAATAAGGAGACAATCGAAACAATTTAAGCTGACAGTAGTAAACAAGGCAATAAAGAAATAAATGAAACATGAGCCGCAGTGCAATAATGGAGGAGAAAATGTTTCAACGGTTAATAGAAAAACAGATAAAACAAGCAGATATAGGGGCTGTAAGAGTGGGGAAGACAGGGAATGCAGAGAGGTCACGGACAATAGGGCGGGAATGCAGGAGGGGGATAACGCTAACGATTCCTTCAGGGAGGATGCTGGGGATGCTGGGGAGCAGGAAGTGGCGGTATGGAGGGAATGGCCGTGTGCGCGAAAGGGATCGCCGAATGGTGCGCCACAGGCACTCTCTTGCGTGCTCACTGATCGTGACACAGTCTGCAGGAAGACGCCGATACATAACGTGGGCGTGGACAGCACTAATATACTTTCATGTGACAAACACGGCGCCGAAGCTCACACGGGGCGAGGCTGTGCCTGAACGCATCCTGCAGACCATGCACAGTTTCTCACTTTGACGAATCTCCCTGTCACTCCTACGACATCGATCGAGCTGCACAGCGATAACAGGGACCGCAGTGAACTCGGGACAGGGCTCCGTAAGAAGGCCGCTGAGATCCCGCCGCTCTCCAGGGTGCTGACTTGATTCTTCAGCTCACTGACTCCATCGAAGCCATTTCATCCTCCGCTTGCCTCAAGAGGTTCGCATATGTGTCAGCTGAGCCATAGAGAGAGCAGTGAGATGGGCAATTAAAAAAATAAAAACAATAAAACCTGCACAATTTGGCGAATACAATGACGCATCAAACTTTGGGCGCATGACGACCTGTGAGATTCACATCTCTTGGCTGAGCGATGCCAAAATGGCAGCAGGAATCTCAAGAGTGAACCTTTACTCTTGACACCTTGGGTTAGCGTGAGGTCTCTCGCTGCAGATAACTGCCCCAGGTGACGCCGGGTCACTGAGCCCCCAAGAATGCCTTACAGACACCACCCCCTTTCTCGGGGTCCTGTGTCTAAAGCGACCAGATCCCACCTCACTGTTCCCGGGTTACAGAAATGTAACAATACTAGCAAGAAGCGGAGAAACGCCAGATTAGATACAGACGACGAAGATCACGGTGCTCCAGGATTCACGCGGCTGGATCACACCGATGGAATATGCACGTAGTGAAACAGGCCAAACGAGATGCGGCAAATGCACAGAGCTGCCGCAGTATCCCTCTCACTCGGCCGTCGCCGCGACGATGACCGCTGCAGGCTGTCACGGGCTGAACCGGGCGGCTGGCCAGTCGAATCAATACTGTCACACATATGGCTGCCAGCACCTCCCAGGAGTCACGGAATTGGGGAGGGGGGGCACACATGGTATCAGGTGCAACACTGGGACGCGGCCTTGCTGGC
This sequence comes from Mormyrops attenuatus, assembly GCA_026777985.1. Lineage (NCBI taxonomy): Eukaryota > Metazoa > Chordata > Actinopteri > Osteoglossiformes > Mormyridae > Mormyrops > Mormyrops attenuatus. Next base: position 20,557,297 of record JAODKC010000049.1, on the reverse strand, counting down.
GGAGATGGCAGGGATGGAGTGACAGGCAAGCTGAGTGTGGGTGACACCGTTTTCCCTTCTCTGTTATTTTTTGCCCATTTCCACTTCGGGGACCAATTTACTGCTCATTTCCCACCTAGTATCAGGAAACATAACGAAAAAAACCCCACTTTTAAGAGACTTAAAAACTTATGAACTGTCTAATGACAGTAATTATATGCAATTTACAATGGAACTGAAGTCATTTTAAAATTATTTATATCTCTGTGGGCACTTTTCCACTGCTCCAGGTACTGTACATTAGGTACTTCAAGGTAGCAAAAACAACAGCACTTCAAGGTGTTGGTTTTCCACTGGTGTAAAAACCGGCGCTGAATGACATCACGACGCGAGGCGGGGTATTTTGTGCTGGATTTGAAAAATCTCCACAGTATATTATAGGACTAGACAATGTGCAATATTAATACCAACATCGCATGTTATGCACATGCAATTCTCATATCACAAGGACCGCGATAGCCAGCTGGGTTGAGATCAGACTTTTTCCATACGTACATACTGCCCAGACATTTTAGCGCCCCCAGCTGGTTTGGTACTTTGGATACTGGAACTTTTGGTTACTCCATCGGAAGTTAAAGGAAAGGGGAAAGTACTGAAAGTGGAAAAGTATCCTTAGAGGTAGTTCCAGGTTCGAATCTCACATCCATAGCCTGTGTATGAGGGGTTTGTGTGGGCACTCCAGGTTCCTCTTGCAGTCCAAACACATCAATCGGTGACTTTAAATTGTCCGTAATTCGTAACTATGTACACACCCAGTGATGTGCTAGACAAGCACACAAAAGACAGAAGCATTTACCTTCTATCACAAGGGTGCTCATTCAATCCTGAAATACATGGTTAAAATTTTCACAATGCTGCAGACCAGGATGAGGCAAAGCTGAAATGGCAATAAAACGAAAATGTCAAGACTGAATACTGCAATAACCGGGGAACGGCAAACAGACTAAAGCCGTGGAAACCATGGGACCCGACGAGCCAGAAAGTGAGTCGGCCAGGGGTTCGAGAGGTCACGCTATTCTTGCTGTTTGCACAGCCTTATTGCACGAGGTCCCAGAGAATCACGTGTGTGGGAAATTTCACTTGGAATTTACAGGCCAATACCACAAGACCTAGCAGATGTGGAGAATCAGGGCAAAAAGCACAGAATCAGGAGTTCAGGAGGTTAGCCCAGACACTCAATTAATAGACTTGAGAAGCCAGATTTAACAATGCTTTTAAAAGAGGCAGCAGTCGGAACTCCTCTGTCTAATGTTAACAATGTTCCACAGTTTTTTACTTCGAAAGAGGAATCTCATTTTGGGCACAAACAAAAACAGCGGCGAAGCAGACGGACTCCAGGATGTACCTCCTCCTTCCAGTAAAAGGTAAGGGGGTGTGGGTGCTGATGAGAACCTGAAAAATGGATTAATAACCCTTACCCACAATGCAGCAGAGCCAGCCGTCAGTTCAATTCCCATCCTTCAAGGTGTTTGTGGATCGGAGCCTGGAGCCTCCTAACAACACGACGCCGACCGAGTCTGATATGAAGAGCCCCCGAGAGGCCGGGTGAATTTCATTACTGCCTCCTCAAAGGTTCACAATCGTGTCCTGACTGCTGTTGGCTACATGGTTCCTCTCGCCAGGAAATAAAGCGACAGTGTGTGTCTGACAGGGGAAGAGAGACCACACATATGAAACTTCTTTATAGCCAGAGGGAGGTTCTTTAAGGGCCAGGCTAAGCTTTCATTTTATTTTAGTTTTTTTGCCTGTTTTTGACAAATAGTGCGCTTTATCTGATGAACAGAGCTATGCAGGGAGAGTTATGTAAGCTCTGTGATGTTGTCTGTCTGACATGTGAGAGACACAGAGGAGAGATGAGGCTTATCCGGCAGCTGCGGTCAGCCGCCTGTCCATCCCGGGAGCAAGACGTGGGTCGGGACCCCTTCCCCAGGGGCGGGGGGGGGGGGGGGGGGGGGGGGGGGGGGGGGGGGGGGGGGGGGGGGGGGGGGGGGGGGGGGGGG
>JAODKC010000049.1:20514695-20544313 GCA_026777985.1 Mormyrops attenuatus | reverse complement strand
AATGCTGCATACAGCTAAATATGGGCACTAAATAAGCAGGCCTGTGTAGAGTCGGTACTGAAAAGGGTTCGTACATCACAACTGACAATTAAGACGAGCAGAAAAACACAGCAGCATCACAATCTAGAGCCCTGGAGATCCGGAACCCAAGAGATCCACTGCAGCACTTTTGCAGGGGGTGCTTTGGAAGCTTAAGGGGGGATGTGAAACTGCAGAGAGTGCAGGAACGCGAGGATTCTCCTGTTGTAGGAGATATGGATGGGCCTAAACGATTCAGTTCAAGACATACTGACCTAGAAGAATCAGAAAGAGGACCATGGCCCTTAGGAACGCTCCTAAGGGACCCCTGCGACTACGCCATGCTCGAAGAAGGACCGTGACCCCAAGGGACCCCGCGATTATGTCATACTCGAAGAAGGACCGTGACCGCAAGGGACCCCGCGATTATGTCATACTCGAAGAAGGACCGTAACCGCAAGGGACCCTGCGATTATGTCATACTCAAAGAATGACCGTGACCCCAAGGGAACCCACGACTACGCCATGCTCGAAGAATGACCGTGACCCCAAGGGACCCCGCGACTACGCCATGCTCGAAGAATGACCGTGACCCCAAGGGACCCCGCAACTACATCATACTCGAAGAAGGACCGTGACCCCAAGGGACCCCACGACTACGCCATGCTTAAAGAAGGACTGTGACCACAAGGGACCCCTGTGACTATGCCGTGCTCGAAGAAGGGCCGTGACCATGTCATAATCAAAGAAGGACCGTGACCCCAAGGGACCCTGTAACTACGCCATGCTCAAAGAAGGACCGTGACCCCAAGGGACCCCGTAACTACGCCATGCTCGAAGAAGGGCCGTGACCCCAAGGGACCCCGAGACTGTGTCATACTCGAAGAAGGACCATGACCCCAAGAGACCCCGTGACTACGCCATGCTTGAAGAAGGACCGTGACCCCAAGGGACCCTGCTATGGCATCCTGTGACTACAGCGTATGCAAATGAGGACCAGGGCCATAAGGGACCCCCATGGCTACACCATACCTGAAGGGGGACTGTAGCCCCAGGACGCCGCTCTAAAGGAACAAGTAGCTATGCTGTACCTGAAATAGGACTGCAGCCCTAAGGGCCCCCCCTAAAGCACCCCCACGGGTACACTGGTACACTGCATCTGAAGGAGGACCAAAACCTCAACGGACCAGTCTAAGGGACCCCCAAGGCCACACTGCATCTAAAAGAGGATCACAACCCAAGTTGCCCCCCTTAATGGACCCCCACAATTATGCTGTACCTGAAGGAGGACTGTGCCACATGCAGGGGCAGCGGCAGAGGGGCTACAGAGGTATTCTGGAAGGAGAGCGGCCGTGACGGCTGCAGGCCCCTCCGGATGAGCTTCCCCGTCACAGGGTCATACGTCCGCAGCTCTGGGGCCGGCGCTGGCTTGGGCTGGGGTGGCACTGGCTGGAGCGAGGCCGAGTGGAGCCTGCCCTGGGCATCGGGAAAGGGGGCCGGACTGCTGCTCCTGAGCACCGAAAGGCAATATTACAACAGTAAGCATTAATAATGACGACTCAGAAGGTCATTCAGGTCAATCAAGTCATTATGTCATCAGGGTTACGCTCAGTATTAAAGGCATGGAATTAAAGGTGGGACATATTAAAATTGAGGTGATCTATAATTAATACTAGCATGTGCCAGTAATAGCACAGTGAACGTCTAGTGCAGTGTTTCCCAACCCGGACATCAGGCATCCACAGGCAGTCCACGTGTTTGCTCTTTTCCAGCTCCCTACTGGCAAGGAACACTGCCTGTGCACTGCCTGTGAGCCCCCGAGGATCAGACTGGGAAACACTGGTCTAGAGAAAAACTCAGTCAGGCAGTGCTGCGTACTCGCAGCTAGGGGGCGCCCTCTCACCTCTGCACCCTGGTGTAGTCATCCTTCAGTGGGAAGAGCTGCTCCTCTACCCGCTCCCAGCGCTCTAGGCAGGCCCACAGCCAGTCGGGGTTCACCACGTGCAGATGCTGACACCCCTGGGCCTGGCGCACCTTCTCCGTGCCTGCAGGGTACGTGGTGGGGGGGGGGGTCAGGCAAAAACAGTCAGACACTCATTCCTACAATCTGACTAAACTAGTGTTTCTCAAGCCAGTCTCCAGTGACTGGCAGACAGTCCATGAACATAAGAACATAAGAAATTTACAAACGAGAGGAGGCCATTCGGCCCATCAGGCTCGTTTGGGGAGAACCTAACTAATAGCTCAGAGTTGTTAAAATCTTATCTAGCTCTGATTTAAAGGAACCCAGGGTTTTAGCTTGCACTACACTAGCAGGAAGACTATTCCATACTCCAACTAAACGCTGTGTGAAGAAGTGCTTCCTCAAGTGCTCTCGCTCCCTCCCAGCTCCCAGCTATAGAGTCCACATCTTTGCTCTCTCCCAGCTCTCTACAGAGCGTACCTAAGGACCAGGCTGAGAAACACTGCACTAAATGGAAGGCAGCAGAAGCGAGAGGAAGATGTACTGAAGATCTATGCAGAGAGGCGATGTACGAAGCAGGTGCTGTTCACATGCTCTGCTCCCCAAATGCTGAGTCAGTGTCCTCGGCGCACACAGGCGGCTGCGTGAAAAAGGCCACCGCGTCAACAGCGGCAAATGAAGGGCACAGCTGTAGACCTGAGCTTGCACTCTGGGTATATTTTTACATTTTTATTTATCTAGCAGACACTTTTAACAAAAGCAGCAGACAACTGAGACAGCAGGGTCAGACAGTCCCTGGGGCAATCGGAGATTAAGGGCCTCGCTCAAGGGCCCGACGATGACATCATTCTGCCGACCCTGGGACTTACACTGATGACCTTCTGCTCCTGGGCACAGCATCTTAACTGGCAGAGCTACACATCTCTTTCCCTAATGCCTTGACCCCCCTCCCTGAAACAGGAATGAGGAACCGCAGGAAGGACAGGGCCCAAATCAGAATCAAAACCGCGTGCCAAAGGCCAGAGGCCACACCCCTCAATCCGCTGCGTCACTTCTGCAGTATTTTAGACCTCTTGATTTCCCAGAGACTTTTTATAAACATTAATAGCTCCTGCTTACAGGAAATAAAATGATACCCCAAAAGGCTTCAAAGGCAGCATTTAAAGAAACAGGGCCACCTTGCCCTACAAACGCAGGTTCGATCGATGTCACCTAGCCTCACGTGGACGGACACATACACACACACACACGATCACTCTTTGCCTGGGCATGTTGAAAAGGGCATGAAGGACATAAGCATCAGCTTGTGCCTGCCACGGCCCAGGGCCCTGACACTCACAAGTGATATCTGATACAGATTCTTGGGACCGTCTGTGACTTTAAAGGTCAGAACGTCAAGGAGATGAAACCAGGGTCAGCCAGCAATCTGGATAACATCACCACGAAGGCTCAACTGGGAGCTAGAGACGTCACAAGTCCCAGGTCAACAGCCCTGCATCAATATATACACAAAAGCACAGCGGGCTCGGAGGACACCATGCAGACTATCCAGTGTTGTTTACAAATAGCGCCCCCTTGTGTTTACATACCTCAACTATGCCTGTCAATTCATCTTCAGAAATGAGCCACTAAGACAAACATATCCGGCAACAATGATCAAACTGGAAACCTTTCCGGATTGCTCCAAAGCTAGCATCAGAATCATCGCAAATGTACAGCTTCCATCACAGCCCTGTTTCCATCTTCCATGAAGGAACACGAAAGGAGAGCTTTCAGCTTGGACCCCTTTACCGGAAGATGACCTCTCCAGCCAATCATGCCCCACATTAAGCTAACTGGATTTCACTGTCAGGAGGCCTTTTTGGTACCTCCCACGCCAGCTCTGAGAAGCACCCTTGCTTCCGCGGCCATGGGAAACTGCCTCCAGCCAATCGGAATCTAGACCAACCTGAGCTCAGAATGAAAGAATTTGGCATTCAAGAAAGACCTTAACGATGGCTTCTGAAGATTTTGCATTTACGTTTTTAGTGACTCAGCAGCTATTTTTATTCAAACAGGTACATTTGAAGGTCAGCTGGTCCCTGGAGTAACTAGCGGTTAAGGGCTTTGCTTAAAAACTTAACGGTGAAATGAGTCTGCCAACCATGGGATTTGAACCAGCAACCTCTGGATCACAGGCACAGCCACACACTCCAGCCCCTCCCCCAGAAACACACTTGCGGAAACCGCAAAGCACTCAGCACTGATGTGACTGGCGCCCTCTACTGGCAGACGTAAGAAATGACGATTTGTAGTCGTTATCCCGTCAGCACCCTTATGGCAGCTCCCTAATAAACACTGTAACAAACAGCTAACGAGCCAAATCAAAAAAAAAAAAAGAAAAGAATAAAAACAAGCGAAATATTACATTAATAGTTTCTTATTCACCATGGACTCCACTTGGCTTGGACTCATCATCATCATCATCATAACCGAGCTGGATCAATAATGCTGCGAAGAGTAAAACTCTGCATAAAAGACGTTTCCACATGAAACAGATTTATAAATCTTTATTGGTTTTAAATATTATATATGCATTCGTAACAATGGTAACTTGAAAGAGCTGTATGCTGGAATCATAAATTTATGGTTATAAATAACTAATGTAGAACAATTATGAAACGAACGACCTAGGATTTATAACTGCATGTACAATGTATAAGTATTATGAAATAAATGGCAATCAGACAGACATTAAGAACAATCAGCGGTAACAAGGGCACCGGTTCTCTTTTCCAGACAGCTGGGGAATTTCACAACTTGTAAAGAAGCTTTGAAAACGGTAACCTTCCCAGAATGATGGAAGGAGACCCACAGGACTCGTCTGCCACCTGTGCATCTCTGCGCATCCTCCGGTGTTTACAGCACATGCCCTTTACGGGGTCTTATCGCTAAACGGGGCTGATGAGCCCACCTGATTCGCCGCCTCGTTACGACATCGTTACCCACATCACCCGCTTACATAACCTGACAGACAGCTTCCCAGAATGACAATTCACTGGCACTTCAACAAAACGTGGATGATGTGAACTTCAGATCAACCCCAGAATAAAATTACAACTGTGTAACTGACAGGTCCCATCATCTGGGAGAGAGATTCTGGTGCAAACCGAACCTTCTGTGCCAGCAGAGGGCTCCAGTGAACCAATCCTGTGAACCACTGTGCACACAAGGCAGAAAACACCCAGGGTGTGAGGCCAACCCATCACATGGCAGAGTACAACTGACTTAGCTGCATAATTCTGGACTTCAAAAGGAAACAGAAATAATCAGAGGAAACCAAGATGAACAGCATGCACACACTGCTGCAGTACAGCCAGTCAAATGCTATATTTTATTTAAAGAAAGTTTGTCTATTGCGATTTTAATTACGTTATAGCTTATACAGCTACACTGCATAAACTGACCATGGACCAAGCATGAGAAATGTTTAAGTATAATGATCAGAAATAGCTGAAATCACGAGAAAGACAACAGAGAGAACCAATACCAGACTGGATGTTACAGATACCGATTTGGAAGGACGAAGCATGAATGGGTACGAGGCAGGATTATCCAGCACATTCCGCGGTCGCAAGGGGGCTCACCAGCTCGGGCTGCGATGAGGTGTGTCGTCTGGTTCACATCTTTGGGGTTCAGGACCAGGCTCTTATGGATTCGGGCCCCCAGCGCCTTGGCATGGTAGCACTCACGCGTCCGCTCCATGGGGTAGTTGGTCGGGTACAGGCCGCTGAATGCGATGGCCATCCCAGCCAAGGACTTGCTCTTGAGCTCGGGGACGATCTTGCGGATGTCAGGCATCTCCTCGCTCCCCTGCTTCAGGAAGGCCTCGTAGCGGGCGTAGTACTCGCTGTGGATGCGGGTCAGGACCTCCTCCAGGTAGATCAGGTGGTCGTCCTGGTCCAGGTCAGGCTCCTCCGTCTCGTCATCTTCGTCGGCACTCTGGTCCTCCTCCTGCTCCTCGCCGACGGTCACGCCGGACTGCTCGCTGTTCTGAGACTCCGTTTCCGCCTCCTTCCCGTCGGGGCAGCCATTGTCCAGATCCTGGAGACCCTCCTGCTGAGGAGGGACCAGTGACAGACCGGCATCCCCCTGCCCAAAGTCCCCAGCAGCCAGGTTCACCCCTCCGGCACTGGGGTCCTTTTCCCCGCCCTGCACCCCCTCGTCCTCACTCCCAGAGGGTGATGGTTTCCCTAGGCCCTGCTCGCTCTCGCTATCGCTGGAGAGCTCAAAGTCCAAATCATTGTTAGTCCTTTCTGTGACACCCTTGCCCCTGGCAGGGATGGCCGGCGTCACCCCCACACTGTCAGCTGGCTCCGTCACGTCTGCGGCGTCGCCTCCTTGTGAGGCACCTGCCACAGGCCCTGCCCCCTCCTCAGCAACAGGAGTCCGCTCGCCGACTATTTCCGGAGACCCGGAAGCATTATCCCCAGCAGCCCGGTCCTCTGGCTCGGCCGGGCCCCGTCCAGTGGGCCGCTCTCTGCACCGTTTTCGGACGCCATTGCTCTTCTCCTCCTTATTGGCCAGCGGCGTGAGCTCGGCGCCCTCCGTCGGCCTGCCCACGTGATTGGCTGTGAGAAGACGACACGGTTAGCTTGTGGAACCCCAGGTCATGTGACCAGTTTGGGCAAGTTGGACACATAGCGTGAGATTTTCAACCCTTTTGATAGGAAAACTTTGATTTCTGCGCTCAAATACAGCGTCTACACAGAAATGATCCAGGATCTGATCTTTACAATATGATCAGAGATGCAGAGGTGCCCCCTATAGGAGCTGAGGCTACTTGCAGGCATGTCGATTGACAGGCTAAATCAATAAAGTAATGTCTACAAACCACAGACCAGCCTGCGCCCTTAACCTCTGCTCTGCTGGTGCCTCACACCAGAACGGGCCGCACTGACTGACAGAAACACCTCCCTAAAAATACCACCGCGGAAGGAAAGGGCCACTTTCTATAAAAACCGCAATAACAGCAGGCCGGCTCACGCCCCCCTCCCCTGACTAAGCGCACAGAGGTGGTACACACCGTTTCCTGTGAGGCACCGGCAGCCGGGGGCTGTCAGCTCATTATACGGCCATCTGCTTACGGCCCGCCCCCTTCTCGCCCACCCCAACCCCCTTGGCGGTGATGACACTGCGCATGCGGGTCCCGTCACCCTGCATCAGGGTAATAGCAGTTACTGGGCCACTCATGTATACGGATCTGGGAAGTGTGGAAATCCTGCCGGAACAAGGTCGGGGAAGAGCGGGCCGAGTCTCATGACAGTGACATGACCCATTAAGGCGACAGTAGTTTCCCACAGACTTGTGTATCATGCAAGTATGGCACAAGCGTAACGCGAGTACGGCGCGAGCGTGACGTGAGCATGACGCGAGCATGATACTCCACGCTTGCACAGAGCTCACTCTGCGGCATAAGAGCATCCTAATAGCACAACTTAATCCAGGGTGCCAGTGTTGGGCGAATGGCTCTCGCCATTATCCCCTATCCAAAAAGTGCACTGCTCTGAAGTGCTGCATCAGAATCCACCATGATCTCCGGCCGTCCTACAAGAACATCCCCTCATCTTGCCAGTCAACATTTTTGGAACCTTTAAGGCAGTGTTTCTTAACCCAGTCCTCGTGGGCCCCCAGACAGTCCACAGTGCTGCTCCCGTCCAGCTCACCTGAACCAAGCCACCAAGAACATCCTGTAAATCCCTGCCATGCCAGGTACTGCTCAAACTCCCGAAGCACACTCTCCCACCAGCCGATCCTAAACCCCATCCGATCCTCCATTTCCCGACACAGAACATAGCGGCCCTCCTGATCATGTGATGTGGCAAACGGAGACGTGCGTGCGGAGGAGTTCCCATACCTCTTTTCAGTTGAGCTTCCCTGGAGCCGGGAGGAGCGTTTATGTCACCTGTCCCTTGGAAATAAGTGTACTTCTTCACCGTGATGAGGTTGGGCGCGAATTTCCACACATCCTCGCGGTCATCAATGATACAGACCATGGAGTCTCCACAGGGAAACAGATTCCTGTTTAAAAACAACAACAAAAGCAAAAACTAATCTATAATCTGTTTTTATTCCCCCCAACACAAATACTAGCATCTAGGGACATGGGGGGGGGGGGTTCTCCATTTTGGAGGTCTAGGGCCATCAGAGAGATGGAGAGGGGCACTCCAGCACTGGATGAAGCAGCAAGAAAATGGCCTAGATTAAAGAATCCCATTAATTCCTTCTGCGACTAAAATATCTCCTATTATTAGCCTCTGGAGGCTGGTCAGTGCTGAATTTTGATTTTCCTTCATACGAGGTGGGGGGAGGGATTTAGATGTAAATGCGAAGCAGAGTTCTACACCCATGAATCTCAACCGAGAATGACAGGAAAGGACAGCATCAGAGAGTATGTGCTATCGGTCAATGCGGGGGAAAATCATCTGACTGCATCAACATTCTGAGCAAAATAAAGGCTTTGGGCAGGCCAAATGGGCGACTACACTGTAGTGCAAAAAAAAGTGTAAAAACACTCAATAAGGGCCAAAACTTCATAACCAGAGATGCAGTATAAAGGTTAAAATGAATGGTAATATCTTTCCATAACAGCTTAAACGTATAAATATTTTATGTGCATTTGCGCTGTTACGACAAGAAATTGCCACGTGTATACGCCAAATGTGTACTTGTGTACCAGTTATGTGCATCCCTGCTCATAACCTAAGTAACAATGGTGGACAGTCAGGAAAATTAGTCACGAGGGGCAAAACACAGTGGTGAGGTGGGGGCAAAACACAGTGGTGAGGTGGGGGCAAAACACAGTGGTGAGGTGGGGGGCACCTGAGGTTCCCCGTCTTGGAGAAGGGGTCGATGCACTCATCCCTCGAAAGAATCCGGTGGGAAAAAAGCTTCTTTTCGGGATCCAAAAAGCCTGCAGGAAACAGGAGAGAAGGAAAGAGCTTTTAGAGGCTGGTTCAGGGAGAGGGGGAATGAGGGCCGTCCCTAAAAGGGGTAAATCACCAAACGCAACAGCCACATCTCTCACGTGAGCCAAATCGCATTTGTTCATGGGGAAGGGGCCTTTTTCCCCCAAACCTACTTTCCCCCATGGTTTATGTGGCAGCACACTTATCGACTCTCTTACTTGGCGAAATTCGCTTTCAGAGAATTCAAACTCGAGACTCACGCAAGTGTGTTTATCACTCAGAGTCATTCCAGAATGTTCATCTGCGGCAGAACAGAAGGCCAGCCTCAGCCCTACTCAAAAAAAGCACCTGTCCCCTGTTAGATGGGGCTCTAAATAACACATTTTAGCTATGGTGCTTTGTATTGCTCCATAATTCGAGATACATACAAAATCGGAAAGGCAGTACCGTACTCTCAGCACAAGACCTTAATTAAAGGAGGCTCGGAATCTTCATGAAAAATCACTTGAAATAAACAATCCAATAGATTTCCTACTTGAATTTTGTACAACAGAGACATTTGTTATTGTTGTGCATATACGCCCCTAACCACTGGCACGCTGCCTGCCCCCTGATCCAATGGAAAGCATGAAAAATGAGTGCAATGGTGCCACCTAGTGGCAGTCGAAGTAAATAATCACATACCCTTACAAGTTAGTAATAAAGTACAGAGGTACCTTGACTTACGAGTGTCCCAACTAACGAGTTTTTCGAGATATGAGCCGTCTCTCAGCCAATTTTTTGCTTTGAGTTGAGAGCTAAAATTCAGGTAACGAGCCAGCTTCAGATAGCCCAGCTTCAGATAGCCCAGCTTCAGATAGCCCACCGCTAGTTGACGCAGTGAACGCCGAAACATCCGCCCAGCATCCCGGGTCTCACTCGTTCACTTTAAGCGGTTAGCTCGCAGTGGAAGTATCAAACTGAAATTAAAGAAAGAAATTATCGAAAAACATGACCAAAGTGTGCGTGTGGTCGACTTGGCGACGCAGTACGAGCGTAGCGCTTCTACAATCTGCACCTTACTGAAGCAGAAGGAGTCAATAAACGCTATAACGCCAGCCAAGGGCGGTAAAATGTTTTCTAAACAGCGGACATTTTTCTTATTTAAAAACATGTAACGAAAAAATGCGGTGTTTTTGGGGGGTCCGGAACTGATTAATGGCATTTCAATTCATTTCAATGGGGAAAATTAATTTGACATACTCCGTCACGGAACAAATTAAACTCGTAAGTCAAGGTACCACCGTAATGAAATAAATCAATTTTACTACAGGCAGTCCCCAGGTTAAGAATGTCCAAGTTAGGGACAACTCGAGCTCATGAACAAACTGCCACAAAGCCTGTATATAAAAAATAAAGACTAGGGATGGGCCGATCCACATTTTTTCAGTTCCTATCCGATTCCAATACACAACTACCGATACAGATACAAGAGCTCTTTTTTAATATTTTAATTAGTGCAGTCAAACAATTTTTAATCAGATTAATCACAGGGTTGCTGTGGATTAATTTAGATTAGTCATCATTAAATATCATTCATTTTTCATCTATATTAATCGCATTTCATTTTGCATGAGCAAACAGACTCAAGAAAAAAGGGAATATATATGCACTTAACATGTTTATTGAAGATCTTGAACACTCATGTAATGAAATCCAATTCTAGCCCGGTTAACTGCCATTGTTAATATCAGTTGATAACACATTACGCGCGGTGCTTTAGGTATAAAACTCCGTAGCAACACGTCCACAGATAAGTTGGGCGGTATAGTCTGTGTGACCGATTTAATGAGCCACAAATGAGAAGCAGTGCAGTATAAAACTACAACTTTCCCTTCTGTTGATAAAGGGCGCAGACATCTTGGATTCTGAACTCGGGATCCCTGTGTGCTGTTTCTCCCATCTCGAGAAACGGGAGCGCGCATGCCGTCACTTACGGCTTCAAAACTCGTAATCTGACTCGGAATACGAATTCCGAGGGCAAATGGAACCAAAACTGCCCGAAATGCGTTGACAGAGACATTTCAGGGATTTTGAGTCATTTTGCGCTGCAGATGGGTTAGTTGCGTTAAAAATTTTAATCAGATTAATCATTATGATGGATTAATCCGTGTTAACCAGTTAATTTTGACAGCCCTAATTTTAATATAATAAATGTATATATATACTTTATATATTAATGTTTTTAGTGAATACAAATGAAAAAATGTATGCCAAAAAATCTTTAATTAAGCTACTAGAAACATATCATACAGTTACACCCCATTGGTACGTCTTGTTTTAAGCATCAATTTGAATATCTTCCAAGAGATTGTACGCAACTGGCGAATGCTTAAAATGCCCCACAATTTTTCTCACACTGGGAGCATCGTTACTTACACTTCCTTGCCATAGAAACCGTTTGTGTATCACGAGCTGTAGCGAGTGCGCAAAACAGCCCAAGCTAGCGACTCCCAAATCACTCACTGCTTTTTTCATATTACTTGTGTTGTCAGGCACAATCGCGTGCGCTTTGTTCAGTGGGATTTTCCACTAAACGCTGCTTCCACCTCTCAAAACTTTGTTTTTGCAAAGACTGCAAATCACTGTGCTACTAGTTGTTGTTAAAAGCACTATCTTTTTACAGACAAAACTAAATAGGTACATGGATCAGTCACATATGGCTGATACCTCAGCCATCTAACAGGTATGGATTGATGCCGATCTTAATATCGGATGCTGCACCTCTGATAAAAATACATAAATAAAAAAATGCGGGTTAAATACAATGGACTGTAATAATTAACACAAGCACTATTTGTGACGCTCATGAAAACATTGCATGGCTTCATTAGCTTGTTGTCTCGAGGTACAGAACATTACCATATGTAGTTACTATTATTATTACTCTATAACTATTATTATCACATACTGTGTTATTTTTCCGAATTACCTAAAAATTCAACTTAAAGACAGACACAGGAACCTGGGGACTACCTGTACTGAACAAAATTCAAGTTCAGGTCATAATAACTTTCCCCTTTTTTACATCATTCAGATGGGTCCCAACAACAAATTCATCAGTGTGAAGGAAGAACATAAACAACAGTTTCCAGGCTAAGCTCATCAGAATCCCCCCTACAGATATCAGCACCCCCGAGTCACAGGAGTCATTTATCACCACCAGCTGGGTTTTCTCCTTAGAACTTCCCTTATATTTTGCCGTAATTTAAACATCATTAATATATGTTTAGTTCCTCTGTGTTCTTCCCCTGAGGTGACGCAAAGACAAACATTACAAACAGAACCCATTCATTCAAAGACACTACTGTAATGTGGAGGAGGTTCACACACACACACACACACACACACACACACACACACACGGACACAAAATCACTATGGGCAATTCTGACACGGCATGTCTTCGGACTGTGATAGGAATCCCTCAGGACATGAAGGGAACATGCAAACTACACATGCAGTGAGCAGGGATGAGATTCAAGCCTACTATGCCAACAGGACGGCTTCTGAACAGACTGAAGACTGAACAATGACCGAAGAGACAAGCGGCGATATCAGCCCCAGAGAGCCGCCCCCTTCGGCCCGCTCGCCTACCTGCGATGGTGTGTGCATAGAGCCGGCTGCCGAAGGTGAAGACGTGCAGCTCGTACAACCTGGCAATCTTCTCCAGGAATTCACGGCAGTGGGGCCGAAGCCGCGTGTGTAGCATGGGCTCACCACGGCCCAGCTGGAAGTGCAGGATGCCCTGGGGACAAAGGGTCGCCCTCTTTACAGCTCTGCCCAAACAGCCCCCACCATTACACGTGCGGGGGGGCCTGCTGCTGGGAGTACCATTGACGGCAACCGCACCATGAGCTCGCCAACACAGGTAACAGTCAGTTTAAAGTTTAAAGTGCAACTAGCAAATGGCTCAGAGGGCTAAGCCTCTGTGCCTGTGATCAGAAGGTCGCCGGTTTGAGCCCGGCCTCAGCGCAAGGCCCCATTCGCGGCCAACTTGCTCTCACCTACTGAGCGCAAGTTGGGGGAGGCGTAAAGAGAATTTCCCCACAGGGATCAATAAAGTTTCAATTATTATTATTACAACAAAACGGTCACCTACCAGTCACCACAAAAGGCTTAATTGATGATACAGAGGGGAATTCTTGGAGCAGTGCTTCTGACCAGTGTTTGGGCACTTTCCCACTGATACCGGGAAACAAATTTCTATCTGAAAAACTTTAAACTTCTCACAATCATCCAGATTCAGATGAGTTGCCCTTTGACTCACCTGGCTGGCAACTGCCCAGCAACATTGCTCAAAAAGTTGCCCTGTGTATCATCACTTTAACACCTTAAAATGACACCAAATTCACTTTTACAGAAAATGGGCACCTAACAGTATAACCCTTTCCCCAATATCGCTGTTTTCTGGCAATGGAGGGCATGGCCTGACGTGCCACACCGGAGACCCCACACCCTAGGCTTCATTTCACCTTGCTGGACATGCGCTGGTAGTGCTGCTCTGTGGTGTGGATGAGTGTCTGGTCCAGGTCCACCATGAGCACCAGTTTCCGGTTCCTATGCAGCCGCTGCTGGTCTTCCCGGCCCAGCTGCTCCGCTTGCTATCAGGGGGATGAGAGCACGGGCGTAGCAAACTGATCAGGGAACAGTTCTGCACACCGCAGCGCACAGAGTAGAAGGGTTACCAGACGTTGCATCAGAGATCTCACCTCTGAGCTGACCATCAGCTCTGGGACGCTGTGCACCATGGAGACGGTAGCCGTGGAGATGGGCACCTGCGGCTTGCCATTCTTGTTCTGCAGTCTGGAAGAGGAAATAAAAATGAATCCCAGTTGGAATCCGTGCGAAACGCTGTTACTTGTAGCAATTAATTGAAATGTAATAAGTCTGTGCACGTGTGCTTGTGCACGCACATGCTGCACTCACTGCGTAAGATCCTGGCCGCACTCGGCACACAGGCCTTTCATCACGATGGGGTGGCTGCACTCTTCTATCCGGACCAACACGCTCCTGGCACAGAACACAGCTTTACACATCAAGCCCAAAGTCTCGCCTCTCAAACAGAATACATCGGCACAAACAGCAAAGTTTGAAATGATCACTGTTCTGACACAGAAAAGCATTTTCAGACTGTTTGAATTATAAACACACAGACACTGCCATCTGCTGTTAGTGAGCTGTATTACTAGGCAATCTTAAAAAGCAAAGAGGAAAAAACAATGGAAAATGCAGTTTTCATTAATAACTCCTTAATGCCACAAAACCACTTTCATTGCTAGAATCAGGATCTAAATGGCCCATCCCCCTCGACAGAGGGTTTGGGAAAGTCTTTAATACCACATGAATCAGCTATTTCTCTCCCATTTTATGATTAGATTGAACAGTGCAGAAAAACAGTTGGATGCATTTAATCTTGTCCCATTTAATAACCCCTTTTACACAATATTTACCATTGGCAACGAAAACACATTTTATTTCCAGTGCAAAAACTTACTTATCACGTAGAACACATTAATCATGCATTTGGACAAAAACATATTTGCGTTTCTTTCTTTAATTAAAGGGCAATTTAATAAAAATGGTCTGGAGAACATTGCATTGCCAGTTTAGGTGGGCGTGGTCGTTTTCTGCTGCTGCTTTACACCCAGAGCCGCACTCTCTACTTTAAAAGAGACACCAGCACGTCCTGAAAAAGATGAGGACTTCATTATAAATGCCCTGTTCTTTCAAATGAAACCTGGCGCAGCGATTTGTCACTGAATGATGGCATTTAGAAAGGGGAAAAAAACACTTAGCACGTTAAAAAGAAACACCCTGACTTCTATTTTACTTAGTTTTTAACAAACCTAGTATTTAACAAAAATAAAATCCATTTACTAATACCCAGAGGCTCTCAGTAACAGAATTACCAACGCACTCTGGTAACCTGTTGAGTGTCATTTCAAAATTTTCATTCCTTCTTGTTAAAAGTCAAGGCGCAACAGGCATGCAATGCAGTAAGGATGGTTTTTAATCACAGAGAGGTGGCGGGGGCGGGAGTTCAATTCTGCCCAGGAGTGTTAAATTATTATTAAAACAATGTAAGGATTATAATTCCATGTAGCCAGTCCATTTGCATTAAAAGCATGCCGCATATGTGCGGCACTGTAAAACCCGTCACCTTACTGGTCCCCGTACCGAATGCCACATCCTCTTCTGGAGAACTGGTCTTAAGCCTTTAGCTACAGCGGGGCAGAACAGTTACGTTTGGAATATATATCAACACTAACAGCCAAGACTAAAATAAAAATGACCACCCACACACCTAAAAGTGTGTCCAACACAAGAATACGCATATAACACACCCCACATAATTTTATGAATTATATTACTACCAAAAGAAAACCTAGAATGTAAATACCTGATACACTGTACTTTCCTCCTCCTATATTCTACACCAGCCCGTTTTAATCACTACTTATCCCAGGATGTACAAGACAGTGCTTGTACAATGAAACATGTGTAGAGAACCAGCTAAATAGATACAGGAAGCAGACGCGAACTGCACACACAGAATGAATCGGATTCGAACCCGGGGGGATCCAGGAGCACTGAGCCCCTCACTGAGCCACCGTTCAGCCCACCCCTAGAGTACACATGGGCACTCATGCCTTGTCAGGATTTTTCCCAATTTTCCATTTTAAAGTTTGGTGTAAAAACAGATCTCAATAATTCATATAACCATAATTTTTAATTTTAGCTTCTATTTCAAAGGGTTTATCTTTAACAAACGTCTATCATTTTACCAGAAGCGACAACCCTTTAGCTTCCTTTCCCTCAAATTCCTGCTTTTTCACAACAATATCCCAAAAAGATGCTGTTACACAAGTCACTTTAAGCATCGCTTGTGAAACAGTCTGTGTTTTAACAAACATAAATATTACCAACAGAGACACCCCAAACAGCACCGTTTGTCTATCACAAATAAAAATTACAGAAAGTTCTGGTTTATACGCATAGAAACACAAATCGGGGTCATGCTGTACTTGTTGAATTGGGCTTGAAGGCATTTTCCAGTCTAAGAATTAGTTAACTGGCTAGTTAGGGTCAGTTCTGACCATAACCATCATACCAAAAATCACTAGCGTGTGCTCGAACAGTAGAGCTGATGACCGGTACGCTGTGCTTCATCTAAAGCGCTCCAAAATAAAATAATACAATACAAAATAAGAACAAACATCTTAGATCAACAGCTGAACTTTTAGGCTGTTAATTAGGCTGATTATGCTGTAGGTTAGGCTGTTATAATTCGTAGGTGGGATATAATATTAATGTGCATGAAAATACAAAACGAATACCGGATAAAAACTCACATAAACTCACCTGGCAACTTGCACATGCTTACTTTAGAAGTAACAACAGTATCAGCTACATCAAAAACAAACTTGTAATTTCAGATACGACATCCAAAGCATTTTTTTCAGCTCTTATCAGCTTTCCTTGTCTGGGCGACTGCGGTCCCCAAAAAAGCATCACTTCGGAAAAGCAAAGTCCACATCACCGCACGTCAAACTTTCACTACCGGCAACATTAAGGAGACTTTAAGCCATGCTGGGCCAATCCTGCATGTCAACAACTGATCACACACTTACTGAAACTAAAAACGTGCTTTGCATATCTTTTTTGCAAAGAATGCGCAGCTGGGCGTTAATAGTAGGGGTGGACACGCACATGTATTATCATTAACGCCACAACAACAGGCTAAAGCTAATTAGCCAAACAGCGTTAGCATATGAAGTCCCACGCATCAGTAACCGGAGGACCCACGGGAGTGGCCCGGTCCCGGTGCTACTCACCCCGGGGGAATGAGCTGTCCGAGCTGGCAGCACAGCTCCCGGACCACCCCGGCGCGGTCCGACTTCACCTTCTTCTCCGATGGCCTGATCGGCCGCTGGCGTTCCTCTGGGCCGTCCTCCCGCTCCGGGGGCACGGGAGCACAGATCGCCAGCACGGAGTCCACGTTAACCAGCGATCCGGGCTTTACCTTCCACTCCAGCAGGCGTAGGCGGCTGGCAGCCAGGCAGCGGACCTCGGTCAACATGACCGAAGGCCCTGCCAAGGCAGCGGTACCGCCACCACCAGAGTCCGCATGGTCCTCCATCTGCTCTCGCAGCCCCGATCCCTTGTGGCGGCGAAAAAAACTTCAGCACCTACCGAAATGTATCAAAATCCCTCAGCAGCAAAAGCGGATCAGCGGCACCGTTACTGGAAATTGAGCAGACAGCAGCAGCGTGCAGTCCGCGGAAGCAGAAAGCCCAACACTGTGATGCGATCTGCGTAGAGCGATCGTTCGCTCTTCCCGCCCGTAAACAGGAAACACAAGACCGCAGAGACAGCGCAGCTGCACGGCTTCCGGGAGGCGCTGCCAGCGGTGGGCAGGTCACCGGAGCTGCATGATACTGTATTTACACAAACGTCACTGGATGTTTTGGGGTGGAAACGGCCTTAGTGCATCAGACAAAGCTTGCAGCTGACGCCCACAGCATTCGAGGTGCATGCTACTCCATTACCCGAAAAGTATTCTTTCCCCGCAAACCCATCAAGTCTGGCGATTGCAATTAACCATAACCATAGTATATCAAATTAGTTTTTTATTGCAGAAGTTCAGTCAGGTCCCGCGTGAGTTTCCTCAAAGGTGCAGCAGGTGATTATGATGCAATGTGATGTAATGTCTCCATCATATACTACGCAGCGGCAGGTGACCCCGGGGTGTCAGTCAGAAAGCATATTTTCTCTGTTTACACTAATTGCACTTTCAAAATAAAAATTCAGTGACATAAATTACACGTTGAAGCTTTATGAAAGAAGAAGCGAGGCAAACAGACATAAATATTTAGTTGGAATATCAAAAAAAAAAATCCGTCAAGTATACATCGGCAAAGTGATTACGCAAACCACTAAATCCATGAGTTACGTAGGAACAAGTGAAAGGGAAAGAGCTGTTTTTCGGAAAAAACGACAAATACACTCGCTGTTACCTTATATACATTTTTAGCATGGTTAACCCCTTTTACGCTAAATTACGTGTACACATTTTCGTGCAACCACAAATAAATGTATAATTGTTAAAATACTTTGTATTTGTGCCACGCAATGAAACATTCTGGTGACTGGCTGCAGAATAAAGGCTAACCGTTCAGGCGGAGCAGTGGACACCCCGCCGAAGCGCCCATACCGACACCGGAGCGGCGGTCCATCGTTGGTCGATCGGTCACGTGACCGGCCGCGCGCTATCGGCGTGCGCTGCGGCGGCGCGCGAGCGGGACGGCCGGAGTGATTTTTGGTCTTTTGGACTATGGCTGTACCTTGACGCGTTGGTAACGACGTGTTCTAGCCTTTTCGCCGCCGGTGCCGAACGGACGAAGCGAAAGCGGCCAGGACCGTCACGATAAGCAGACGAGAATATGGCCGGCGACATGTTTAGCGCGGTAAGGCTACGCTGTCTCTCTCAGAGATACTTCAGGGGCTCCTGTCTCAGCAGATGAATGCGCTTTGCGTAATGTGTCACATCAGTTGAATGACAGTGTTCGCCAGCCCCCAAGATAGTTAACGGTTGGTGAGTTTTAACGCCCTAAACGTACACGGTAATAGCGTTGAAATCGTATTGTATGTCCTTGAAGCTGTTGAAAGCCCCTAACACGGCTCCTAAACGCCTGTTGTAATAGCCGATAAAGAAGATCTGGTAAATTGACAGATTAACAGGTTAAACGTGAACTCCAGGTGATCTAATACTCGTATACTTAGTGTCGCAGACCTGCAATTACATAAGAAAAAAACTACCGGAATACATTAATAATCAATTTCAATATTAATACGGCTGATTTCAAGAGCCTCGCGTTGTTTATTTGTAGATATCTCTTTCTCCGAAAGCGAACATTTTTGTAAACATTTCAGGACCGATTTTGAATTTGTTGCACGAGTCACTGCAGAATAATGGTAGCCCCCCCATCATGACCAGATATTTTTGTTACTATGAAAATACTCAATGGTATTTATCTGCATGTTAAATGTTGGAAGACCCTTGCGGAACCCTGGTAGAATCATAATAAGATGGTTTTAATCCACGCACTGCAGTGATTTCTCAAATATATCTCCGTAATCACAATTCTGCTGATGAAGCTTTTGTTTTTCCACACCTGTTCAACAGAGTTTTTATTCTGCTAGTTTATTTGTGCTCCCTGACCTCCCTGTGCTCCCTTTGAATACTTATTAAAGGGAAATAAGTTCCTTAGTGAGTATCACTAAACATATTTATTTGAATGTTTCCACAACATCACACTTCATTCTAAAAATGATCTCAGAAAAGAAAGTTTACATTTCCCACTGTTGCATAACTTTAAATTTCTACCAGGGACAGGTCCCTGACACAGAGGCCTAGTCTCTAAATCATCTTGTCTGTAACATGTTGTTCTCTGATATAACTAATGAAAACAACAAACTTGACTGGATCATCTCCCCTGGCCTTGGCACTGGGGTGGGGTGGGGTGGGGGGGAGTGGTGGGTAGTTTTTACATTTTTTTTTTTTAAATAACCGTTAATGTTCTTCAAATTAGATCCACTATGTGGATAAAGATATGCCCCCCCCCCTTCCCTCCAAGACTTGGTTTCCTTGGAGGCTTTCATCTTTGTTCCCCTGCGATTGCCCATTATATTCCATGCGCTGCCTGTCGTGCTGTTTCAGCTGCGTCTGTGTCGCCATCACCTGGCCCTGCTGCACGGAGCCACACTGTCTGGATCCCAGTTGGCCCTGCACAGGCCCTTCAGTTCACACAGGTAAGTGGCAGAAAAGACACTGGCTGTCAGGTCAGGCACCCAACTAAGCAGCATGTTTATCTACTAACTGGTGCAAAATGAGCACCTTAATGAAAAGTTTTTCATACACTGGTCTTTAACTTAACATAGATTAGCATTTTGAGAGGGGTGTTTTTAGTTAATGTAACCAGCTATTTCAAAAATGTGTGCATAAGGAAAGTAAATATGCCCTTTAACCTGTTGTTAACTGTTCAGGGAGTATGAAAAAGAGAATTGAATACTTCTGTGAAATCCCTTTGATCACTGAGTAACGTGAACAGAGTAATGTAAATGTCAATGAAATTCATCCAGTTAAAACCTGATATAAACAGTGAATGTATTCTTATGGTGTTTGTGTACAGACCTAAAATCGCCAAGTTTAACAAATATCGCACGTTGCAGAATTCTACTGAGAAATGCTGACGGGTTACTGCAAAATCTCTGCAACAATTCCACCAGTATTAGCTGAATGTGTTCGAAGCGAGATGCCACTCTGGTCCAGTTCGTACTGTACAAATGAAGAGGGCAGTCTCAGTACATGATGGCTCATCACCAGGGATTCAATCTGCAGACGGGGAAAAGACAGAGGGCTGTTGAAGAAGATGCTGCTCGGCCTGTTGCTTGGCGCTCCCCTTGTGGCTGGAGTCCAGTACGGCGTGTCGGATCCTCGGGAGCGGCGAAAATTGAGGATCTTGGTAGAGGGGCTTGGCCGATTTTGTAGGTGGGTTTTGGGCCCTGTGTTTTTTTCCTGCAAATTCACATGAATTTTAAAACTTAGGGAATAAAGTATGTATAATAAAGACAGATGGAGTATAGTGGCGGAAGTTAGAATAAATGTTAAATAATTATCTCAAAATAATTTTGCACATGTTCACCAGCTACAGCTGCAGAGATGAATGCCCTGATGTTCTGCACACTTACTAGTGCTTACAGCGGGCCAGTAGTAGTTACTAGTCCGCAGCACTGGCACCACTTTGTTTTTCTCTTCAGAATACAAAGACTGTTTCTTGCATGCCAACACTGAATAACACAGGAGGTGTTAGTACCTGTTTTTTTTCCCCCACTTCAAGCAGTGACCATTACAAGCATCTATTTCAGGTGTATCACTGGTGTAGGTTATGTTGGTCAGCTTCCTGTGTCTGTTGTTGAACTGTTGTTGGACAGGTCTCTATTTGTCGGAATCCAGATTTCAGTTGATTATTGGTGGACGGCCAATGTAACGCTCCGCAGCTTGGATGAGGTAAGGCTCGTTCACGGTTTTTGATGTATTAGTTTGTGGTAAAAAAAGAAAAAAAACACAACCCGTTTCACAGTGACATCATTCCCTAGCTGTGCTCTCTATGAAGGACCTGTCCTCCCTTGCCAGAGCAGCCCAGCCTTTAAGGATGGCATGTCAGCCTGCCACCAGAGGGCAGCAGAGAGCATGGTCAGTGGTGCCATACAGAATGGGGGCCTGTACATTAAGTTGGGCCAGGGCCTCTGCTCCTTCAATCATCTGCTACCCCCAGAGTACATTCACACTCTGCAAGTGCTGGAGGACAAGGCGCTCAGCCGGAAATACAAGGAGGTGAGATCCATTACAGTGGGTACTTGAGGGATGTTGGCTGGTCCGTGCAGGACCAGGAAGTATGAAATGCACTTTGTTTGGGCCGTATCCAGATTTGTGTTTATTTAGCAGACACTCTCGTCCAAAGTGAAGTGTGGAAAGCTTATGGTCAGAGAGCAGGTTCAGCAAGCCAGGGTTGTGCACAATTCCGGACTGAATTGTGAACGGCCCTGAAATTCTATTTCACTCATGAATTTGAATTGAAATTGAATTGTTGTTAAAATGGAATTGAATTCACATAATTTCATATAGACGGTGTAGGTGTAACAATAGAGCTTAATATTTCACTTTGATTTACGTGTAAACATGTTAATGTACACAGCATATACTGTATCATATGTTATGAAATGTCATGTTATTCGGAATGTAAGCATGCAGCATTTGAAGTATCACCTATAGAATAAATAATTTAACTGCCATTTTTGTACCATGTTGGAAGAGCGGTTCATGCAGTCATATGATGAACCCTATCACAACCGTATCCAACAACCCATGGACACTTGCAAGAGAAGCTACTGTAGACTCCTCGCAAATGGTAACACAGTTAAATATGCAAAAACAATAAATGTGCCCATGGAAAGGACTTCGGAATCAAATGTATATTGTTAGAATAGGCTAAAAGTTATACACAAGTTTGAATATCTTTGAATTCAATTAGATTCTTCTTCCCGTCATTCCAATTAACATTTCAATTCAGTATCCTGTGGGGTGTGGCTAGTTCAAATTCAAACAAACGTCCTTCGATCATTAGCATAGCACCATAACCCGCTGAGCTACACACTAGCTCACATCTCCTTGTTTCTCACTTGCTCTCTGTCCCACAGGTAGATGCACTCTTTCTGGAAGATTTCAGTACTACGCCAGATAAGATGTTCAAAACATTTGACTATGAACCAGTGGCAGCTGCAAGCTTAGCTCAGGTGCACAAGGCAGAGTTGCACGATGGGACTCCTGTGGCTGTTAAGGTGTGTAATCATGTTTCTGAACCAGGATTTTTAAAAAATATATATAAATTGGGAACTATGACACAGCAAGATGTCTGGATCTTTTTCCCAGGTGCAGTACATAGACCTGAGAGATCGATTTGATGGGGATATTCGGACTTTGGAGATTCTTCTGGATGTCATAAAATTAATGCACCCCAGCTTTGGATTCCGATGGGTCCTACAGGTGTGCCATATGTGTGAGACGTTGTCCTCTCAAATAGAGCTGGGCGATACGGCCAAAATGTTATCACGATAAAGAATTTTGTATCGGTCGATATCAATAACAATCGCGATAAATTTCGGGTTATTAATTCTCTCCAGTTTAAAGGCTGATTTGTCCTCCTGAGTTGAAATTGCAGAAACCAGACGGTTAATCATATTTCTAAAGTTTTATTTAGCGTCAGAACATAAAAAACACTTGCCAAAGAGTGGTGATGGCAAAATGGACTGGCTTCCAGAACAATTTGCTATATTTTATGACCCCACTAGATAGAGCTCTCTATTCAAAAAAGGATGCCCAAAAGGAAACCAAAAGCGCCATTTGGGCACAGTCCGAGATAGAAAATAAGCAGGTTATTTTAGTTATCGATGAAACACTGCTGCTGGCATTCTTCCTATCTTTTCTTAATTCTCTGTGGACTATTACTGTCAGGATTTCTCATGGACTGATTTTTACTGTGGATTTTCCTTTCGGATTTTGCTGAATTACCATTATTGAATGGGTTGCTTTGGACTTACTTGCTCTTCCGGTGAGTTGCCCTGTTGATTTGACTGTTTTGTCTGTTGTCTGCCTACCTGCCCTATTGCATTCTCTTATTTGTTCAATAAATCCCCCATTTTCACGGCTGTGTTTGTGCTTGTGCTCCACTGCCGGTCCTGACAAGTAGTCACGGAGAAAGTGAGGTCATTTTGTGATGCAGAGCGTGTCATCAGCAGCATGTTGCGTCTTAAATTATGTTGAACGTTCATCCAGCAATTGGCATATCGATATCGAGGACAATTATACCGTGGTAATTATCATTATCGTTTTATCACCCAGCCCTACTCTCAAGTAGTAGTAGTAGTAGTAGTAGTAGTAGTAGTAGTAGTAGTAGTAGTAGGAGAGCTTTGTCATCTCAGCCATGTACATTAAAGCACACAGTGAGATAAAGTAACGTCCTACAGGACCAAAGGTACAACATACAGCACACTCAGACAGATCAACAATGAGGATAAAAGGGGGGAGAATAAATACCTGAACATATGCCTCTAAATATTCATATACCTTAAAATAAAAGTATCTAAAAAAGACTTTAGGAGGGGGGCATGTCAGGGAGACTCTGACAACTGGAAACATAAAACACTAACATACACAGAAGAACTACAAAATGCACCGTATTCATGATCTGGAGTAGCCACTGCATCCTGTCGCACTGCCATCTAGGCTCTCATATTCAAAGGACCTTCTGTTCATTTATGGCACGTCACGTTATAGCCACCACCTCTCTGAATAGGACTAATATTAACACAGAAGAAGGTGACAGATATGCCACTTAGACTCCAGTGTGCTTGTGTTTCAGGACTTGAAGGGGACACTGGCGCAGGAGCTGGACTTTGAGAATGAGGCTAGGAACTCTGAACGCTGTGCAGAAGATCTCAAGGAATTCAGATTTGTTGTAGTGCCCAAGGTTTTCTGGAATCAGTCCAGCAAGGTGTGCAAACATAATCCAGACAGCACAGTGGTATGAGGGCCATTTTAAATGGAAATGACTCACTATATCACTACAATTGGTTCCAGCAGCTCCTTAGTGAGGGACAGACTAATCAAACCAGTTTATTTGGCCTTACAGAGGGTGCTCACAGCAGAATATTGTGAGGGCTGCAAGATAAACAACATAGAAGGAATCCGACAGCAAGCGCTTGACTTACGAGATGTAAGTACAGACGTTGAGTCTATAATTGCTTCTCTAATTGGAGGTTCCAAGATATTGATGATTCGGAGCAAATGATTGGATGTGAAGGTGGGGGCGGCCCTTGATTCTTCCTGCTTGCTACTCAGGTTGCCGACAAGCTGATCCGGACGTTCGCAGAGCAAATCTTTTACACTGGGTTCATCCATGCGGACCCTCATCCTGGCAACGGTAAGTGTGAGACGCTCACTGTTTACCTTTACAGGCTGGCCATGCCCAAACCACTCCCCTGATTGGTTATGCTGTTGGTGGGGTTGCCTCATCATAGAATGGGAGGCAAAGCTTTAAAATGCAGCAGTTTATTTGAAGTTCAGGATTGGTGTTGACAGGGGAGCATTTTGGGTCAAACCCTGCAATCAGCATAGTCTCCTGCATGTCCCTAACAGGTTCTGATCCATTTAGTTGCATAAAACACAATTGGAGAGAGAATCGCCTTTTCCACATCTCCAAACAGATACTCCTCACCTAATGACAGAGTTTCGTTCCTATGACTAGGTCGTTAAGCGAATTGGTCGATAGGCAAAAGACCTTTCAAGCGGACTGCTCTGATAGTGGGTTTCTGTCAGCCATCTTTAGATATTGTTTTAATGTCACCATTGCACCATTTAAAACATGTTTAGTATATATTAATATGTTTATACCTATTAGTACATATATATTTATACATATGTATCTATATTTATGGATGAAATATGTAGTCTTGGATATTGTGAACACTAGTGTAGTGAATACTGACCGACTGCGAGAACGAGACTGAGAAAGGGTAATGCGAGATGAGATGCTTGACACTGAGATGCTGCGCTGAAGTTTCCACAGCCAAAGTTCTCGTACAGCGTACAACACTGACTGGGTGGTCGTTAAACATGTCGGTTGTTAAGTGAGGAGTGTCTGTGTAGCGTATTAATTTGATAAGCTAAATTTGGTTTAAGGACCATATTCATATATGTTTACTTTACTGGTCTAGGTAGGTACAAGCTTTGTTAGAACCTGTGCTGGGAAAGAGTTATTACAGATATTGCTCAATAATAAGTGTTATAACGTTCATATTTGAATGTTCTCCTTGTATCGTTGTGGGGGTTCCTCCAGTTTCCCCCCACAATCTAAAAACCTGCTAAGGTGAACTGGAGTTGCCAAATTCTCAATAGGTGTGAGTGTGTGTGTGTGCCCATGTGATGGGTCAGGGTCCTGTCCTGGGTTATTCCCTTCCTTGTGCCCATAGCATCTGGGATAGGCTCCAGATCCCTGTGTCTCCCTGCATAGGACAAGCAGGTATGGAAAATGGATGAGGTTGTTTTCACTAGAAGTTAAAAAAAAAGCTATTTCCCACATTGCAGTGCTGGTGAGAAAAGGACCAGATAATAAAGCAGAGCTGGTTCTTTTGGATCATGGGCTTTATCAGCTACTCAGCAAAAGGTAAGAGACTAATGGAGCCCTCAGTGAGTGCCATCGCATCCACATGGGATCTTCCACGAGGCGTGGAAACAATGCATTACTCAATGGATGCCATTTGTGTGTCTACTGCGGCCCCAACAGCGACAGGGTGGCCTTGTGTAAGCTGTGGCGTGCCATCATCCTGCGGGATGAGGATGCCATGAGGAAACACTCCAATGACCTTGGGGTCAAAGGTAAGCACATAAACGTATCTCTATTTCAGTGTTTCCCAATCTGGTCCTTGGGGACCAGCAGGCAGTCCATGTTTTTGCTCTATCTGATACAAGGTGGACAGCAGTTAAAAGGTGTACACATCATACACAAGGACTAATTAGTCTTTTCCTAAACATTAAACATGGTAAAAGCATAAACCCAATTCCATATGTACCTGCTTGTCGGCCAGACTACCTCCTGTTCTCTGAGATGCTGCTGCAGCGGCCCATCAACATGCGTGAGCTGGGTTTGGGCAACATCCTGACCCGCGAGGAGACGTCCTACATGCGAGACATGGCCACGCACCACTTCGAGAACATCATGAGGGTGCTGAAGTCCCTGCCGCGGCCCATGCTTCTGGTGTTCCGCAACGTCAACACCGTGCGCAGCATTAACATCACACTGGGGGCGCCCGTCGATCGCTACTCTGTCATGGCCAAGAGGTCAGCTTGTATTGCTTCGCCCTCTACTGGCCTGGAGGCTCTGGGTAGTTGTGGGTCTTTTGCAGTATGGCTCCTCCTTCTAATCTTAGAAAAACTCCAGACTCACATTATTTCCCAGCCATGCATGGGTGACCCTACATGGTTATGTCACACTCAGTGATTAGTGTGAGGGTTCAAACGGCCATTTAACATTATATGTATGGCAATCTGTGACCACACAGTAATAGAGCATGTTCTGACATGAGGCTGCTTGACTGTTCAGCGGCAAGGAGCAGCCCCGTGCCTCAGGGTGTCTGGGCCCTGTCTTATCTGCCTGCTCTTTTCTGCTACCTGGTCCTAGTGCTGTGAGAGGCTGGGGCCGCATCCAGGCAGAGGAGGCCGGGCGATTACCCAGGATATGGATGCTTCACTGGCTGTGGGCAGCCTGGGAGGGCCTCAAGTTTGAGTGCGCTCTCAGGTACCAGACACCTCTCTGCCTCCGCTTGACATGTAATGTCCTGTTACCTTACTTACATAGACTTTAAAATAACACTTCTGTCTGCAGGTCAGAGATGGTAAAGATGAGTCTGACCCGCTCATTACTGCGACTTCTCTCCTACTTCGGCCTGGTGATGCTGGATGACAAAATCCATCAGTACCTCCAGTAATTTTTTTTAACAGTGACGCACAACACAGTGTATGCACCCACTGAACTGAAGCTGATAGCTGATTGGGTGGCTGTCTTTATGGACCAATGAAATTCAGTTTTGAAGAAACAATGTTCAACTGTTCAGAGTACGGTGGCTCTGTTGGGTGATGCCCTTTCAGGTGGGATACTCTGGTCAACAAAGGTTATAGATATAGTAGAAGATAGATAATGTAAGGGCTATGTGTGGGTGTCCCCCCCCCCGATTGAATAGCTGGACGGAAGTGGACATGACAAATCACAGACCTTAGGACATAGGACCTTCTGTATAGAGCACAGATGGTTTCAGGAAACTTTAAAAGACTGATTACTTAAAATATTCAATTAAAGCCAAACTTAAAAAAAAAATAAAAAATAAAAAAACAAAACCTGCCACAGGGGGGCAACACGGCGTGCTGGACTAAAACAGAAATCATGAAAATGTCTAAGAACTGAATTATGTATCCCAGCCAAATCAGACTTTTTACTTTGTCCTTCAACATTTTTATGACTTTTATTGTGTTTATCTTGACTGAATAAATGAGTCTCAGAATCATAGACTAATGCAGTTGTACTATCCCTGAAACAAGCAGTCTTAAATTATTACGCAAAATATTAAACGTATATCATTTCTGTTCGTGTGAATGTGGCAGTGAGCCAACATTTAGGTAGGTGATGCACAGAAACCACACAAATAGACAACTGAATATGCAAGAAAAGGGTTCATTTTACCCATTACCTCCCTGAACCCTCTTTTCCACACTTCATAAACCTGATTTTTCTGTGAATTTACTGACACCCAGATCTTCTGTGTATTACAGTGACACTTTCTCAGTACACTGTACATTGTGTATGCAAATGTGATATGATGTGCAGCTGCAATAAACTTGGTGATTTTTAACTTCTGTCCACTTGTTGTGCCACTTCTCTGTCACGACAGTTACTAATAGGTCTTTTGGTTCAGATTTATATAAATAACTCATGACCTTTACCCTGGTATCATGTAATAAAAAGGTAAAAGTGAACCAGGACAGGGAGAGGAGTGCTGACTGCCACCCTGTCACCCCACTGATGCCGGGGTCAAAGTGCATGAATTGCTTCTAGACAACTCTGGTTTGTTTTTTATTTTTGTTCTTTTGCTTACAAAATATGGTTCTTTATGAAAAATGATACATCTGTCTTCTTCAAACACATACTACAAAAACACTGAAAACAAGAACATCAGTTTAAGAACTGTACTGTTTTCACCCCTTATAAAACAATCAGAACCAGTAAAGGATCATTTTGATGAGAAAATCATTTTAAAAGTGAGCTGTCACTCTGTCAATTTCCAGAAGATCATCCAAAATCTGAAATAGAAAAAAAAAAAAGTTTTTCAAATTTCAGTTTTCCTGGCAAAACAGTGTAATTGCTAGTCTCTACAAGTCATTTGGAAAAAAATATGTACACTAGCAGAGATTTACTTAGATTGGACATCTTCCTTCAGTTTGGCCTTAAAGTCATCTTCTGGGCTCATGGAAGTTTTACTTAAAAATGTTCTGAGGGCAGAACAAAAAATGATTGGTTCAGAGAGAGTACCAATCAGTGTAGAGGAGGTGGATTCAGATATGATTGGTTGATCCTGCGTCCTCTAGTTGCTTAAACCCACCTCCTCTACAATCTGATTGCTTATCTCTCGGAAACAATCATTTTTCATTCTACCCTCAGAACATTTTTATTTAAGTGAAAGTCCCACAAGCATCTTCTGTGGGGTGGTTTGTAAGCTTTCCCGTGAAGTAACAGTCCACTGACATGCACAGGAAACCAGCTACGTAACCCTCATCTTTTCTAGGCATGATCAGAGCTCTACTCACAATATCTGAGGTGGTTCCGATCTTCTTGGCGAGCTCACTGCGCTCCATGGTGCTGAGGTACAGGTACTTGGTGAGGAGCTCTCCGTCCAAGATGTTACGCACTGGGTTCTGCAAAGTACGCCGGTCCGTGTGAAGCATCCTGCAAAACGCAGAGGTTATTACATCAGCCTTCATGAAACTCCTCATGGCTCTGAGTGAACAGGGCTCACTGAGTACACACACCTGAATGCTTTGGGGTTGAGTCCCGCGTGGTGGGGCAGCATGGTGGTTAGTGCGTTCTGGAGCATGAGCAGTCGACGGTACGTCTTCTCCTGCATGGGCAAAAGGAGCCCAATGCCTCCATCCAGCGTTGCTGTGCAGGGTAAAAGGAAACCTGTAGTTCTGGCCACATTGCAACCCTTATGTAGTGGGGCGTCCTGGCACATGGCCAATCACGTTGGGCCTACTCTACACTCAGTACCACAGACTGAGTGTTTGAGCCAGCCCTCATGCAATGACCTACCCTCTACAGAGAACTTAATGTTAGAGTGACCATCTTTGCAAAATAGGGGACACCATGGGTAGGTCGCAAAGAGTGGCGTCAACACAATGCAAGTTCAGTTCGGTATTTCATCCGCTGTTCCGATTTTCACCACTATGCGGCAGTGTTGCGCAAACTGGCGTAAAACCGGCA
>JAODKC010000049.1:20487104-20514595 GCA_026777985.1 Mormyrops attenuatus | reverse complement strand
AGTTAAGAGAACAACAGGTGAGTTTCAACTGATTTAATTTAGACTTTTATTTTAAAGAAATCAGTATTATTATTTTTTAGTAATTTTTCCTTTTTTTTTTTACCTATGGTATCGATTTAGTATCGATACCAAGGTGTTAGATCCTAGTATCGTACCGAAGTCAAAATTGTGGTATCGAGCCATCCCTAATGCAAGTAAGCACATAGAAAATATTCTGACTGTAGAAAGCAAATCTCAGCATGAAAAAGTGAAATCCTGGATGTTTCAGGTCATTTTAGGTCACAAAAAAGAAGAAAAAAATGGACGTATGGTCTCCCTACTTAATGGATTTGCACTTAAGGTGCATAAAATGAAATGTATGCTTCCCCAAATTAACTTATTTGTTAACCAGTCACAAGACTGGTTAATTACCAGGGCCAGTTAGTCCCATGGGTGGATGCCAGGGGTGCCAAATAGCCTGTGGCACACACCATCCGAAAAAAAAAGTGAAACTAGCTTGTCGCGCCCCTAAAAGTACTTGGACACGTGCAGTGATGCCAACCTAGGACACCAACCATGTTAATTGCCATCTATCAATGAAATACATGTAGCTGATCTGCCCTGGGCTGATGCATAGACAGGAATTTTCACCAGCGATCCTGTCCTCAGGCCCAGGACACTCAATTCCCTGTTCCTTTGCGAGAGACAGACGGCTGGGAGTTCACGGCATACCAAACCAGGTGATGTGCTTGTTGTCCCAGGTGAGGGTCTTCTTGCTGCCGGCCTCCATGGCCCCCCGGCACGGCATCCTCCAGAAGGTGTTGACATGGGCGCCTACGTTGAAGTCGGCACGACGCAGCAGCCGCATCCCCCCAAAGCTCTCCTTGGCTGCGCGAAACAAACGCAAATCCATTTGCACATGTGCTCGTTTTTGGCTGCTGCTGTCCACACAATGATTTAAAAGCCACATACCTTCTGGTAGATACATGTACACCAGCAAATTCTTATCTCGGTCTGATACTGGAACGTACAGAAAAACAAGCTGCCCTTAGAGAACCGAACACACAGCACTCGTATCCCAGCGTTACAGCAGATCTGCCCAAAAACGTACCCAGAAATCCAAGTTGGTTGTTGTCCACCATGAATTCGATGCTGTACACCTCCAGCGGTTTGGCGTCCTAAAATCACACAGCCAAAAGTCGATAACTTAAACAGGTCAATGGACAACCAACATGATGGCATGGCAAGGCCTAGTATGACCCAAACCCTGTTGTCAAAGGTCACAGAATTTGACCAATTTAACTCAATTCTGACCAGGTTCTTCACAGACAACATATCATCTGTAGATCAAGGACTTATTTTCTGGGTCTGGGTAAAAGATAGGGGGCTTTGAAGTACCCTGCTGACGAGCGACAGCGTCTTGCTCTCCTCCTGGTAGCGGAGCAACGAGATGCTCTTCATGACATCAGCCGCCAGGATAAAGTTCTTGATGCTGTACATCTGGTGGATGTAGAGCTGGGTGTCGATGAAGGCCATGCCGGTCAGGTCATTGTCCTTCAGGCTCCACAGGAATATCTATGACATTATGAAGAGTGGAGCTCACATTTCAGGAAACATATTTTGGAGAACTTTGAGAGGACTGCAACCAGGGATGTTTTCCCTCTGCTAAGAACTGATGTATATTTAATATGAAATGTACATTACAAATTAATGTACAAGTCAGGGTTAGGGTCAATCTGTATGGTTTTCCTTTGTGTCTTGGAGTCGTATGTTTAATGGAGAAAAAAAAATGGCCCCAAGTCTCCTTAAAAAAAAAAAAAAAAAAAAAAAAGTACAGTGTTTCAGTGAGAAAAGGCGCCACCTTCTGGCCAATAGCTGAGACGAGGTAGCCACTGCAGTGACACAAGGCAGTGACAGGGCCCTTCTGCTCCTTCTCGTAGAGGATCTTGAATTTATTCTTGGTGAGCGGCTGCCCTGGCTCAGGTACCACTTCAATTACATCCAAGATCAGGATCTTGAAGCAAAAGAGAGATAATACAACAGTTAAAAAAAAAACCTAAATAAAACACACAAAGCTGAACAGAACTTCAAACTGCCCCAAAACTTTTGTTTAATTACCAAACAAGAAAAAACTAAGAATAAGCACATGGGAGTCCAACTGTACCAGTTGGCCTGTATCATTTTAAACGAGGCCTGCCTTAAGCCGGAATCCATAATATAGAACAGGTCCTGGCCGCCGTGGCTCCCGCATGGTGTGGGGCCCGCTTACCCTGCCTCGACATGTGACCTCTTCTCCCTGCATCAGACAGGTCCCGGCAGCTATGTATCCTTTGAGACCTGACACGGTCTCCTGGCTCTTCAGTGCCACCGTCTTCATGCAGGTCACATGCTCCCACTCCTCCAGATCGATTCTGCCAAGGACACCATGCATGCACACTTCCATTTAAATGCAAAAGCTATTTAAACTACCCAATCCAAATGGCCATTTATCTGCATTATTTCTTTTGGGGTGTCATACACATCCAGAATATGACTATTGTAAATATTCCAGTACCACATGATTCATTTGATCATTTGACTGCAGAACAGATCTGGCACCTTGATAAGCAGCACAAGCGGGCCCTGCAGAGGCACTGCACTGCTCCAGGCTTACCGCGTGTTGGGGATCGCCTCCCAGCTGACAGGAGAAATCAGCTGGATCGAGAACTTCTCCTGCTGAGGGTTGATGTACCGCTCGTCTGAAAGCATAAACAAGGACAGGCGGCCCCATTAATGAGGAGACTACCTGGGGCTTAGTGATATGGGCGACCTAAATGCATGACAGATAACTCCCACTGCCCTCTATCACTGCTACCTGCACTGAGACACACGGCAAACATTAGGCTACAGATGACCAGCGAGGATCTCACCTCTCTCTATAGCTTCATACTCTTTCTCCTCCCCAGTCATTCTGGGAATACGTGTACAAGGCTCTTTCACGCTCAGACATACTGCATACACCTGACGGGAGGAAAAAGCATCAAGCTGTTTTTAGAAACGCTTATCGGAGCGCTTTTAGAAATCCATCACGGTGGCTGACGAACCCATTAAGGAGAAACAAATTCCGAGCCCCAGTATCCAAAACCACAGGAAGCTTCTGAGCATGTAATGAGCCACAGTCTGATAAGAACTCTCACCTTGGACTCCACATGGTACGTCACATAGTGGGCGGTGCACCTGAGGGGGATTTTCCTGACGGGCCACGGGGCGTCGTATGATAGATAAGTCGGCAACACACTGATCCTGAGCTCACCCTGTACGAGGGAAACCAGATACTATTTTCACACTACTGACACGCACACCACACCTACATGATTTTTAACTCCATATGTTTGAGTCCAAATCAGTAAATTCCTTGTCATAAAGCTAAGTATGTTAAGTAGGGATGGGCCGATCCACATTTTTTCAGTTCCGATCTGATTCGGATACAAGAGCTCTTTTTGCTTAATATTTCAATATAATAAAGATAATATATATTTACACATCTTATTAATATTTTTAAACTAGTAAATACAAATGAAAAAATGTATGCCTAATCTTTAATTAGGCTACGACACATTTGTTGACAAGAAAAAGCAAAAATACCAGTTATAAGCCAACCAGATGAAGTAGACTCATCCTAGTTCATACCTGCTTGTTAAAATAGAGAAATCCTTTGGGACAGTTGATGTTGTGAAAGGGGGAGAAGGATTCAATGGGGCCATCGATGGTCATGGGGTGAAGCCTCATCGCTCCACGGGAGGTCACCATCATCCAATGAGGAGAAGGTCCACAGATGAACACCTGTAGGTCAGACGGGCCATTACGCCGGGTAGCAGTGTTCAGAGCTGTGGTTTTAGCTCTGAATATGAGTGTTAGAGCGACAGACGGAAAGGAACACCTTACCCCAGAGTAACCTGATATGTCTTCAAAATACCGGAAGCGGGCCACCCGGCCTCTGGGCCCCAAGCCCTCCTCTCCAGGGCCGCCCTCAGTCTTTTTGTCCTTCTTCGACAGCTTCATTTTCTTCTCACGGAAGTTGATGTTATGAGGCATCTGAGGACAGGCTAAATTAATATGCGTTCCCGACCAAAATGTGTAAATATGTGCCAAATGTCTCCTGAAGGATTAACCTCTGACCTTTTTAAACCGCACTTTTAAGTTGTTCTGTGACTGCTGTTGGTCATATGGAAAGGCTTCATAGATTAAGAGCTCCTGGTCAACGTGGACCTGACAGGAACAAAAACAAAGAAAACAAAATATCAACGAAGCTCATTTTTGCCCCTTAAATATAATTTAAAACCATGTCTAAAAGTCTATAAAACATGTCAACTAAGCAATAAATTCACAGGTAAACTCAGAAACTGACCAAGAGGTAAGGTCGAGAATGGTTATGGCCCAATCCCACCAAGGCCACCTCTTTGACCAATGGGATCTCTCCTTGCCGTGTCACTTCCTCTTTTTTCCCCTCCCCCTGTGCAGCAGACTGCCCAGAGGAACTGTCCACCAGCACACGCTGGCCGACTGGGAAATTCTTCACCAGGAAGATGAGGCGCCATTCCGGGAGCTGGTAAATCTGGTCCCAAGAAGCAACATGATCATTATTTTATGTAAAACGAATCAACAGAAGCTGTAGTGCTGCCCTTGTAGAGATAAGTGGGACTCGGGCTGTGAACGGAGCACGTGGACAAGGCCTCACCTCCATAACACCGTTTTCCCGCACCACCATGCACCAGTGCGTGGGCTCGGTCTTGTGGGCCGCCCCTTCCAGCCCGGGACAGGCCGTCCCCGTGCTGCCGGTCGGCTCCTCCTGAGTCGGGCTGAACAGGGGGCTCGAGTCTCCGTAGAGCATCTCCTCCTCGTCATCCACTGTGTTACTGCAGCAACATATTAACAATGTTTTTGGAAACAATTCATACTCAGTAAGCTGAACTTTAACCACATTGCTTCACATCGTCCTTAGAAGTACATCTATCTCAATACATCATGGACACAAGAAGACCCTCAGTTTAGACGGGGCTCTCACTATGGCCTGGGGTCCCAGCTGGCGGCCTTACCTGATGTCATGTATGATGGTCTGTGTCTCAGACTGGCTCCTGGAGGCTGTCTCCTCCCTGGTCAGGTTGCAGACCTTGCTCTCGGTGGTGAACATCCCGCTGATGTCCCGGTACGCGCACAGTGTTATCACCCGCGATTGCTGGCCGGGAGGCATGGACACAGACACGCTTTTATAGACTGCTGCTCTTTCTGGGCATAGTACAGTCACTATGAATGCTGCATCTGAGAGTTATTAAGATCCGCTATGTTAGAAGACAGCTACAATGTGGAAAATGGGGGTTTTCTCTTCTGACAGTGAAAGATAAATGACAGAGGTGAAAAGGATGATTCCACTCTTAAAGAGTCCCATGAAGAGCTACTCTCCTACCCATGATCGTGATTAAATGGTCTCCATGTTTGCAGCGTGTCAAAGGATACCTTCACTCCACATCACGGCTAGGGGAAGGAGCTCTTGGGTGAAGACAAAGGGAATGGCGAGCGAGTCCACTCACAGTGTGCAGCTGGGGCTTCTGCAGAGCCAGCCGGTGTGTCTTGCCCATGTAGGAGTCGCTCTTGAGCACGAACATGGTCACTACCCCCTCGGCCGTCATGATGACCACGTAGGGGTCGGCGACCGCACACTGCACGATGGGCGAGCCCAGATCCACGGGGACGAAGTGCAACTGTGTCACTTGAGAAGATATGGGACAGAGAGGACCATGAGCTTATCATCATCGCACGCGGGGCAGAGCCGGAGGGGGGGGAGGGCGGCTACCTCCTTCCAGGAGCCGGAGGCCCATAGGAGACACCTGGATGATGTACTTATTGTCACCGATGTTGCCAGCAAACACAGTGGGACCCTGAGTTGCAAACCCGCTGGTGTCAAGCTCCATGATCTCCTGTCCTGTCTGCAGGATCTGCACAGGACGCAAGATATGGGAGAAATGAGATCCAGAAATCCCAACATTAAGGAAGCCAATTCTGGGATTTCTATGGAAGACGGTGGAATGAAACAAAACCAAGCAACAGTCATGTTTAATAATAGTAATGAATAGCTGAATAGAATCTAGATTCGCCAGTAACCGAAATCCTACAGAGCTCCAACAAACCCTACATCTACAGGTATGACAGGCAAGTACCATGGTGGAGTCCTCTCTGCTGAGGATCAGGAAGCCATGCTTCCTGTTGTCGTCGGTGGCCTCAGGTGGGGGCTCCGTGGAGGGTTCACCCTCCGCCTCAGGTGGTACCTATTAGGGACAGCTCGCATGTTGAATCTGTTCAGTACTTTAGCATTAGCACATAGCGGGAAACCTGGCCACGCCCAATCCCAAATTCAACACTCAAAATCCTACCTCATTCAAGCGCTCAATCTCACAGTGTGCACAAAGGTCACAGAAGCATTGCCAAGGTATTATACTGCTCCATGTGGCAGTGTGTGGCTACGTCAGTTAGGATGCTGTGCTTGTGATTGGAAGGTTGCCAGTTCGACTCCCAGGGTGGACAGACTGGTTTTATCATTAGTGCCCTTGAGCAGGGCCTTTAACTCCCAATTGCCCCTTGGACTGGCCTACCCTGCTTTCACAAAATGCTCATCAGTTTGGATAAAAAGTACATTAAATCTTTTTGATATCAGGCACATCAGAGCATAGACATCTTGTAAGACCTCTGTCATATCCAACCAGTCCCAGAGAAATCAGGGGATGTTAACAAGCATCCGTCAACAGTCATTTAGGCGCTTCATGCCTGGAAGTTTTCCCATCACACTGATCGCGGAGGGGTGGCAGTGAGGGATCTCACCTCCACATCCTTCTTCTCAGAGGAGATGACCGTCCACATGTCATGGCAGCCCGGCAACTCGAAGGTGGTGACCACTTGTGGTCGGATGCTCCTCTGGAACAAAGCCACGGTCACAGGGGGGTAAAAGTGCAGGGTGTTTTAACACAGTAGCCTTACCCCCCGCCCTCCCCCCCACACAGCAACACTCCCTCATTTGGGGATCCCCACCACCTACACCCCCTGTGCCACGAGTGTTTCCAGGCTACTCCATGAATCTCTGAGGCAGCCCTGGTAAACCCGGAAATCACTGTCGCACCACTGCGGGGCCTGTGGCAGACTGGCCTCACTGTCACAGGGCTGGAACAGTGCAGCGCGGCGGCCGTCGGGTGTGCGGGCACATGCACTCACACACACATAGGGCTGGGTACCAAACTTCTGTACTTTTGCGGTAACGACCAAAATGCTTCAATCGTATTGAGGATCAAAAAATTAATTATCTTTTGTACCAAAGTCTGATACCCAAACAGTAAATTACAGCGTCGGTGAGCCAATAATCATGCATCATACTTGTGTAAATACCTGGAGTCGCTGGTGATTGGCTGTCTAATGTAACTTTTCATGTCATAGAGGCTGGAGGAAAAACGTATGCAGAGACAAACCAGTGAACTGGTTCGCGCGCGCGTGTGTTGTCGTCGTTTGTCGTGTGGCGTTAAAAATGCCTGATAAATCAAATGTGTAGCTCCACAGGGTTCCAGGCTGCAACCATTTCGTCGCATTTTGCAACCATTTTTGGATACACTAAATTTTATAACCATGCACACATGTTCAAATAAAAGATTAGTGCTGTAATGTTTAATGTATTCTTCTTGTTGTTGAAATAGATTTCAAAACACATCGGTATCAAAAAAAGTATTGTTCAGGAACCGGTATCGAAATCAAGGTATCATTCTGGTACTGGCATTGAAAAATTCTGAATGATGCCCAGCCCTACACACACACCTGCAAATGCACACCAAAGCACACTGCATAGACGCCGCATGCTGTTAAAATAACGTGGAAATCCAGAGTTCAAAGAGATTAGTGAAAGGCGCTATATGAAAACCAAGTTGGATTTCCTCTGTTGATAGCATTGCACAAAATAATTAGAAATATAGCCAGAAAACAAACCCTATTACTCTAAGAAGAATGACAGGACATTACAAGCGCGTCTGGGCAGGTCAGACTCACACACGTCAGACTCACACACGTTTTACCTGGAGCACAGAGAGAGCGCCATTCTTTCCATAACCTGAGCAAACTACAACCTCGAGGTCTGGTTCCGGGTTACTCTGGAACTGAGGAGAAACAGAGCAACCACATACATCATACCACGATACCTATTATAACATACCTATGTTATAAGGGCTTATAACAAAGCATTATGTAATAACACCACCTTATGGTAAAACTCCATAAAATGTAACAATTTTTCACTTCATTATGTAATAGTACCTACATTTTGTAATAATCTGCTGCATTTTGTTACAGACAGCTTAGAAACAATTTCCCCGCATTTTGTAATCATTTATTAAATTTTTCAGTGGTTATTACTAAATATGAAGTTATATTTTTTGTGATTAAAATGCAATAATAAGCTGCAATACGTAATAAATTACCAAAATGGATGGATGTCTTCATTCACATAATGTGGGGTTATTACATAATGTGTTGTTACAGGGCTACCAATCCCTGTAAAGCAGTATCATGTACCTCCTCTGACAGGAAGGCTGGTTCCCCCATGGAGGCGCTGGCACAAGGGCCGATGTTCAAAATGCTGTCACACACCTGTACACCAGCATGGAAGAGAGATGTCTTACCGCCACATTCAGCCTACAGGCCCGCATTGGACGGGCAGCCAGCTTGTAAAAAGGAGGAAGGGCAGGAGCAGGAGTTATACCTCAAAGGTGTAGGTGGCCAGCTGGGTGCCCGATTGGGCCTCGCTACCGTACACCTCGATCTCGTCCACTTCGTCCAAAAGCGGGGCCTTCCCACCTGCAGCACAAGCAGATGGGAACCATGACTGCCATGATCATGTTTGAGTTCAGCATACTTAAGCCGTAACAAACGAGAAGTGCGGTTGTACTGCAATACATCACGAGGACGACTTCCAAGTTTGTTACTGCTTTTATACAACAGTTCATCAAGTAGCATTAACAAGGTAACAGTAATAAAATACAGCATATTTTGTTTATTTAAACATTTACTGGCCTCCTCAAAAAAAAAAAAAAAAAATTTCCCGTAACGTCAGTGAAAGTGGGATGGGCTATCATCATCCAAACCTTCCCCATATCCAGAAAATTCAGTCCATAACGATATAGTTTTGTCTGATATCACCGGTCCCGCCAGTGAAATGGCGGAATAATAGCGGAATAACTTTGCATCGTAAATTAAAACCGTGCCGCAGGTATAATAAATAAAATATTGCGGCGCTCAAGCGGCAAAGAGATCATGAAGCGGACAGCAAAGTAGAGTCATTTACTGCGTAAATCTTAAAAGGACAGCGATAAAACATCTGCGGGAATAAAGAATAAACTCACACACACACACAGATTAATAGCAATAATTTATTTAGCAGAAACTACTGTCCAAAGCAACACACGAGTGGAAACTAGAGAACAGGGTCAGCGTGTGTCCCAGGAGCAACTGGGATTAAGAGCCTTGCACAAGGACCCTGCGATGACATGCCACTTTCCGGCATGGGATTTGAACCAATGAGCTTTCAATTAAAAGGTAAAGAGTCCTGACATGCAGAGGCACACACTGTTCCTAAGGGTGAAGAACACGCCCGCTACTCTACTGACCTGTCCAGTTGGCCGTAGAATCCACTCTCTTCTTTTTGTTGGGTGGTTCT
This sequence comes from Mormyrops attenuatus, assembly GCA_026777985.1. NCBI lineage: Eukaryota > Metazoa > Chordata > Actinopteri > Osteoglossiformes > Mormyridae > Mormyrops > Mormyrops attenuatus. The sequence continues at coordinate 20,504,895 of JAODKC010000049.1, read as the reverse complement.
TCCTGATGTTTGACAGGAAATAATTAAATTTACAGAGGAGCCAATTCCTATTACTGTACTGGCCCAAATATAAGATGGTGTTTCTTACTCCAAAAAAGTACATCTAAAAAACTTTTAATTAATAACATTACTGTTGTAGTTGTGACCGGTACAGGTCAGTTTTGCATGCCAAGTACTGTTTATAAAGGTATGATGTTAGTGGGAAAACTGGCACTAACAAGCATGGCCTTTCTGACTCATCAGGGCACCTTAGCAGGAAGATACCATATGACAATTTTAAGGGGGAGCCAGACAGGCTACCAACATACATGTGTGTATGTGTGTCTGACCATGATGTCACGCCCGTACCTGCTTCTCCTTCTCCCTGCTCTCCTCCATCGGCGTCTCCTGCAGTTTTTCGGTGTATTTCAGGACCAGGGAGTTTCCCAGACGAGACCCAAGGAAGAGGTATCCTGGCTCCATTGTCATCATCTGCGGGCAGAGAGCAGGTCATGTGACGGGTCCCTCTCACCGCTTCAGGTGCCGGGGCTGGCTCTGACTCCCAGCCTTCTGCACGGCCGAGCCACAGCCCAAGAGAGGCAGACGCGACACCAACCGACATGACTTATCAGCAACTCACACAGGTGGTCAACACGCTGGCAGCAGCCTTGTCGAAGTGAAACGCTCGCACGCTCCTCATCCCGTCTGTGATTAGCGTGAGTACATATCTGTACAGAGAGACGGGGGCATTTAACACGGGAACAGATGCTACAGGGAAACGGAGGCAGCAAATCCTTACATTTCACCCCCTTTCAAGGAAATGACCATCTTATCAGAGGCAATGAACGCCGCTTGGGAACAGTCCAGAGTGATCTTCACTTCCTCCTGCACACCTGCAAGACGACAGACCATGTCTTGGAAAGAGAGACCACCACGGCATGCGATGAAACATGAAACAAAGCTACAATGGGTGAGACGGCTGAAAAGACATTACAGCGTAGCTACCTGATTGTCATGAAACGCTATAAAAACAGCAATAAGGTCAAAAGCTAATAAAAAAAATACCAACTGAACTGCCACGTTTTACAGGCTGGCCGGACAGGCTAGGAAACCGCACACCTGATGTTTTCCAAAGTTTCACTTAATTTATATCGAATCACAATTAAACAGCAATGTTTTTGCCTCCGGGTTCTCCCACATGCAGTCCCCCAGTTACGATGGTCTGCGTTACGATATTTCGACTTTACGATGGGTAAATGTTTTTCACTTTCAGTACATTATTCAATAAATTACAAGAGGTAATCAACATTTTATTATAAAACAGGCATTGTGTTAATGAGTTGGCCCAACTGCATGCTAATGTAAGCTTTCTAAGCGTGTTTAAGGTAGGCTAGGCTACGCTATGATGTTTGTTAAGTTAGGTATACTGTATTAAAGTGCATTTTCTCCTTACAATATTTTTGCCTTATGACAGGTTTATCATAACACTCACGCAGGGGGAATGCAGTCGTCCCATTGGTCTGACTGTTGAGAGATACACCGTAGGGCGGAACACTCTGGTTCAGGTACAGCAGGGAGTTCACAGCAAACACAACAACGCCACCTAGTGACGGAAGAACAGCCCACATAAACACCTCCACCACGTTACTGGAGAAGCGTTATTATCCACCTCGGGTGCCTCAGACTCACCGATGGGCTTGGGCACTGCCATAACCTGTGTGCAATCGAAGGGCAGATTGGACAGGGACCAGATCACCGGATGAACCTTCTGCATTATGTTGAGGGAGATGGCTACAATGCAGCAGGTGTCCTGGCGGACGGCTACGCGCCTATTGGGACACGACAAGAGCATGACTCACCACCAGGCTCAAAAGTCTGCGATACGGGCACAGCGACAGGGCTACCAGCATAGGCCTGCCACTATGGCTGGGTAACACGCAGCTGCCCCCACCCCCCTCCCACCCCAAGACCTCAGCTGCCCTCCCCCGGAGATCAGAGTAAACTGGACCTCACCCCGGCCAGGTCTGGTTGGGTTCATATAAAATAAGCAGCGTGGGCTCATAGTATCCGTGAAGAAACTTCATGTCAATGATGTTGAGGAGTTTCTCGTCCAGCTCGCGCACATCAATAATGTAGCTGGGCAGAAAGCTCGATTTTTGCCTGAAATAAATGATAGGAACATCCTGAATGCAGTTATCAAAAGAATCTGCCGAAACCTGCACATGATTTAGCGAATCAACCTAGACAACCAGTAAAGTTACAACAGGGTTACATGCAAAAAAATGGTTTGAGACCAGTCAGCGGTAACCCCACGGTAACCACAGCCCTCACATTCTCTGCTACTTTGGTCTGATGGGTGAAACATTTTCTTTATAAATCTTAAAGTGGACTATTCCAGAGAAGCTGGCAATTCATAAAGGATGGGGGCATGAATGCTGCTTTCCATAAAAACTTCCATCTATCTATCCATCCATTTTCTGTAACAGCTTGTCTTATTCAGGGTCACGGGGGGTCTGGAGGCTATGAGCACAAGGCAGGGAACAACCCAGGATGGGGCGCCAGCCCATCGCAGGGCACACTCACACACCATTCACTCACACATACACACCGATGGGCAATTTGGCAACTTCATTCAGCCTCAGCATGTTTTTGGATTGTTGGGGGGAACCGGAGCACTTGGAGGAAACCCCACGACGACACGGGGAGAACATGCAAACTCCACACACATGGAATTACGGTGGAAACTCAAACCCAGGTCCCAGAGGGATGAGGCGACAGTGCTAACCACTGCACGACCATGATGCCTCCAGAAAAGCTAATTTGCAAAATGTGTTTTCGGATTAGATGGTGTCCACCATCACCGCGAACCAACAAAAGCAGCAACAACTCCACACAAAAGTATAGCCACTCAACATAGTTAGAGTTCGGGTAAATATGGCTGTTCACTGGTAACTTACCCTTCTCCCACAATGCCCTCCTGCTCGTCCGTCAAGGTGTCCTTTCTGAAAGGCAAAACCACCAGCTGGGTGCCGTAGACCAGCATGACGGCACAGCGGTTCTCTGGATCCACGCGGACAATGGGAATGTGCACGTTCTGCACAAAGCCATCCTGCATACAGACGTGCAGAGATCAGGTGTGGAACGGAAGTTCAATATCCCTTCAACCTCTCTTATGTGAAATACCTCTAGCATACATGATATGAGAATGACATCATTCTTTAAACGGCTACCTAACATCTCTCTGACATTTTGTGTTCAAATACAAATATACTGAGGATGACGCCACCAAAATAAAGACTCTGGAAAATCTTTGTAGGCTAGGATTTATTACAGCTTAACAAGGCAATCGCACACTCACCCTCAGCTCTGGTTCCTCAAAAAAGTGCAGGGATAGAGTTTTCAGGTCGTGTGTTCCTGGATCATACTCCACTACTGACAGCTAGAATAAAGATTTAAATGTATCATCTGACGACGGAAAAAGAAGAAACCCTTTGAAGTGTATTAATGAGACCGAAAGACATTTCCAAGTATCCCAGTGTTGTGCCATACGTCAGAAACGGCTATCGACAGGTTGCGAAGCGTGTGCGGGTCCACTCCCGGGTCGCTTGGCTGATTTTTACCTTAGCATCTTTGAAGCTCAACAGAAGAGCATCTCTGTTGGTCCCTACGAGCTGAACGCTCGCCATGGACATGACGTTGCCGAAGAGGGAGAAGGAGGCTACCTGCTCCAGCTTCTCCTTCCGACTCTTGACATCTAGGAAAAATTCCAGGGCACACTGGTGAATTATTAAGATTAAAACTGCTAAACTAAATATTCACAGTAACCAACATATCCATCAGGGCCGGTGTGGGACTGAGCTTCAGCTCAGGAGTATCACACCTGAGACAGGCCTTCTGGCAGGGGAGGGTACGATATTCACTTTGAGACGCACAGTTAGACAGCCACTGAGTAAGCTACAGCATTAACTGGTCACCAGCCCACAAACACGGTGCCCCCCCCGGAATTCCCATGATTAGCCACTCCAGCACTGATATCCACCGGTCTTCCAGAGACCCTGGGATAGGCCCCGGCTGACCCTGGCCAAGATGCCAGTTCATCACAGGCCACATACAATCATATGATAGAGGCAATTTAGAGACACCAATTCACCTAAAAGCAGGTTTTTGGACCATGACAGGAAACCAGAGTACCTGGAGGAATTCTGCAAGACACCAGGAGAACAATCAAACTCCACACACCCAGAGCAGGGGTTGGGATTGGAACTCCTGGCTGGAGGTATAAGCCACAGTGCAACTATGCTGCCATAACCAAATTTATGAAAAATGTAGTATCTGCTCATACCTGATGACTTCTCCAACTTTGCAGAGCTCTACAACAAAACAAGGAAAAATTTGTAAGAATTGCATCCCATGTGTACATTTCATTAACACGGTACAGACACATCAGGGTAACACAATATTATACGGAAGATGTGTGTCACCCCCAGAGGGTGTGAAATACGAGAGAGCACGTACCTCCACATCATGGATGATTCTGTAGACGTAGAGCTGTGAAGTGCCGGCCACAACAAGGTTTTTTTCTTCGCCGGAGATGAAATTGCAGTACACGGCGAACTCAACCGCGGTCGGACAGTGGACTTGCCGGTAAACAGCGTACATCTTGCTAGCACCCGGTCAGGCACGCCTTTACACCTGATAAATGAATGAAGACCAAGAGATGGAAAATGTTTTCGATTCTCTTACACCTTGATAAACAAGAGAACTTCAACATCACAAATTAGTCATCCCTGAAACAAATAAGCATCGTTTATATTCATGCTCACAAAGGGCGTAACAACGAGCTTGGAGGGTAAAACACGCGATGGATGTGAATCGCAGCTAATGTCTGTTTATGCCGTGAAATATTTTATTATATAACTATAACAAAGATAAGTTATACGAGCTACGCAATATGCTACAGAATACAACCAGTGATGGACCCTTCTTCACTCCACCAGTCTACACAGATTATCACCGGAATGTCAAAATGGATTATGGGGTCTTTTCGGCGTCCAGAAACCGGCATTTTTAGTGAAATAGCATGTACAACGTGGGAGATTTAAAAGCAAATATAACGAAGCTAGCTAAGATGTGGAAGATGTCAGCAGCGGTTACATTATACTGGTCAGCGAGCATCCGACTTAAATTCAGAATAAAATTATACACATACCGATTGCTCACTTTCCTTAATTTGGACTTCCTCCTTTAATAAACACACTTATTGAATCTCTTAGTTCATGTTCCCTCGTTTCATTTTCATCCAAGATCCACGGCGATTTCTACTTCTCACCGGCCCATTCACAGCAGTTCCCGGCATGCACCGCGCCGGTGGGAGAACAAATATCTGCCGGAGTGAAATTAGGCGCTGTGATTTGGGTTCCCAAATATAACTAGTTCTTGTTTATGCGGTTTCATTAGAGGCAGGGGCGTAGGAACCAGGGAGAGGCTGTGTACATATAATTTGGCTTCATTCACCCCCTCAAAAAAAGAACTTTGCATTTAAATTCCAAAGTTGTGCCCCGCGATATCAAATACTCTCCCAGGTCCTAGTTTAGAGAACGCATTGAATTTGAACAGTTTTAAAAGCGGTATTTTTTAGCGTACTATTAACATCCGTTTTGTTATAGACGGGCTGAAAGAAAGAGGGAAGATATGATGAGAGGTTGTGTTATTTTCAAATATTAATTCATTTGAATTATTCAATGAGTTCCACATTGTCCTATATTTGTATTTGGTTGTAGATAATTGAGCTCTGACTGTATATCCACAAAAGAGAGCGCATTACAATTCAGTGCTAAATGCTGAGTCTATTCCAGATTGCTAGTGTATCATGGGGCACACACACATAAAATGGGCAATCATGGGGAGAATAGACAAACCACACTCAGAAGCACGATTGGAACCCTGGAAATGAGAGGCTGCATATTCCATTCCTCTCCCTGTAGCCCTACATACCTTACTGAATGCATCTCATAGCTAATAAACAACATTCCTTTATATATAATCAAAAGTAGAACAAATAACAATGAAGAATACAGACAACAGAATTCAATTTAGGATATGCACGTCAATACTGGGGGTACAAGACATCTTAATCAGCTGATCTCTCAATCCACATATAAATGCTTATTGAAAAATGCCATTCATAAAAAATTGGATACTGAAAAGCACTTAGTTTCCTTGGTTACTGCCAATTTGCAAATTTAAATGTCGCTAGACATTAAATCATGTAAATCAAAGGTTTTAAAACTGAAACAGTTGATGTCACAAAGGTGGCTTGTGTGTATATTTTTATTTGAATAAAGAGTACTCAAAAACCACAAAATCTAATTACATTCATTGTCACACCTAAATGTGTTGAAAGAAAATCGGCAGTCACAAACAGAGGAAGCCATATTCTCAACAATTACACAGCGGACAGAATCAAGTAAACATAAAAAAAAATGTTAATATGAGCAGTCATCCATGCATGCAATCATCTTGTAAGTGCATGTCCTGGTCAAGGTTCAGAAAGGATCACAAATCCTATCTCAAGAAACACATGGTAGAAGGCTGGGGTACATCCTGGATCAAATATAAACCTTTACATAAAAGAAGGAAGTTCTATTGCCAGTGTTGATTAAATATGAGATGCATACTGGAGGGCATCTGTAATGTGGTACATCCAAGACAACTCATTCAGCACTTATCATCTCAAAGGAGAGTTTCACAGTAACATCAAACAGAATGAAAACCCAGTATCCTAAAACAACTGACATACAGGTGTGTGTGTGTTCCATACAGTGCCTGCAACTTAAAGCATTTCATACAGCTTTAAAATAACATCTGTTAATTTACGGGAATTAATCTATACAGTGTGTACAGAAAAAACAGAATGCATCTTTCTAAGGAGGAGACAGACTGCTTGCGCGAAGAATGCCAAGAAGTGTGCTGAGGGAGAGAAATGCTGATTTGTGAAAAATGTGTTTAAACTTGGCATAATATTCCAGAATTTGATTTTGGACTTCAATGGCTATGATTCTGAACTAATTCCTCAATGATCAAATTCAAAAAAAGGAAACATTCCTTCCGGTGTCCTCCAATCAGTAAACAAACATAATTTATTTCTGTATGTCTCCCTCTCGTATTTCTGAAGGAATTATGTTGTCGGAGTTGGATCATAGTGATGTTGCCATAATGAAACTTTCATCCGTGGATTTTCTGGCATGTGATAAGGTACTCTGGATAGGCTTGGGTGTCATTGAAGATGACAAATATTGTGGGAGAGTCTACCCGGTCCACCACACTGTGGTATCTCAGGGGCATCTCTGAGCCTTCTTTCAGAGGAGTGGTCTTCATGTCATGGTTGCCCTTGGTGAAGTCCCCTGTCAGCACTTTGGCCACAAACACAAACTTGTGGCCATCAGCGTTGGGGGGTGAGTACTGATCCTGGACAGAGACGGCCGAGTTTACCGCAAAGTAAACCCCCTGGCCATACACAGTAGCTGTAGATATAAAGAGCAATGGGATATGAATTGTTAGAACAGTGTGCTAAGCTGAATCTAACAGGGCAGGTCGGGGAGCATGCCCTGCTACAGCACATTGCCGCACCCACCACATGACACAACACCTCAGGATCCCAGTTGGCGACCCCCCCAGACTGACGTCCAGTCCCACCCTCAGGAAGTGCCCATTTATCTGCTGCAGCCAGATGTTACGTGGGTGTCCCCTTGGCCTGGTCCAGCTGCTCGGATCCTCGGCAATGAGGATCCTGCGAGCTGGATCACCCTCAGAGAATCGCACCACAATTAATCAACTATTAATTAAACTATTATTATCTGTTACATCCACCTTTTAACTGTTTATCCAGTATAGGGTCGCACAGGGAGGCAGGACCCTATCCCAGGCAACACAGAGCATAAGGCAGGGACACTCTCGGAGAAATACCAGTTCATCACAAGACAGAGAGCAAGAGAAACACAGAGGCTCCAGTACAACTAACTGCACATCTTTTGACTGCAGGAGGAAACACCTGCAACATGTGGAGAAAAAGCAAACCAACCACACATAGAAGCAGGTGGGATTTGAAACTACAACTTTCAAGGTCTAGAAGGTCCTACAGTCACCATGCAGCCCCAACTCTTACAGAATTAAAACAGTTTTCTTTTTTAAACGCATGTTGCTGTTCAATGTAGGTCTCTTCCTCACCATTTTTTCCACAGAAGCTTCTGTTGAACCCATGAATGCAGATCTCCTTCACACTCATTTCCCCTGTTCCATGGTACAGTGTTCTCTCTATCACGGTTTCAGTGGAGCTCTTCAGAACGCTGGCCTTTTTCAACTTGTACTGGCTGAGTAGGAGATTATTTGTAATCTTTTCCACCTGTGAACCAAAACACAATGTCCATATTTTCTTCATAATATGTAAAACCAGTGAGATTAAATATATTCGGTAAAATTGCTTTGCTGGGATACCACAGAAAATTAATTGATCATCTACATTACTTGCACATTTCTGGGCTGCGAGGGTCCAGAGAGATACGAGTCTCTGCAGGCTGGAGTAGTAGGTGGGTGTGTCCATAGGTGATGTGTGCAATAGAACAGCGGCGCCAAAAGCTTATTTCTATTGGCCAAAAATGCTGGCAACAAATATTATTTGATTAACAGATATCTACAATTAAATGCCTGTTTCATATTTGTTCATGTAGCATAAGACCTCTCCTACTATTTACACTTGCTGCCTGACTTTCAGAAGGTGTGCGTGTGGTTCCGCCCACTTCGCCACACTCTTGCTATTGACACACCCACCTTTTGACACACCCACAAACCTTTCTAGGCACCTTTTTGACACGCCCACAAACCTTGACACACCCACCTTTCAACACACCCACAAACCTTTTGACACACCCACCTTTCAACAGTCCCACAAACCATTCGAGACGCCCAGGTCTCAACACACCCAGTGCTCCAGCCTGCAGAGACCTAAGCTTGGGTCCAGGGCCTATCCTGGAAACTGACACATACATTTTCTCTAAACAGCATGCAAACAAATCCTCACCTTTATGATTTTGATCTTGTTGTGGTATTCCCTAATGGTTTCATAAAAATTTTTGACAACGTCGGAGAATTCACTAGAGTTCTCATCAACTCTGGATGCTTCAGACATATTTGACAGAAGACTGTATTCTTCATCTGAGCAAAAAGTTAACATATACATAGACAAATGTTAAAATGGGACCCAAGGATAATACTTAATGTCACAGCAAATAAATTAACTAAAAAAGAATGGAAAAACAAATAAATTCATAAATACTGAAAATATATCTCCAATCAAATCGACAAATCATACATTTGCTGTATGTCATCTTCAGAAAGATTTTCCTTGCCAGCAGTTTTACCTGGTATAGTCATATCTCCTGACGTGAGGATTTTTCTTCTGATTGGAATTGATTTTCCTGAGGCAATGCTATATTCATGCATCGTTTCAAAATTTATCATGTAAGGCTGATTATCAAATATGACATCGATCTTCTTTAGCTTCATCTGCCAGGAATTCTCTATGAAAACATTGGCGTTGCCAGGGTACGGTACTGACCGCGACTTCGCATCATGCCACACCCACTGCACAGTGCGCGAAATTTCTGAGTCTGATGCCGTGTTTGAAATCCACTTCAACAGCTGCTTCAGCTCTGAAGTTGCACTCTGGACATATTCCCTGAATCCCGAGATCATGGCAGTAGTCCCTTGAATATGGATATCAACTGCATGTTTTCTTCTGAGGACGTCTATACATTTCCTCTGATGTTCACACAGTTTCTTAAAGCACTTGTCCTCAACTTTTTCCTCACACTGCCGTACGTCGACCTTCTTCCCAAGGGCAATGTCTACCCTAATAAGATCGTGGCCATAACGCGCGAACACCATAATCTCTGCATTATTCGCTGCCATAATGGCATCCTGAAGGGACATGAAGATGGCTCTTTCCAGTTGGAAATCTGCAGCGGGACCCTGTTCCCTCCTAGAAAGTTCTAAGACCTTTTGCAGTTCATCATCTTCAGCTTCTGCCTGTCTAGTGCTGTTTTCCATGGAGAGTTGTATTGCCAGACAGAGTTTAGCATCCTCCTCAAGGTCATGGTAACTTTCCAGAGAAAGCTGGGCGGTATGGCCCAACACCGTCTCGTCATCTCCTCCTGTTGTAGTCTGCAACATGTCTTCTACACTTACGTCATCTTCTGCCTGGTCTTCAGTATTTGTGGTAGCGTTACATTCCTCTACGCTCTCCTGATCTGTGGAGCCTGAATCCATATGGATAATGGAGACAAGCTTTTTAGCCTCTTCTATAATACCTAAACAAGGACATTAAACAGAATCTACTTTAGACCAGTGTTTACCAACCCGGTCCTCTGCAGAGGAGTCCATCTTTTTTATACCAGTAGCTGGCAGGTCACCTTCCAAATAATTGCATTTCTAGCAAGGTAAAAAATAATAAACTTGTGTAAAAGGAAACCAGCTAGCATTAATATTTTTATTAATATTTAAAGACAATAATTCTGAGTTAATGGGCTTATATGTGTCCATATTGACAAACCTCCTTCAGCAGCATTAATGCCATTAACAGGAGCATCAGCCTGATTTATGGAATTTCTATGAAAGTTTTGTTGTGACATCATTTTCCATGCTGATTCCAAGACGTCCTGCAGTAGAACAAACAGCAGGTTAGAATTAAATCAAATCACTTTTATTGTCACACAGGTACGATTCATGTGAGCAAAATGCTTGTGTGCAAAGCCTCTCGAAGCAGCCGCAGTATAACACGAATGAACAATCGAAATACAAGTATAAATACATAAAACGTGCAAAAGTGTATGCGGCTGTGCAATAAGAATGCACAGTTATTTAATGTGCCGAAGAGCCTCATATGCAATGGGTTCTCTTATGACATTGTAGAAGTTTTCTCACAAGGTACAAGATCCATCCACACATTTTCCATATACACTTGCTGAATACGGCCTTAGGAAACCCAACATAAAATATAAAATAGAATAAATAAATATATAAACAAACAAATCTTTAAAGTATGCCCTTGCTTTCAGAATACCAAACTACATAAAGTGTAGTAAATCATGCAGTATTAGCAACTAATTGCTGTAAGCACCAGCAATGTATGTGGGTCCATGGGTGTAACCTCTCTCGTTACTCATGCCACAGGTTGCAGGTAAACTATATTTCATAAGCAGTTGCTGAAATTGTAAGGAGCTCCGAGTCACCTCATTTTCCAAGGGCTCCCAGTGAACCTTGTCCAAGTTGATGTGGACCTCAAATTTCTGCTCCATTTCCTTCAGGATTTCCACTCCTTCCCCATGGACCAGGAAGCGAGCCACTCCAGGCTGGTTTAACGTGATAGTCTTGGTCTGAATAGAGGTCATGATGCTACGCAGGAGATCTTCTGCTGCCTGGCAGGCCGTGAAGTTCCCGTGTATCTGAGAAACGAAACTGAATGCTGTAACTTCACGAAATGTGCAGTGATTTGAAGCAGAACTGTAAAAATACATTTTGCTTTAACATCCAACTTCAAACCCACAAATTACAATATCATAACGTAATAACAAAATCAAAGCAAAATATACATACTCTAAATCCAGAGACATCCTTTGATTCCAAGGGTAAGATTGAGACCTGGTCCATGTCAGCCAGAATCTGATCATAGTAGGTTTGAATGTATCGTAGCCTACCGGGCTCCATAGAGATTACAACCTCCGTCTGAATTGGCGTACTGAGAAACTTGAAAATTTTACTCCTCTTCTCATCCTCCATACCTTTGACTGTCAAAACGTCAATTTTATCACCCCTTTCAGGAATCGTCACTGAACAGAGCTCTAGGGAATTTATGAACGTTGGCCATTCCTTCGAGTACAACATGCACTCGATGTCCGAAGAGACCGCTATGCTAAATTCAAAAACTGAAGACTTTATAATGTCACAAGCTTCCTCCACCATATTCAGAGACAATGCCAAGACCATCACCGTGCAGTCTGTTACACTGTACATGCATGCTAGACCCTGTTGTCTTAGATTGTTCAGAATTGTATCCTTGACTTCTTCTCTCGAGAGAAACATTGCCTTTGTCTTTTCAAGAGTCACATAGGCCTGAGCAAAGCCAGTGAAAAACTCCAGAATTTGGCTCTTCAGCTGCTCGGTTCCCAGCTTGCTTGGCCCAGCAATTTCCACCAAATTGTCCACGAAGCTAATCACATAATCATGATGCGAGTTTTGAAGGTCTTTGAGGTAGTTGCTTGTTTTAAATAGGCTGAGCTTCAGTGGGTCAGGGAGTGTAATACCAGAGAAGAACGTGTCAGCTACAGCATCCATTGTTATCTCCTCAACCACTCCTTGTTCGGGAATAGGCATGCCAACCTGTGTATCTGTCACAGGACTGGTCCGGGTATGTTTTTCTATGTCATTTTCTGCTGGCCCAAGACTGTCACTCTGTGCCAAGTCAAGAAGCGTGTTTTGTGCTTGCGTGAGACTGTGAGTCAGTGGGAGACCTTCTGTCTGTAGAAAATCAAAGTAAGGCTGAATTTTCAAGTCCCGTTCTTCCAGTTTGTGGGATTTCCCAAGGACCCGTTCCACACCTGACAAAACGTATTTTTAAATTAATATTATAGAGACGAACGGTTTATAGCTATACTGCCTGACTATAATATTTATCTGTATATCAGAATTTCACTCATATTTTTCATTAATTAAGCACTATAACACATTGTGCCCTACAGCCAATATCTTACCGTTTAAGTCTTCGAAGGATAGTTTGGCCATTCCATCTTGTATCATGACAACTTCCTTCACTTCTGTCTCACCGCCACGCTTGCTTTCAAAATAAAGCTTGAGAAGATCATCCGACACACTGGGAGCCAGGTTTTGCACCAAGATGGAGTCTGTCTGATCTACTCCTTCAGGATGAATGGCGGCACCATCCAAAGTCTTCGTTTTAATTTTCACAAAAACATTTCGAAAATCTGCCCAAATATATATGTAGGGCGAAAAGTTAATTCTACTGACAAATATAATTCACCAGCAACAATTAGTTTCAGTTCAGTTTTCAACTAATCGTTCACATAAAAACATGACAGTATCAATCTATTGATACAGTTGCATATTTTCATATATAAACAAACACACACACACACATATATATAAACTAACCTTGTGGATTTTGGAAGGTAATGAGCGCCAGGTCTCCTTTGGGAGAACGGATTACGGTGTATTCGTTGGAGTCTACGTCTGTCATATTTTCCACATACAACTGCACCATTTCCAAGCTGGTACAAGGGTTTATCCCGCGGAGTAGTAATCTTTTGGGGTCATGTGGTGCTTTCTTCCCCACAAAGAGTGTAGTACTCTGCACAGTATGGCTTCCTTTAGCCAAAACCCTTTCAGCGGCTGAAAACAGATATATCCATTTATGTAAAACCACATTTAAGCAGTTTGTGCTGTGAAATACTTATAAAGTACAGGGATATGGCATGTTATCAAATGGTGACTTGAAATTAAACATTTGCCACATTTATATTTACCTTCTGATTCTTCAAATACGAGCACAGCACACCTGCCATTCCTTTGGACAGTAGCAAGCGGTCCTCCTCCTGACCGTCTTCTATTTTCGAAATACAAAACCAAAAACTCGTCCGTAAAGTTTTCAGGGATCCCGGACACCTCCAAAGTCCGGTTTTCCAATGTGATGTCAGACATACTAAAACGAAAGAGAAAGAAAAGAACAATAAGATTCGCAAACATTGTTTTAAATAGACAAACATTCTCTTTATGGTGGTTAAAAACACAAATTCCGTCATTTTTGTTGGGTTGAAGCAAAACAGCTTAAGTTCTACCTCACGCAGCGCCGCCCTAACCGGACTATTTAATACTTCCGAAATTACCCAGTGCCATATACTGTACCATCAATAACACACGACTATTTACGTTAAGTACAATAACATTATTAAAAGTAACAAAACCCTAGCCACGCTGATAGTCAAGTCTGAAAAGTCACGAAAAGAAAAGTGAAACCAGCAGGCGATCATTATATGCAATCAGAAACGATATTATTATTAGTGCAAGACTTATTAATTGAGCTGACGAGCAGATATAAATATGATCTTAGGAAACACAGACAATGCATAGCAAGGAAATTTGTTCTGATGTTGCAGTTTTTATTTTTACCCGAATTACTGCTGGATCGTGAAATTCGACATGTCAGTCCCCCTGGCTGCCTTCACACGGAAACGTTTGCTGCGCTTACTTCCCGATTCGACGCAGCTGCGCACAAGCAGGAGTGAGGATGAAGAGTAAATGAAATGCGACACGGACGGGGTGCCATGCCTCATGACCGTAAAAGTAAATCATAATGTAAATGTGTATTACCTCTGCACAAATTTAAACATTCGCAGCTATAGGCTTTAACGTGTACGTATTTCTTAACCTGATTTTGTGGATGCGTAGTGTTGCATTTATTACACTGTCATAGCTAAAATGCAACAGCAGAATATCATACTCTGTTGTTGCTTCTGAAAATATACTGCATTTTCTCGAAAAGGACAACTAAATCTGTGAGTCCCAGGTGAAGTTTTACGCCGTTAATGTGTTTGTGCGACTGAGTCAATTGCAAAGAAGGGAGAATACCTTCTTACATACTACTGCTCAGAGGCGGATGGTCCATAGAAATAAAGAGCAAGTTCTTTCTCTATTTTTGAGGTTAAATTATGAAATAACCCATTAGTAAAATATTATTGTAATTTTAAAACAAATTTTCTCAGCCAATAACAGTTGTAATATTATTAAATGGTATTGCAATGTTGGAAACAGTGACACCTAGAGGCCAGAATGAATGTGCAGGTTGTCTAAGGGGGTTGTGCTGAGAGCCAGGGGAGGTTAAAGCCGAGCTACCTCAAAATGGGTGGGTCTTCTTGTACAAATCAACCACCCACCCCCCCCAGGGTTATTTGGGCATAAAGCTTAAAATGGCCTGCCAATACAGCTGTGGTGAGTACCTATTGAGAGTGGTCCAAGGAGAGGGAAACCACAAACTGCGATAGGATGTCGGACAGCCAGGACTTGCTGATGTGTGATGTGAATGATGGCTATCATGTCTGGTACAAACCAACAGAAGGGCTACTGTGACACAACTGGCGGATAATTTTGATGATGCTCACTGGAGTAATGGGTCACGACAAGCGGGGTGCCCATATTTCGCAGGTGGCGGGTAACTGGATTGATTCGATTCAAGATCTTAAATGGGCTGATATATCATGAGGACAATTATCTGGATGGAAGGTGGAGCCAGATATCTTTGGTGAGTAGCCATACTCTTTGGCCTGGTTGGAGGAGCGGACCACGGCGACGACAACAATCAGCTCCCCGCTTCTGCCTTCAGAATGTGTGTTGTCTAGCAGACTTTCTCACTTCATCTGTACTAATCATTCCATTGCTGGCATCTTGCTGGGTTCTGTCTCTCAAAGGAACAGTAGGGACTGGTGACCTAAAACACACTGGAAAAGGGTAAGATGCAGAAAATCCTGCTACAGTGAGTTCTGGGCATACTTGGCCCATGGCAGAAACTGGGTCCAGTCTGACTGATTCTTAGTCGAGTATGATTGCACATATCCATCTGTTTCCCGATTCAGTCTCTCAGACTGAGGATTCGTCCGGGGGTGATATGCTTAAGGAGCTTAAGAAGAATCTCATCCACCAGCAAAAGACCCACCAAAACCTAGCCATACACGGGGGGCCTAGAACGCTTATTATGCCCTCAGACAATCCATACATCCAGATGACATGGTGGAACCTCTGCCAGTTCCAGTGCCAATGGCACCTTGGTCAGCGGTACCAAGTGGCACATCTTGGAGAACCGATCAACAACGATTGAGGCCACGGTAGAGCCTTGAAGTTTCGGCATGTCAGTAATGAAATCCATTGAGATATGTCAGGGTCAGCGCCCAAATGACTCCACCCTCTGACCTTTCCCTGATTGGCCAACAGCCATTGCTGGCCGTTCTGCCTTCCCCCGTCTTCTCTGTCTCTTGCTTTTCAACCCTAGTGTGTTTTTCCCCGTTCCCCAGACCCCTGCGTAACGTAATGGGTTGAGCATGCTGCTCAAAGATGGAGAACCCTCTGGTTGTGGGTATTAGCCCAGCCTCACCTATTTTTTTTTTTTTGTTTTCTGTTTTTTTCCCACTATTGTTTGTTATTAGTTATCATTACTTCCCAGATTTGAGTTAGCGTGCTGTGTTTTATTATGTTCGGCTTGTACTTGTTTTAGTCCATTTCCTAGTCTTAATGTTTGAGTTCCCTTGACCAGTGCTCATTTATTTTAGCTCATTCCATCTGTTGCCTGTTGCCCTGCTTTGTTGTTTGATTTGTTGTCTTTTATTATTCACACCAGCCCTTTGCTAGTCCTCAGTATCGGTGTATTTAACTACCAGCCTTTGTTGATTGTTGTCAGTCATTGTGACTTGTTCTGCAAGTGTTACTCTGCCTGTCTCCCTGGTTCTAGTTTCTATATTACTTGTTTGCCTGTGTAGGTTTACTTATGGTTTAGTATGCAGTGTTTTCCCCTTATTTCTGATCCCTCATGGTATTTGCTGTTTTTTTTTTTTGGTATTTGTTCAGTGTGTTTGTTTAGTTGTATTCTTAATAGACCCCTCTCTCTTGGAGCCACTAGTGGATTGTCAGTTCCTTCTGCCTACACCATGCCCCAAGTTCATAAAAGATCTAGGACCTGCGGGTCTGATGTACTTGGAATAGACACAGATGGGGCCGAAGGAGACATCTTCAGGCTTCTAGACACTGCCACCAGTAGCGCTGACTCACCAAATCCGTAGTTTCCAAGATTCCCGGGTGCCTGGAGTTCAGTGAGGAATGGGGCCACTGAATGACCTGGAATGGCTGAGAGGTCCATTGAGCAATACGGTGGCCTCATTGCCCAGAGTAGAGACAGCCCCTGCTGTATGCAACTCTGCCCCACAGGACTTATCGGAGCTTTCCCTTGTTGCATGGGTCTCCTAAGTTGAGCGTTGCAGTTTCATTAAAAGACATTTACAAAGACATTTCTCCCTGACTCTGAGGACAATCTTGCCCGATCTGACTCGCTGGAATTTTGATAGCTGCCCTGTTTTTGCTTTTATTACTGGTAGTATAAAACCGGGACAACTGGTCTCGACTTATGTCAGACGACCGTGAGCTTTTCTGCGCTGCTCTTCCTTGGTTGTGTCCTCTTATGCGCTTTTGCATTCCTGCTCCCCCAGACCCTGTTTTCCTCCTGAATGTTCATCCTGACCCCCATCTATGCGTGCCTGAGTGTCCTACTTTCCCTGCATTCTCACAAGTGTTTCCCCTGGTTAGATTACCAGGTAGGGCTGAACGATTTGGGGAAAATGTCTAACCACAATTTTTCGGACAGATGTTACGATTGCAGTTTGATTCGCAATGTAATTTTTTAAAAGTTTCTGTTCAATATTCAATGTGTAATAGTTTTGAGGCTAAGGATCTGTGTCAGCAATCGGAAGGTTGCTAGTTTGAATCCCGTGAATGCCCGGAGTGATTCTTCTCTGTTGGGCCCTTGAGCAAGGCCCTTAACCTGCGATTGCTGTGTCCTGGGTATGATGTTAGTCTACATCCAGCCCTGCAGTGTCCAACCAAGACGGGTTTTAACTGCTGCTGGGCCACCGGGGGGACCAAGGCGGACTGGCTCCACCGGTGTTACAAGTTCAGGGTGATCTGAACCAATAAGGAGTAAGGGGTG
>JAODKC010000049.1:20460379-20470848 GCA_026777985.1 Mormyrops attenuatus | reverse complement strand
AACATATATGATTGTAAATACACAAATATTATGCATTTTGTATATGTGGTTTTTGCAACATATAAGTCCCTTACGGTGTTCTGTTGGAACATATAAGAATAACAGATGTTTTTAACAAAACTTTTCCATATGGGTACCAAAGCAGGGCAACAAAATTCTGTATAAGCTGTATAACTCACTGTAATAGAGAAAAACGAAAGATAACACGAGACAAATTCTATCTTTACAAATAATTAAAAAGGGATGATATACGCATTTAATTTTAATAAAAGCTATAATAATGTATAAAACTACACATTTCAAACCAGTGATGCATATACACCGATGAGCCAAAACATTACGGCACCCCTATTTGAAGCGAATAATGTTAACTCGTAAGAAGAGTATGTGTCAAGGTCTAGAACATATTACATGGTAAGTCAACATTTGTAACTCGTATTTGACATGCTGAATGCAGCAGAAATGGGCAGGGGTAAAGATCTGAGTGACTTTGACGAGGGCCAAACCATTATGGCCAGACGACTGGGTCAGATCATCTCCGAAACAGCAAGGCTTGTGTGGTGCTCACGGTCAGCCATGGAGAGTACTGTATGTACTGAGAGTGGTCTGAGGGAAATTCCATGATGCTGACAGCGTGTAGGGTGGCCAAGACTCGTCAGTGTAGGATGTGAATGAAGGTTATTCCGTGTGGTATGAACCAACAGAAGGGCACGTGTCGAGCATCTGTGGGATGCATAGGAAGTCCAATCCGCAGCCCTATACACAGAGGAGACGCTGTGACACGTTAACTCCATCACCACCATTAAAATCATCTGCTATTTGTGCCATAGTAGCCTTTCTGTTGGTTTGTATCTGACGGGATAGCCTTCAGTCACATCTCATATGGACAAGTCTTGGACACCTAACGCCCTGTCGGTAGTTTGTGGTCTTTCCCTCCTTGGTTAGGTAGGTAGGTAGACTACTCAGAACGGCTGACAGTGTGCAGTACACAACCATTGCTGTTTCACAGATGCACTGACCCATTTTTCTGGCTGTAACAATCTGACCCTTATCAAAGTCAGTCGGGTCTTTGCCCCCCTGCCCATTACTATGCATTTAACACAGCGAGCACGAGTACTGAATGTTGGCTTACCATGTAATATATCCCAGATCTTGACATATACTGTTTTTACAAGATAGACAATGTTATTCATGTCACGTGGGGGTGATCATAATGTTTTGGCTCACCGGTGTATATATAATCAAAATATAGTAATACATTATGGGATGCATTTCTGTTGCATGTTGCTCATAGAAAATTCCCACTAGAACAAGGATAAAATAAAGCAATCATTTTTATCTTTATCTGCCACCAGTCTGGACTACAATGTCAGCTGTTGGAGTTTCTCACAGCTACGGCATTGAACACTAAAGCAGCCTGGTTTTACTTGTGCTTCAAACCAGCTAATTGTCTTTTAGTTTCAGCCTGGTAAGTGAAACAAGAAAAAAAGGATTTTTCTACATAGTACTCCATTAGCTGAGGATAATAACAGCAGCATTATCTTTACTTCCCTATTTATCTTTCACAAAGATAACACCGGGATAGAACATCTGCGGCAACAACTTGAATAGTGAGTCTGAATTACCTGTTTACCATGTATCAGGTAATACGGCAGTGTGCTCTGGATGAAAACAGCTGCTCATCACACAATAATGTTCCTTCTTTCATGCCATTCACTGGATGAGCTTCTGGTTGTGACCCTGATCATTATGCCTGGTTCTCCTGGTGCGAATCATCCGCTTGTTTTTAACTGAAGAGGAAGTGAGTGCAAAACTGTAGGTCCCATTTTTGCTCTTATAGATGTAGACCGAATGTCACCTGTTTGAAATTTTTTAGGCATGAATGCCTAAAAAGTAGAACACTTAAGGGTAATTATTTCCAGTTTATGATAAAAAAAAATCATCCCAAATAACTGCTTTTGAATAAAAAAACAAAGCGAAAAAAATAAGCAGTCTCTAACAATTATTTTTCTAAATGGGAATATATGGATGGAAATTTAGACAAAATGCTCCGTCACTGCCGGAACAGGGTGATGATCAATAAAATCAATAAAAGACAGAAAATTCTGCCTCAGTCTTTGCAGCCAACAATCTCACAGAAGCTATGGAAAAAGAAGCAAGCACATTTCAAAAAACCTCTAACAAAAGCAGTCCCACAAACATTAACCTAGACCGTATTCCACAAGGCCAACCCAGATAAAATGCAAAAGATTTAATCAGATATGACTCTAGAGCAGTAATGTAATGACACAGTCTGCCATTCATTGATTATCGAATATTTACAACATCCCCTATCACGAAATACAGACGAATAAAATCAGAAAATAAAATCATAGCTGTCTTTCCAGCCCCAAAACCTGACCTAATGAGTTATTGGTGCTTTGATGAAACATTTCCTTTCTGATTTTGAAACCCATAAAGGACACGTGCAGAGGCAGAAATACAAGGGCTTCCCACAACCTCCCCAACCTGGAACATTCTGAAGCTGAATTATATTGTGACTCTTGTATAAAACCTCTTTATGGCACCCATAACTTTCCAAAAAAGGCCATACCCTGCTTTTAGAGCCTACTCCAGAATCATCCCTCGTGAGTTATGGTAAGTAGTAATTCAAAATTCACCAGATTAAGGACTGGGTATAAAATACACAGTACACTGTTTTACAGCGATGGAATTTTGGTGCACCTGATAACAGATGATTTTAGCAGTGGCCCATCTTACACGTTACGCGCCGTTTTAGTTCTGCAAATGTTAACATGTAAATATAGCTGTTATCCAGAAAACAAGAGACTTCATTTATTCCCCTGAGACCTCAGCTGGCAGAAATTTCTGCTTCCTAAACATTTTTAAACTCAAGAAGCTTATAAAATAGTCTTCAGCCAAGGGGATATATATTTAGAATGTGTGATTATTCTTTTCACTGAAACCAAAGCTGAAGCAAAGTAAAGACTACTTTCTGGCATCAGTATCACATTTTTCAAGTATTTGCAACTCTACCTTGTTAATAAGCCTGGGACAACTTGTTAGCAATTTGAAAAAGGGCCCTCTTTGGGAGATTGGAAAGCTAGGTGCTATGCCTATTATTTATAATGATATCAGTGTTGTGTAAGCAATATTTGACATATACAATGCTCCTAGAAACAAATGTATTGGTTTCATAACAAAAGTCCATTGACAAGGAATGTTTAACATATCTGTGCACATCTTCCACACTGACATTTTCTTTTTATTAAGTGTCAATTTTTTTGGCAATTTTTTTTATTACCATTTTTCTATTCATTGCAATTGTAGTCACTGGCTCCCAAAGGGATACTAAACACAGATATTTGGTGTTCTATGTTATTGCATTATTGGTACTTGTCCAGGAACTATTTAACTCATAGGAGCTCTTTTAGAATTATAATTTGGGTTTCGATTACTAATTGAATGTTTTACTTAAAACTACTGGCTGCTTCTAATGTGACATATATTTTTGTAAACAAATGAATAAAGTAATGATTTTTGTTTTAAAACCAATAAATTTGCGATAATTTTACTGAATTAAGCAAGTGTTCCAAGACTATCTGTAAGTGTTGTATTATAAAGAGCTATGGTGAGATACAGGTGGACATTTTCTGATGAGCATTATAAGGATAAATCGCATGATTGTGAAATCCATCACAAGGTGTACTGCCAACCTGAAAGGTTAGTGAGATTCCCTTTCCTGTAAAATAAATTTTGAGGGTCTTTCTACATCTTGAACTGTAGATAAGTGCTGCAGGTACTGTTGTCCAGAACAGATGCCTTGTTGAGATCTTAAAGAAAACTTTCAAATTTCAGTATATCTCCATGCCTCTAGAAATCAATCCTAAAGTGCTTCACAAGGGCAGAGGCAGGTTTGTTGTGACGCCTCTGTTGAAAATTCTTAAAGCTTTGAAGAAAAAAATATACATATCTAATGTCATTTTCTATTTTGAACTTGGTTATTTAAATTCATCATTTTATTCTGGAAGGTGAATCGTTAAAAAATTATGGTTTGCAAGAAAAGCATTATACCACCTCTTGTTGATTTGTTTTTGTGTGATTACTAATGTGAATTTAAAAATTTGAAATCACAATTGAAAAATTCCAGATCTGCTGAAGACTCCTGTGACAGCACTACACATTTTTACAAAAAGGCAATAATGGAATTTTATTTTCGTTGCTCCTAAAAATGTGCTAGTTACTCTGCATAAATAATTTTGCATGTAAGCATGTAAGGAATATTCAGCATGTAAAATAAATTCAGTTTCTCAAATTAATTTATTCAATGGAACCTACAGTAAAAAATAATGGAACATAGACATTAAAATTAAGAAGGAAGTCACCTTACACTGCTTAAGGGATTGTTTACAATTGTTTTCTGATCATTTCTCATAGAACTGCTAAAATCTTTTATGAATCTCCTGTGCATAGGAAAGGATCTGGACAAGCCAGGTGGTTAAAAAAATCATTCTTGGATGAAGCTTCAGAAAAAGTTATGTCATCTGGTTATGCTCCCAGCCAGTAATGCCTTGCGCTCCATAAACTGAAAAAATTAACAACAATACACTAACCCTACATTAAATTCAAGACTTTTTTCTGTTCTCAATAACTACTGTAGCATTGGAAAGGTTGGTGTGGACAAGAAATAAATTGTTTATACCTGGGCCAATCAGATGTGGTTCTCATTGCCTTCTGTGTCCTGACTGTGACAGCTTTTAGTGTCTGGCCTTTGCTAAAATTCCTAAGTAATGTGATAGTGACATGATATAATGTAGAATTCCCAATGGCCTTCACTACAGGACTATTCAAAGGGGCCATTTACAAATAGTTTACCACATAAAGTCTATACATATGACTACAGAAAAGTTAACCATCAACCGCCATCAGATCAGCACCATCGAAAAAGAGGCTTTTGCACTGTTACTGGCCCTTCAACACTTCAAAGTGTATATTGAATCCAGTTCAGAACCTGTCCTAGCGTACGCAGACCACAACCCATTTGTTTGTTTGCATCAAATGTCCAATACTAATCAAAGGCTCATGCGTTGGTGTTTGATCTGTCAAGCTTTCAATCTGAAAATAGTACATAAGAAACGGTCAGAATACATCATTGCAGATCCGGTTGTCACCTTTAAAAAGAAAAGCTGTATGTAGCTTTCCTCTTAACGGTGGGGGTGTGACAACCCCATAGTGTTGTTCATTCTGCCTATTGAGTGGATGTTTCCTTGGGTGTGTCATTTTGTTCAGGTTCCTGTTTTTTTTCTTTGGGTATGGTAAAGGAGTATCTTTTTTGTAGTTAGAGGTGTTTCATTATTTTGGCCCGGTCGGCTACTGAACTTGTTCCCTCTGCTAATAAAATCACAAGCACAAACAAAGCAGTGATCTCACTCAACATTTTATTGCGTCTGACCCTAGACCAGGATGTAGCGGTGGTACTTTCGGTAATTTAGGGAACACGTCATTCCCAGCCTTTTCAAACATAACATTTCAGACCATACCCTGCATTACCCTTAGCTGGCTATTTGGAAACAGACACAATGAACCTGCATTTATGAAAGGGGTATAATTTATGTCTAGTGCAAATATTCCTTTTAAAACTATATACTACCTTTATAAATATTTGCTTTGTAAACTCTATAAGCATCAGTTGAACATAATTATTACTGTTTATCTCCTCCCTATTTTACAAGGTTTTATTATGGCCCTAGTGATCTGCACTTCTCAAATAATAATAATAAAAACATCCACTGTAAACCAGGGTGACTAATTCCACAAAGGCAATCCTGCCTTATCCCTCCAATGCTCTTCCCCCAGGCAAAGCTGCCTAACCTATGGCAGCCCTCCTGTAGCCATCCTTGCAGTTGCCTCTGGCACGGTCGACCACGAGAGCCTTCTGTTCACACTGCAAGATACGGTGGTTCCCTGACGGGAGGCACTCATTGTGGTTCAGATCCTGTCTCTCTTGCCATCAGCTACTCGGATGACACTGGGAGGCTGTGTCCCAACCCCTCGCAGACACTGCAGCAGGGCTCAACCTCAATCTCACCAACAGTAAGCACACGTACGTTCCGGTCAGACCGTCTCTACACCTTTAATTTGCCCTTCTGTTAATTAAGAGCATACCGAGAGTGGTTACTAGAAGCCCATGTGGCGTCCTTAGCTTTTCTGGTACACAAACCTCTCGTCACATCTTGCCCAGACAAGTGTAAGTTGAAAACACCAATACTATACACTCTCAGAAAAAAGGCAAAAAATTTGTACCTTTGTTCATCACTGGGGCTGGTACTTCTGTACCTTAAAAATATGCTTACCTACAGCTAAGGGTACAATTGGCAGACCCGTGAGGGTACAGCCCCAGTGACAAGCAAAGGTACAAATTTTTACCCTTTTTTTTCTGAGATTGTAGCTGCCTGCTTCTCAGTATCCTCAAATGCGTGCATCTCTTATATGAATGGGTCAGGACAAAAATCACAGTTACTGGTGAGGGCCAACCAGCACAAAACCAAACACATCCATCTTCGGTAACCGTTTGTCCTATTCAGGGTCGTGGGGGGTCTGAAGCCTATGGGCACAAGGCAGGGAATAACCCAGGATGGGGCGCCAAACCTCTGCAGAGTACTCTCACACATGCACACCTATGGGCAATTTTAATAAGTCACAGGAAAACATGCAAACTCCACACAAATGAAGCCATAGTGGAGACTTGAACCCTGGTCCCAGAGGTGTGAGTAACAGTGCTAACCACTGTGCCACCATGCCACCCATACAAAACCAAATTTTCCGCAAAAATAATTGCTACCTCTCAAACCTGCAACACCCGAGGCGGCACATAACCTAAAGCACAAACTGAGCAACCACACACTGTCCGATACGATGTTAAATGATTACGTTTCCATATATGTAACATATGATTATGCATGTGGTAAAGGTTTTTGCTTTATCTATCTATCGATCCCAAATATAAAGACGCATCTCAAATCAGCCCTGATGAAAAACAAAACATGGGAAATGTACGGGCATTCCTGACTGAAGTTATGTGAGGAGGTAACCTTGATCATCTTGGCTTGTTAGGATGCATGAAATTAGCTCGCCGTGCTTTGGTATGCTGCAGGTAAATCAGTCACTTCCTTTGATGCATACAATTAAAATGGAGTGAAATAAAATCATTTTGCATGAAATAATTCTCCTTTTATATTGATTTGATTTTACCTGAGCGTCTTGGGATGTCAGTGAAGGAATAAACAGCGTTTCTCCACTAGATGGAGATAAATGTTAAGCCGCCGAAGAAGCACTGCAATTATGTTCTATTGATTCTTGAATCACTAGTTGTATTATTATTATTGTTGTTGTTTGTTTATTTTTGTTGCTGTTGTTAATAATAAGAATTATGATAATAGTAACAACAGTTGGCGGACGTGGTACTATTGCCACAGCATTGTGTGTCAAATGTTCGGGATTTTTTTAATAACTGCCATTTGCAAAAAATGTTATTATGAGAAATTCCGTGATTAATTATAACGTTCACCATACAGGTACATTTTACCTAACCGTTACTGTATTCTCTTGTTATCCCCTACTAATAGAAGCATTTCAGAAAAGGTACAGAAATACTGGGAGTTAAGGAGTAAGATAAGGGGTTACTTGCTGTGTCCTTCGCTGTTCCAGCAAAAATGTTTTGTTGCTATGTTCGTGGTTTATAATTTGTGGCATTTACACTTCAGTAACAATATAGTTTAGATTTTAGATATGCAACAGGCAGATTTCATACATACATAGGCCTTCAAAGTGTATTTAGTATAATCTGTCTATAAACTCCACTTAAGTAATTGTGTTTGTTTCTGTAGAAATCTTGACGATTTCATGGTATGAATATCATACCCGATGCATTTCTATTAAAGAAGTAGAAAAATTCTGACGATGAAGCACTAAACACATACAACACAACGCTCCTGTCACGTCTATGGAAATATTTAGTGAGTTCAGTAAATGAAAAGTAAAGTACAATTACTTTACCCCTTAAATGGCAATCGTTTGTTGGCAGCATGACACATGCTTTTGAGCGCGAATGAATTTATTATAAGGAATTTCAAATGAAATATGAAAAGAGATCATGCGGGTTAAACTATTTTTAACGAAGTGAGTTATTTTGACTCATCGTAATCAATCCGGCTAGGTGCCTTGCAAGGTTTATTAGATATATAATTATAGATATAATTATATATCTAATAAATCATATGCTTAATTTAATACTCTCCTTGACTGCAGTGAGGACTACGATGCATGTTAGACAGAGTTTGCAGTTCTTGTAGTGTAGAAATCTGCTGTTTCACGCATTTACAAAGCTGATCTGGTCAACATCTTTACCACTATCATATATACATAAACTGTAAAGTGTTAGAATACTCACAACTAAATTTTATCGCTTCCCACATAACTATAATTAGAGTTCACAGAACGCCAAACACGGCGAAACTCACTGCGACGTTTTATGCCTTGTGTACTTACTATCAGCTGCCGGACAGCGGGCATTTAAAAAAGAAAAACACCACGATTTTTATTCATTCCATCCTCTGTTCAATTTTCCATTGCTGATGCTGCCTAAAACCAAAGACAAGACGCCTCCTCATACTCCTTAGTGATGGATGTAGGTTTCCTCTTCCAAAAAATAAGCCCCAGTCGCAGATGTACGGTACGATCAGTGCTTATAATGTGTCCATCATGAAAGAGCAAGGTCCAGGCAGCTTTACCGTGCTGATGTAACGTGTAACACGCCGAGCAGGCTTTGGTTATTATATCCCACTTGCAGGCACGTGGATTGGAGAGGCAAACAGCTGAAACGCCCCCTTTCAGATGCCGAATAAATAGGGCTGATGAGCGCACCTCTCAGCGTGGAAGAAGCACACGTTGGAATTGCACCTTTATACTGTTCTGAGGCTTTTAAATGCCCTCGATCTGGCGACTACCCATGACGATTTCCTCAAACTAATAACCTGCTTAACACGAGAATAGAGAAGTAGAGAAGGAGTTTTATTTGTGCATAACCATGTGACACATGACAGATGCGTCCCTGATGTCAATTTTCATTAGTATCTTAAAGCGAGCGGTGACTCAAGTGTATAGTTACAAGCCTGGGTGCTTGTTTAAAGAAGAAAAGACTTCGGTGACTTCGAGATCAAGGAGTAGTAAATAGCGCTCGTTTGCCGTGCCTCGGCGACTAAATACCTAAGAGGTAATAAGGAGCCCCCCTCCCCCCCGCCGATTATGTCTGCGTGTGAGAAAAATAGAGAAAACACGTCCTTACCGATCTGCTGCGGTGGGGAGGTAAACGCGATCCGCAGAGCGTCAGTCATGACCCTTGAGGGAAACGTGAGAGGTATGAAACACAGAGAAGTCATTCCTGTATTCACAGAAATATATACATAGCGTTGTCTAAACGGTCAAGAGGACTAAATATGAATATCAGCATAGGTGTTTAACATCTTCACTCTAGATTATAACCCAAGTGGGCATTACCCACTACTTCTGTACCCTACACGGTAAAAACTACTTCAAGTAAATTATATTATATATTCCCATTTTAATTAGGGCTGCAGAGGGGCCCTATGCTTCACACCTCCAGGGTGTTGTAATTCCCTCTTCTGCACCGTGTGGAGTTCGCATGTTCAACCCGGGCTGTGTGAGTGCAGATACATACATTCAACTATTGCCTTTAAATTGTTTGTAGTAAATAGTGTAGGAGGGAGTTTGATACTGAGGGCGACATTTATATTTACATTAATATAAAGGTCTGTTTATGGGGGACGTGAATGAATCCAAGCATGTGAGTGTCCTACACCCTGAGTGTAGCCCAGCCTTGAACACTATGCTACCTGTGATGCCCCACCCCCATGGGGACCCTGACCAGGATAGGCGGTAACAACTATATACATACATACCTCATTAATGCACTGTAACACATCTTTCATTTCAAGCAGTTATTATATTTGTTACTATATCTGTTAATTCTGTAAACCCTTGTGACCTAATGAAGGAACAAGTCGTGAATAATACAAGTGAAATACTGATCTCATGTTTGTTCATTATTAATGAATAGTGACGCATCTTTTATCTCAAGCAATTACTATATTTACTATATCTGTTAATTCTGTGAATCTTTGTGAGCTACATACTAAGCAACTACTGAAGGGACAAGTAATGAATAACACAAGTGAAATACTGTCATGTTTGTTCATCATTAATGAATTGTGAGGTGTCTTTTATCTCAAGTAGCAACTATATTGTTCATGATTTGTAATTCAGTAGTAAATAAGTTATTACTATGTATTTGTGCCCCCCACACTCTCAGAAAAGAGGGTACAAATTTGTACCTTTGCTTGTCACTGGGGCTGTACCCTCAAGGGTCTGCCAATGGTACACTTAGCTATATA
>JAODKC010000049.1:20444989-20460279 GCA_026777985.1 Mormyrops attenuatus | reverse complement strand
TTGGCAGACCCTTGAGGGTACAGCCCCAGTGACAAGCAAAGGTACAAATTTGTACCCTTTTTTCTGAGAGTGCACAGTAAAGTGTTATTGAATAAGGGTTTGGAAGATGGATGGAATTTTCACAGGGTGATGTTTTAACTTCCAACTGCCGTTATTACTTCACAGACATCCGACACCTTTCAGGAGTACAGTATTAATGTTTGGAATTTTTTGCCAATTTCCTCAAGAGAAACAGCTATTTTTTCTTTTTGCCAAAAACAGTATAGTGCGGCTAACTGTAATATGCCGTATCTGAATTTCTGTAGATTTGCTGTCTGCGTAAGAACCAGATTTCTGCCATTATATATTAACCATATAACTTATTTAATCTCCGAATGCTACTTAAGCTGATTAACGTACCATGGCAGGTAACAAAATACCACGGTACACCCTTGGTTTTCAGATACATCTTGGGTGATCAGATCACCAGTGGACACCCGATACACATCGCTGTTTACACCTGTGTCTACCAGGTGTCCAGCCAACCACGTGTTTAGATTGCAATAGTCTGCGTCACTTAGAAAGTCAAATGGCCCCCCGCAGATATTGAGCATTAGTGGCTGCAATAGTGTTTACACTACAAAGGATATGTGGTGAAATGCTTCCCAGACCACATCAGCAAGTGGTTAAAGTGACTGGATCACAGTGCATCTTATTGGCCGTTTACACTTGTATTTAGTGCTGTTCACTTGTGACCCCATTGCCCACGATGTATTTTAAAACCAAGTGTAAACAAGGAGGTCGTTGCAGGTCATACCTCATGCGAAAACAAGTGACTCCTGATAATTATTCTTATGTTAGTCTCCGTGTTCCAGTCAGATTACAGCGTAGCTTCAGTGAAAATCCAGCGGAACTGTATAAACCTCCCAAAGCTTCTATAATCAGCAATATCTTTAGGTCTTGAGTGCTCTAATGCATGGGCTTAGCCTGGGGTGGTGCCGGGGGCCGCCACTAAAAGGGGGCCGCAGCTAACCTCGTTAATAACATTCTAAGCAAACTGCCTTTCTGGATGACAACTTTTACCACTGCACCCCCTCCCCCCTGCTGGTTGACAGCTACACCATTGTAGAAAATAGTAGGGGGGCTCAGACAACTCAAATAGCCCAGGGGCATCTGACCATGTTAATATGCCTCTGCTTTCAGTAATACCAGCAATCCCAAAATGCATGTCAAACCTAAAAGAAGTCCTTATGGTATCACGTGAGTTCTGTAAGATGTACTGCAATCTGCTGCGCGTCAGTGTGTATAATGAAAGCTTTAGGAACTTTATGGAAATGAAATCTGAGGATAAATGAGTGCACAGCACTGCAGGCTTATCCCTCAGATGTATTTCTCAGTTTCCCAGGCTGATTTGCTGTCAGTAACAAGTGGCATGGTCAGTTTGGTGCAGATTCTTCTCTTCCTTGGGTTCCTCTCAGTACCCAGTGCTGTGCACTGTACAGTATGCCCCTGACTGCCTCAATCTTTGCCAGTGACCCCAAACCCATAACCTACACCGGTGATGGGAATATGCTGCGTACATCTGCTCTGGACTGTAGTTTAACAGCCTTAAGAACTTCCTATCTTCAAAGGGCAAGAGCTCAATAGGTAAGAAGGGTGTAATTTCATCATTGAAGTTATACGGATGATTTTATTTGGCATTCATACTGATATGTAGAAAAGACAGTTGTGTTGCACTCATGTGTGGTCACATGACCTCTTCACTTCCTGACATCCATTATTCTAGGAAAAACCTAATATGTATGGTATATTTGATGTAGTTCTTGATTTTATGTACGGGAATGAATTGGATTTGGAATCCTTGTCGCATAATGGGTAGCACCATAGAGTCCTAACCTGAAGGTTATTGATTCATGTTCTGTGAGGGACTCTTATACAATACCCCCAGGAAAGCATTTAAGCTGCTTCACAAAATATACAGCTATACAACATTATTTGTTGCTTTATATAAAAATGACAGTGAAGCAAAACAAGCTGGATACTAAATTTCTGCCTTGGATAATTTATGGTATAAACATATCTATTTTTATATATATCTCCACCCAGCCGTCTTTCTGCAGCTCATACTCCCGCCTTCTGCTCCATGGGGTGGGCACCAGGCCCTCTGTGTAACTCTGTCACAGTATATGTATTTCATTCATTCATCCATCCATTTTCTGTAACGAGTACCAGGTTTTAGTGAGCCTAAACTAAAATGCCCCCCTTTCCATAGCTGTTGATTAGACCAGCTCAGTGGTTGGGAGGTATTTGGCCCATTTCTCTGTACAGACCTCTTTCGTTTCATGATTTTCTTTGGGGTGGTTTTCCAGTTTTACATCATACAGTAGAGAAACGCTCTGACAGTCTCCTGGTAGAACTTGGAATTCACTGGTCCCTCAATGACTGTAAGTCATCCAGACCCTGAGGCAGCAAAGCAGCCTGTCACCATTACCCTCCCTCCAACCTGGTCCCACAGCTGGGATGGGGTTTTGGTGCGCACATGCATTATGTTGTTTTCTCCAGACACAACTGGAGAAACGTTTCTTTCATAAGTCCACCGATCACCGTTCCAGTAGGCTGTGGAACATCCAAGTGGTCTTTAGCAAGCTTGACAAGCTGCAGTGTTCATTGTTTGAGAGTGCTGGTTTTCTTCGTGGTAAGCCCCTAGGAACATAAATTCCTGTTGAGAATTGTTCTTATTCAAATTCAGATGTCTCCCTGGGGTTCTTTTTAACTTGTCTGAGTACTTCATAGCACTGGTACTTGTAGGAGGAGTAGCAGTAGTGCTGAATTTTCTCTGTCCATCTGTTTGTAAACTATCTGCCTGCCTGAAGACCGACGGAGGCCAAAGTTCTGTTAATTATCTGTTAATTGACCTCCTTGTTGCCCCTAGTTCCTTTTAGCTCACAACTGCCCCTTGTTAGTTTTTGTTTTCGATTTATTTAGCTGTCTGCCTTTGTTTATTTCCTCACTCAGTCATCGTAGTTGTTCTCTGTGTTGTAGCTATGGTTGTCTCCCAGGCTAGCTCCCTGTTTTACTCTGTTTCCTTGTTGTGTTACTGTGTGACTAGTCAGTTCTTATTTTTCCTGTTTTGTTTTTGATCCCTCATGGTCGTTTTATTTTGTAGTCATTTTGTGTTCTGTTTTGTTAATAAAGTACTCTGTTTGCTGTGAGCCGCTCCTTGGATCTCCCTCTTTTCCCTCCTTCGGAGGTGGGTGATCCCTCGCTCTGGTCCCCAAGCTTGCGCCCGTCTGTGTGTCTTAGGGGCTGCAGGATGGGGTAGCTGAAAAGAGAATTTCCCCACAGGAATTAATAAAGTATCATCATTAAACCATTTCAAAAATTACCTTGATTTTAAACCGTCTGTTCAATAAAGATACCGCAATGTAAATTATTGTGCATGTTTTCTTTTTATTATAAAAAGAATTATTATTTATTATTTATTATTATTACGATTAATTACAGATTACTTTTTAGGAGCCATTCATATATCAATCCAGATAAATCTTATCTTTTATTGATGTGCTTAAAATGAGAAACGTAGTGGTAGATCTGAAATCAGCCATAACTAATTTGAACTGGGCTCCAGAAAATGCAGAGGACCTGGGAGTGTTTAAGTATGGAGGACTGTTTAATTGTGGCTGCAGGCAGCAGAGTCGCTTTCTGCTTTGAAGAGCAATAGCTTTAGATCTCTTTGACCAGATAGTCTGTGAGCCCCGAAGAGCCAGCAGGGCAGTAGGCTGTGTACCTAAAACCCCGTAGGACAACTCGGCTCCTCAGCAAACCATAAGACAGGCCCGCTGGGATGGCTGCCTCGTTTAGGTCAAAGGCTGCAGTAGAAGAGGTTTGGGAGTTCTGAAAGGATCCTTTGGAAGAGGAAAAAGGAAATTGGGATTGTAATGCTCAGTGTAGTTTAAATCCTGTGTTCGCCCTCTGCCTGCGCCACGTTTGAAGTTGAGGCCAAAACCCAAAATCTTTCATTTTCCCAAGGATTGCTTTACAGCCAAGACTAATACCACACTGAGCCAACCCGTCACTGAAATATGACTATTTTCCATAACGTTTGAACAGAAATCACAGCTGTGAAAGGAAACATCTAGTGTAATGAAAGCATTATTACAAATAAACAGTCCAGCACAGAACAAGGAAATAAAGAAGTGGCTTCTGATGAAAGTCATTAATATTCTCTTCATCGGGAAGTAAAAGTCCTGAAATCACACAGACACACACGCACCTCCAGGGTTGGGGGTATGATTGCTTTTGCTGCTCTGTTTATGTGGCATTTGTGTTTTTCACTGAGTTGCAGGGTTACCTCTGAGTAGTCCAGTTTCCTCTGAGTACTCCAGTTTCCTCAGGGCTTCCTTTAAGTACTCCAGATTCCTCTGAGTACTCCAGTTTCCTCAGGGCTTCCTTTAAGTACTCCAGATTCCTTTGAGTACTCCAGTTTCCAGAGGGTTTCCTATGAGTACTCTAGGTTCTTCCTGCAGTCAGATTAATTGGTGTTTCTAAATTGCCTGTTTTGCATGTGAGTGTCATTTAATCGATTAGCATTGTATCCCATCCAGGATGTACCTATGTCTTGAGCCCAATGCTACCTGTCCCCCCCCCCCCATGATCCTGTACAATATTAGCAGTATAAAATAAATGAAAGTCATATTTGAAGAGGTGGAGAGTGTTGATACACATTTTCAGTAGTGTAATTGGGCTACTGTTAGTGAGAACTTGAGTAAAGTTTCTGCAAGGGGATAATATTTATTCTGCCTACAAAAACAAGCATGACAATACAATGCAATAGAATAAAATAAAATAAGGGGAAACCCCAGGGATGTGTTCGAGACTCTCCAATTACACCACCATTCTTATTAAAACAATGAACTCCAAGCTGTGTTAGGGTGGATTTTACAAAATATTAAAATGATTTAGCTTCTACTCTCAGACTTTATTTGTGGAAGATGCCACAACTGGTTTGACATTGTGGGATTAGTTAGCATTCATATCACTGTTTTCTGGCCTGTTTCTCATCAGACTGGTGAAACGTCGTGTGCTTTGAAGACGAAAGGGAACACAGGAGTAGGAGTAGCATCTTTCAGAGCGACACGGGTGCAACTGCATTGCAGCTTCACTGAAACGAGAATCATAAGGAAATATCAAAATCACATATGGATCCTCTGCAGCGAATGAATTCCACGTTCCTATTTATAATTCAGCTGCATGGTAATATTTTGCCGTAAGTATTTGCAATCAGTTTAAGCCCACTAGACATACTAATAGCATGGAAGATGAGCAATAAAACCATATATCAGCAGTGACGTTTTCAACCATCACTTGGAAAGTGACGAAAAATAAGTGAATATGTATCCAGCACAAGGGGGGAGGAGTCACAGGGCTCGAGAAGGGAGCCAGGTACTAATGCAGGCTTCGGAGAGGTGTGTGGCTCTGCAAGCTAGGATGCTGTACCCGGGATCAGAAGGTCGTTGGTTCAAATCCTGTTGCTGGCAGAGGAATGTCTCTGCTGGGTCCTGAGTCAACCCCATTAACCCCCAGTTACTCCTGAGACTGGCTGACTTTATTCCTCAATTGGATGTTGCTCTGGATAAAAGCATCTGCTGTGTAAAGATGTCCAAAGGCCTCCTTGAGATGACATTTGTGATTTTCCTCACCTACTCCTTGTTGGCCCTAGTTCCTTTCGTGATTAGCTGCTGTAAATGACAGTGTGACCTAGAAGTGATTTAGACAACTCTTCTTTGCATGACCATTGATGCTGTGTGCAGATGGCATGATCTTAAAAGGATATAGCCCCATTGGGACGACTGGGGCTCGACTCTTCAGACATTCCAGAAAAGAACACAGTAGTTCTCCAAGCATGGTCCATGCTGTGGGGCACAAATGGCAGTTCTATTCTGGGCTTGAGGACCAGGACTCATGAAAGTCGTTTTAGACAAACCAAGGCCGCCATGCTATTCCGCTGAGCCAGGCCTGTTCTGCCTGTTCAACCAACCTGGGCGTAAGATAAGAGTGAGAGGACAAAAATGTTTATGAAATGTTGCTAAAAACACCAACGGCATACAAACGCAAAACATTTGTGTGGGAAAACCCTGTACATGCAGATATTGCAAAATGACGTAGTGATAGCAGCAGCACGAGTCTGAAGCCTAAGCCACATATCAGACATGAACAAGAACACACGTTTCTCGAAACACGGTTGTCTGCCACCCGAGACATATGACAGGTGACGTTTTATTAAGCAGCCTTTGTAGTGAGCATTTATAGCCCCTTCTCTGACAGCCGAGAAGCTTGACAGTGTTTAAATAAAAGATTTTCCCTTACTGATGTGAACCATTCTAGGAAACAAACAACACAGACAGGCCCTTTAAACCTTCCTCAACACAGGTCATGTAAGATCTGCCAGCAGAAACAACTGCAAATGATAACTAGAACAGAGAGATGCTGTATATTAAAAGCAGAACGTACAACTATTCATCATTTTTGCTTGAAACAAGTTTTTGAAGAAATGCAATTGAAGGCTCAAGGGATTGGCTGACATATATTTTAAAGAATTTTTTATTCCCAGGAGACATATTGTGACAGGGAATTTCACAATATAAATGTGAAGCATGTCAAGTAAACCTAATCTGGTATTGCTAGATGTTAGCCTTTAAAGAGAAGTTAAGGTTAACTCTTTTCGACCCAGCTGAATTTGAATAAAAATAGCCCACAGTCTTTCTGGGAAATTTATTTCTTGGTAGTTGATATGCTAAATGTGTTGTCAGTGCGCATATTAAACAACAATATTTGAGTGATATGAGTGAACATACAGTAGGTGACTTTGAAGAACGCTTTTTTGCAAGACATCCTAATTAAAAAAAAATGGTGTAGTCAGTGGGCTATAACATCTTAAACTTAGGTCAGGTAACTGCTGATAAATTAAATGTCACTGCAGCTTATCTATTCCATGGCTTTATGATTAGCTAGCTAAGCTTGATTTACTTTTTACATTGACTGCATTATACCTGGTGGTGTCATTAAAATGTGAGTTTTTTGTGTGTAGAGAAATGAGCCCATTATCTATTTTGACAGAATGGTGATTGTTTGTATGGATTCTCTACGTCGGCACTTGGTGCCTGTCCCTTAAAGGGTCCCTTTAAATATTACATCATTGGATAGTACATGCAGGAACCAAGGTCAACAATGCGAGGTCCTGCAGTGAAGCATACTATGACTAAGAAATACTCACACATTATGAGCATGTGACTCACCGGATTGTCTGCCTTTTTTATTTTAGTTTTTCGTACTTCCTTCTTCTGGCAAAGCAGTGAGTAAAGACTTTCTGAGAACCCCGACTTCCCAAGGTGTACCATTAACCTTCTAGAGGAAAACATCTGCCTCTGTTTTTGGTGACAGGGTCGAAGATCAGGAAGAGCTAGGGCCTCCTGAAAATGACTCTCCAGATGATTTTTCACAGAGCCATTTCATTTCATGGTCAGGAACAGAAGTGTGATCTACAGCAAAAAAAAAAAATAACTTGCTCATGCGTAAAAACAAAAAGTATGTATGGTTTTCACATACCCGCCTCCAGGGGGTCTTTAAAAATGATTCCGTTTCCTTAACGCTCTATTTTTAACATTTATTCCATATGCTGCAGTACTAACTCATGTACTCCTGTAGAGTGACTGAGATGAATTTTAAAGAATAAGATGGAATTCCTTTGAAATTTCAGAATAATCCCTGTGCCCCATCACGGAGTGAATCTCCTTGCAGAATTCACCTTTACATAATTTACATTTCGCACATGTTTTTTCTTCATTCTTGCTGTTAGGATATTTGTAGGGTGGCAAACGCCAGGAGTGACAAAAGAACCAACCCCCCCCCCACTGCACCACATTAGGTGAGTATTTTAAGTAAAATACAACAGATTGGATTAATAATACCTGACCGTTTATATTGTGTTGGCTGAGGCATTGCGGCAGCGACGGCAAATGAGGACACAGTTTGTTAGCGTAGAACAACACCCTTTTATTAAGTTCTGAAAAGGACTAACACACATGCCACAATCAGAAACACAAGTATTAACCATAAGTACTACAACAACAATACAAGGGCTATTTACGCTGACATACACGGGGCTATATACACACGCTTGCGAGACATGCCGGGATACACAGATGGTTTCAGAATGCAATCTATTGAGTTGCAATTGTGCTGACTGTGATCTCACTATTAAACACCAGTTAAGCAAAGCTGCACTATCCTGCCCGTTATTTCAGCGAATGGCCCCAAATACACCCTTGTGCAAATTAATTGAAGTTGTCACGTCTATGCAGAAGGACTGACCACAGTTAAAATGGACATCAGTTACCTGAATTCATACTTATCACCTTGGGTCCGGACTTAGGACCTCGTGGACTGATATAAAATTGTATGGGAATAACCCAGATGGGGCGCCAATCCATTGCGGGGCACACACACCATTCATGCCTATGGGGAGTTATGTTTAGCATGTTTTTGGACTGTGAGGGAAAACCAGGAACCTAGAGGAAACCCCATCACGACATGGGGAGGTGCCTGAACCCCAGAGAATTAACTTACATGGATGGCTGAAGCACAGTTATACCACTCAGCCCTAACCTCACCCAAGCAGGCCTGCCAGTCTGTTGGCACAGTGCCTCCTTTGTCCATCCATTCAGCCCTAACCCCACCCAAGCAGACCTGCCAGTCTGTGGGCACAGTACCTCCTCTGTCCATCCACCCAGCTGTAACCCCACCCGAGCAGACCCGCCAGTCTGTGGGCACAGTGCCTCCTCTGTCCATCCACCCAGCTCTAACCCCACCCGAGCAGACCTGCCAGTCTGTGGGCAGAGTGCCTCCTCTGTCCATCCACCCAGCTCTAACCCCACCCGAGCAGACCTGCCAGTCTGTGGGGTCAGCGCTGCCTTTGTCCATCCATTCAGCACATTCTCTGCCCTGTTGACTGTGCAAAACAGGAGGTCCTAGGCCACCGTATGTATGCTTGTGTAACAACTTGTTTCAATTAATTTGCACAAGGGTGCATATTACAAATGGCAACAAGGATTATACAAGGACACGCATGAAGGTGCAGAGCAGCCAGATAAGGAAGGAATCAGGTGTAATAGATAGCTACTGGCAGAAGAAAAGCAAGTTGGACAAGTTGACTAATTCAAAGAATCACAGGAGGATTTTGGAGCAGCGAAAATGGATGATTGCAGATAAAATCAAGGAAGATTAAAAACCATGTGTGTTTCTCTTTGTAATGGATACTAAGACTTACAAACTATTGAAAAATCTAATCTCAGTATACCTAATGGTATGACGAATGGAAGCATGTTTTCTAGCTCATTTCAACCCCGAAGATGTGGATCGCTACAAAGAGGTTTAGTTTTAAGTGATGCCTACAAAAGTAGGGACAGGTTGTGAGTGATTGTGTCGTGGCTTTGAGACAACGATCAGCTTGGCAGAGACATTTGGAGAACAGTTTGTAATGGTTCTACGCTTGGAATCTACACAGCTAAAGTTGCTAGCTCAGGAGGATTTGACTTTCACAAAGGTATATGAGCCTGTTCTGCCCGTGGAGTTAGAATCAAAAGATACAAGGGACCTTTGGGGAAATGGCAAGGAGACCTAATGGATAAATGTGGTAAATGATGAGAGAGAGAAAATGGGCAGTTTTAAGAGCCAATTCCAAGAATACGTACAGTATACGGGCAAAAGTTTGTGGACACCAGCTTATTAAACATCTCATTCTGAAACCAAGAATATCAATCAGGGCTGTCACTTTTGATTATTTCAATAATTAAGTAATCTACCGATTGACAAGTCTTTCAATAATTGTGTATATAATATAATATAATATTATATAATATAATATATGTATTTTACATAAGTATATGTGCTATAAAGGCTTGTTTCTACCAGTATCACCCCAAACACGTGAGTGATGCATTGTGCTATGATGTTACGACGGCTAGGACATCTTTTGCCAATAGGAATTTTTCTGCTGTATTATAATCTTATGGGACGATGATCATAAATGCGGTCTGTCATTCACTGA
The DNA here is from genome assembly GCA_026777985.1 of Mormyrops attenuatus. Taxonomy (NCBI): domain Eukaryota; kingdom Metazoa; phylum Chordata; class Actinopteri; order Osteoglossiformes; family Mormyridae; genus Mormyrops; species Mormyrops attenuatus. The sequence goes on along the minus strand of JAODKC010000049.1, from coordinate 20,450,195 downwards.
AATGTCGTTATGGAGCACATGACCATCAGCGAGTTGTGCTTAAACATTTTTACTCAGTCATAGGAAACAAAACTCTTTTGCTGTGAGTGTATCGGCACTGCTTTGTGTCTGCTGGCGCCCCTTATGGCGACACCACTGTAAGACTGCTAGCCGCACAGGACTCTGTGACCCTGGATTTCTTTCAGCCTGTGCTGTGTTTCACCTGGCAGAAACCGTCAACTCGCCTCCGATGAGACTGTGCAGAGGCCATCAGACCAACTGATCAGTAGGCCCACCTCAACCTCCAATGAACGAGAAACGGCCCCTACACACGCAGATCATAAACCCATCCCGCCATCCTCCCTTCCTGCCCCCTCCCTTCCTGCTCCCCTGCTCCTGTTCCAGGTCCCAAATAGTCACACACAAAGCCGAAATGGGAATAGCATTGTCTGTTAATGTAATCAGTATACATACTCATGCTTGGTCTCATTTGAATGGTCTCGGTGTGACCGATATAATGGTTTCAGTCTTAAACTAATATATTGTAATATTATGAAGATTTGGAGGATGTGAGAAATTTGGTCTTGTTCAAAAGCCCTGCCCCCACAGTGATCAAAAGACCCTAATGACCCCATCATAAACATTCCAACTGACCATTGGCTTGAGAAGGTATCTGCCCAGTGACTTATTAGTATAGCCTGAAGGCCATCACAAAAAGATCACAACCTAGAACTCTAAGTAAACAATAACCATGGCATCTGGTCAGAGTTTGGTGAATCGCCATCTTCAAAGAAAAGCCATTGCTTGGTTTGGTGTTTAAGGAAGGGTCCAGGAGAGTTAGGGGGATATTCTGTAGCCAGAACCCCCACATACTAAGTGTGATTAGCATACTCACATGCCTTTAGTTAGGAGGCACTCTATAATCGCAGCTCCCACATAGTACTGTGCAATATTCATTGCATATTCATCTTCTCCTGGGCTTTGTGTCACTTCGTACTGTCTTGTAGATGCATAATGTAGTTATGTTGGTCTCTCTGTTGTGGTTTTGACTAACGATGGATGGATGCTGATTTACCGAGCTAATAAATTATGCTTTGATTACTTCTTGGTTGTCTGAACTTGTAAACTCAAGTTACTAAAGTCCTGGTTAGAACACATTTCTAGACTTGGTTATGCCGGCAGAGTGGATGCATTATACTCGACAACAGTAAATTGCAATTCGGCCACTGCATTGAGTCTATCAGACATACTACCTTTGAATCAGACCCTGCACTGGCTAATCAACCATGCTGATTCCTGCCACTCAACCTCTGACTTGAGTTAACTAGATATACTGCCAGTACCTGAGCTAGTTAACCAAACATGCTTGGCTTTGTACTTTCAGCCTCTCATTTGAATTAGTCAGATATTAGAAATTAGTTAGACTGACTTCAGGCTGTCCCTGAGCTGAGGTGACCAAACATACTATCTTGTTGTGCAGCCTCTCAGTTGTATCACCCAGATATACTGCTTTTACGTAGTCCCTGAGCTAGATAGACCAAAAAAGCCAATAACTTAATGCTTTGCACCTGCCCCACAGTCCCTGCACCAAGATTAAGCTGAATGTAGGGAATCTAGTGATAGGGAATCATCGATCGAAGGCAGATTCCACACATCATTACTGCCAAGATGAGCGCAGTTAGTCAACTGTAGGCGTAGAAGTAATCAGGATGATCCTGATGTTTCCAGTTAGAATATTCTAACTCAAGCCCTAAAATACCTAAATTGGAGTCAGATGTAATTCGGTTTTGTCTAAAACAGTAAGTAAATTTTCAGGAGTACCTACACGCATTCAGCCACCCAATCGGATTCCGTCATTGGGCCAGTGGGCGGCTCCCTACGCCACAAACTTATTTGACAGATTCTGTTGGTAGATAATAAGTTCCATGTGGCTATATAGCTACAGAACATCACAGAAACTCCTAAACATCACAGAAACTTCAAATCTCACAATGTGAACTATTTCCAGTATCATTCAGCCACTGACAGACGAGTGGGCCACTGAGCAAGGCCCTCAGTTACAATTGCAGTCTTTGTTGACCCTACTTTCTCAAGTATATGTCACTGCATAAAAGTGTCTGCTAAATAAATATAATGTAAATCATTGCTTCTGAACTGGTGGGTTGTGAACCACTCATTTTTATTGGATTGTAGAGTGTGTGGTAAAAAAAATAGATTTTATTTTCTACACTGTAAAAAAAAACAATGGAGAAAATTTTAAATGTAAAGGCAACATGCTGCACTAAGACTTTTTCATTTTCTCATTAAAGTACAAATGTTAAGTCAGCATGATGAATAAATATTGTATCATTCTCCCAACCACTGCTATTGTTGTTTTTATTAAGGTCGATTTCTTTGACTCTCTTGGATTTCTTAAATGACAGAATTCTTGTTCAACAAAGTGACTTTTCCATAACGTTGCACCTAATACAGTGGAAACCGCTTATAGTGATCACACTTATATGGATCAAAAAGCTTGACAAAGAATCATTCCTGGACAAATACTGTTTGAATAATTCGCCTACAGTAATCAAATAGTCCGCTAACTATTCATTTTGGGTCTTTCTAAACATGACAACATATGGGAAAAATTAAACCGTGGTATTTTTTTTACACTACTTTGATCACCCTACTTTGCCTTGCGGTAACTCGTCTGCTTCTGGCTAGCTGCCTGCTGTGTTCACAGAAACCTTGACGGGAAAAAGAAAGTCATTTTCTCTCAGTGAAAAATAGAGACTCATCCAAGCTTATGCTAAACTGCCAAAAACAAGTCACCGAGATGCAGCAGCAAAACTACAATAAGCACTTTGAGACCATGTAACATTGTGAAAATGCGCTATGTAAATAAAATTGAATTGAATGTTATGTACTACACTGTACTATATTATAGCGTATTTGAATTATACATAATTCACAAATTAACTTTGTACAGTACTGTAATTTGAAAAGCATTTGAAACAGCTGTACTGTACTTTGAAATCATCAGTATCCATCCATCCATTTTCCGCCTTCTTATCCGGGGTCGGGTCGCGGGGATACCCAGACCTTCTTCTCAACATTGGACATGCCTGAAACAAAGCAGAGGCTCTACTTTGAGCTCCTCTTGGATGTCCGAGCTCCTCACCCTATTTCTAAGGCGGAGCCCAGCCACCCTCGGCCGCTCGTATCCATGATCTCATTCTTCCGGTCACTACCCAGAGCTCATGACCATAGGTGAGGGTAGGAATGTAGATCGACCTGTAAATTGAGAGCTTTGCCTTCTGGTTCAGCTCCCTCTTCACCAAAACAGAACGGTACAGCATCTGCATTACTGCCAACGCTGCACCAATCTGCTGATCTCCTGCTCCCTTCATCCCTCACTGGTGAGCAAGACCCTGAGATACTTAAAGTCCTCCACTTGAGGCAGCAACTCAGTAACTCATTCGGTTCAAAATGTAATGACCAATGGGTGGACACATAACCCATGCATGCAAGAATTGCAGATCAGCTGCACAGGTACAGTATGTAGTAACAGAGGATGATTCTGAGCTGTTTGGGGTGAATACAGTTCACAGTACTTCTACTGAAAGGAAGGACGTCACCATGAAGTTTGTTTTGGATGATAAGGATGTTGACAAAAGTCCCTTTGTTATGGTGTGTGAATTTACCAGTGCAAATTGGGGAACAGAAACCGACTTTACCAAACAGAAAATGACTTTACTGATGGGCTGAAACGATCATAAACCAATCAAAGACAGAACCTTGACTTGTTGGTCTACACCTATTTTTGGGAGAAAGAACAAGTGTGAATTTCAGAGGAGAGGAAGGGAAACATTTTGAGGGAACTATTGATTTGTGCCATTGTGAATCTTGAAGACCAAAAAGAAGACAAAACATTCTGTGTCTATCGTTGATAGGAGTAAACATCAACTTGACGGCTGCTGGTAATAAAAGTTTTGTGTGAGGCAACAAACAATGTTAAGTAGATGCTATCTGTGCTTGTCTAATTGCAGTGGCCAATAAGATATTAACAGGAGACATCCCCGAAGGAGGCCAGGAGGTACTTTGAATAGCCTCCTAGTCTGCTGAATTGTGACGAAGATGCTTGCTAATATGCAGCAGAACACGCAGAGGCTCGGCGAATAGGGCAGCGTGGCGGCTGGAATGTCTAATTCCAAGTGACGGAACTGGAATGTTGATCACGGGGTTGAAACCTTCAAGAGGAACTGCCGTGATCCTCCCTGTCATCATCAGGATAATGGTAGAACAGTCTGGAATCTGCTGGCGGCAGATATGAGTATCTTCAGAGAGAGATGCTCTCCCCTCTTCCCGTCCCTCCCCCCATCACAGAAAACCCAACAGGCAGACACTCAGACCAATATTCTATATAAAAAATAAAGAAACACAGCCTGTAAGCCCACCATGAGTTCTTCAGATTGCAAGACGGTTGCTTCCTTAGAGAGGGACATTAAGGAGGGAAAGAGTAGGCTAAGATTGTTGCCTAGTGCCGGCCCAGAGGTCAAAGGCTAACCACTGCTATTCAGATACTCCAGTGCAGTATAAATATGCACAGGACATACTCCTGAATTCAGCACTTGGCAAAACACAAAGACTAAAAACACACCACAGTCATCATTCTATTTTCTATCCTTTAATAGTGGAAGTTTTTTTATTTTGAGTTGATACACACATACCCACACACACAACAAGAAAACATTTAATTTGAGGGGTTGGGAAATCTATTCATGAAAAAAATGTAAGACTTATTAAAAAGTGACAGATGCAAAAAGCAATATCTGGAGGATCAGTTTTCGCAAAGGGTAGATGCTTGCGATAAAATGTTACATATTCAGCAATGTGATAACATAAGCAGGTCTTTTAAAATGCAGTCGACTGTCTTTATGAAAGCAGAATTATTGTTCCATCAAATGAATTTGTTTTTTGTCAGAAATAAGCTAAAGTGCTACGTCAGCTGGATGTCTGGCTTCTGTAAACTTTTCAATATGTGATGTTCATGACAGTCTTGCACATGCATTAGAAAGTGGACTCGGCAATCTTATTATAGGATCTCAGTAAAGTTACTGAGGCTAAAATTCTGAGGACAGACACTGTCCTCCGTCTAATAATGTCCACTTTGTTCCATTCATTAGTGAGTCTAAAATTCTGAGGACAGACACTGTCCTCCCTTCAATAATGTCCATTTTGTTCC
>JAODKC010000049.1:20434376-20444889 GCA_026777985.1 Mormyrops attenuatus | reverse complement strand
CAATATTTTCCATTTTGTTCCATTCATTAGTGAGCCTAAAATTTTAATGACAGACACTGTCCTCCCTTCAATAATGTACACTTGTTCCATTCAGTTATATGAGTCATGCCACACTTTTATCCCAAATGTATTAAACCTCTCGGCCAGTTTTCTGAGTACATCCAAGGGTTTGCACTTCAAATTCACCAGGATTTACAGTGTAGAAATGTTTCTGCCAAATCGTGGAAGATGATAAATCACACAAATAATTCTCAAATCTTAAGGATTATAAATAGCTGCTTTTACTACTATTGACCTCAAAGGCTTTTCAAATGATTAATGTGTTGAGAAATCTCTGGACAACATCCAAAAACAACACGAAATAGACCAAAGTGAGAGGCTCAGTCAGATTCTCTGAGTCATAACAATCTAAAACTGTGCTGGAAGAGTGTAGCACAGGGTACCACACCTGTGAAGTTGAATAGCAACCAGAAAGCTTTGTTTTCTGTACATTCATGTAGAGAACATGGTTTTTGCTGCTCTGTACAGCTGTTACTCACAAACATCCCCCCCCCCACACACACGGAATGATATTTTTGCAGTAACATTAGATTCATAATGATTTGATAGCTCCTGAATCTATAATCTGCCAGGTCAAAAGGCACTTTTTGCTGGTTGTATATTATGCACGACACATTTTTCCTAGCAATATATTTTTTCCCACGGACACTATTGCCTGCAGCATAATTACAGAAAAAAAAATGAAAATGCTCTAAATAAAATATTATTACAAAACTTGGAAAATAATGCTCTTTATGCTGGAGTGAATAGTAACAAGAAGACAATTATTGTATATACAGTTTCTGTAGCTAGTAAAGTAGAAATGTGTATCTGCCAGAGTCAATATCTTATTGCTTATGCATTTCAGCATTTGAGAACATGAATAATCAATCAGCTATATCTTGCACATTCCTATTAAAGACAAATAAATGAAGTGATGATTTAATGCCTATGTCTATGAACAGAACACCCCCCTGCATGAGGCTGACAGCATTTCCATTTCAGATCAGGGCTCCTCAGTCCTAAAGTAGATCCTGTATCCTTGTCTGTTCAGGCTGAGTTTTATTATGCTTGATTGAGCTATTGATTAAGTAAATTTCAATGATCAAGTCTCCTTACAATGGACACTGTTAGGGAGATGCTATAATAAAAAAGTTGTGTACTTGATACAGTGAAAAGAGAAGTAACAATAAGAAAATATTTTCTCCTGATATTGTTTAATAGTGCTCATTATTTAAATGAATACATAATTCTGAAACTTTTTTAAATCCATAATGAATAATTTTGGTCTTGGTGCTTAAACAGATACTGTACATTCAGTTGAGCTGAGCTTTCTTCTGGCTGCATTATGAATGCTTCAAGTCTGGGATCAGCTGCTCCTCACCGAGCTCCACGGAATCAGCACAGGAGACAGAAAGATCTGTCATGCTGGGAACGGACCGCAGCGGCTCAGTCACAAACATGTGTTCTTCTGTGCAAATAGTAAGGTTAGGGCAAGGTCCAGTGCTGGGACTCTTTGAATAAAAAGATAAGCAAAACGAATCATTGCTGGCTGACCAACACAAACTGAATTACAATGGCGCCCAGTGGGGTCACTTTTACCCTTCGCTTCTGTTTTAGGTAAGGTAAACGAGGAACAAGCTGGGACTGTATTATATAGGAACTATTATACTGACCAGTCTAAATGCTGTGGGCACCTCTTTTTTCCCTTTTATGTTTTTGTATATGATTATGTTTTATTTTTCACTCTGTGGTGTAGTTCATGGGTTTCTTTGGGTATATAGGTTTTAGGTAAAGAAACTGGGACTGTATTATATAGGAAGTATTATACTGACCAGTCTAAATGCTGTATGCATTTTGTATTAAAACTGAGGTTACTTTAATTCCCAGTACTGGACTTTTTTATTGGGTTCGCTGTGATTTCTTTTGTTTTGACTGTTTGTTTTATTTGTCATTATTCCTGAGTTGATTGTAAGTCATATTGTGTGTCGTGTTATTACACTGATTGCTTGGATTATATTTGGTTAGTATTTTAACGGTGATGATATGTCTGATGTTTTCTTTTTTTTTCCCTGCGTCTTTATGCTATTGTTTACCGACATCTGTACACCTGCGTCTTCATGCCAAATAGGTTATCCCCTTGAGTGTACTGTTCCTTTACTACTTTTAATGAGTGTGAAAATAAAGACGTGTTTGAAGTGTCGCAGCAGGTGGCACAGTTCCTTGTATTATTAGCAAACCGTTGGGGATTTAAAAAGGGTTTGAGTTATAGATTGAAGGGGGCTCCCGCCTTGATAATTGGGAGTGAACCAGTCACCAACTCGAGTGCCGGAGGCCACATATGACATAGTTGGCAGGACACTGTGGGCGGAGTGGTGGCTCTGGGGCTAGGGATCTGTGCCAGCAGTTGGAAGGCTGCTGGTTCAAATCCTGTGAATGCTAGGAGCGATTTTACTTTGGCTACATTGGGCCCCTGAGAAAGGCCCCTAACCTGCAATTGCTTCATCTGGGGTTTGACGTTAATCTACATCCAGCCCCCCAAGCAGTCCTCCAACCGTCAGGGAAAATTTGGGGGTTGGTGGCAGGATTGGCATCCCAGCCGCCGGATATAACATCACATGTTTCCATTCCATTTCAACTAGTTTTCTGCTGAGGTATCACCCGCAGGTCTGCACTCAGGTGTAAACCCTGAAATGGCTTGTCATGTGGTGGGTGCGGCAATGCGCTGTATCGATGCTCCATACCTCATGCATTTATCTTTCTTCCGCCTCTTATTTGTGAAGGGTGGATCAGTGTGTAACCAGTGATGTTGGGAAAAGGCGGTTGGAATATCTTATCCTTACCTGGAACACTAATTGTCTTTTGTTCAAGTTGTACTGTTGTACTTCAGCCTGTTTTATTGATGTGTTTGCTTTGTTTTTAGGTTGTCGTCACGTTTTGTCGAATGAAGGGCTAGGTACCGAAGAGCAACTCAGACTTTTAACTAGGCAATTTCAAAGGCTACAGGCTGGTAATGAGCGAGGTTGCACTTGCACTAGTAGTGCAGTAGCACCAGTGTTTGTAGGATAATATGTGTCCCTGCTATGAGAGAGAAAGTGTCCTAGGTTCTGTGGCCAGGCAACTGATGCTTTGTCTTTAGATGAGTGGATTGGGGAAGCTTGCAGGTCATTGGAGATGCATTATATGTCTTGTGCAGATCAGACCTTGTTTGTGTATGATCTACTTGAAGGAGGGGGCAAAACTTAAATAAAAAAAAATTAAAGTTAAATAAGATTTCTTCAGCCTGCTGAGAGAAATGATCCCAATAGAACTTTTGAAGTACTATGGGAGGTGTATGGCTGCTCACATTCATTTGTGTCTTTGCAGAAGCAGGTTTTTCAATGTAAGCAGTTAGAAGGATCTGTCCAGATCAAGAATCTGTTTGGGAGTACTCCCATGTGTGACTACTTTGGAGGTCAAGAAATGCTGTGAACCTGGGGCACTGCCTGATTCTGATGGCTTATTGCGGGACCAATTAGTGGAACTTGTGAGAGATGGGTTGTTATGAAGGGAACTCAAACATTCTGTGAGGCTTTAACCCTGACTTCCTTTTTGAGCATATGCACTGAGCCTATTTGCTGGGTAGAAGATGGGGATCACATGAATGCACCGCAGGCTTGGTGCAGTTCATTGATGAGTGTGAGGCCACCAACCATGTCATGAAGCCTAATTTCAGTGATGAATTGTTAGAATTAGAAGAGTGTTTAAGGAAACAGCTGTGACAGGCTGTGGGGAAAATGAGGACTCAGATACGGAGGTTGGAGACTGAGATTTTAATTGGAGCAGGCAAAAATCAGGGTGTTATGGTCCAGGACAAAATCCAGCATAGGCAGACAGAATCCAAATCGAAAGGCAAATCAGGGATTAGCGAGAGAAGCAAGGGTCAGGCAAGGTGCGAACAACAATCAGAAGGGACGGCAAGACAAACTCAGGAATGAGGAACAGAACAGAATCAGGAACCAGAAGGCAGATATCAGACTAAATGCTGAGACTCTCAGAAACTGGGAGGATCTCGCACCAAACAGAAGTCTAAGGCACACTAAACTAGACTGACAGATTAGCAGTTCAATCGGAGCTGGAAGGGGTGTGGCTGTAAAGAGAAAAAGAGTTCCTCTGTGTCTGGCAGCAGAGGAGGGGCTGGTGATAACCATTGGAACAGGTCTTTCATGTTGGTCTGCTGGGGCAGATTCAGGCAACAAGCATCCCTTTCGGAGGCAGGACAGATATGTCAGTCAGGGACTTCTAGGGAAGGAACTATGATAGCACCCTCCCTTCAACGTTCATTCCGCAGCTGAACTGCCAGGCTGGTCAGGAAATCCTGAAGCAGGGAGGGAATGAGAATGTGGTATGCGGGAATCCAAGATCATTCCTCTGGCTCGTACCCCTCCCAATCAATAGGTACTGGAGGCTCCGTCCCCAGCGTCGCACATCCCACAGACAATGGCGACTCATCACCACCTTAGTTATTAAGAGTAGATTCACAAACTGGGGACCCAGCATGAGTGAAGGAACCTATAGAGGCAAATCCTGACTGGACAGCCAGACCCTCTGGCTTACTCTGTAAATTAGGGACAGAGAACGGTGTCTGTTGGCATACCTTGTCCTCCTGTGTTGCAAACATAGCAGCCTTTAGATGCTCCTGCAGTGTTATCACAGATAACAAATTGAGGGCACGATGACCTCCAGTCCTTCAGATCCAGGGACAATGGGGGTTGATAACCTGCAGTAGAAAGGAGAAACACCTGCGGCAGAAACGGGTAGGGAAGAAAGGTAGGATGGGCCTTGGGAAGCCAAACATTAAAGCATCCTTCACAGATCTTGGTTCACCTGCTCAGTCTGTCCAGTGAGTGGGGATAGAAATCTGACAACAGGCTTGTCTAGCCCCGAGAAGATAGCAGAACGCCCTCCAAAAATGGGACATGAACTGTAGGCCTCTGTCAGAGACAATGTCAGAAGGCAACTTATGGAGACAGAAGACATTCTCTATCACCAGGACCTTTGCCGAAGACAACCTCAGTATGTGATGGACCATACTGGAATAATGATTAACGACTATAAGGACGACCTTGAAGCCCCTGGATGGGAGCAATCCGTAAAAAGGTCCATGGTGATATGTCACCAGGGTTGCTGTAGAACCGGAGCACCAGGAGCTTGTGATGAGGTCTTATGCCATGCAAATTTCAACTTTCAACTTTACTGTCCCCAGTGGGCAATTTGTTTTGCAGAAAGGCAACAAAAACCAACATACAAGAATGTAAAGAACAAGAAACAAAGACACCAAACTAATAGGACAAAGGGCACTGAATATAACAGCCTGAGAAGCAACAGTGTTCCCCAACTGTCACCTCGTAGCAGTTCTTATTAAAAACAAAAAGTGCAGTGATTACCCGAAAAAAAGCTAAAATAAGTTTATACTGACCGAAGCGACACAGTCAGAATCACATATGACATAATTATTTTCAAATGTGCAGGAAGGGCAGGCAGCTACAGCAATGTACCCATGAATATCCTTCAGCAAGACAGGCCACCAGAAAAGCAGGTCAATGAGAATTTGAGTGTGGTTAATGTGAGTGTGGCAGGCCAGAGGAGAGGAGTGTCCCCATTGCAGGACCTGTGAATGGAGGAAATCCCCCCAAGTGTTAAGACTAAAGGTTGTACGACCTTGACTGCCTCTATTCTCTATGATACAGCTCCCATAAAATAACAAGAGCGTAGCACCTGCACCGCAGCCCTCCAACCTTTGCTGTGCTCATACAATCAGGACAGGGCATCTGGTTAAAGATCCTTGGTGCCTAGGCTATACGAGATTTTTGACTTGAAACACGTGAAACACAGGGATCACCTTGCCTAACGAGCGTTTAAATGCTTCGTTGACTGGAGGTACTGCAAGTTTTGTGGTCAAGCCATCTCAGGGTGCAGCAATGCACTGTATTGATGCTCCATACCTCATGCATTAATCTTCCGCCTCTTATTTGTAAAGGGTGGATCAGTGTGTAACCAGTGATGTTGGGAAAAGGCAGTTGGAATATCTTATCCTTACCTGGAACACTAATTGTCTTTTGTTCAAGTTGTACTGTTGTACTTCAGCCTGTTTTATTGATGTGTTTGCTTTGTTTTTAGGTTGTCGTCACGTTTTGTCGAATGAAGGGCTAGGTACCGAAGAGCAACTCAGACTTTTAACTAGGCAATTTCAAAGGCTACAGGCTGGTAATGAGCGAGGTTGCACTTGCACTAGTAGTGCAGTAGCACCAGTGTTTGTAGGATAATATGTGTCCCTGCTATGAGAGAGAAAGTGTCCTAGGTTCTGTGGCCAGGCAACTGATGCTTTGTCTTTAGATGAGTGGATTGGGGAAGCTTGCAGGTCATTGGAGATGCATTATATGTCTTGTGCAGATCAGACCTTGTTTGTGTATGATCTACTTGAAGGAGGGGGCAAAACTTAAATTTAAAAAAATTAAAGTTAAATAAGATTTCTTCAGCCTGCTGAGAGAAATGATCCCGATAGAACTTTTGAAGTACTATGGTACTTGAAGTACTGTCCAGATCAAGAACAGTTTCTCCCACCCCTCCAGCCTCTGTTGCGACTCCTCCATCCCCGACTTGACCACCAGAAGTTCTCTATCTCCAATGTCATAGAGAACGGACAGCTCTGACCCATGTCTTGGAGAATCCACCTCCACCATGAACTCAAGGGATCCCTAGTCTGCAGGCAAAAGCCTCCTGTATTGCTGATGTCCACCGAAAACGGCCTTTGGGAGTGGTTGGTGCTGTGAATAAACCATCTATAAAAGTAAATTTTAGAAGTCAGGGATGCCTCAGGAGGATAGTATGACAACAGCAAGCTCAGTTAGATACCATTTTGAAACAACTGGCCTTGTCTCATGTGCCTGCCACACAGCATTAGGGTGCTAATGGTCCTCCACATGGACAATATCATAATTCGCCTGATGGTAGACCTATCTGTTTACATCATGAGAAACCGGGCCATATCTCATGGATTTATTCTGCTGATATACCCTCACTGTCAAATGGGAGAAAAAGATGGGTGGATCAGGGCCTGGGGAACAGTACAAGGGCTGGGGTTGCAGAGCAATAGAACCTTCTGGTGTCAGGGGCCTACCATCAGAAGGGGATTATAGAGGCTTGAGTGCTCACCCTAAAAACTTGCCCAAACTCATGACAGGGCATCCTTTCGGCGAAGTGGGGATGGGGAGTGTCATGGTCTCTTATTTTTTGGACACAGAGTCCATGGTGACCACCATCCCAGAAGGTCTATTCCGACAGCACTTCCAGTTGGAGGAAAATAGACAGCTGCAAGAATGTAGCTGGCTGTGGTTAAGAGCTGAAAATGGCAGCACATTGGCTACCTTCCTCAGGGTCATACCACTGCCAATCCAGCTTGAGCTTGATGGGCATGTGCTAGGTAAGACCTTCACAAACGTGTGTGGTGCTGGAGAGAGCCCCTCTGGGGGTATCTGGTATAAATGTCAAGGCATAAGCTCATGATCTCCTGGGGATGAATGTGATTAGTCACTGCTATGGTGAGCAGTTTTACCAGCATGAATCCACACTATTGCTGTCATCATCAATGCAGCTGGTGGGGGAGGTTTGGAGAGATGCTCTAGTTGATTGTTATAAGTTGGACTGTGTTGCAGACACAGGGTGTTTGAGCAATGTGAGGGTGTGTTGGTGAACATTTGTGTTGGAAATTAAGGCAAGCCATAGTAGCCTAGGTGCTGTGTTGTCCCAACAACATCAGGGGGTGAGAAGACCAGTTGCCCGAAAAGTCCCAAGGCGTATCTTCCAGGAACAATGTTCGTCGTGTACACAAACAATTATTATCCCCTTAGTTACTTGCAAATGGCGAAACTGGGATCTGTTGAATAGCGCTAGGTTTCCCAGCTGGGATTGTTTGATTGTGAGATTAAGTTATTGTTTCTGCGGGTGTGGTACCTTCGGATTGGAAGCATGCTAATATAACAGCCATATTCGAAAAAGGGGATAGAAGTAATCCAGCAAACTATAGGCCAATCAGTTTAACTTGCATAACTGGAAAAGTAATGGAAGCTATAATCCGAGGGAAAATGGTAGATTACCTGGATTCTAATAACATTCTGAGGGATAGCCAACAAGGATTTAGGAGGGGTAGATCCTGTTTAACTAATTCACTTGAGTTCTTTGAGGAAGCGACAAGAGAAATTGATCACAAAAAGGCCTACGATATGATCTACTTAGACTTCCTGAAGGTCTTCGATGTTGTCCCCCACAAACGGCTCTTGCTTTAGCTCAAATCTGCAGGGATTTTAGGAACTGTAGCAGCTTGGATCGAAAACTGGCTAACAGACAGGAAGCAGCGAGTAGTTATTAGAGGCACAATGTCACAGTGGGCCTGCGTTCATAGTGGGGTACCGCAGGGTTCAATGTTAGGACCACTATTGTTCCTAATTCCCAAGCCTTTTTTTAGTAGCCTACTTACCCCAGACTAGGTACAATTGTTAGAACACGAACTACAGGGGAGGAGTTTATGACTTGTTGATTGGTTGACCACAAGCACCGCCGTTAGCTTCGAAGTTATGCAGAAAAAGAGATATAACTAGCGAAACAAAAATTAAGCAGATTAAATTATTTTTTTACTTTAGTTACATTTCATGAGTACATATTTTTCTTGCGCCTCCATATTTCTGAACGAGAAAATTTGATCAATAACCAATATACTTTTCGCTAATTGCCAGTGATTATCAGTGAAATACGTAACACTTTTTTCATTCTGTGAGACTGTAAGATCAAGATTAAAGATTAAATAATGAAATATAGATGTCGCAGGTTGTATGAATAAAATATACTGTATGTACATAAAAGGCTCACTCTCATTTTGATCGCATTTGCTCCCCCCCAAAAACCAGAGGTGGAGATTTCAGGTCCAGAGAGTACAAATCCAGACCAAGATTTTGTTTCAACCAATCAGTTGAGTAGTCTTTATACCATAATGGTGGTGGCAAAGGTAAAGAGCAAGCCCTGACCATTCCATCTTGGGAGGTGGGCACCTCTTTTTTCCCTTTTATGTTTTTGTATATGGTTATGTTTTATTTTTAACTCTGTGGTGTAGTTCATGGGTTTCTTTGGGTATATAGGTTTTAGGTAAAGAAACTAGAACTGTATTATATAGGAAGTATTATACTGACCAGTCTAAATGCTGTATGCATTTTGTATAAAAATTGAGGTTACTTTAATTCCCAGTACTGGACTTTTTTATTGGGTTCGCTGTGATTTCTTTTGTGTTTATTTTATTCATTTCCTTTCCTTGTGTGTTGTGTTGTAATGGTCTGTTTACATTTTTACTCACTTATCTCGAAGTACCACAGTTACAGGATTAGTATGTATTAATTTCTTCATTTATTCTCTATGGGCGTTTAGAGTCCAGGTGACAGTTTGTTTTATTTGTCATTATTCCTGAGTTGATTGTAAGTCATATTGTGTGTCGTGTTATTACACTGATTGCTTGGATTATATTTGGCTAGTATTTTAACGTTGATGATATGTCTGATGTTTCCATTTTTTCCCCTGGACATCTGATGCTACTGTTTACCGACATCTTTAGATCTACGTCTTCATGCCAAATAGGTTATCCTCTTGAGTGTACTGTTTCTACTTTCAATGAGTGTGAAAATAAAGACGTGTTTGAAGTGTCGCAGCAGGTGGCACAGTTCCTTGTATTAATAACAAACCATTGGGGATTTAAAAAGGTTTTGAGTTGTAGATTGAAGGGGGCTCCCGCCTTGATAACTGGGAGTGGCATAGTCACCAACTCGAGTGCGAAGGCCACTTTCACACCCTGTAATGTTGTTATTTTAAAGACTGCTATGATTATGTGGCTCAAGGTGAGTTACATCTTCATTACATTTTATTTATTTAGCAGACACTGTTATCCAAAGCAACATGCATTTTTGATAGAGCTGGGTCAGCCAGTGCTTGGAGCAATTGGGGTTAAGGGCTTTGCTCAATGACCCAACGATGAATCACTCTGCTGACTATGGGAATGAACCTTCCAATCGCACGCACAGTGTCCTAACCTGCTGAACAACACACCACCTCGGTTGTGTGGAGGTGATGAGCTGGAATGAATTTGCAGTGCCCTGTTGCTGCGCGGACGTTTCTTAACTGCCCCTTAGTACCCCTTTTACGTAGTTATGTATTAGGTTTGCCCTTGTGCTAGCGCACCCCATCTTGAGTTTGATGGACCTAAAATGTCAAGCCAACTGAAGCACAAACTCACTGAAATCGTAGTAGTTATGATTACTATTGCTCATAATGCAGTCTTAGGCAGAGGCGGGGGGGGGGGGGGGGATTTGGGGGCAGAGCCGTCCCCCCACGACCGCCAGACCCCACCTTCTTAATAAATAAAAAAAAAAAAAAATGTAAAAAACTATAAATTTAT
>JAODKC010000049.1:20422616-20434366 GCA_026777985.1 Mormyrops attenuatus | reverse complement strand
TTTTTTTTTTTTTTTTTTGTTTTTTTTTCTTTGTTTGTGTGTGTTGGGGTGGGGGGGGGGGGGGGGGGGGGGGCCCCCCCTGGGGGCATAGCCGTCCCCCAACGACCGGCAGACCCCTCCTTCTGAATAAATAAATAAATAAATAAATGTAATAAACTATATCTTTATGTATATTTCTATTGATTTATACAAATAATTAAATCCTCCCAAAATAACATTGCTACGTTAGAGAATGTCTGGTTGTGATTAGATTAAGAGTCAAGCCATCATGCAACATGTTTCCTGCGGAAACCCTCTATGACTCACATCTCCTGTCATTCTAAAACGAGGATTACCGACAGCACATGACAAATCTAGGCTTTAGCCAGCTCAAATACTCAGCCATAGTGTCAATTTATTGATCTCGGATTTTAAACACCACTTTGTATTGTAAACTTAAACTTACTTATTTGTGAAAAACTTTTCTTTTTTTTTGCAGGTACACAAATAAATATTCGTTGTTGCTGTAGCTATTTTGTGTTCAGCAAAGTTTGGTTGAAATTAAATATATTTCAGTCATTTACAGTTACAGACTTCGATCGTGTTGAGTAACCTCTAAACTTCAATAAAACTACGAAAAATTTTGCCAGGAATAATTTCTTACAGTGCATCAGAAAATGAAAGGGTGAGTGTATGAAAAACTGCCATTTTAAAATTGACTCATAGCTAAGGACCACCCTAATATATTTTATTGTATTATTATTATTATTATTATTATTATTATTATTATTATTATTAAATAAACATCTACCCTTACATTGCTCTCTATAGCCTTTGCCGGGAATCCTGTTCCGATGTTTTGTAACCATAAGAAAAGGTTCATTTTTTTTGCCACTGAACAGAAAACACAGGTTTTAATTAATGTGGTGATGTCATCCAATGAAGACTGTGATTGGTTAAAGAAGCAAAATTCAAGCTCCTCCCTTGTTGACCCAGGGACACGTTGAAATCAGGATGTGCCTAGGCTGTGTGAAGGGAGAGTGACAGCTGTCCGATTTATGGGATAGCAAGTATAAAACACTGCATATTGCAGTACTGCACTCGGTAATTCCTTCAAAGGAGCATTAATAAAAGCGTCAAAGGAGCATTAATAAACAGGGACGGAAGAGTTACATCGGTGTCTTGCAGGCCTGCTGGGTATTGCATAGTGTGTTAAATGCATTTCAGAAATAGCAAAGTGGTCATCAGCTCACCAGGGACAATGACAAAGATCATTGATGTAAAATGAGCTCAAGTCACTGTACAAATAACTGTACACCGTATTGAAATGTCAATCACAGATATCAGTAGTTACATATTTTATTCAAATAAGAGCTGGCATAGCTTACACAGCAACATGCAGTCATACGGAACAGACGTGGTTCCTGACAAATCATATACCTAATGATGATTGTAGTCCTATATCAGACAAAATCATTTCATCATAAGGATCCGTGTTTTTTTAGGTTTTAGTTGTGTTTAGTTGTGAAACTGCACCCTAAACAGTGTTAGTCTTATGTTAAATGATGAAATCTTTATTATTGTAATATTATTTTAAAATCTTTCTTACATCGCATCCTTTCATGATGTAAGTATTGCATGTGTGCCCATTGCGATGTCACAATTTACGTACTGCCACCCACTGCCACCCACTGCCACCACCACTGGCACCACCATGGCAAATTTGCCCCCCCCAATGTCAAACTCCTTCTAACGGCACTGAGCAGAGGGCAGGGAGCCTCGGCTCCAGTCCATTTAGCCCCTGGGATAACGTTCAGTATAAACTGAACTTTCAGTTAACGATTGATACTTCATTACAGGTTTTCTCTCTGATATTTACTTTTGAGATTAGATTTTACATGCCATTACTTTTCAGTCATGGTAACCAGTGTGTGGAGAGAATTTCATTTTAAAACCACTATGTGGACACCATTTGCAGTATAATTCCTACCACAGTATATTAACGGACCGTATATCGACCAGAGATGTCCTTAGTACACACAACGGTATTCTGTGACTCAATGCTAAAATGGCCTGTGAGCCTGCCTGATGGTATTTGGAAGACTCAGGAAGAATCATGTAATCCATTCTTTCTCCCTCTGTGTCTTTGGATGTCCTCTGAGGCAGGATTCAAATCAGCATGTACAGGCCAAACTGATATTGGCATCTAATGTTGCACTAATGGGATTACAGGGGATTGTGTCAGCTGATGGCTATTGTTTGTAATCTGTTTTGACAGCATGTGACTTGTGAACCAGTGGCAGGCCGATCTTTTCTCTTCGTTTGATCTGAAATTCAGGCAGGATACAAGGAGAGTAAAGGATGCAAAGTGGTGAGACCACTGCAGTACTTTACTGAGCCGGGTGCTGCAGGTAATGGAAAGTAAAAGATCGTTCTCTCTCCAGGTGAATGCATTTAAACACTGTCTGTTTCTCTTGCCACTTCAGAAACAGCTATGAAAGCCATCTGGTTATATATTTATACGTGTTGCGGTAAGTTAAGTGATCGACTGATTTTCATTCAAGTGTGATTAGCTATAGACACCTATGAAATGTAATCCATAAACACAAGTCAGATATTGGACAGGCAATTCGATCCCTTGATAATTATAAGCTTAATTACATGTCCTCCTTGTTTTGTCTCAGCTTATGCTAATATAGATGACTCCTTACATTCTAGAAAAGTCAATATCCACATATTTTAGAGTTTATGTACTCTGGAAGAGAAGAACACACTGTGTATTGCTGATGTTACTAAAAGTTATTTAGCTCTAGGGCCAGCTGTAATGCTGTGTCAGGTATTTCAAATTTATTTTATGATCCATTTCTTGCACCTTGGAAGAACAATAATGAAATGTTTATGATGGATTTTCAACATCTGAAATTATTTTACAGCCTTTTCTTCATAAGAGCAGGCTTCTAAGTCAAATGCCAAAATGAGATTTTTAGAGCATAGAAGTTTAAAAGCCGTGGTGGGTACCACAATGAGGTAACATTCATAAAGCTATTTTCTTTCAATAGTTTTTTTTCCCCCACTAATGATTTACAGTAGTAGTTTTCAACAGAAGATGCCATTTCATTCCTCTCTCTTCATCACTCACCATCTTTTAAGATGAACAAAAGGAAATGATATGCTGGGAGAAAAATCTGCAACTATGTTCCTTATTTTCAGTGTGGTTTAAATGCTTCAGCACTGGATGAATGAATCATTGTACTTTGAGAGCGATACGTGACATTTCTAGCTCATGTCACATCAATGGTCAGGCACCTCGCGTTACTCGAACAGAAAATGTGTTAACTTTCACTCAGTATGGTCTGTAAGTACCACACTGGCACAGGTGGTCCTGGGCCCATTCAGGTGGAACTCAGGCCCCCCCCATTCAGCATTCACAGTGAGCAATACAGTACGATAAAGTGATTGTGTGACAGGTATGCAGAGGTGGACATTTCAGGTCCAGAAAGTAAAAATCCAAACCCGGATTTAGTTTCAACCAACCAGTTGAGCATAAAGAGTCACAGTCACAGAGTACTCACCTGGTTGGTTGAAACAAAATCTTGGTCTGGATTTTTACTTTCTGGACCGGAAATGTCCGCCCCTGCAGGTATGAGTGTGTGCATGGTTAGATCAGTCCTAGGAAATGTGCTGCTGACAGGCAAATAGATTTTTCTCTCTCTCTGTTCATTTGGTCTAAGTAATGCCACAGGAAATTTAAAAATTGATTTAAAAAATATGTAGTTGAGTCTGTAGTGTGATTTTGAATTGTTACGGGACTGGCCCCTCTGATCTTCTGCAGGCCGATCCATGCCATGATTTCTGGCTCCACTATTGATTTGTAAACCCTCAATTTGGGAAACATCCATTTACACCTTGACAAGGTACCTACCAGATTGTTATACAGAATTTATTGTTTTATAGTGTATTTGAATTATACACAGTTCAGATATTTCATTCGTACAGTACTGTGATTTGAAAAGCTTTTGAAATGGCTGTACTGTATTTTGAAATAGTCAGTAAAATTCAGTAAATAGCGATGTTGTCTGTTTTATTACCGTATATTCATGTAATAAATATACAAATGTCAGTTAGATGGTAATCTGCCTGAGACATAAAGTAAAAGAAAAAAAATCAGTTATAATGATCATCCACTCATAGTGATCAGTTTCCTCCAGACAGACATGATCACTATACTGTAAGCATTTCAGAGAAGTGTTTTGCAATTCGACGTCACTACACAATAGGAATTTTTCAGATGTTATAATCTTATGGGACCACCTGACTGAGGAGATATTGGTTCTGGGTGAGCCATTGCCTCACTAATAACCAGACAATCAGAACAGAGCATATCAACACCAAAAAAGGGAAAACAGCCTGATTTATTCTAGAATCAAATAATGGGGCTGTAAATTAGGCCTGTAAAACCATTTCTTGGCATTTTTTGACCAAACCAAGTGCAAATACCTTCTATGTAGACACCAGAGAACAATTTAAAAATGCCTTCTGTGGTACCTTTAAAATGTGTTTATTGGCCTTTCCTAGCTTGGAAGTCTAACTCTTCTGTAAAAGAATTCGTCAATACTTTAATATGCAAATGCTTCAGCATCCCTGCGACAATTTTTTGTTCATTATACAGAATAAGAACTTGTTCCTGAGCATGTCTGTTTTGTTAGCAGTTATTACAGTAAATGCTAATGGATAAATATAGCGGGTGAAATTCAAACAGGCTAGTTAGCTCGCCATGCACCCTGACCAAGATATTGTGGAATATGATGAAGTCATGCCTTCTTTATTAGTGTCTACATGCTAACACTGCACAGCCTCTCTGGACTGTGGCTAACCGTGGAGAAACAAACATGTCTTCCAGCTTGAACTGGTCCTCCCACCATGTAAAGACACCAGCAATATAGTGTCAGGGTCAGCTCCTGTTCCACTCTGTGTCCCTTCCCTGTTTGGCCAGCAGGCGTTGCTGGTCATCCCGTCCCTCCTGTTGTCAGTCTTTGTGTTTTCCCCTGCTCCCTGTCGGCCGCATGGTTCATCTGTGAATGTTCTGTTGTTTGTAATATGCCTGCCTGCCTCTTGTTGCCCTACTCTGTTAGTATTTAGTCATTGTTTATCCCTTTTAGTTTGGACCCCTTGTGGTCCTTTTTGTTCTGTAGTATTCCTAGTGTTTTCAGTTTTGTTTAAATAAACCTTTGTTGTCCTGTGAACAGTGCCGCCCCTGGGGCCCTAAGCAGAATTTTATTTTGAGCCCCCCCCTTAAAAAAAAAAAAAGAGTAAAAAAAAAATACACTAACAACTTCTATACAACGTTCTTAGCGGTAAATTGATCTTGACAGCTGTTGATTTTACGTCTAGCTTATAAATTGAAGAACAATCATAGACTACAAAGAACTTGTTGTAAGTCGCTCTGGAAAAGAGCATCTGCTAAATGCGGTAAATGTAAATGTAAAATGACTGTATCACAAAATGCGATTTAGGTTACTCGTTCCTTCTTTTTCTCTCCTGCCTTGGGCTGACTTGGTGCTCTACGCGCGTCTCACGGCAGCGATGCGCATCCTTTGCGCATTTGCTGAGAATGCGTCCCCTTGCGGAAAATGGGGCCCCCCCATGGATCGTGGGGCCCTACAACACAGCGCGTGTTCTGCGTGTAGGGAGGGGTGGTACTGCCTGTGAAGCTGCAAGTGAGTTGTCCACATTCTGTTCAGCCTGCATCATGCCATGCCCTTGCAGCAAATCTGCCTGGATCCTTAACATATAGAAACACCACAAAAACACAATCATCCATCTGTCGATAAAATCTAGCTATCTCAGTAGTACAATGATGAGTTGCATTAAAACTTGTTGCATGATAACATTTATCTTTCTGATAAACAGGGCAGACCCTTATTCTGTAACCTTAACAAACTAATAACCAAAAAACTTTTAGTTGTTTTTGGAAATTACAAGAGGTTAAGCAGTGAAACAAATAAACAAGCTATAACCAACTCCTTTTGGAGTAAACACACACACACACACACACGCAGACATACATGCACACACAGCCCAATTTCCATCTCTCCATATTGTCTGTTCTCTCCCTTATCTATCTCCTGTTCCTTTTCCTAATCTGATTGACATATTCCACCAGCCCATGCGGTCTCCTGTTTCCACCTCGCTCTTAGGTTCAGCTTCCAAAATGCTCTGGTATGTACTGCCAAGTAGCACTTTCACTTGCACAGAGCTCCTATTTGATGCCTGGGGTTAAGGTATTAAGGACACAATCTGGTGGTTAACATACCAGCTGATATCATCAAACCTGCTTGGCCAGAAGAATCTGTTAATTCCTTTTTAATTCTCACACTTCACCTCAGCGTTATCCTCCTCCACTTTAAGGGTAATCCCTGGGTATCATTAAATATTATACACCACTGGCTAATGTGCCCAGGAAGAATGACCTCAGATCGCGATGGTACTGGGGCCCGCTCATGACATACCAATAAAAAAATTATATATATTGTGGCCAGGTTTTAATATATTGTGGGAAGTGAATCATAAATTGTGGCTCAGATTTCACAAAAAATGAAGGAACAAATCAGTAAAATGTACCCACGATTTAACTAAAATGAGGGAAGGAATGAATAAAACGTGCCCACAATCTAATATATTGTGGGAACTAATTAATAAGACATGGCTACAATTTAACTAAAATGAGGGAACAAATCAGTAAAATGCCCCCTCAATATTCCACATAAGTGCTTCTCACTAATAACGCTTTTAAGAATGTGTTTCTAGGTCATTCCAACCTAAGGATGCGACTTCCAATCTGAAGACACACGGGACTTTGTTCCTGGCAATATATGCCCAGCTGGGGGGGTCAAATTGCAAATATGGAACAAATTGCATCCCATATTGGTTCGAAATGTACACTGCATGTTTTTTTTTGCAATGGAAGATGATTCTGTAACATGCTGGATGGGTGGCAACTCTATTCCAACCTTAAAATTAAACTCAACTAAATTATCTCTGTCGATACCAGCAGATGCAGGTGTCTCGTGGCCTAAATGAAAGTGATGCATTAGGCTGTAAGTAGTAAAGGCTATGTAGTAAAACGTGACCAATTTAAAAACGAGGGAACAAATTAGTAAAAGGTGCCCACGATTTAATACATTGTGGGAAAGAATTAGTATAACACATTCATGTCATATATAATGTTTATCTTAATGTCATGAGTGGGGCTCAGCACAGTGGTGTAATAGCAGTGTGCATCCATGCAGGGGCACGTTACCATAAGGCAGGTGTAGGCAGCTGCCTGTGCCCCCTGAAAACTAGGGGCCCCATGAAAACTAGGGGCCCCATGACGTTACATTTATGGACATAAGATAATAAAGTTTCCCCTCATCCCTGCCGTAATGGATCATACCTACTTTGAGGTTTCACGTTACATAACTTTTTTTTCACACTGTAGTCTAGTGATAGGCTACTGGTTGTTTCATTGTCAAATGAACTGACACAAAGAGGCATAACTCTCATGCGGCAGGGCTGGATGGATAACTCAGAGTTTGGGGCAAACATAAAAGAGTTTATTAAAGGCACAAAGAAAAACAGATCACAGGGATCAAAAGGGAGAGAATCTGGACATGTTCACATGACACTACACAACGTTAATGACAGACCCAAGATTGGCAGGACAGGGAAGCGCTTATGTACAGGGATAACGAGGGGGCGTAACAAGAGGCAGGTTCATGTGAAGGCTGGAACAAGAGGTAAGACAAATGAACAGTAACGAGCCACGCCACAGAGGACACACGAGGATCTGGCGGGGTAGGACAAGAGTCTAACTGAAGAAGGAAATAGTGCAAAGGTACAAGAATAACATTTCATCTCCCGTGCCTTTGATATTGTCCTGCTACAGACATGTGAACAGAGAGAGAGAATGCAATTCAACAAATGTATGCAAAAATTCAAGACTAAATTTAGCCTCAGGGGAAGAGTAAAAACATAGGCTATCCTAGTCTACAGCCTAGGGCTATGGTGAAAGAGGGAACCTCTTAAATTTGGCTAATTGATCCACCAGCATGATTCCCCCCCCTCCTCCCGATCATCGAATTTTACTGACAGGACTCCTGCCCCCAGGTTTTACCACTGGCAGCCTGCACTTTGATTAGCATATTATTGATGTTCTGTCATTTTTAATTCCCTCTCATTTCTCTTTCGGCTCCAAAAAAATTGCTCAAGTGGCCCACTTAGGGAGCCCCCTACCCATGTCAGCCTAGGGCCCCCAGAGAAGTTAGTCCGCCCCTGCATCTACGCATTTCGAGCAATGGAATCTAGCTGGATGGAAATTGAAAATCTAAGTTAAACATAAGGGTCAAAGTAATTTTTAATCTTATTCAAAAACCTATTATTAATTCAACGAATTTTACCTAACATAGTGGAATGAGGTATAGTGAGACTAACTCATAACATGACAAGTTTAATAAACCTCATTACTAATAATTATGGATACTCGTACTGTTGTTCTCCCACCATGAAGGATGTCACTTCCTGGAGAATAACATCATAAAGATATGGGTTATTGTTAATTAAAAGGACATTACATCTGACTAACAGGATGGAAAATGATAGTGAAGATTTAGGGAAAAGCTCTAAATCCATTGCAGGAAAATCTGAATATAAAATATTTTTAGGAAACGTTTAATTAGCAAATGGAGAAAATGAAGAATTTTTGTAATCATACCTTAACGGTTTTTTTTGTTGTTAAAAAGTATATTGTGGCACCTAGGAGACATGGCAAGACTAGAAACATCCACTTAAACCAAAATAGTGAAACTATAATGAGATTTCATGAGATTCAAATATTTTTAACATTTCATGATTTGACATTTTACTGATATGTTAAGACATACAGTATGTGAAACAAAGGAGGCTTCGGAATACTCATTCATGCAGTGAGAAGACAATAAGAATGTTACTGCAGACATTTATATGGTCAGTTACTAAAACGAACTAGCCTGTTTAATTCCATCATTAATTTGACATTTTACAGACAAATATTTTTAAAGTGTATCTTGAACTTTTTCCTTTCAGGCGTCAATGGAAGATTCTATAATTAAACATCTGAAATACCCTTAATCATAAGACAGTTAGTAACATGTTCAAACAAATTTCATGAAAATAATGAAGAATACAGCTGATTGTTGTATATATATTTAAAACATAGTTAATATATTTATTTCAATTATGTATTCCAGTGAGAGCATTTTAACTGGGATGGAAAAAAACAACCATCAACATTTTTAATGATTTTTCAGAGTCTGTCTTTGAGTTCTAAGCCTTATACTCCAATTACCACTGTTCAGTCACAAAGACTTATACAGAGGATAAGCAGAGCTGGAGGGACACAGACCAACAGTGCAGGGCTGAGGCTGGGAAATCATTGGCATACCTACTGCAGAAGATATCCCAAGTGCCACATAAATAAATGTGGCCCCCCCAATTGGATTAATTAGGTTGTTAGGGCCTTACAGAGGGACAGCTAGGTGGATTGTGGAGACGAATGTGGAAGAGGTGAGAAAAGTTGGATGGAAGTTTTATTGACATGGTCAGTATGTACAAGGCTTTGTTAACAATGTTTCTGCATGGGGAAAGTGGCAGGGCCCAGTTGGTATCCAGACTGGGGCACCAAGATGGCCGCCATTGTTCACAATGTTCAAATGTACTATTTTCTGCTTTTGACCATAGTCCTAGACTAATGGAACATACAGTATGTCCATTACATTATGAGTTTCACAAAATGCAATAGACCATGATATCAAACTCAAACACAGAACTTATAGAAGAAAATGTTGTCAAAATGTGTTGTTTTTAAGTATTTTTAATGGTTTAAATATATTACATGCATTTCCGCCTTGCTTGCATTACCGACCGTTACTTCGACATATATTTATGCTTGCCCTTGTTTCCTTAATGCATTCACACCCCGAGCTAAATTATTTCAGAAAAGGGTGGAAAGCTACTTTAAAAAGACTGAGGGGCAGAAATCACTTTCCAGCTCCATTAATGTGAAGCTTCCTCGTGATGAGATACCCTGCAGGTAAAACACAAATTTCTGAGAATTTGCGCACCATAAGCATCGAGGGTCACAGTAACTCACGATGGTGTTCCGCCGGTTCGGAGATCGATGCGTCGGGCCTGGCGTGTGCATTTGCTTGAGGGGAGCGTCTGATGATTTACTTTACTGCCATTTTGCCAAGTCACAGGCGTGTAGTCAGTGCAGAATTGTTTTTATTACTTTCCTATTTGCTGAAGCCTTTTATTATATTCCTGTTTGGCATATTGAGTAAGACACCTCGGATAGAAAAAAAAATCACTTAATTTTCATTTTCATTAAATTGGCAAATCTTATGTACCCAGAGGCCTTGGGAATGATCATTCTTTGTAAAGTGGGAGGACAAAACCTGTGAATTTGAATTGAGTTCACATATGAAAAAGGATTAATGCTCATGTATGACTGTAATTTGAAAATTGCAATTCAGCATTTGTAATAAGGCTGAAATTATTTTGCACAAAATTTATACATACCTAGGATGGGGGAAATTTCATCGCCAATGAAAATCATGCATTTTGGATTCCTTTTCTGCGGAAATGACAGTGAGAGCCTATAGCCAAAAATTCTGTTCAGTCCAGAACATTTAAAACTATCATAATATTCTTAAAATTCACACATCTAAGTAAAAAGGCACTAATAATTAATAAATACACTGCAGCAGTATATAAATAAAGAAATGAAGTTGTACATGTTACACTCCTTTGGAAAATCACAGGCAATTACTTCTTTCCTGGAATGTGTTTTATTTACAGAGACCTGATTGAAAATCTCCTGCCACAGCTTACATCAGACTGGCGCTACACTCAGTTTTCCATTAGATTGCATTTGAACATCACACAGACTTTTCAAGCTCATTCTGTGTTAGCACTGCAAATTTACAAAAAACATTATTCCCAAGTTGGACTCTGGATTCTCCAACTTATTGTATTATTCATTGTATTCCAAGTTTCATGGGGAAAAAAGATTGTAGTTCCTTTTCTATTCTATTTTCCATCTCATAATGAATATTACAGTATATAGAAATATCCTTTCTACATAACCACTTCTGCTAAGATATTGTAATTAGTAAGATACAACTAAATATTTTATATCAGTGGATGAAAAATAACAGCCACACACAGGGCATTTTAAGTGAAACAAGAGCTTCACAAGCTTCAGCCAAAAGCCAACGCCATCGCTGAGTGCAGTCATCTTTAAACATTTTGCTCCTCCCAAATCGTAGACTGCTCGTGGGACAAGCAGGGGGAAAAATTAAAAATGAATTAATAAGAAAAAGAGACAAATCACATAGGCGTACACGTGTACACATAACAAGCTTCACAAGTTGTTACCACATTCTTAATGAACCCAAATAATTGTCTAATGCTTAAAAATATACTTGAAATGTACTTTCATATTCTTATTGAAGAAGAATGTATTATGATACTTAAATAAATACTTAAATAAATAATTTGACAAATGTATTTTGGAGTTAATATTAAGGGTAATTTCAGGTAAATATGGTTCTCATATATACAAAGCTTTATACTGACTGTAAATATGGACTTGGTGTAACATGTCTCTTGGTGTAACATATGTCTTGGTGTAACATGTCTCTCGGTATAACATGCCTCTTGGTGTAACGTGTCTTTGTGTAACATGTCTCTTG
>JAODKC010000049.1:20396477-20422516 GCA_026777985.1 Mormyrops attenuatus | reverse complement strand
GTGTAACATGTTTCTTAGTGTAACGTGTCTTGCCGTAACATGTCTCTTGGTGTAACGTGTCTTTGTGTAACATGTTTCTTGGTGTAACATGTCTCTTAGTGTAACGTGTCTTGCTGTAACATGTCCCTTGGTGTAACATGTCTCTCGGTATAACATGCCTCTTGGTGTAACGTGTCTTTGTGTAACGTCTCTTGGTGTAACATGTTTCTTAGTGTAACGTGTCTTGCCGTAACATGTCTCTTGGTGTAACGTGTCTTTGTGTAACATGTTTTTTGGTGTAACATGTCTCTTAGTGTAACGTGTCTTGCCGTAACATGTTTCTTGGTGTAACATGTCTCTTAGTGTAACGTGTCTTGCTGTAACATGTCTCTTGGTGTAACATGTCTCTTGGTGTAACATGTCTCAGTGTAACATGTCTCTTAGTGTAACATGTCTCTCAGTGCTGTGCAAATAGAAACTACTCTCCTGATGTCCACTAACTGTATTTCTGATTTTGTTCTGTTTATATATAGCTTTTAAAACCCCCATATTGTGATGTTTACATCAAGAGAAGGGTTCCTCATAACATTTTATGGTTCCATATGGTGTGGGTACAGTAGATGTTATCCACACACCTGAAAGGAAACACATGAAATCTTTCAGTATTATATGAATGGAACATTCTATGTGGTCACAATATGCAAATTTTAATGTTGGTTTCTCCCTCCTTGCAGCTCACAGGGGTTTTTGGGAAGAAGAGCCCATCGGTGGCTCTGATGATTCCTCCTGATGCAGAGCCAGGTCCACAAGCTGCTCTCCTTTTAAACGTCTGCGGATTTAAAACCCACTTCCTTTCTAGCGTGAACAGTCTTGTTTTTACAGTAGAAGCTTGTGCCAAAGTGGCTCTGTCAGGACACATCTCCTGCAGTCCCTCTCATAAAAACGCTTCTTTTGTAAATCTGGGTTAGACTTCACTCATTCCTTTCAACCGATGGGTTTTTAAACTCTACTCATCCTCTTTACCTTAAAAATGTACACAGCATTACTAAGCTTTCAGATTGGCCTATCGCTCTTTCATTAATATAAATGTTTGCAGAAAAGTGATATTTCTGTGCTACGCAATTTCCATATTTCAATTCGGTATACAATACCCTGAAAGAAAAAGCCAATTAAAAACAAAGACACATTTAGAGATAAATCATTTTATTAGGTTAAAATTTTAAATGGTTGTCATGCACACTATTAATTTAAAACTGAACTTGATGATGGTGAAAAGACAAACAGAATATTTTCTTTTTTGTCAGCTTGCTTCTGTGGAGTGTCAGAGTCAATATTGTTTGCAGTTTGGTAAAGACCATGAATTATTATGAATATTCCCTGGCTTCATTAACTGTCATGACAGAGAAGAGATTCCATTACTGCTATTTTCATTGTTTTAGTACACTTATTTTCTGGGTATTCCTTGGAACTTTGAAAACCAGTTTACTATACTGCACAGTATGAATTCTAACTCTAAAATGGACTGTAATATATAATACATGGAAATAACATTTCCATGTTACTTTTTACTTATATTAGACTCTTTGAAGAATCCAAAATGATAGTTACAGAGGGGTTCTTTTTATTTTTATGGCTGGAAAAGGAAGTGTAACATTCCACTTTATATTTAATCTTGGAAAAGTAACAGTTTTTATTCTGAGCTCTTCTCCCTGATTAAGGCCAAGGTATCTGCGGCTGTGCCACTTGCCGATTCAGCCGTACTTAAATTCAATCTGCTCGTCAGAGAGTCTCCTGAATAAACAGACTGGGCTCCCTGCTTCGGAGGCAGGGACAGGTGGAGAGACGACCTGCCGACAGGAAGTCACCCTGTCTTCACAGGTTGAATCCTTCTTATCTTCTGCTTACAAAAGCAGGTCCTGGGGGATGGACCTGCAGTTTGTGCTGTCACTGCGTACTGTAAACCTGACTTGGGGAGTTACTTCTTCTGTTAAGGTGGGGAGGGCAGAGGGGTGCAGAAGCCTTTTTTATTCTAAGCTCCTGATTAGATACAGCTCTGATTTTGCATACAGTACCTGGTGCAACTTGTCTGGTTGAATGCACTGGTTCTCCACTAAAAACACATTATCAAATGTAACATTTATTCCTCACCTTTATTTCCTTTCCTTTGGAACTTCAGAAAATGATTTTACCCAAAAACATCTTTCACACCATTCAAGTGTAATTGTGCTTAATATTATGCCAGTTTACATTTTAAACTATTATTGGCACTTTGCTTAGTTTCGCTATGTGAGCCTAAAGTATCCTATCTGAGTACACATCCAGTGTGGCATGAGTAATGTGCACCATCTTGCACTTCCCCGAAAGAGGAGGAGGGGTGTCGCCCCAGACATGTTGCCTGGACACTGTTAGTGACTCACAGAGAGGAAAGGACAATTCCCGGTGGACCTGTGACTTCCAGAAACCTCATTAGAAACCAAATACACACATGCACGTACTCACACACACACAGACCATGTATTCATATCTTTGTGGGGACTCTCCTTTAATTTCTATGGGCATAACCCTAATCCCAGCAATAACACCCTTACCCCTGCCCAGCCCTAACCCTAACCCTAACCATAGGTAACCAAACAAAATACAAGACTTTGGCATTTTTAATTCTTTGATTGCATTCACAGATTTTTATAAAATTGAGTTTTCCCTAGTAGGGACCAAAAATGTCCCCACAAGGTACTTTCAGGTTTTAAAAATGACCAAAACACAGACACACATACCCCCCCCCCCCACACACACACACTGAATCCTTCATGATACAAACATTAGGATTGAAAGATTAATGGAACTCTAGGGGTGTCTGCATGTGCTCATGTTCTATTCATCCCATTGGTTCCAATGCACCCCCATCCCTCTATCTCCTTTTGGAGTTTTATTGCATAACATGCAGAGAGAAATGCCCAAAGTTTCACAACTGCACCATGTCCTGTGAATATTTAAAAACATCAGTGTCAATATGGACCTTTGGACTGAACTCCAATCAAGGCAGAGAACAGGCATATACTGTAATTAAACTGGAGAGTGCTACTGGTGGTGCTGGGCAGATACTCACAGTCTCACGCAATTGGATTGGTTATTTATCCATTAAATAATCTGGGCCCTTTGTCTGATGTTTTGGATCCTGAAAATACAAGGAACAAGTTTAGAAACCTGTATGTCTCCACATATGCCGATGGTCCATGTGAGCAGCACTTGAATATGCGTCACAAGCAGCAGCTGGCGCACATTTTGGGGCCGTGAGAGAGGATGAAAGCTGCGTGCTCTGCTCACCCATCTCCCCACTATGGCCAGTCTGCTTCTCATTTTAACTCCAGAGGAGCTGATGCAAAGTACACACAGAGCATCTGCATGCAGCATAAATTCTCAGTGACATCCTGACACTCATCAGCTGCGGTTCTATCTTTAATCCTTAATGGCTTCAATCCAGTTACCTAAACTGAACATCAACGTCTATATAAATATCTATCAGTGAGTGAAAGTGGAAGCGAGGGCTGCTGTAGGTCTTAGAGGGAGTGTTTGGTGCTGTCTCCACTTAATTCAGTCCATCTGTACCTCTGGTCTTAATAAAACTGATTATACTCTGGTTTAACCTTTCCCCACCCCACGTCATAATTTCCATGCCATTTCTGAGTGCTGTAATTACTGCTGGTTACGTTTTGTATACATCATTGTCCACATATAGACGCCTTCATTTTTCTGGAAGCTTCTGTGTTGTGTTGTGTTGACCTGATCCTATCTACAGCCCCCAACACTACTCCGTGCCTATTTGTAGTTAGCTACTGGGTCTATGTCTACACCAACTGTTTTCTCAAACGCACAATCACTCATAAGTAATATGCGCTCACCAGAATCTATAGAAATTCCGTTAAAGCAGAAAGAATAGACCCTTAAGTACCTGTGATTTCTCTTTGGAAGGGTAGCACAATCAATTTTATGGGCCAAAGTTACTGTATGATGACACAATGGCACATGAATGATGTTCTGTGTTTTAATGACCTCTTGAAACGCCGATGGAAGTATATTTAATCTCGTCCATCACACTGGACATTTTAACGAGAACAAAAAGTGTGCAAGTGACCAATGCGCAGCCTCCTCATCGCATTTGACATTGCACATGTCACATGTCTGGATCTTGATTCTGTGGTGAATGCAGTAGAGTTCATGTTTATTAATTAATTAGGCCCGGAAAACTCTACCAGTTTGGTATAGCAGAGTCACACTGCTGAAACTCTTTTTATTGTTGGGTGCTGTAAGTTCAAAGCTGTTTGTGGATTCAACATGTGTCTTCCATTTATACAAAGAAAGCTCTCAGACTTTGGAGAAGAGATCTGAGATTCAATTTTCTGAATAGATTGAAAGTCAACATAGATGTCAAGTCAGAAAAATAACTTTAAGGATTGAATTTCAGATGTTGCAGAGAGAAACAGTTGATCGGAGTCCATGGAGGCTTGGCATTCCTTGTGGCAACAATAAAAAAATTTATATTCAAAACAAACAAACAGCCACAGGTTTTCACACTTGTGAGACTAAGTTTGTGAACCTTTTGGAATAATCTAGATTTCTGCACGAATGGCTCGTATAATGTGATCTGATCTTCATCTAAGTGATAAACAGACCATATTCTTGCCAAGTTCTTATTGAAGACAATTAACTAAGTCAGTGATGGAAAAACTGTATGAACCTATAATACAATGACTCCTTCCTAATCAATTCCAGCAAGGGTTTGTCCTAATCTGTCACATAACAATATGAAAACACACACATGTTCCTGCTCCCCACAAAATAATTCTGTTTCGGTCAAAATAACAATCCGAAGAGATTTCAGGGGACTTCAGAAGAAGAGGTGTTGAAACTCAAAAGACTGTGAAGGGTTAACAATATTTCAGAAGATGTGGGCCTCCATCTGTCCTTCAGCAAGACAGAAAGATTGCACAATAAAAAATGCTCTCCCTAGGAGTGAGTATCCTACTAAGATCAGTAGAACAGTACACTGTTGAATTCTTAAACAAGTGACTAGGAACCCCAGGATGATCAAATCTGTAGGCATCGCTTCATAACATCTGTGTTCATGAGAATACGATAAGAAAAATACTGAATGAGAGTGGGGTCCTGGCAGGTTACCAAAAGGATAACAAATTGCCCAAATTTGATATAAACAAACGGGATGTTCCACAGTCTACTGTAACAATGACCTGTGGACAGATGAAACAAACGTTTATCGAATTATATCTGGAGAAAGACAAACCCTGCATGCCATCACCAAAACCCCATCCCAGCTGTGGGACCAGGTTGGAGGGAGGGTAATGATAACAGGCTGCTTTGCTGCCTCAGGGTCTGGATGGCTTACAGTCATTGAGGGACCAGTGAATTCCAAGTTCGACTGTGCAGCAGAATGACAGAGCCTTTTTCTGTGATGTAAAGGAGGATAATGGCATAGAGTAAAAACACAGGAATAAATCAACAACTTCAAACAGAAGAAGTTTCATATTTTATAATGAACAAGTCAGAATCCTGACCCATTGAAATGATGTGGCGTGCTCTGAAGCAGGCTGTTCAAGGAAGACGTTCCAAAAATATACATGATCTGAAACAGTTTTGTACAGGGAAATGGGTCAGATATCTCATATAAACTGCACAAGTGTGATCAGCATTTTTCTTTAATGACTTTGATGTGTTCAATAACAATATCTATTCATCTTTTCACCCATCTACCAATCACGTATCCCAGTCCAAGACATGTGAGGTTCGGAGCCTAACCCAGGTGACATCGAGCACAAGGCTCAGTTATACCAGATGTCAAGAAAGATATGGATATGCAAAACATGGACTATATTGTTCGCTAAATACCATACAGTGAATCGTGTGACTGGAAATGAATACATACATCACACAGACAGGGTCAAGAGGCTCACTTAGGTTTGACAAAGCATTAGAAAGGCAAGGACATTTCTGAATGTATTATTGTTAGTGCATGATGTGGTGGTTTCAGTATATCAGTATTAGCCACCTTCCCAGGTTTACAGAGTTTACAGAGAATGGTGAGACGAACAAAAAACATCACGCTGATGGCATTTGTGTGGCTAAAAACACCTTGTTGATGAGAGCGGTCAGGGGAGAAATCTTTAAAGCCAACAGGAAGACAAATGACAGGAAGACAATAAGTGCAAAAATAAAAGCCTAATACAACAGTTTCGTGTAGTAAGGGTTCTCTGAATGCCCATCTCTTCTATCCTTGAAGCAGAAGGCTAAAGTGTGTCCTACCTGCTACTAGCTTGGTGTACCAAATAACGTAGATGCACTATCCCATCCTACCTGGTACTATACCAGTGCACCTAATAAAGTAGGTACTACCTACTACCTGGTACTATTGCATTTAATCTTATAAAGGGAGTCCTACTTGGTACTATTCCATTGTACCTAATAAAAGGGGGGTTGTACCTGGTACTACCTAGGTGTACCCAATAATGGGGGCCCTACCTGGTGTTATCTCATTGAACCTAATGAAGGGGGTCCAGCCTGGTACTATCCTATTGTTCATAATAAAGGGGGTTGCACCTAGTATTAGCTAGGCGTACATAATAAAGAAGGTCATACTATTCCATTGTACCTAATATATGGGGTCCTACCTGGTACTGTCCCAGTGCACCTAATAAAGGGGGTCTTACCAGGTACTATCCTAGAGTACCTAATACAGGGAGTCATACCTGGTACTTGCTAGGTGTACGCGTATCTAATAAAGATTGGTGTTACCTGGAAGTAGCTAGGTGTACCTAATAAAGTGGCCATTGACTGGAAATATGTTTTTTGTGTTTCCTAGTAGAAAAATGAGTGTACACAAGAGGGAAAGAGGAAACGTTGATTTTAAACTGCTCTTATAAATGTACAATTAACCTAGCGAATTTATTTCTCAACACAGAAGGTAAAAAGATGCGATGTCCGGAACTATATTGTTTACCAACAACTGGTGGGACAGCTAAGTAATTAATTAAGAGTGAATACTGTTTATTCTTACAAGGCACAATCCTGCTTTGTGGTTTATAACCCTGGGTTACGTTAACAGCAGCTGATGCTGTTGACTTAATAGCAATCTGTGTTTTTTCTTTTCATGCTAAATGAATTGAGCCGCGTGCATAATGTCGTAATGGAACAGGCACTCAATCACGCCCACTGGATCTTTGGCTGTGCCATTTAACATCATAACACGGTACATTATGGCAGGTTTTTTTTGGAAATGATTCTGAGTCATGACTTTTACAGGGCGGCAACACCACACCATTGAGATCACTATGAATGAGATCAGGGGACTTTAATGTCTCCTTTTTCAATTTCCATTTTTCACTGTCAAGGTTTGTTTATTTTTAATCTCCTTCGTTATCCATCATTTTTTTAGATCGCACGGCTCCTCTCAGTGGGACGGAAATGCATCACTAGGATTTAATAACTTTCCTTAAGAGATGAAAATGAAATGGAGTGGCGTACCAGGTAAAAAGCAATACATTTTTATGTGTTACTGGGGAAAATTTCCTCCATTCTGTGTTCAGTTTCATAGTTTTTATAGAGAATAAAACACATTGATGGTGTGCTATATTACCTGAAAATGGTGATATCACCTCTGTCACCTCCGTCTACACCAGCTTCCTCACAGCTGTAATTTAATGCTAGCAGAGATGTCAGATGTTTTCAGAAGAAGGATAAGAGTAATCAGCAGACCCCCGGCA
This sequence comes from Mormyrops attenuatus, assembly GCA_026777985.1. Lineage (NCBI taxonomy): Eukaryota > Metazoa > Chordata > Actinopteri > Osteoglossiformes > Mormyridae > Mormyrops > Mormyrops attenuatus. Next base: position 20,414,765 of record JAODKC010000049.1, on the reverse strand, counting down.
CTGCACAGCTGTGGACTTCGGGTAGCAGTTGATAAATACATGGATGCAGCTAATCACGTAAAATCTGTGATTAAGAAGCACATTTATTAATGTAGGGGTAATGGAATGTTAAAAGTAGTTGCCTTCTTAAATTAAAATGAAAACTATCTATCTATCTATCTATCTATCTATCTATCTATCTATCTATTTCGCTGTCTGTATGTCTGTCATCTACCTACCTACCTACCTACCTATCTACCTGCCAGTATCTACATACTCTGATGAACTGTAATCTACTCCGATCTACTCTAATCAATCTAGAAGCATGGAAGATAATGTGACACCCTGGATGGGACACCCATACATCACAAGAACCTGCTATTACTGATTTCACTTCAGTGGAGTCCTGCTGGGGAGTCACAAATTTGCCCCTGCCTCAGATCTTTAGTCAACTGACAGTTCTGTGAGTGATAGGGTAGATGACAGGAGATCAAGATACGGAGCAGCATCTGGGATGTGAAAGTGTCTCCATGTCAGGAAATGACATTCCGAGCAACAACGCGGAATTGCACTCAGTGGACTGAGAATGCCGTTCTTCCGGGGCCCTAATGACATTGTGATCCCTCTTTGGAACGTGGGATGCAACCCGAATCCCGCCTATCATATTTAGGTCTGCTTTAGAAAAAAAGAGAAAAGATAGACATACTCTATTTCCAAATGAAGGTACATCATAAAGATTCTCATTTATGGTTGATTTTCTGCTTTGTTATAAGTCAGCAGCTTTGCCCTCTACTGTCTGAGGTGATGCATTCCCCTTGTAGGAGCCTGTTTCCTCATGCAGTGCGCACATGAATAACGGATCACATATTGCATGCGACATGGTTGGTTAATAAAGTTAAAAGCAGTTTGGGAGTGGGGAAAACTCAGTGGAACAAAAGGAATTGAATATTAAAGAGTGAGAATATGATCCCTTAAACATAACAAAAACGTTAACTCCGGATGGAAAAGGTACACATCCGGAAATGATAAAATGGCAAAAAAGAACCTTCCTGAGGCGGGCGCAGTGCTGAAATGTAACCTTCCCTTAGCAGCTTAAAGACAATCAGTAACGCATGTATAGATGCGTCTCCTGGCCGTTCGGCCACTCGCTATCCACTCAGCATGCAGTGATGAAACTGGATCAGCGCCAGGAAAAACTTTGTCCATGGGTCAGAGCAGGTGCTCAAGCAACATGGGAGGGGGGGGGCGGCAGCCCAGCCTGCTGCTGGCTGTGGGTTGCCCTTTATCACCCCCCAAGCCCCCTCCCCCTTTCACCTGTTTGGCACTAATTCAGCTGCCATGTCCCTCTGACGAAATCCTGGGGCGCCATGACTGTCGACGGACATCAGCTGAGAAAAAGGTTATTTCTCTCACAGCATGTTTTACTTTCACATATTTAACTGAGTATAACTTTTTCCATTTGCTGTTTATTTTGTGTTTGTTTTTATCTCCTCAGCAGGAATTTTCCGGTGTGACAGGCTGACCTTATGATAACTGCCCCCAAATCATTCGATGGTAATAATAATTTCACGGCTTGCTAATTCCTTTCAGTTTTATAAATACCTTTCACATATAAAAAGCAAAAACTTGTTTTCTGGTATTCTGGTTTGAAGAAAAGTTGCGTAATCTTTTCAAGAATCACCCAGCACTCATACAGATAAATTATTCTATTCATATTTAATTTTATGGTGCTGTATTTATTAATTATCCCATTGCTTAAAATAATCTACCCATCTATCTTCGGAGCACTTATCCTGGAAAGTTCCAGACCAGAAGGCTGTCCCAGTAGCTTTGTTCCATGTCCAAACATTGGAATAACATAAACTGAAATTGCCGAAGTTAGACATTTCTGACAGGCACCTTAGGGTAGGAGGCACCTTAGGGTTCCCCACATTCAAAAAAATAGTCTCCACTTATACTGTAAATTAACATACATTTAATACCTTTTCTGTGAGTGACGTCTCTACATGAACTCACCAGATGTTCCTCGTTAGCTCGTCTCTGCTCTTTGTTAGCTTGGCTCTTATCTGTCTTGCTAACTTTTCAAGGTTCCTGGTACAGCGCCATTCAGTTCTCCCAAAAAACTAAAATTCCCTGCAAGGGCTCCACCTGCTCACATATCTTTGTTCATGTATTCTTCAATGTTCAATTAATGTAGAAGGGAATAAGCATTTCAAAGGACTGAAAGTCGATTGTGATATATTTGAAATAAAAAATATATGTACTTTTACATAAATATTGATTAGTATACCATAATTGCTGTTGCTATAGCTACACCTACAATATGCATACACATTATGTTTTACATATAAGGACAGTGAACGAGAGTTAATCGTGTATGATATGTAAATGAACATAGTCAAACAACAGTCTAAATGAATATGATATATATGAAGATAATAAAACAAAAGTTAAATCCTATATTCAGTCTCCCCCTCTCAACCAGGCGAGCTAGAGGGCCATTCAAGGTCAGCACATTTACTGACACACCAGGGGCAGTTTCCCTTATCTCATAACTTGAAACTGTTCGTGTGGCCCAACGCACAGCACAAACGAGACCTTGACTGCAATCCCAGCATGCTCTCATTCCCAATAATGTTATAGGGGTATCAAGCTTCTTTAGATTTCACTTCCACGGAATAAGTTATATTCTAAAAGAATTTATACTAGGTAAAGAAAAACGGTGTGGGTTGACCGAGGGGGTAGGGGCAGCACTAATTAACCCCTGTTAATCAGCCAAGATGCTAGTCCTTGTCATTCAGGTAACCTGCCATTCGGTAATGCTGTGCCATAATGCTCTTTAATTCAATATTACTTATGACATGGGTGTTTATACATCTTTGGATATGTACAGACATCCCTTTTTGTACTGCCAGAGCTTGAGAACTGAGAATACAAAATTGAGAATCATCCATCCGTCTTCAAAATGAGTTGCAAGAGAAATGAGAATTAGATATTACACATTATAATAAAATAAAGACGTCAATGTCTATCTATAGATGGTTGAAGAAATTCATTCATTCACTGTTGGGCCTGGTGATAATGGAGCCTGATAAATAGTGGGAAGTTTTAAAACACTGACCATTTCATTATGGATTAATGCCTTCTATATACTTGGCATGTGCCTTTGGCTTGGCTTACCTCTTACAGGACCTCCAAAAGTCCGAAAGAGGTTACAATGGGGAAAGATAGTTGACAACAGCTCTGTGATATATGGCTGTAGAGCTGCATGATGTTTTCTGTACTGATCCCCGTAGGCAGTGGCGTCGATTGTAATGGTCTTATGCATTATTATAAGTCCACTCAAAAAACGAGATATTAATTCATTTCCATTTGTGTGTTAAGGTGTTCAGAATGCCTTATCTAGTTTCAGACATGATGATCTGCTAATCCAAGGCAGTTTGGCTGGTAGGATGGGGTACACACAGAAGGGGCCCTCCTGAGGGGCCCTGCCAAACCAAGGGCAGCTTAGCATCACTGACTCACTTGACCTACATGGTAGACACACAGGGAATACATGCAGGCTGTGCATACACTGGGCCAGAGTCGCGTTGTGCTAATGCTAACCGATAGCCTCCGTGCTGCTCTGAATACAAAAGCAAACCCTCTTTTGTGTCCTCTCCGCTCTCAGTTGCCCAGAGACTTTGAAACGGTAAAAGTAACATTGGACAATAGGAATAATTTATCTCTGAATGTGTCCTTGTATGTAAAATTCAAGATGGATTTAATTAAGGCAGAAATCTCAGAACTGAGCCAAAGAAAAACCGTTCTTGACAACAAGAACCATTATCATCAATTACAATCTTTTATTCTTTAATGCCTTGGTGGGAAACTTAGCCCATGTGTCCTTTGTTGTTTTTGTGTGGGAGCATAAGAAAGATCAGACATTCTCTCTTTTAATTAACAGCCCAGTTTTCAAGCTCAAAATTGCAGTAATAATTAAATCCCCAAGGTTTTTCATTCTTAAATAATTTTGCAGTGCCGATTTCCCTGTAAGCTCACCTTACTAGTGCTTAAGTTTAACACTTTGTAAACCACTATGAAATATAAGATGTACTAATTAGTTAGATTGCGGTAATTAGTTTTATTTGATTCGGTGGTGTTAAAATTATGCTCCTACATGTGTTATGGTATTATGGATCGGTAATTAAGTTAATAAAAAATTCTGGAGGATTGTACAGACGTGGACAAATTTGTTTGTATCCTTACAGCTCACTGAAACGATGCTTCATTTCCCCTGAAAAGTGATTCAGTTAAAAGGAATTGTCTAATGTATACCTGCACGCCTTTAGTATATGATTATATTAAATTAAGTGTTTAAGCTTAATTAGTATCACAGGTGCCTTCAAGCTTTTCATCAGCCATTCAGCCTATTTAAAGGAGAAGAATATGCTACTGTGTTGTTTGGTATCATTGTGTGAACTTGGACCAGAGAAAGCAAAGGAGAGAGCTGTCTGAGGAGCTCAGAAAGAAGATTATAGGTAAATGTTAAAGGTAAAGGCTATAAGATCATCTCCAAGCAGCTTCATGTTCCTGTGATCACAGTTGCCAATATTATTAAAAAGTTGAAGGTTCATGGGACTGTAGTCAACCTCCCAGGACGTGGAAGCAAGTGGAAATACAACCCCAAGTTGATCAGAAGGATAGTATAGATGGTAGAAAAAGAGCCAAGGAAACCATCCAAAACCATTCAAGCTGAGCTCCAAGGTCAAGGTGCGTGACTTTCTGATCGCACCATCCGTCGCATTTTGAACAATAATGGGCTCCATGGAAAAAGACACAGGAAGGCTCCAGTACTGACAGAAAAACAAAAAAAAAAAAGAGTGGAAATCGCCAAAATGCATATTGAGAAGTCCCAAAGTTTCTGGGACAATGTCCTTTGGACTGATGAGACAAATTGGAGATTTTTGGCCAGTTACATCAGCTCTACGCTTACAGAAGGAAAAGAAGCTTTAAAAGAATCGAACACCAAACCTACTGTGAAACATGGAGGGGGCCCGGTTTTGTTTTGGGGCTGCTTTGCTGCACCTGGCACAGGGAACCTTGAATCTGTGCAGCACACAATGAAGTCTTAGGGCTACCAAGGCATCCTGGAGCGAAACGTACTGCCCAGGGTCAGAAAGCTCAGCCTCAGTCGCAGGTCATGGGTCCTCAAACAGGATGACCCAAAACATACAGATAAAACCACTCAGAAGAATGGCTCAGAAAAAACATTGGACTATTCTTAAATGACCCTCCATGAGCCCAGATCTTAATCCTATTGAACATCTAGGGAAAAATTTGAAAATTGCAGTATGGCAACGCCGCCCTTAAAACCTGAGACAGCTTGAGCAGTTTGATCAGGAAGAGTGGGTCAAACAAGCTGCTGGCAAATGCAGACGTCTCATTGTTAAGTACAGAGATCGCTTGTTGGCAGTGATTGCTGCAAAAGGTGGTGCCACAAAATATTCATTTAAGGGTACCATCTTTTTCGTCTGTCATTTTCATTTGTTTAATTATATAAAATATTCAACTGAATCAAAAATCTAAAGCAAAGTCTGATTTGTGTTAAATATGAAATAAACAATAAGGGATGCCATTAAACTTTTGTCAGATTCAAGTTATTTAAGAGATTGTTGTGTATTTTGTTTTTTGTGGAAGGGTACCAACAAATTTGTCCACGTTTGTATTTTTGGTTGTATCTTGTAGTTGTATAGATTGTAAATCGATCAGTGTTTTTAAAAATGAACACAGTCTGATCTCTTTAGTCCAGATTCAAACATGTGAGCTAAGCAAGTATATTTAACAGTAAACATTTATTTGATTTTAGCTCTGATTTGAATGATTTATAATAATGAACTTTCATGTTTTTGAATTAAAAACAGTATTTTGTCCTAACTTTTTGTCTGACATTTGAACATGTTGCTTTGAATTCATGATGAGTTAATAAAAATGCTTCTTGACACTTTTATCTGAAATACTGCCAGCAATTTGCATACATTCCAGCACTTGGGAATTATTATTATTGTGCTACTCACGACAGCGAACCAATTACCATTTAATTGGAGCTTTCTTTGCACCCATTTACAGGGTGATAGTTGAGGCTTCAGCCAATTTGGGGTAATTGTAGGTTATACTGGAAAAAGTTGTACCATAGTTGTACTTTTTGACACAGTGAAAGAGTCAGCTGTATACAGAGTTTATACACCATATCTGGCTAATATGCACTTTGTACACAGTATGCATGTTCTTCAATAGCCTGTTAATGTGGTGATTGTTGGTCGGGGGTGATGATGTCACCATTGTGAAATGTGCCCTTGAATATATGAGTCATATATTCAACATAAATTTCAACATGCGTGATGTCATCACTGGACAATAGGAATGTGCAATACAGTGAGAACGTTCAGAGAAATATTGACATTCGTGTGTTTTTGCAAAGGTACATGCCAAATACAGCCAATACTACCTTGTCCATGCTGAATGCAATATTCTCAACAGACATGAGCTTAATGTACATTATAAATGAGGAAGATTGAAAAATAATTTGAACATTTCTACTAATGCATTCCAGTTCAGGTTGTGTCTACAAAATTATATTTCGTGATTTAATTTTTTCTCATAATTGACAGAATGGAATAACTACCATTTCGGAAAACCAACCCAAGAACCAAAGCCCGTGTGGTGCTGGATGCTAATGTTATGATTCTGACATTTCATTTTGCTCAGATATGGTGGCAGTGATGGATCATTTCCTGTTTTCTGTCTGTGACCCAGAGAAACAAACCATTTATAGGATTACTGTGAAACAGACTAGATCTATTGATTCAGTCAATGGTAAGGAAATAACAATGTCATTTCTTTGCAAAGACTACTGAGCAGGAGCTAAAGATGAAGTAGTTGGTCTTACCTGACCATATGGTAGGCTTGAACCTACCCAATGCCAAAGGCAATGGATCTCATTTTAATCATGTAATCAGTCTGTGGGTTTCCTTTTTCAACTTTAATGTTGGACAGAATTTACCATTTACATGTATATAAGTCTGTATGGACACTGAACAGCCATAACATAAAAAACACCTGTTTAATATCATTTCACCAAATCAGCTTTGACTCGTCAAGGCATGGACTCCACAAGACCTCTGAAGGTGTCCTGTGGTATCGGGTACCAAGATGTGAGCAGCAGATCCTTTAAGTCCTGAAAGTTGCAAGGTGGGGCCTCCATGGATCGGACGTCTTTGCACATCCCACAGATGCTTGAATGGACTGAGATCTGGTGGATTTGGAGGCCAAGTCAACACCTTGAACTCTTTTTCATGCTCTTCAAACTATTCCTGAACAATTTTTGTAGTGTGGCAGGGCGCATTATCCTTCTGAAAGTGGCCATTAACATCAGGGAATACCGTTGCCATGAAGGGGTGTGCTTGGTTTGCAACAATGTTTAGATAGGTGGTACGTGTTAAAGTAACATCCACAAGAATGCCAGGACCCAAGGTCTCCCAGCAGAACATTGCCCAGAGCACCATACATACTGCCTCTGCCAGCTTGCCTGCATCCTGGTGTCACCTCTTCCCCAGGTAATTGTCGCACAGGCACCTGGTCCTCCACATGATAAAACGGAAAATGTGACTCATCAGACCAGGCCACTTTCTTCCATTTCTCCATAGTCCAGATCTGACACCTTGTGCCCATTGTTTCTGGTGTTGGACAGGGGTCAGCATGGGCACTCCGACTGGTCTGTGGGTATGGAGCTCCTACCACAAGCTGTGATGCACTCTGTCTTCTGACACTTATCTATCTTAGCCAGCTTTAACTTTTTCAGTAATTTGCACTAATAGCGCTCCTATGGAATTGGACCAGATGGGCTGGCCTTCACTTCCCACAAGCATCAATGAGCCTTGGACGGCCAGGAGACTATCACTAGTTCACCAATTGGCCTTCCTTGGACCAGTAGGTACTGACCGCTACATACAGGGAACACCCCACAAGACCTGCTGTTTTGGGAATGCTTTGATCCAGACGTCTAGCCATCACAATTTGACCCTTGTCATACTCAGTCAGATCCTTAGACTGGCCCGTTTTTCCTGTTTCCAACATATCAACTTGAAGAACTGACTGTTCACTTGCTTAATAAATAATGACACCCTTGACAGGTGTCATTGCAGTGAGTTAATCAAAGTTATTCACTTCACTGGTCAGTGGTTTTAATGCTATGGGTGATCGGTGTATATTTCCATTTCCCAGTTAATTTCTTAATAGTAGGTATCATGGCATCTCTTCTGGGTTTACAGATCTAGCTTGGTTTAGACTCAAGTTCTGGTCTCTTTAATCAAAGGCAGCAACCTTGACCCATCACCAATAGCTTAGAAATTCTTAATGAAGCTACCAGGATCATTGCATGTACACCACCCCTGCACAGAACCACCACACATCATGCTGATTTCATGGCTGCTGTAACAAAGGGGATGTACAAGAAAACACATTATTGGCCTTGATTTTCTGCAGAGCAGCCAAATATGGGTCGTTAGCTCACCTCAAACACTGGTCCAGTAAACCAGCTAGATCATCTAGCCTGTGCTTTGGCTCTGGCACATGTTGTGCAGAACCATAAACACTTCAATGATAAGCCAAGGCCCCGTAGAGTGTCTTCAAGGATCACCCTGATATTTTAAAAGAATTTTGGCTCATTACAAAAGTGTTTCCTAAAGAATTCACTCACTGACTTGCGTAAGATGGTATATACAAGGTCCTGATAGCCTTATGAAGTTTACAGAAATGATGTTTCTGTAATCACTAGCATCATAAATTTGGATATCTTAAACTATAATGTATTTCCAATACTGGAAATATGATTTGTGGCCTGTTTTCTACGTTATTGTTGTTTTCCTTTATAACCTGGTGTTTGTAATAAAAATACATCCAACTGCCCTAACCCCTGCTTTTCTATCAGTAAAACTAAGCCACACAGCCACAAAATATACAAAAAATAGCTATTTGTCTCCTTAAATTGATATTTTAAGGTAGTTTACTTTAGGGTGGTGGATGAATATTGTGCACCGAATGGCCTATTAGAAAGCTAAACGCGGCACTGACCCCGCGCTGTAATATGGCACTCATTTCAATCACCAAGTGATGAGTTTGCATTCGATGCCAGATCAGTCTCGGGAATATGTGTAGAGCAGCTGTGCAAACTCAGTCACATATGGGTCTCGTTCTGCAGCTGTTCCATGACTGTGTGCTGCAACAGTGTCTCTCTCTGCGTCCCTATATGGACATAAGCAGTTTTTTGAGTGTTCGGGACTTCCACAATGGTGACTGCTGTTCCCAGTGGTTTGGTAAACACCGGCGAGGGTAAGGACTGAAATGCCCCGGCGGTAACTCAAGAGCCTACATAGAAATCACCATTAACAAGGAACAATTGTTTGAAGCCTCAGGCGTCTCTGCCTGCATTCCTCTACTACCCCAATGACTTTACAGTTGGGCAAGCCAGTCAGGCACGCAGGCGAGGCAAGTACCAGCGCTTTCCTATTAAAAATATTGCACAACCGAGATGCTATTTTCAAGCTGCGCTAATGTTTATGCCAAAGTCCAGAGGGGGTGGTGCAGACAACAGGGTAGGAGCAGGAGGATGTCATCACCTGAAGATATTTTCATAGAGAATTGAGGATTTGACACAAAATCAGCCTGAGTGCCCCCCCTTATAGCAGAGGAAAGAGCCTGTTACGTTGTTATGTTTTACATTAAGAGCCTGCAGTTGAAAAATTTTTTAAAAAACGAATTGTCAAAAGCCATAGAAGAAAATGGGTCGATTGCTAGAATGCTGCAGTAAACGGCGGCTGAACGTTTGGCACTGAACATAAAAAAAAAAGCATAATGTATCAAAATATTCATTCATCTAGCTGATCAGCACATAGAAGAGTTCTTCAACATGAATTCATCATCCCCAATAACAGTTTAGGGAACAAAATAGAACAGTTACTCATTCTGAATTCCAGAAAGGTCAGCCTGGATAGATTAACATACCAGTAAGGGAACCTGAGCTGAACACTTAGCCTGTTGGCATCTTTAAATGTTAAACCACTAAATGGGATTTAAGCAAATAACTGGTCACTCATCTGTACCTTAAATTAAAGACTGAGTCTGAATGTCTGAATGTCTGGCAATAAAAATAATAGTTTTAAAAATATGTCATCTGAATATAGAAACTTTTCAAGGGTACATCGAATTTAGTTACTGCAGTTGAAGGATCAATGCTACAACCTATTTTAATAAATAAAAAGATGGAATTATTTAATAGCAATGCTACAGCCTGATACAGTAGATCAATTATGAATGTTTTAATGCACACAAAATTCCACCAGGCTCTGTCTCGAGCTATAAAATTATGAGTAGGTCAGGGCAACAATGTTACATTTGAAAGATCAGTTTCTCTATATCCCCTGAACTTAGAAACAGTGACATGGTTACTGAGATCAAGGGGGGGCAGGAGGGGAGCATCAGGTCGCATAGCAGCTAATGGGCTGGGCTGGGGCCAAAATGGGGCCAATTAAAACACCAGTAATGAGGGTGGGGGGTTGGGTTAGCTGCAGTTTATTGCACCTGAACTGTTCCTGTAAAATACAGCCGTAAAAAACAGTAAGATGCTGCCCTATGTTGCTTTTTGAGAAACGCTGCCTCTGACAGATCACTGCAGCCATGACTAAAAGGCACTCTGAACTTTCCCTGACTCCGCGCCTCCATTACTGTTTCCTGAGTGCCGAGGAGCTGATGCGGATTCCACTGAACATCACTTCCCTGTGGCCATCCAGAACCCAAGATCCGGAAAAATCACTCTCTTCATGACAGTTGGAGAGGCAAGTTTCAAAACGTGCCTGAGTGCAACGTGAGCCGTCACGGGAGCTCGGAGTGGGCATTAGCAGGAGCAGGACACTCAGCTGGATGGGAAACATTTCTCTCACGCTGTCGTACTGCCTTGTGCCACAACACCTGTGCCGTTATTTGGAGGGAAACACAGAGACAGGTGACGGGGTGTTCTGCGGCAGGACCCTGAAGCCTGACTGGAATAACCTGCAAAGTTATGTATTCTGCCTGTTCAGATAACAAGGTTTTAAAGAAGACAGTGTAGTTATATTAGAATTAGTATTTCCATCACCTCTACTATGAACTTCGCTGAGGAATTTTACGTGGTGTTCAATCCATTGCTGTTTTAAAAAGTTGCAGAGAAAATACTGTACAACAAGTGTACAGTCATGGCCAAACGTTTTGAGAATAAGAAGTGTTGGAAGTTTGCTGCTTCCATGTTTGTAAATCTTTATGTCAGATGTTTCTATCTATACCGAAGTATAATTACAAGCATTTCACAAGTGTCAAAGGCTTTTAGTGACAATTACATTAAGTTTATGCAAAGAGTCAGTATTTGCAGTGTTTTTGCCATTCTTTCTCAAGACCTCTGTAATTGGCTCTGGCATGCTGTCAGTCAACTTCTGAGCCAAATCCTGACTGATGATTCTTGCAAAATCAATGCTTGGAGTTTGTCAGAATTTGTGGGTTTTTGTTTGTCCACCGCCCTCTTGAGTATTGACCACAGGTTCTCAATGGGATTAAGGTCTGGGGAGTTTCCTGGCCATGGACCCAAAATGTTGATGTTTTGTTCCACACGCCACTTAGTTTTACCTTATGTCACGGTGCTCCATCATGCTGGAAAAGGCATTGTTCGTCACCAAACTGTTCTTGGATGGTTGTGCGTAGTTGCTCTCGGAGGATGTTTTGGTACCATTCTAAATTTATGGCTGCATTCTTAGGCAAAATTGTGAGTGAGCCCACTCCCTTGGTTGAGTAGCATGAATGGTCTCAGGATGCTTTACTGTTGGCATGACACAGGACTGATGGTAGCGCTCACCTTTTCTTCTCCCGACAATCTTTTTTCCGGATGCCCCAAACAATCAGAAAAGGGGATTATCAGAGAAAATAAATGACTTTACCCCAGTCCTCTGCAGTCCAGTCCCTGTACTTTTTGCAGAATATCAGTCTGTCACTGATGTTTTTCTTGGAGAAAACTGGCTTCTTTGCTGCCCTTCTTGACACCAGGCCATCCTCCAAAAGTCTTTGCCTCATTATACATGCAGATGCACTTACACCTGCCTGCTGCCATTCCTGAGCAAACTCCAGTGGTGCCCCGATCCCACAGCTGAATCAACTTTAGAAGACAGTCCTGGCACTTGCCAGACTTTCTTGGGCACCCTTCTTCACAACAATTGAACCTCTCTCCTTGAAGTTCTTGATGATCTGATAAATGGTTGATTTAGGTGCAATCTTGCAAGCAGCAATATCCTTGCCTGTGAAGCCCTTTTTATGCAAGGCAATGATGACACACATGTTTCCTTGCAGGTAGTCATGGTTAACAGAGGAAGAACAATGATTTCAAGCACCACCCTCCTTTTAAAGCATCCAGTTGGCTATTCTAACTCAATCAGCATGACAGAGTGATCTCCAGCCTTGTCCTCGTCAACACTCTCACCTGTGTTAACGAGAGAATCACTGAAATGATGTCAGCAGGTCCTTTTGTGGCAGGACTGAAATGCAGTGGAAATGGGTTTTTTCGGATTAAGTTCATTTTCAGGGCAAAGACTGCCTTTGCAATTAACTGCAATTCATCTGATCCCTCTTCATAACATTCTGGAGTATATGCAAATTACCATCATAAAAACTGAGGCAGCAGACATTGTGAAAATTTATTTGTGTCATTCTCAAAACTTTTGGCCACAACTGAATATGCAAATTAACAGTAACATTATTTAAAAAGGAAACATTCTTTTGTTCTCCTCACAGCAATCTTGTTGAATGGCTAGAGGAACGCAGCTTCAGTGACTAGAGGAATGCCGCTTCAGTTTTCAAACCACTCCTCAGCCATTCCATGTATTTGTTAAACTTCACCACCAGCTCACTTAATTAACTTAGTTCATTAGCCATGTATGGTATGCTAGAGGTTGAGTCAACAAATACATGGGTATATCAAATGGGTATAGCAAATCCTGCTGTGACTTTAGAAGAGGTTTAAAAGATATAACATAGCTTTACACCAACATGAAGGTGATTTAAACATAATTTAATGGTCTAAGACTTTTGCACAGTACTTTATTTCTCTGCGTGGTTCTACATGATCAACTGCACTTCTAAGTATGCATGAAATTTTATCTATGGCTGTGTCTAGTGATGACCAAAACATGGCTTTGAAATCTGTGTCACCATGAGACTGTTCATTGTTTTTAAATTTAGTCAATTACTGACTTATCTGACCATCATTTTTTTTGGAAACACTCTTTCAAAGCATGTGCATGACTCATCAACTACGGTCCTCAGTAGCTGAAGTAAACCACATCCCCCAGTAACTATGTGGTATTACTGCCCTCTGGTGGTCATCGGACATTGCACTTCTGCTATCTCGCAGTTGTAGGTATACAACGCTTTGTTTTTGTGGCTGTGGTCCACAGTGAGAGGCTGATCCTAAGTGTGTTGGGATATATCCAAGCTCACACGAGCGTGCCCAGAGCATTCTCTGTACTGCAGTACAGTTGCAGCACTTCATGTCACTGTGTACTGTGTTTCTGAGAAACGTACCTAACGATGGGACTAAATGCCAGCTCTCTGGACAGGGCTGTGGGAGTCTAGACATGTCACAGAGCTGCTGTGGCAGCCGTTGCATAGCAATGAACAAATTTGTGTGCAAAACATTAGCAGCCATTTAACAGCTTACCGTCATGAAAATACCCACAACACAGGCTTCCCGCATTTCCCAGCTCTCTTTCTTTTGATACTATATTCACTACATATTTACAATTAATTTAATATGATTGTTTAATTTTTTACCTTATGTTTAGCTCTGACATGCTGCACTGATTGTTAATAACATAAACTTATTCAAATCGCTTTTCCACTGGCTGCATTAAATTCCATACACTTCATGCATGAGTAAGATAACTACCTTAAAATTATGTCTGGCTTTCTGATTCTTCCCATACACATTTCTGGTGTTTCTTAGGTCATTAAAGAAGAATTCCACAGAACGTTAGAAATGTTGGTTGATTTTAAACCAAATTGCAATGAACAATGAAACTATGTTGGTAAAGAGGTAATGACATTCTGTTAAATTTGATTTATAATTTTAGTAGAGACACGTTAGCTTGCGATCACTACAAATAAGTCCTAAGCAATGACACCGTCTGACACTGCAGGAAAATAAAGATGCCAAAGTCGGTGTTCCAGTCATGCCATAGCTACGGGAGGCTGTCCGGCTTCTGCCCAGCCTCCGATAAAACACTGGGCGATATCGTTTATGAATGCAATAACCTCGGCATTTATGCAGGAGCCGGTGTCCTGGAGGGTGGATGGCTCTGATAAGCTTCCTGCCACTGTTCTTGCAGAGTGCCAGTTCCTCTTTTTGTCCTTGAGGTGGTGACGCTGCCCCCCCCCCCCCCGCTTTATGGGCCCTAGCCTCCTTCCTGTTAGCTATAAATTGAGGGTCATAATCTGCAGCCAAGGTGAGGCTAGAACTTTAAAAAATGCACAAAAATCTGACCCGTATGAATTATGTTCTTTTTTTTTAAATTCTTTTTATCTATTGGATAATTAAGAACACTTCACCCATCACAAACAAATAGTCCTCCAAAAAAAAAGACAACAGATATATGTCTGTAATATGTAAACAGCATGACTTAAGTACAGCCTCTCCCCAAGTTATGATGGGATTACGTTCCAGTAAACCTATCGAAAGGCGAAAATATCGTAAGGCGAAAATGCATTTTAATACAGTACACTTAACCTAACAAACATCATAGCCTAGCCTGGCCTAGCCGACCTTAAAAGCATGCTTAGAACCCTTTGCATTAACCTACAACTGGACAAAATCATCAACAAAAAGTGAATTTCATAATAAAATGTTGAATATGTAATGTAACTTATGTAAAATGTAACTAATGTAACTTATGTAATGTAAAAAATCTAATGTAATGAGTGAAAAACATTTACCCGTTGTAAAGTCGAAATATCGTAACACGGACCAACCCAGGGAGCGTCTGTTTTTATATTTAACTTTTACTTGCTACTAAGCGCATGAAATCCACCTGGGTTACACCCAAGAACATAAATCCACATGCAGAGCATTATTAAGTGCTTGCAGTGATTGCAGGCAGAATATTAATACAAAGCATTTAGTGATTAAGTGAGATCCCTTGCTGTTCGTGTACACACTCCCACGCTAGAGGGAGCTAAGTATTCATATAATGCGATGCTGCAGCCCTCAAGTGGCCCAGTCTGACCGAACGGCAAGCTCCTGGGTGATTGGTTACAAGCACGCCTGGTCTTTGTTTAGTTTCCAAAGGCATTACATAAATAAAGTAAACAAATGTAATGTAATGATAAGACTGGTGGTACCTAAAATAGTTAAAAAGCAATTATCACTTTCAAAGTATCGGCATTTGAGCCAAATATCAAGTTTCGTATCTCATAAAAGCAGCTAAGCTTTTGCTCCGAATTGTTTTTGAGGTCTGCTCGTCTCATTAAGACAGCAAGCTGCTTATATTTCTAACATTTACCAGGTTTATGACAAATAGATCCAGTGCAACACACATAACATTAAAATGTAAGTTTCAAACATGCAAAATGCATTGGTATTTGGTACAATGTCATTGGTACACATGCCGTGTAGACTGTGTCTGAGTGATTTATTAATAAAAAAGTGATTGTAATCTAAATCAAATTTGACCTAAGGGTTGAGGAATACGTGAGTCACAATTCCTTTGAATTATAACAGGTTACATGTACATCAATATCTGCCTTTGGGTTAATCTTTTACAGGGGTAGTGTAGGTGAAGTACTGCAGCTTACATTTCTGGACACTCTTGCTTTTATCTGTTTTCTGTGACCATCATATAAGGACAAGAGAACCCAATGAACCGTCATCTTCATCAGCCACCTAGGTGTTTGTGTGTATGATGTGGCGATCATGCGCCTTGCATACAATCCTCCATATCCCAGGCGCAGTTTACTGGGCCAGCTCTTTGCTCACCTTGCTAGAGAGGCATCCACGCATTAGGGAGAAACGCCCAGTGTAGCTATAAGGAAGGAGGCGGGGCTTGGGCTAATTGGACAGGTGCAAACCATTGAGATCAAATGCATGGCCAAAGGGAGGAATGCAAACAACAGGGGGGCCTACCCCACATAAGAGGGATGGAAGGAGAGCATGCTGGGAGGAAAAATGCAAATTGGACTATGGCTAGAAAAGTAGCTCAGACGTGAACCTTCCGGAGATTACTGTGAGTTCCATCATCTTATGCCTTTTTTGTAGCTGGGAAGCTAAATATATAATCCTTTTGAAGGTGCCCTTAGGTTACAATGGTGTTAAATTCCAGACACGAGACGGCAACAGTCTTGTTATTTGGGCAGGGTTACTAATGAACGATAACAGCAACCCGCTTTGTGCCAGTACAATGCTGGGCTGGCATCGCAGCGGGCTGTGCTCCGTCGGCAGGTTCCCGCTGCCCGCTTGCGACGCAGCCTGACCCCGCCAGCCTCAGACATCTCACATTCCTCACCCGCTTTCAAGCAGTGCAATAACTTCCTGGAATTCTTGGCGTCCCGGTGGTGGAGCCAAGGCACTTCCTGTTGTCCTTGAGTTCTTCCGGTGTGGGTAGCGGTCAAATTGCCGTTGCTGCCATAGCCACCGGAGGACCCCTGAGTACATCTCTCAGGCATCTATCTCTGACAGCACTGACTTGATGCCTCTCAACCCACATCCCCTGACCTGTACTTCTCATGGTCATCATGTTCCATCTCAGCCCGTAGACAGACACCTTTTTTTCTAAATGCTGATTGGACAAAGAAGGGATTCTGCATTCCTCACCACTCCTGGGTGGCTTTTTATCAGGAAATAGCAGCTAATGAATGAATTTGTATTCCGCTGGGACTCAGTAGCCTCCTGATAATTTCCTATTGTTTAACAGTAAGTTTTTCTAACATTGTTTTTCCAGTTACATAACAAGATAAACAGAGTGGATTAGATTAGTGTAATGGAATGTTTTCAATACTGAAGACCTGGCAATTGACATGTATTCCAGAAATTACTGCACTAGTTAAATGTATTTAGCTGAAATGAAATAAAAATAGTGGGTAGCACTTTGTATTACCAGGACCTTAATAATGCCTGTATCAGAACATCCTAACATACATTTACCGTTTTAATATACATTAATAGCAGACATGATATGATAATAACAAACATTATAATCATATAGTGTTTGTTTTTAATATATATTTAAGCTGTTATGGTGTGTTAGGATGTTAAGGTATACTTACATGCTGCTTTTGAATGCTCTATGAATACATTATGAAGGTGCAGTTAATGTAAAACGTTTCCAAATAGTGTCATGTGGATAATAAGTGTCGAAGTCTTATGGTGTCAAGTAAACTTGCTCTTCTAGGGCTTTTGGCAGAGCTTAGATTGTTCCTCTTTGCTGACATGATGCCTTTTGGTTGTTACGGCATAATGGGTCATCATCTGTAGCTTGGCCTGCTTAAGCAAAATAGCACTGTGCCAGACCCCCGACTCTGTGTGCAGTGAATGTACAGTGAATGTTTCCTGTGCAGGACTCATCGTTAACGAAGTCTGCAGGCTCCATCGCTTTACGCTCAGCAGGAAACGGCTGGCTGCGGTTCATGGCCCTGTCAAGTCCCTCACCTTACGCAACAATCTGGGAATGTTCTCGCCCTCGGGAACGCATTTTTGTGCTGGGTGCTTGTGCGAAGTGATGGCACGGCTCCTTTCTCACACTCTCCCTTGTGACTACACCTCCTCGCCCGACTCAACTCCGCGCTCCAGACCAGGAGGTCTGGCTGCTCCCAGATATGTACCAGTGCAGAGGGCAGCCACCTTTAGCTGGCATTACATTTGTTGCGCACTGCAATGTAGCTCAAATGATGGCAGGGGTATTAAGCAAAGAACATTATTTTCCCTTTACAAATAAGCCTTAAAATTGGGGCTTTTAAAAGTGTTGGGCCTTCAGTGGTTTGGAAAACATGAAGCTGCAAAAATAGATTCTTTTTATGTTTTCAGATGGGGAGGATGGATGATTACAAGATCCACCAATCTGAGTCATGGTCCTTGGATGAAAGGGAATTAAATTAGAGGTGAATAGCTCAAGTCCAGAAAGTAAAAATCCAGACCAAGATTTTGTTTCAACCAACCAGTTCAGCACTCTGTGACTCTTTATACTCAGCTGGTTGGTTGAAACAAAATCT
>JAODKC010000049.1:20326183-20365164 GCA_026777985.1 Mormyrops attenuatus | reverse complement strand
ACATTATTTTTGTATATGACAAGACTTTTGTCCAGGCAAAAGTTGACCTTTCTGTCCTAATTAAATGATAAAACTCAATGAATGATGCAAAACTTTATTTTGGTATCATAAGCATAATCTAGAGGGCTGTGCCTTACTTATAAGCCATTTCTGATTCCAACTGATTAACTACACGTGTATTTGTTTATTTGCTGTTCCTACAACTTGGTTAAGTGACAAGACTTTTGTCAGGCACTGTATATATACAGTATGTATACTATATATATATATATATATGGGACACCTGGCCATTACAGGGACAGGAATGTTTATGATATCCCATTCTAAATCCATAGGCTTTTGTCTATATAGTGTATGTATGTATGCATTGGACATATCAGGTCATTAAATCCATGTCTGGGAAATTTCAATAATAGATTTAAAGGGAATTTAAATAAAATCAATTACAACAATAGTGAAAATGCATTGACCAGCAATAGTTTCCACAACAATATTGGATAAAAGAAACTGGAAATGGCAGTTAAATCAGAATGCCCCCCCCCCCCCCTCACCACTGCAGCAGTTCTTTGTAGTTTTAGCACTGGCTGCAGACAGGCAAACCAGGCCTTGAATTGACAATGAGCAATTTGTGGCCAAATAACTCTGAGGTGTTGTTTTACGGCGAGAAGCTAACGAAGGATGACTGAAGGGGAGCGCGGCACTGGGAGGGGCCGGCGTGCCGTCAGAGGGCTCATCGGGCAGTGCTGCAGGCGACCCCGCGCACATCAAGCTGATTTCGAAAACAGAGCACCCCCCCCCCCCCCCAGAGGGATGCAGGGCTGCTCTGCATCACTGATGTCCACTACGATGAAATGGGAACTGCTTCACAGCCTGTAGACTTGAATTTGCAGCCGCAAAACAACCTGAAACGAGGGACTGTGACCTACAGTAAGTGACAAGCAGTGTGACTCAAGAAAGTTAAATACAGCATCATTACTAATAGCATCCCAAAGCTGTGCTTAATCAGCACCGGTAACCTAAAAACTTACGCTAGGCTGAAGGGGTCGAACCCGGTGATGCGTGATCTGCCTACCTACTGTAGCAACAGGCTGACGTTTAGCTTTTGAGGCTCATGGGTTAATCGGGGGTGTCGGACCCCCCCCGTATTTCACACACTGAATTAAACAGAGAGCGCTTAACCACACAGAAAACTTATCAAGAATACAAAGCAAATGCAAGTTTCATTTTTAACATTCTTAATTTTTGCACAGAAAGCTTCATGGCAGTACTGTACTTTCCAAATGACCAGTGAAAATTAAATTTACATTCATAAATATCCATCCGTCCAGTACAAGGCTACAGTGGAGCCTGAAGTCTATTCTAAATAGGACAGCACACAAGGCAGGGGTCCATGATGAACGGGGTGCCTATTGCAGTTTATTATATAGCCACATAACAATGATACTAATCAGAGGTGGAAAGGTCATAGCCAGAAAGTACAAATCCAGGCCAAGATTTTGTTTCAACCAACCAGTTAAGTACTCTGTGACTGTAACTCTTTTTGTTCAACTGGTTGGTTGAATCAAAACCTTGGCCTGGAATTGTACTTTTTGGACCTGAACATTCCACCTCTGATGTTACTGGCTTATTATGAAAACAGGAACATAAGACGAGTCAAGATGGTGATGAAAAAAGCCACATGACCCAGGAACAGGCGAATGGAATGGAGACTTTGGGTGTGAGTTTACAGCGGAGTCAGACGAAAACAAAGGGGCTGATTTGGATCTGGCGCTAAGGGAAAACCCAGAGAAACAAAAGCAGTGTTGTGTTTTGGAGAGGGAGCCAAGGTCTGGGCATGCAGTCTAGGACAAGACACAGAACAGAAGTGTGTTATATCAGGTCACCAACATGCCCCAGTCACACAGAGAACTGAACAGTGTTTCAATAATTATTGTTTTAATATATATTAGAATACAAGGCCATTTTCAATTCACACACCATAGCTGGCTCTGTATTCTTCAAAATCAGCTAAACTATTACCTTCCTGGTCTCCGGACATAATGGATTTTTATCTGAATTTCAGTTCAACCGAGAAGCGTCCAATAAAGTTTTAATGCAAAGCATTAGTCAAATGAAACTCATACAATGGTTGCTATACTTTATTCAGCTTAATAAAACAGCTTCAATTGCTAGGTAACAAAACACAGAAGAGGTTACAAAGTAACAGAATTGAAATGTAAAACCTTTTTGCATCCAAGGTCACATTAATTTCTTTATAGGTCAATGGTTACTCCTTCTGTGAATTAATTTTATATTATGGTCTCTAGGGATGTCAAAATATCATTTGCTTTGCATTGAATAAAATTGTTTTAAATATATGTTTTAACTAAGAGAAGTGGATTCCCATTATTAATCTTCCTAATTGCTATACCTTTACTGAAATCACATGCGTCACATACATCTTTTCATGGTTATTATATATGAAAGGGTTGCATCACTAAACTCACTGTAACTCTCTTTCACCATAAAAATGAAAGGGTTTGTTCTTTACACGTTCGGTTCTGACCAGCTCTTCCTGCTTTCAGGGGAATGCTTGAGGAGCCATACCACAGACAGAGAAAGGCTTCAAAGCAGCTTAAATGAAGTTGTCCTTTGGGGTCTTTTGGGGAAGAATTCTCTATTCAGTGCAATGCTCAGTGTTTGCTGGCAGTTTCAATGCAATTTCCCCAGAACAAATATGCCCAAGTTCCCAAGGCTGATTGTCCAAAATGTAAGCATTTTCACTTGGATCAAAGCGCCTTCTGCATCGCATTGTTGACACAATATGAGCTCTTCTTAATGCCCATTGATCAGTCTGAGCTTACAAAGCCTTACACGCTTCCACAGTTATCATTCACTGCAGCAACCAGAAGACCCAAAATTGTTGTGGCTCCCATCTGTGTCGCCGTGTTTGCCTCTCGGGGCAGCTAAGTTACGCACGCAGCTTTGGGAAACGTCAACACCGGCAGCCAGATAAGCTGCTGCCACGTGGGATGCTGAACATTGTTGCTCTGCTGGTATGTGATTTATTGAGCCAACAAATTTGCTCACCACTCTTCCCGGTTCTGAAAAAGAATTGGTGGAAGGCCAGGTTGTGCCAGTGACTGACCCTCATTTTTCAAAAGGACAAAACAAATCAGATTTGGTGTAAACGTCAGCGGACACCATGATAGTGCTGATGATTACTGCTACTGGGCAGCCTGTGCAGGGGAAAAATGCAAACAAAAGCTAAATTAAGCATCTTCCCGTTAGACATTACTGTCAAATTACAATGGGTCAGGGCAGCTTCTGAGATTCCTCCCGGGCGCTATATCATCCCACCGGCACACAGTGGTGCAAATTTAATACATATTAGACTCCATAAATCCACACCTAGAAAAACATCGCATCTGTTATAACATTTGATCTGTGAGCCAACAGTCTGGAAATGCCATCATGAATACTGGTTAACGCACGTCCTGCAATTCCTAGGCATTTAATATCACCAATAAATCATGAAACAGCCAGATTTGCCCCATAATCTGTTTTAAAGTGACTAAGGTATCTTTGAAGAAGAAGAACAACAAAACTGTCCAATACAAGAGAGCAGAATGATCAAACTATTTGGACCGATGTTCTTCTTTCACATAATGGCAAAATTTCGCAAGTGTTCTCAAATAAGGAGTTTTGCTAATTAAGACTTAAACATAAATCAGTTGCATAGATATGTAAACAACACAGAGAAACAGAGACAACGATGGCTTTAAATGTATCATAGTTTTCCATTCCAATGCTTTAAAATGGGCTCATCGCAGCTGGTTAGCCTGCCATTCATCCATAAAGGCAATATCACCCCACAAGCTGTCGGGTGAATCCAATTTAAATGCAAAAACCACACATTGATAATGAACATCTGGGCTAGAACTGGACTGTTTGAAGAGTGGTGTCAACAAAGCCGCTTGAATACTCACAACAAATGTGTCTAAATAAATAAATAAAGCCTTATGACCATTAGCGAGAATTCTACAGTGTGGCAAGACAGAATTGGCAAATACCTGCGGAATGCTGGAATGACGGCCAGCGGAATACTTTCTTTGGATTCGGTAGCTGGGCAACCATTAATCTGGCCCTCAGTTTGATTCCTGTGTTCTTAATGGGAATTACTTCAATTAGATAGCTAATGTAGTTAGCAAAATGTAATTCCTCAAAGACAGAACGAATTATTCTATGTGCGGCACATCTAGTCCAATTGACAGAGCCGACACCGATTCACGTGGCGGAGATTGGATTATCAGCCCCAAAAGCCTGCGATGACATAGCCGAACGTGCCATCTTCCTCAAACAAAAGGTTAAATGAATAAGCTGACATCAGCTAAACGTCTTCAGGGCGGAAGTTGAAACATGAAGGGCCAGTGCTATTGTGAATCAAACAGTTCACACAGAGAGACGTCAGTGGAACCTTCATCAGGTGAGGGGGTGCTTTCAACATCAAAGACAGCCAAAACCTACAGGTGACAGCTGCCTTGACACAAAAAGCAAGGAAAGGGACATAATATTTGGCTGTGTTTTGCACATCATGCTACCGAAGTACTGAGGGCAAAAATTACACCAACCTTGATAAAATTAAGGCAAATAAATTACACTTCTCCTCCAGGATAAATAAGTTTTTAAGTGTATCTCCAAACAACAGAGTGTAATTAGCACTTGGACACATGGACAAGATGCCAGAATACTTTGCTCTCCAAAGTAGACTGAGTAGAGTAGCTGTAGCTGTGCTGGAGTAGAAGATGCTGTATCAGATGTCTGTGGGCCTTATGGACGAAGCTCTGGCACAAGAGAATGTGAAACCTGCTGGAGAAGTATTGAGAGCAAGACATGCCACAACAGAAGGAATATGTACAATTATAAATCTATAGTGCATTTATTCCATTTGTCCATTGTGCTTCAAGTCCATGATCTCTCTGTGTATGTAGTATGGTCTAGGGCAGGCTTTCGCAACCTTTTCAAACACATAGCTCAGCTATTCGTCATCGGTTCTGCGTCAGGAAATCTAATCGATATTGATAATTATCACAATATAATTCAAATAATTATTTCTTTACTCCAAGGCTTCTTTTTGCTCAAACCTCCTTTAAATTGCCCTTAGATTCAGAACATGAAAAAATACAGATTGAATGGATTTCAAACTGGAATATAATTTTAATACATAAATCACACAAAAATAAGCCTGTTTGTCATAGGGCATAACACTGGAAAAGCAGGCAGTGTGGTTTGTTGCTGGGTTTTCGTCTGGCTGCCCCACTGCTCCTTCCAGGGAATGGGTTTGACATTGTTGGTAAAGTTGTCACCTGTCCTGTAATGAAAAATAAAATGCTGTACCCCATTTTTAACCAATATGGGACGTAATTTGACCCGCATTTCTTCAGACTGAAAATGGAAGCCCTAATTGCTGGTGATTGTGACTGAAAGCACTCACTTTCTCTATGTTCTACTGAATGGCAATGCTCCAAGTGGTGAAATAAGTTTTACTTTTAGTTGGCATATGTTTTCGGCATAGTTTACAGTACACAGCACCAGTCTGTTGGGTGTTGGACTTTAAAAGTGCCACCACACCACCGACGTCTTTTTGTCTTGTTTATCCAAAATATCTCCTTTTTTAAAATATTCGACGCTGTCTTCACCGACAATTGAACCTTCCACTGAGGGAGCACATAATCTTCTTCATGGTGTTACCAAAACAGTAGGCTGTGGCATGCTCCACTGACTCAGTCAGCTGTGCTATGCCTTTGTAGGGCATAGGCTGTACGTTTTAAAAAGGCTGCATGTGATTGGTTGAAATTGGGTTTGGTCTGGTGATGTGCGCTATTAAGAAACCTTCCCTATCAACAGCTGAATTTCAGTCTTTTAATTTTCTTAATCTATAAATATTTATTTGACGATAATTCATGCGTTGTTTACACCGCCCAGCCCTATTGGTTAATCTCACCGCACTGCTACTGGTCCGCGATCCAGTAGCTGAGAAACATGGGTTTATGAAAACCAGAACTATGCAGTTTTATTTATGGCATGTTAAACTGCTATTATTAAATATGTATATCAAAGGACAAACAGGATTTTATCTGCATAAGTGAGGTTATGAGGTGGGAATGAAAAAGTGATGGGAAAAATACTTAACTCTCAGAAAGAACACACACACACACACGCATGCACACACACACACACACACACACACACACACCGACATTTACGGAAAGGCTGCTAAGCTTCCATTTTCTGAGTTCGCTATGAATTGCATTATAAGTTATAACATGTTTAATGTATAATCTTTATATTATTTATTGTGCAATTATTTGTGGAGAGCGCAAAATTAATGAAGGGTTTAAGAAGGTTTATTTTCTACTAATTATTTCTAAAATCCATTTTATTTTCTTCTAATTTTAATTAGAAACCCTAAACCTTTTTCCATTACAGTACTATACATACATTATTAATTAGTCAAAAAAGCTCTCGGTTTATGCAAAGCAGCTGACAGTGCCTACAGTTCTGTGTTACAACCCATATTTACAATTTAACTAGTTTGTTGCTCAGAGTCTCCAGCTCATTATTTTAGCTGTTCTGAAAACACTGAGATCAGGTAAAATGAAAGCTGCTCAACCAGTCACTGGATAATAGGTTTATCATCATAGGATAACACTCAATTAATAGGTTATAAATTCTTAATTTCCTGTTAATGAACAAATACAGCAATAATGCATGAATCTTAAACAAGTGAAGGCTGATAGAATACAGGATAAACCTCTGATTGTAAAGTTGCCAGTTCAAATGCTGGTATTACATCCTGAATTAATCACAGTGGTTTCCACTGAATACCAAACTCTATGGGTAAAAGAGAGAATAAATGATTAGTTGCTTAATTTGGTGGGAAAACAGTTCAAGTAAATCCTATGTCAATCTCTTCCACCTGCTTATCTAGTACCGGGTTGAAGGGGGCAGTTTGGAGCCAATTCAAAGCAGCATAGCGACTGAGGCTGAGGGACACCCTGGATGGGATGCCAGTCCATCACTGTACACACCCTCGGCAACTGTAAGAAATTTAGCGCGGCCAGTTCATCTAATTGTGTATCTTAGCGCTATGAGAGGAAAGCTGCAGGACAAGGGGAGGGTGTGAAGACTCTACACTCACGAACCTCAGTCCTGGAAGCGTGATGCCCACTGAGCAACCACACCACAATGTAATTACAACAGCTAAGGATAAAACCACGAATAATAAAGAACCAAGTCATCAAAAGACTGCATGGTAATAAAATGTGAAATATGGAGACCAAAGAAGATTATTCACCCTCCTGTGAATAATCAGTAAAACCGACACACATTGTCAACATGTGACCAAATAAAGCATAAACCTACACAATATTTTTGTATGCTGGTGCTTATGTCCATGCAAGCTTAAACGAAATTCTACACAGGTTTGTCAGGACGCAGGCAGTTCAAAATGCTGGTACACATGCTTGGTAACCTTAGATAACTATTTACAGGATCACCGATAACCTTAAACCATAGCTACACTCAGAATAGTAACCTGAAGACAAAAAAAAGAATTTTATCTGTCTGCTCTCTCGGGAAGGAAAAGAGATTCGAGTTCACCGTTTTGTATCACTGAGTAACAGGCAGATTTCACACTAATACTTATCTCTGACCTTCAGCCAAACAGTGGAACCAATCTATCCATGCAAAATTCTTAATTAATTTTCTCACAATTAGTCTGTGACTTCAGATAAACTGTATTGTTGCAATGATTTTACCCTTTTAGGCATTCTCCCTGACTTGGCGCAATTAACTATTCGATTTCCCATTTGGACAAAGGTCTTCGTTTAAATAAACCGCATTTTGTGGACGGACGCGTACATTTCAGACACACAGACACATGCATGTACGAGGGATTTATTTTTAACTTTCCAAGTTGTAAAAAACTTTTGAAGCGTAATTTATCGTCACCAGTATTACAGCATGTTGCATTATTTACTGAAGATTTTATTCGCTTGAATTAAGGATCTCAGTCACAGCTGGGGCTATTTTATGAACGGCTGCTGCTGCTTCAGGCACCATGAGGGATATGCTGCCTTCATACGAGGCTGAAAAACCGCCTCAGCTTCAAGGAGACCCAAGGTCACAGCCGGAGTCCCTCGTGCCTGGCAATTCAGACAGTATTTATTGTGGAAGCTGCTCTATTCTGTAAGTGATAATGGGAAATAGCAGCTCTGTCATTGGGCTTCAGTGCTGTCACAATTGGCTGTAGTGTAGTGTCCCAGAGGAAGGGTTTCCAAACTTAAGAGGAGAGACTCAGCCAAAAGTATGTAGGGAGGACCCCCCCGCCCCCCCCCCGAAAACAGAACCATTAAGAATAAAGAAGCACACATGGTGGGATGTCGTTAGACCAGGTATATTTTCATTTGGGAGTCCATGGTTCAAACATCGATGAAAACCCTTGATCGAAGGTCCTGGTACTTAGCCCCGCAACCGAACTCTGCGGAATGTCTAGCTTCACTGGTTGATCACTGGAACCAGGTAATGAACCACCTGGTAATTGGTTGAGTAGTGGACTGAGGTGGACAGTTGGTTAAAAAGAGAACAAAATTCAAAATGATTGAGGGGTTGGCTTGGATTAAAAAAACTGCAGATTAGGTTGAAGGGTGATTTTCAAAAACAATATCAAAGGAATATTAGTCTTCTATGGTAACATTATATTGTTACCTAGGAATAACATTTTAACCCTCCCCTCTCACTGCAGGGATAGAAAACTAATTCAAACCATGGTATTTCGCTCATGGATATTAATATAAAGAACCAACTGTGTGGAAGAGATACAATGAAGATTTTCAACTCTATTTCACGCAGAGACATAGGAATTTGTCTTTTTTTGGTCTCATTCACAGCTGCCACATACTACAGTTTTTGTTTTCAAAAGAAGCCACACGCTTGGTAGCCAGTTTTGAAGTCTGCTTGCACAGAACGTTTATTGACTGGCAATATGTGTCCAGAGATAAACAAATTACAGGCAAAGATACTGAACCACAATCCTTGTGGCCAAGAATATTTTTCTTGTCAAATGGTGGGGTGCCAATGCCTAGC
This sequence comes from Mormyrops attenuatus, assembly GCA_026777985.1. NCBI lineage: Eukaryota > Metazoa > Chordata > Actinopteri > Osteoglossiformes > Mormyridae > Mormyrops > Mormyrops attenuatus. The sequence continues at coordinate 20,356,038 of JAODKC010000049.1, read as the reverse complement.
GACAATGAACTTCCCTTTGTCTCTGAAGGAATACAAAACGCATAATCGATGTTATTGCTGTCTACCTACTGGAAGATTGCAATTACCACTATGAGGATTTATTTTTCCATTTGCATGCTATTTATATTGCACGATGATTATGTAACTTATTCAGCAATAATTTGGTAGGGTGATTTTGTGCTACAAAAAAAAAATTCTTTCTCATGACACATAATGTATGCTATTTCCAATATGGCTATCGGCACAGAATGATTCAGTTTCCCGGTTGTTATTATCCCTGCCTATAATAATCACAAGATTTAAAACAAGCTATTTAATTCACTGGGGAGGAAGTTCACAGGGATAGCAAAGTATCACGAGATGATACTAGTTTTGGAGAAGGTCACGGTTACTCACACTTGTTATTGTTATGCCATTATGTGGGTCACCAAAGCGGCAGCACTCAGTTGTGTTTACAAGTAGCTGAAGAGTTGGAGCATGGGGAATTGGATAACAAGAGGAATCTTTGAGCGGGTAGAGCTTGTAGCAGTCAGCTAATTAATGAGGTGGCAAATGGGGCTCCTAGAGGAGCATGAGCACTGGGCGAAAAAAGTTGAGAAGAACGTTGTCTAGGATCTCACACATGCATCTTGGATATAATGCCATTGAAGTTTTATTAGGGGAAGCTTGCCTGTAGGGGTAGGTTTCCAGGAGAAGGTCTTTCCGATAAAACAGTTCTGTAGCGATTAGATACCTGCAAGAATGATGACGCTCAAAAGCCTGCAATGAAGATGAGAACCCTCAAGGAAGAAGGCAATTTGAGCTCCTCCATCATTCCGATTAAGGTGTAATCAGAGTTCTGGAGCCTCATTGTGCCCCTGGGTGCTTGACCACTGCAATACAAAACACCTTTCTGACACTAAATCCCAATTGCAGTCTGTTCCTATTTCAGATGTGTTGTGAGCCGAGAGTCATGTCATGGTAAATTGATGCCTAGTCATGTAGTGGGTACATTGTGTAGAGTATCAAGGCAGCAAGTTCTCAGCGAGAGCCATTTCCTGCTCTGTGGTGCACAGTCAAAACATGCCGGAAAAAATGCTTAGACTTGCACAAAGTCTACGAGTAACTTAAAGCAAATTGACACAATTTTCAGATACTTTTCTATTGCCTCAGGACTGTTTTATTGCCTCTTTCATTCAGTACTGGGATCTTACACAGGTATTGCTTTTATTTTTTACACACCTCAGAGCTGAACAGTGCCTGTAATTTTATTTGCAGTGAGAGTGGTTCCTTGTAAAATGTGGCGGACGGCCTAGAGTTCTTGGTATCATTACACCAAACTGATGGGCTTTGCTAGCAGAGCACTGCGGAGCGCGCTCAGTAAACACGGCCATCTTGCTGTTGTCTGAAGTGACCCGTGAGGTTGGGGCAATGCACATGCTCTTTGTGACGGGAAAACTGAGACGAGGAAGGGATCAATGGGCACGCCAGTGTCGAACAGACGGCCATGTGGCAAGGACACGGCCGTCATTGAAATCATTTAGTGATAATTAAGAGATTTAACAGACCACAGGGCTGGCAGGACTTGTCAGATTGGAGACAGGGAAATCAGCATTAATCTGGGTCAGGGATTCATTAGAGACGACCTACGAGGCACCTTCATTTAGGATGTGAAATTAAATACAGAGCATAAATCATATGGCAGAGTATGTTAGAGGTGTTTAAAGTGGTACCCTGCCAGAATTTTTAATACAATAAGTCCCCATCTGTTACCTCCATTTGGTCTGTCTCTACTACCCCCACAAAATCAAAACATTCAAGCGCCGCACCCCCACTGTGTCATCTGAATGGGGAAAATGGACAGTGCAGAAAGCTAATTTGGCAACTCTACTCCACATCAAATACACCTATTCTGAGGCCCATAAACCTGCAGGTTTTCAATCCATCTGAGGGAGCCATTTTGGAAAAAAAAGCTGCTGGCTTGTGGAACCTGTGTTTGGCCCAGCAAATTCAGGCGGTGTCGCACGCTGCAGGTAACTCCAGCCGCCGGCACAGACGGCGGCTCTTCTGACAGGTCAGCCGAGTTTGGTTTCATAGTTTAAGAGTAGAACATAGGCCTTATATTTTTTTTTGGCTTTTTTAGCAACTGCTGACTTTGTATTATATGTGTACGGGCTTGTTTGTGCAAACTTAAGATTACAACGTATAACATAAAAAACAGACTCCATGTCGGTTGTGCTGCCCATGGTTCTGACATATCAGTTTGTCATTTGCTTGACCCGTTATCCATTTTTAAAATAGAGGATTGAAACACAAACGTTGCTCTTGCATAAAGATCTAGCATGGCTCATTCATGCTTTGGTTGCCTTGGCAAGGGTACTGAAGAAGTACTTGCTCTAGTCCCTCAAGCTAACGTGCGTCATGCAGAGAAATTATATGGCGATACTGTCCCAAAACACGAAAAAGCAGACAAAGCTATCTGGGCTGAACCATGAAAGAAATCGAAATCAACGGGTCACTTTACAACTGGTATAAAGGCAGTTTCGTAATGCAAATTTAATCTGGGAGGGGGCGGGAATAAGTGAAAATATGCAGAGAAACAGAAGAGAATAACACCAGACTTTCTGACTTGACGCAAATGGCTAAGATGAAATGGTAGAAGCCTTAGCGTAAGAAACTAAATGACCAATGGGAGGTGAGAAAGACCCCCAGAGCATTGTGGTCCTGCCATCTGAAAACTAGGTGACGGTCTATTAAAAATTGCCTCAGGGAGAGCTCAGACAAATATTAAAATGCTTCAACAGCAGAATGTTCATTTAAACAAGGTGAGCCTTCTTAAGCCTTGAATAATGTCTTTGCCAACATGATGACATCAACTATTTTACATCCATACAAATCCATACCTCCACACTATTTTATCATTCCTTCTAAATTAAAAACCGACATGTGTCAGGTTTGATAATTAAACAGCGCACAGTCCGTGTGGCACATTGATAAGATGTCAAGTGTCACATTTTTAGTAATTGCGTCTCAGAAATCCACACGCTTTCCTGCTGAAGCTTCGTTTTTAATGATCAGCCTTAAAGCTTCCATGTCATCCTCGAACACAAACCGCTAGCATTCCCCTTTTATGAGGCTACATTAGTCACAGCTCTGACCTCATCAACTCGAGTGACTTTCGTCTTTAATTATCAAGTTACTTGCCAAGGGCAACATTACCTCATTAGATTCTTTATCCATAGGTTACTTTGCTTCTGCTCAGAAAAGTTTAGGTTCCATAACATGTGCAAATAGTCTCAATAGTAGACAATATCTCTGACATTGCTTTGAACTGAACATTTCTGTAGGTTAAATACTTCCTGTGAAAGATCGATTTGAATGCATGTCCTCCTTGTATTTGTTTTTTGTTCTGTTAAATGCCACTGGAGCCAAATTACAGTCATATTTAAGTGTGATTTTCTTTTAAGTATTCTATTCAAAAACCCAGAATAGCCGATCCCTCAGGTGACTATTAAAATTGTGCAAAATAATGTAAAGATGTAACAGTGCTGTTAGGCTTTCAAAATGTAAATGTTTCACTTATTGGCTGAATTCAAAGGAAGACTGAGTACTGAAATAACAAATAGCTCAATCTAAGCGTACCTCACACATTTATAGCGGACATGGTAATTGAATGGGAACTATAAAGAGTAATGGAAAGAACGAAGCCTTTGTGGGATTGCTATCCACTTCCAATTGCAGGAAAACAGGCAATGACTGACAACACAATTTTTTTCATTCGCATTTCTCCAAACACATTATCCATCTTTCCCAGTTTACCAGCTCGCTCCTTCCGGACCTCATGCCTGCTAAGAGTGTAACATTAATTTGGACCAAGGGAAGCCAGATGATCAGCTGAAACTGCACAGCTTACTATAATAAAGTTATAATAATAAGTATTAAGAGATTCCGGGTTTACTGTTACACTGAATAGTAATTATCGTCAGGCTGCTGTCGTAAAACCTCCGGCATGCACCCACTTACACTCACCAAGCCTGATGGAGATAGCTTCTTCCTCAACATGTATACCAGGTGGTCCTTGCTAATGGACCAGCTACGCCCCCACCCGAATGTGGGCGTTGGCGTTGACAGCGATCGCACGCCATCCATGCTTCTCTCCGCTTCATATTGTCCACGAAGGACCAGTGCTTGTAATTACCCGACTGAAAGAGAAAATTGCAGGGCCTGACCACTCCATTGTGTTTTGGGAGAGGGAAATACTCTCTGTTCAATTCGCTGCAGCGGCCTGTCTCTTTTGGTGACCGTCCACTGTCATTTAAAGGTTGTGGATACTTCTCGCTCCCCTTCACAGACTGCCGTGGTGACCCCAACCCAGGTGGAATGCTTCGCTTAAAAATGTCATTCATCACTGGAATCTTTTCATAAAAAACGACTAATATTATATTTCTAAAAAAAAAGGTTCATATGCTACACATCACAACTTTTTTTAACTGACAGCATCACAAATATTGAAAGAATCGTCTAATATTACTAATATTATTTTTTTGCCCCGGTTGCAGCAAAATGTATGATCACTTTGCCACATTGGCCACCAGACTGAAGTAGATTTGTATTTACCGTTTACCACATATTAATGTCAAGCTGCTGCTTTTGCATATAGGAAGAAATTATAGCTAGTAATTGACAGTCATTTCAGGTAAACTGATGGTCATTTTAGGCAACTCTCCTAATACGTGCATAAACTATGCGACTGTTAAAATATTTCATAAGTTTAAAATATTTGTCTTGCATCAGATTTTTTCGTAGAACCTATCCCAGCGACTGGAAGACTGGCAACGTGGAACAGCAGCGACACCTGCTGCTCATCACAAGTACGGCCTCGGGGGGCGGCGGCTAATAAACCTCCTGCATTATGACAGCATGTATTAATCACGTTTTCCCTTTAGAAGGCAAAGTTAGCTAAAGAGGAAGGAAGAGAATATCGAAGCAGAGAACACAAAAACGTTCAGGCACTCCTAAGACGGCTGCAAACACTAGACGATCCAATTCAACATCCTTTTTCCGCCGGCTTTAACGATTACATGTTTCATACGGCCTACAGCGCTTCCCTGTCTGCAAGGCTCAGTCCTGTCAAGTATTAAAACAGGCGGAGATGCAAAATATAAACGCTGGGAGCAGGACGCGTGTGCTGCCCGCAGCTTCCTATTAGCGCTCCATCATGCTGTCAGAGCAGCCTGCAACGTGCGTACTCTTCCACCCATCTATCCATCCATCCATCCATCTTCCAAACTACGTACTGAGTGGGGATCGCGGTAAAACATCATTGCATTATTCATTCACCAAGCAGGTGCTTTTATCGAAGGCGCACAGCTTGCGGTTCCACACTCGTAAATCATTTACAAAAACTAAATATTTATTGTAGCGATTCAGGCTGCGTGCCTGGGTCAGGGCCGATGGAGTTTCATCTGCTTGTTTGTACTAAAATCCGAACACGTACGTAATGCGTGAAAATGCAAAAAAAAATAAAAAATAAAACACACAGGAATTTGGGCAGGGGGGTTCATGGGAAAGTGCACCTAAAGCAAGCAGCGAACTTATGACGTAACTAAACAAAAGTGTGATATTGTGGGTACCACTGTCACCTTACACTTATAGGGCGGGAGGTTTCAATCCCGCGCCTAGCACGATTGTACAGCCCTGTAATGTGCTGAGGGGCGCCTTTCAAAAAGGCTAAGTGTTCATAACTTGATTTCACTTAATTCTGGCATTTTATGTTTAATTATGGATTCTGAAAACTACATTTCTCCCAATGATCACACAGTTCAGATATGTCAAAGATGATTAAGTCCTAGGAGACAAGCGGAACGAGAATAAACTGAATTGTCTGATTATGACGTGACATGAAGTCATCATTTGTCTTCAGTGAACTGTATAATATCACACCAAGGATTTTAATGAATTTATGTCATTTCAACTTTAATGATGAATTTAACTGAGGCATTTGCAGCCAGTCTTATCGAATTAGACACAGCCCCAACCAAATAATGCAGTTAAAAAATAATATAAAAGTTTAAGTGCCAGGAACTTAACATTGTGCTTACACATATATGAACCTGTGGTTTTAAGAAAATACCAGTTATGCCACTCAGAAATCAAGCCGTTCTTAAGAATTCGCTGTTGGCACTTGATAGATATAACATTAACCAATTATGATTACTTTATTACACAGTACTTCCACAGCTGACAAAGGCAAGTAAACTTTTGACAATAATTCAAAGATGCACATTCTGTTTAACACAACTTGCAGTTCTTATTTATCTGAGCTTTTAAGCATCCACACCACAGTTAGGGCACTAAGGTCTTCTAATCAGATGATTCTGGACGTTCCCAGGACAAGGCTCAAATATAGAGGGGATCGGGCCTTTTCGGCTCTAGGCCCTGTCCTGTGGAACCGCCTACCTCAGAACATCAGATCTGTTCGTAATTTAGAGTCTTTCAAGTCCTTACTTAAAACTCCCCTATTTTCCTTGGCTTTTGGTTCGAGTTGAGCCCAGACATCTCAGTGCAGCATTATTGTACCTTATTATTTTACTTTCATCCTATTTTAGTGTATTTAATTGTTTCTATTGTTCTTTGTTTTTGCTGGCTAACCTGAGAAGCACTTTGGTCAACTACAGTCGTTTTAAATGTGCTATACAAATAAAGTTGAAGTTCAGTGTGTTTGTAACCTAGAGTTTCACAGGGCTGGTATGAGTTATTTAAACCCCAAGATGTACATAAACCATATCAGATCCCATTCAATATGTTTTTTTAAAAAAAAATTTAAAAAAAGCCTACACATTTTCTGGCACAGTTCAGAAACCATTCAAAAGCCATACCGAAACTGGGAGTGTAATGCTGACTTTTCCTTAAATGTGCTTAAAGCTGTCATACAAAATGTTAGGTTGGTAAAATTGTAGAAAAAAAAAAAAAAGGGAGAACATGTAGACATGAGAATTTATTTTTAAAATTATATTTATTTTATTACATAAAGTAGCATTTCTAAACAGTCCTCATCCAAGACAGGCCCCACCCCAATACCTACTCGATTTGCCCCCCAAAAATCAAACCTTCTGATGGAAGAGACGTTCGGGCACATTCAATGTTACGACACTCTGTAAAGCATTTGGCATATCATAGCAAATTACGCTGATAGTACTCAACCCATACAACATTACGTAATGCCTGTATAATGCTTACAATGATGACCTTAATGGAAAAAAAAAGCGTCCCCGACCGCATTTGACAAGAGCTGACGTGACTCAGTTACAAAATAAAAAGAAAATGTAACCTTTGTTAAATGTTTGCATTGTCAGTGCTTCATTTTTCCACTTTTCCTGGAGCCGCCGGATTGCCACCCCTCGAGGTAACAAAGCCTTTGACACGTACGGCGTTCCCATTTAAAAAACAAAATCTCTTCCTCAGCAAGGTAGCACACCGGGAGGGTCACTGGAGGATTCTCCAAACCAGTCAAAGTAAACACCCTTCCCTCAGCCTTCACTGCCATGTCACAGCTGAGTGTAGGATGTTTACATTAACTAAACTTAGACCGTCTGCAAACTGCAAAGCTTCCAATTAGTGTCCGTGCCATGGAGAGAAACTAGTTTGACAGGCAATAGAAGGTGCTTATCTTTCGTCTTGAAATTACAGGTTTGGTCATATCAAGTCTCCAGAAACAAAATCCCTTAACTTCAACATTTTTTCCTGACTCCCCCCCCCAACACAGATTGCAGCAGATTGCAGAGTTTTACAATTTCCCCACTGAAACTCGGCTGCAGAAATATAGCAAGGAAATACACATTCTATACATGACAGAAACGGAAGAGTCAACATCACCTTGTACGAGTATGATCAAAGCTGCAAACACACACCCCAGCAAAGGTAAAGGACGGCAGTGCAGGCGAACAAGTGCGACCACCACAGGGCAGATGACAGAGCTCTTTGCCGTTTCCAAGGAGCTGAAGGTAGCCGGCCGCCGCAAACATCTGACTGAAAGCTTAGGTGGCGCTGTACAGCTTCCAGTCGGGGATGTTTACAGCAGCAGGCCACCAGACATCACATGGCAGGCAAAATCACAGCCTCCCAATGATAGAGGAGCTGCAGTTCTGCGCGGTGATAGCAAAGAATCGATGTCAAACACCATTACTCCACATGAGACTATTCACACCTCTTTTCCCCCCCATTCCGGTATGCAAAGTGTGATCCAGACAAAATAAGCATCTCTTCTCCCATTTAAACTTCTGTGCGTTCAATTTATCTACAGAAATAACATTTTCACACAACAGCTGGTGGCTAAGGATGGGGGGGGGGGGGGTCGTCTTTCACATTTGAGAATATGCAGATTTGACTTATGTTAGCATGTAAGAAAGGCGACCATCATTGAAACAAAAAGTGCACGTTTCATGGACTCCAAGATAAGCACTGTGAGCTGACACTTCATCTTCTTCATGTCAACACGTCGGGGTTGGGGAATCGGAGCGAGGGAGAAGTCATTACAATAATGCAGACCCTGGCCTATTTTATCACCAGCTACCCTAAGTATAGCATGGCCTTAACTTTGATCTATCCTCCAGAGTGAGTGACACGGCTCTGCGGCACATCGCTGGCTTTACATACCGCAGTGTGGACATGGCAGGGATCAATAACAAGCCCCCCCACGGGTGGCTATTTTTTTTTTTGTCTATAGTGGATGCTCATTCCTAAGCTCAGCTGGGAGGCACATTTCCTCTGGCTGAACTTTGTTAACCAACAGATTTACTCTGATGGAATTCATAATTGCAGCTTCACTGGGGAGAAAACAAACCTTTGGTCCCATATAAAAGTGGGTGGAATACATATCTACTAGGGCAAAACTCATGGGGGGGGGGGGCGTGGGGGAGAGGAAAAAAAAAAAGTTTTGTTAGTATGAAAACTTGGCTGAATCTTTATTACACACACACACACACACATATACATGTGTGTGAATATTTTTGATCTGATCTAATTACAACATACATTCAGACACCTGGTCACCATCCAACATGCTTTCAAAACCTAAAATAGGAAAATAGAAAAGAGTTTGTTGACCCCTCTACCTCACTTTGTGACAAAAACACTGCCGGTTCTGTACGTCACACATGACACTCTGGCTCCGTCACATATAAAAGGAGAATTCGTCTCAATGCAAACCTTCAGAGACATGCTTACAGTAGATGCACTTTCCGAATACACGCACACAGGCATCATTTAGATAACAAGGCCCTGTGTGAGCTTTGGCTCATTTTCTACTTTTATAACATACACAACAAGCAACTACACAAAACGCCTGGCCACCAAGGTATTATTCAAGCTCAACAACCTTTCACTGGAGCAGCAAAAAAAAAGAAAAAGAAAAATCCAGGCCCTGAAGGTCTTGTTATATATTTAATGAGCAGCTGCACAGCGCAATACTGTTAAATATGGAAACTGCTATACAACTGGCCAACTGTAAAGAACAGAGCATCTTTAATAATGTTTAAAGTGAACTCCCATCTCCTCAGTGCTACACTCCTCTAAACTAGGAATTCAATCAGCTACTTCATCAGGCATGGGGAGTGATCGCCTTGGTATGCATAAACATCTCTCCTCTGCCTAACCTTGATGTCAGAGCCTGCGTCGGAAGAGTGGGTATTAACCAATGCGGAATCGGCAATAGAAAAGGGCACCAGCGACGGAGGAAAGAAAAAATACAAACTCACAATTTGTTGGAGGCCACTTAGCTGTGCTGAAGGACGAAAAAGGACATCTGAGACTTAAAACCATCCACAGATCACACCCAGCAACAAACACGACTGACATTTTCACAAACCTGGAGAAAATAGTCAAAAATTGCAAAGACTTCAAGTTTCACCAAAGCACAAAACTTCTCAACTTCAAATTTCTATGGTCATTTGCTCAAAGATTAAAATACTTGGCAAATATTGTCATTCATATAAATTACTGCTGGCAGTCTGGTACAGGCTGCCAAAGACTTTAAACACATTCCGTACAATCAACGCCTGAGGTTAACACTATGCTTAACAGATACATTTTTCTATGTTAATACAGTACAAATCTTTCTTACTAGAAGTAGTTAACATGCCACGCTTTAATACAGCTGTAATGAGGCGAGTCAGCTCAGAAAAGCCAGTTCCTCATCGAGGACTAACTGTTTCACATATATTACAAAAAAGGGTTTGTTTTGTGGGAAAATTCAGGGAAAGCACGGGAAGCCGGTCACTGCCCCCATGCAAATTCTTCAAATAAAAGATTAAGGAAATGAAGCATTAGGTAGATGCCCTATTGCTAAAGTATACAATCCTGAACAAAAAAAACAAAAAAAAAAACAGGGAACAGAGGGCCTAAACGTACCATGCAATAGGCTCAACCATCGACCTTGAGCCCTGACTTAAGAGATTTCCAACATATGCATTTTATAGAGAATATTACTCATATCCAAGTATGTATTCTACGTCCTCAATATCTTTATAATACCCTGGTTTATTATTTATGCCACATTCCTATTAACCCTATACAGCATGAGACTAACACGGGGCTTCGCGAAAAGCTTATTAGAAACATTTAACGGGCCATAACCTCGCGTACATTTTCAGAAATACACGCGCAATACACAGCGGCAAAGATTAAATGAGAATTATTGGAAATAAGTTGGTGAATAAGGGCAGCGAAGCGGCGCAGGGTCGCGGTTCGTCATTGGAGTGACATTGTCCTGGATGGAGGCAGCCCGTCCCCTAGCAGGTCGTCTTAAACTTATGGAAACTTGTCACTAAACGGCGTATAAAAGGTGGGATAACCACTGGTTACCAGTACATGTCCGACTAGCTGGTGGTGTAAAGTGGGAGAGAAGCCCGGGACTAACTCGGTAAGTTTAGTTAAGCGACCCGAGGGGCGAAGCGTCGACACGAAGCCGGAGTTCGGGCGAGATGAAAAACGGGTTTTTTTTTTTTAACCCTCTAAGACACGGCAAGGACCGAAAGAAAAGGAGGATAGTAACATTTCATACGCGGTTTTTTTTTGGTATATATTTACATGAGGACTCGGCTAAGCGACTAGCCAGCTGGACACGGCTGCCCCAGCCGGCCGCTGGACTCCTGCTAACGCTGCCATCCCGGATTTAGATGGAAGAAAACGGGCCCGTCTGATGCGTTTCCACGGCAGATCCTGCACGAAATCACCGAGCAGACAAAAAAAAAAAAAAAGGCAGCAATCCCGCAATGCATCCTGCTATTAAAACCTGGGTTTAAAAACGAATCGCCCCCCCAAAAAAACGGATTTCAAATGCGGATTTCTAACTGAGAAAGGAAAGAAAGCGGTTCCTGGTGACTGGCCGGCTGGCTGGCATGGGGGGGGGGGGATGCCGCATGAATGATCGCGGTGACCGGCCACAACAGGCAGGACTGCAAGGACCTGGCGCTATTAGCAAGGTTAGCCGAGCACAACTAACTTTACAACATCAAGGCCGGCTCCGTCTGCCAGCCCTGCCTCTGGAGTGAACCAAAGCGGCGGCAGCCCGAAAAAATCAAACCTGTAAAACTTGGATCTGACAGCAGACGAAGTTTAGTTATTATTTCAAACATTGCTACTTGTCCAGCTAGCGACTCCGTTAACTATGCAGCTAGCTAAATCCGGGGAAATTAACCTGGCCACGAGACTTTGCTAAATCCTTACCACTCCAAACTGCAGTAAATTCAGAAAACCAGCTGAATCGTAAACATTTCTCCCCCCTCCGGCCTCTGCTGTCCAGTTTTAAAGCACCTCCGCCATTCTGTTCCTGTTTCCTTCCGTCTCTCTTGTCTTTAGTTTGACCTTTAGTTACCCGACACTGATATTGACGTCACTGCCATGGCAACGTAGCCCCGCCCACAACATGGCTACGGGCAAAAAATGGAAACCTTAAGAATATCGGTGGGAAAATAACACACCAAAGCGCCGCATGTTTGTGCGGATTTCTTTGCATGTAAATATCTGCCTATAGCGAAAGTTGTAAGGTTTACATACACATCACTAGCAAAATAATACTGTGTTAGTAACGTAGCAAATTACAGCTTCATACGGAAACGACACTAATCTATGCAGTTTACAAGGTGTGATATGCGAGTCAAGACTTTATGTAATTTCATGTTTTTTTGTTAAACAATAAACAGAAGCTGGGAAAAAGAACGAAAGAAGTTGAGCTTGTAAATTAAACTGTTCTGCGCAACAGGGGAATTGACTGAATGTGTCACGTGTCAGAATGAGTTTAAGTAAGATAGTGACAAATTCAGAAACAGACCGGAGTCATCTGACAGCGAGTTTCAGGTGCCGAACGACCTTAATTACAAACCCAACTGTTAAAAGTGAAGTTCAGTTGGAAAAAAAACGAAAATGGAAATATACGGTGTTCTGACTTCATAAAAGGATACATGATGTGTATGTGTACAAAAGAACGTGAAATTGTACAGAATATTTCTACAATAAAAGAGATTTTGTTAATAATGAAATTTCGCATCACTTCCACCAGATGGAGACCTTGTGCCACAGCTGGAAACATCCAATGTTTTTATTTCTGCGAGGTGCAGTTCTCATGTGCTTACTTGTTTCTCATTTTTTCCACAAGACAATTCTGTAACTTGCAGTACCTTTTATGAAGATATCTATTTATATTTATTAAGCAACCGCCATTTATAGAGTTGCAGTTAATCTCGGCACGGTCCTCAACAGGATCAAACGCAGCCGGGTGATTCATAATTGATTAAGTTTAATTAATTTTAATGAAACCACGTCATACCAATCTGTGAAGTGTGATAAAACACCGGTAGTGTTAATTTATTCTTCTGTCATGTTTAGGTAAATGTCACATGCCATTCTGATTGTTTTTCGTCAAGTTTAATAAGCTTAATACCATAACAGTGTATCAAATATCATCAACCTTTTTTAAGGCATAAATTACTCTAGGAAATGATTTAATATTTTATGTATTTCAAACTTTTTGTATTTAATTCGACCCATTCTGAACACCAATTCAGTTCTGTAGGTTAGTCAATTTATGTCAATTTATATTATTTAACACAAAGTTTCTCTGTTAATGGCCCCAATCAAAACATTCCAGAATAAATGTAAAGTCCATTCTAAGATAAGGGGTAGTCCTCTTTTAAGCATAAGTGTCCCTTGTGTTTTCACCTAAATGGTTATTATGGTGTCTAAATTCAGTCTGTGTTGTGTCAGTCACCAATTCAGATAGCATTGTACGATACAACACAGACAAACCTAGGATTGACAGCATTTATACACAAATTTGTCCATGACAATCCAGTAGACATATATTCACAAAATATCCATCCATTCATCTTTTGAGCATCTGTCTTGGGGGAACCTGGAGTGTACATAAGGATCAGCACAGGGTGCCATCGCGGCACACATGCACACACACACCCACATTCACACTCCATGGGGAATTTAGAGACACCAGTTCTCCTTTGGCTGGTAATGAAGCCTGAATGATATTGGGAGAATGGGAGGGAGCTGGGAGCTGGGAGGGAGCAAAATCGTGGACGTGGTCTGGGGGGTCCCCGAGGACTGGGTTGGGAAACATTGGACTAAGCGAAACAGAGGCTTTTTTTATCCATTCATACTTCCATCCATCCCAGAGTTTCCTACCATTTCTCAGTTGGTATAAATATTATTCCAACATCAAAGTTTTTGGGACAGCATGGGGAGTTATGAGGTCGCTGGAAAGGGGTGTGTGGCGCTCCCAATGTCTTTGTAAGAGGACAAAGGTCCAAGTTTTTAGAGTCCTGATGCTCCCTGTCTTGCTGTATGGCCGTGAGACATGGACGCTATCTAGTGAGCTGAGACAAAGACTGGACTCCTTCGGTATTGTGTCTCTTTGGCGAATCCTTGGGTACCGCTGGTTTGACTGTGTCAAATGGGCGGTTGCTCAGGGTGTCCTGAATGAGGGGGAGGGGGGGGGGGTATTACACACTCGGGACTGTGGACTAGCAAACAGGATTGACGATAATGACCAGACTGGGGAAACGTTCACAGAAAAGCAATTAAATACATTGTACTAATTAAACACAACTAGAAACAGCTGATAACAAGAGGATTCCACACGAGGTAAATGAGGGGGCGTGGCACACAGGAGGATCGGAACAATCGGGATGTGACAAGACCTATGTAAATCACCACAGCATACATTTTATGATACTTAGGCATGATCAGGAAAACCTGAGATTATAATATTTAGTAAAACAAATATATAAACAGACATGTATAGTAAATATAGATATTTTAAAATGATATTAAAAACATCTAAAAATTATCAAAATATCCCAATGCTACCATCAGAGGTGTCTTACTCCACATGACCCATAGAGGGCGGTGAAGTATAGCACATAGTACATTATGAAAGCAAAGTCGTACATTGGTCCAACAATCTTCCAACACTTCATCCTGAAACGTGTTGCGAGGAATTTTCCTAGATTTAAAATACGGTACCAGTTAAAAGTTTGGACACACCTATCCATCAAAAGGTTTGTTTGTACACTATTCTCTATATTCTATCACCCTTTCTTGTAGGTGGCTTGGTATGTCCAGACTTTTGACTGGTACTGTATATCAGTGAAAGGTGATGAGCACCACTAATGCGAACCTATTATAGCTAACCCACATAAAGAGAGGGTATGATTTAATTACAATAAAGTGATATAATATTAATGGTATTTGTACTATAACAGTTGTTCTATGGTTCTTCCCGTTTTTACTTAATTAAAGAAACCCTTTTGGTTTTGGAATAATGGATGGTGGGTGGCACAGTAGTGAGCACTATTGTTTCATGTTGCTGGGACCAAGGTTTGAGTCTCTCTCGTGGTTCCATATGTTGGTGTGGGGTTTCCTTCAGAGTTTCTCTGGACCCCCGTGACCCTGAATAGGACAAGCGGTCTCAAAAAATTGATGGATGGTTTATGGACAAGTTTTTTGAACATTTTATAGGAGCTCCCCACTGGACTTTTACCTCAAACTGTCTTTTGTTTAAACATCCATCATTGGGGGGGGGGGGTATACCCAAACAGCAATGCCAGTGCATCACATGACCCCTATATGCACATACTCACAAAAACACAAGCAATTTAGAGATGCCGGTTAACCGGGCTGCATGTCTTTAGACTGGAGAAGGAAGACAGAGTACAGGAAACCCACACGGCTCAAGGGGAGCATGCAAACCTCACGTACACAGAGCAGAGGCAGGAACTCGAGCCCCCGGCTGGGAGGGGTGAAGACACAGTGTTTCCCACTGAGCCACCATGCCCCCCATGTTATGTTCAGCTTGTTGAATATATATTTTTAAAATATGAACAGAAATGTTAATATATGTGGTGATTGTTAGTCTAGGAAGAAATTCAGTATTTGGCATTTTGAGGACTCCTACAGACCAAGTCATGTTGCTCAGCAACAGCTATATGACTCACTGAAGCTGCATGCAATGTGCAGAATGTGTCCATTTATTAAAGGTGTATGGAAACTACAGCACTAATAGCCGTTAGTCAGTCGTACACAGGCTGAACCGGCACAGACCCAAGTTGCTCTGGCAAAACAAAGACCTCAATTTTTGATACAGCAGCAAACCAATATTAAGGCTCAAACAATTCTCAGCCGATAAGGTCACTGAATAGTGTGATGTGCTTTTAAAGGACCTATTAGTGATGGGCGGTGGCTTAAAAAGTAATGCAAGGTGAGGTCAAAATAACAAAGCTATCTGACGTAATAAAACGTAATCTTTTGCCACTTGACCTGCCGGGTCTATTATGGTGACATGCCAGAAATTCAAAAAATATTGATGTTTTATCGAGGATGTTTATTTTCTTGATTGAAAAATGTGAAGGAAATGATCTTGTATATATATTTGTTCATCTTTTACTGGAATAACAAAACACACACTTTTATTACACACAGGGTGATTGATTTTCATATTAAATTTCTATATTAATAAAACAGAATAACAAATATTAACAAATGATTAATGAAGAGTCTCTTAGAAAGAAGTGAGAGACCTTGACCTTGAGAGAGGTCAATCAAAAGAGCAAGTGACCTCTAGCAGGTGGAATCAATCTGTTCCTGGACTGTCTGCTCCCTGAACCACCGCAAACTGAGTACTGTGACGTCCAGAAATATTCTGAGATCACCACATAAAACCAGTTTTTCATTTCCGTGGTGTATTGGAAAAGAATTCCATGTCAAAAACGACCTGATGTCAGCAATGCACAGTGTGTTGCCCTCCCCAGTGGTCGAGTTTGCATAATTTACTAGGAAGTACAGTCGTGCTTAAGGGTATTTATTTCTGTTTGTTGAGTTTATGATCTACTCCCTTCCACAGTGTAACAGAATCATTCTCCATCAAAATAATGTAGCATAAGTGCAAGCGCGTAAGTCACAGTAAAATTCAATGCTATTTTAGTTACATTGAATATTAAATTTGATTTTTTTGCAACAACGCCGACCACTGCTTTTATTGAACCATACCTCCTGAGACTTGGAGTTATTTTGGCAGAATGCAGGCTATTATACCTCAGAGTATCTACACAAATAAATCTTTTTTTTTTTTACTAGTGTAAACTTTGGTGACTAGTATGAGTAGAACGACATTCAAAGGTTCCTTTACATGTTTTTTTCTTGCCTGCATTTCACAAAAATAAATTTATAGTATAATTTATTTACGAACTGGGGATATATCATATTAAATGACATTATATTTAATATTGATAGTTGGTATTATTGTTCTTTGTCGCATGACAGCCCAATTCCTCATATGATATTTCTAGCTGTGTATATGATGCACAGGATCTCGTATAACTGTTTTTTTCAACAAACTTGTTTACCTGTTTTATATGGTCCCAATATAGCCAATACTCTCTTCCTATATATATTTTATGATGTATTTTATCCAGTGCAGTTACCATTTCGCATTAAAAGAATCCTGAGTCTCATCAGCGCTTCAGGTGTGCTTATTAAAACACATTGATATCAAACAAGTCTCTGTGAGGGAAATGAGTTAATTATCCCATGATTCATGCTAGGTCTCACTGCTTATGTCGCTCCATTGTTAGTTACGTGCTTTTGAAGCGTTGGCCCGTCCCTGAAGCATACAGTGCGAGCTTATATTACACTAAAGTTAGAATTGTCGTTCCACCGATCTGTGTTTCTGCAGCGAACTGGATGATTGCTGTCATTTCATTCAATGCACTATTTTTAAAAATCTGCAAAAATGTTATATTGCTGCTTTGGAATAAAGACCTCAAATGTGGTATGAGCACAACAGTCTAGTAATATATAGACTATAACCAATAAAGAAACTTGTCTTCCCTTCCAAAGATTGTATGTAATCTTAAAATAAATGGCTTAAGAAATGTTGGCTTTAAATGCAACAGGGTGAATGGGCTATTGGCTTCTTTGCCAACTGGCATGGCCAGTGATTGCTTTCAGTCACTGGCAGTGTTTTGCTGGTGCAGTGGTGCAGCACACTGCATGGTTATAGATCGTTACATGTCGAAACAAGAGGACAGTCACTTATCAACACTGGCATGAGTGAATATCCCATATGAGTTTCAAGAGTTTCATGAGAGATGTCTCAGTCTCCTTCATTGTACTGTGCTCCCTTTTGTACTTTGATAGACTGATGACCGAAATTTTGAAAGGACACCTTCTGCTACTTCAAAAAATGATGCTTGATGATACGTATATTGCAGAACAAAAACAGAATCTCAGATCAGACTGCAGATAATGTCACCAGAGTGTTTTTATCATAATGTCAGAATGTTAGATAACATTAAACTTCCTATAAACCTATATCTATAAACAAATAAATAAATTTATGTATGATATCACGTAATGAATATTAAAAAGCCCGTAACAAGAACAAGTGATCTGAAATTGGTGCATTTTTGTTACCTTGCTAAATCATTGGTTCAATTAGTCTGACAGAATATGGAATGTGACTTCCTTTGGTGACCCACTGTACATGACAGATTGTAGTGTTACTGTAGGGACACAGCACACCAGGTTCAGCAAAGTGCATTGTTATATACAGATAACACTAAAAGCTTTGTGGGAGGATTTCATTACACAGTGAATCATCTTACAAAACATGTCTTATGTATTCATTTTGCTTTATTCAATAAAATGTGTTTTTTTTTTGATATTGTCAAATGCCAATGCTCTTACTCTTACCTGGTAAATTGCACTGGTATATTTCAGCTGCATGAAGGCAAATACAAGTATATCTAATTTATATTAAGTCTTTAAGAAGATGTTTACATGCTGTATGAGCTGATGAAGGTTGCAGGAGTGTGGTCTGTGCCTCATAACTGCCCAGTCAAGAGCAAACAGACAGACAGTCCTCATGAACAGACATAGACTCAGAGAATCGGAATATGGCTGAGAGACGTTGCAAGACTAAATGTGAATGTCATCCTGCGGAGGATGGTGCCCTGGCTGAACGTGCCCTGTGGAATATCACTGGAAGGATCAAAAGTAAACGGGGCAAGCAGAGGAGGTTAATAAGCAGTCCTGTCGAAACGTACACTTGCTTAAAAGCCTGTGCCGCTTTCAGCGGACCCTGTTGATTCATACATCAGCCTGGCCTGGGAGGATTTATGTTTTGTGTTAAGTAAGGTTGAAGCTACTCATGTTATCTCACTCCATCAATAGCAAATACATTAACAATATCTAGTGGCTGCAAGCACACTATTAATTTACCGGGACCCGTCCCAACAGGGGGAGAGGGATTGTTGGAACCAACAAGGTGTATCCATTTCCCCTCCTTGGGACACCATGTCGCTGCTGGGGAATCGATGCTAATCGAGGGAGAGGAAGGGAGGCAGCCAGTCAGGAAAGAAGCCCCCTCTTTGAGGCTCGGGTAACACTGCCACACAAGAAGCCCAGGCAGACTCTGTGGAGACAGACGTGCTGTTAGCTGCAGAAGTCGCATTTTCATTGGCTGTGGGCTGGCTGTCAAAGGTTAAAGTGGACAAAAGTGCAGCTTGGTGAAAGACGTACTTCAGGGCAACATGTAAGAAGGTGAGAAAAGACATGGTGCTCTGGGTTGAGGGATCCTTGCTAAAATGTCATCTATCTCCTATTTTGCCCTTGAACGGGATACTTGCCCTAAAAATTTTTAAAGTTATTTTGGATGAAAGCGACAGCGAAGTAACATTAAAATGAAGGAGGCTGGGCTCAATCTCAGCTCCTGTCCTATAAATGATGTCAATTACAATATCCACTGGAGCCCCGTTTGTCCATGAATTACAAAGCAACGTTTTAACGGGCTTTGAATGAAGGAGACTGCTGTCTGATGCTCCAGATCGATGCATTATGTGGCTCATTTACGGGAATTTTAAAGAGGAGTTAATAACAGTGAGTGATGTGTAACCCGCGAGACTCGATGCACAATGGCATGCTGGGATACCATGCCTCTGGCAGACATCCGAAGGCCTCGGAACGCTCTTTAGAGAAAGAGTGCGTATTGAACCTGCTGAATTGGCCAACCCTCCCGTGGATGTCATGATCAATCTCCACTCTGCTTAAAGGCTGGTAGTCATCTGCCTGGACCTCTTGTCAATACTCCTCCTCCAAGCCTTCAAGAAGTAGCTCTTTTTGGCCACTTAGCAAAAAGGTATATAGGTGACTTGGACCTTCTAATGTCACTCGAATGAGCCCTGTCTGTCAAAGCAAGGGCTTCTGTGAGACGTCTTCAGCGTCTCACTGGAACCTTCCAGAACAGATGCACCTACCAATTCAGCATAATTGGGAGGCTATCTGTAATATTTTCTAATGAGCTTTTCATACGAGACGCGAGCCCATTTTGGCAATGACTGACTGACTGACAGGGTCATTCTGGAGGCAGATTTTCGTGAGTGCGCCGATATTCAGTTCGGGTAGCTGCTTGTCAGAGATGAGAAGCTGGAGCGGGATTTGGGCAACATTCTGCTGAAACATGCAGTTCACTTGGTCCCCATATGATATGTAAATAAGTATCTCACCAACCTCCATCCCTATTAAATGCATGCACAAATCTGTCTCGCAGTCTCCAAATCATATTCGTCAAGCCTGCATTCGCTCTGCCTATCGCTGTCATCTCAGGATTGGCTTTATATAACTGTCAGCTAGTCTTTTATTTCTTGCTGACCATTGCAATGTACTGCACGAGTCCCCTAACTAAACTCAATGGCAAAGGCAGTAATTAAGAAAGGCGTATATTCTGCGTGTGTTTGTGGAGTTTCACTCATTTAAATACAGTAATGTTTCGCTTAATGTCCTTCCTCACAACGTCCGACCACATCCATCACCCAGGTCCCATGAGGTTAAAGCAGAGTTGAAAAATCCTGATTGGTTAATGGGACATGGCAGACATAAGCGCCCATAATGCACCACGTGTTGCTGGTGGAAACAAAGCCACAGCACTGCCAGCTGTATACTGGTACAGTACCTATCTAACTTATAATACTCATAAAACTTGACATTGCTTATAAACATCTATGTTACACATTTATGTATTACTTTAATGTATTTTTTTCTTGATATTTTAATGTGTGCTCTCTCTCATATAAAGTATCTCGGCTATTTAAGCTACACAGGTACAGTACAATACAGGGTATATGATGTCCGCATAGTGTGAAGGTCGCCTAACACCTGTATGCTCTCCTTACATCAGGTATATGTTTCTGCCATTATTGTGATAGCTGTAAGGTCATTGGTTTACTTGTGCCTGCTTACACTCTTTTAGAATAATTGCAGTCTAAATTTTGATGGGTATAAATGTGTGGAAACTTTTAAATGGCAAAAACATTTTAAAGTTTGCCCAATTGACATTGGGGGATGTAATAAAACGGATGGGGACACACATGTGGAAGTCTACAGGTTTTTACATGTTTAACACAATCTCAACTGTAACTCAATAACCCCTCAAGCACCAAGTGGGTTCAGGGTGAGTTTACATTGCTGAGGTGATGCACATGCTCTCTCATACAAACAGCTGCATTATTTGACCCAGGTGTATAATATTGTCCAGAAACTCACTCCTAACTGTACTCATTCCTATGTATTCATGGGTGATATATAACCGCTGTACTGTAAGTGTGTTGGTTATGCATCAGAGCACACGCCGAGCATCTGTTGTCATTTTCATGACATTATCTCTAACTCTCAGATTTCCCTCGACGCAGGCGGCTCGCCGAGAGCTCGTCTGTAGCTGACGCGGAGATGTTTGCTGTGTGGCCCCAGATGATGAGTTTAGATCTGAAAACATGACAGAGCTGAGACTGTTTTGAAGGTTTGAGACAACTGATCTGCTTTTTTGTCATGTAACTGGTAGGGGGAATATATAGCAATGGAGGTATAAAATAATACTGCAACAAGTTTGCAATGACACTTCCAGGGTGACACAACTGTGATTGGAGGACCTGTGACTGCGGGTCCATACGTCCTCAGCTTTTGAATTCAGGGGTTTTTATATATATATATATATATATATCCCTATGCCTTTGTAGCACTACAAAGCAGTCTCAGGAGGAAGGGTGCAGCTCACACTTCCCAAGAATGAACATTCAGTGATGGTATGTTCCTCTATATTATACACCAGGGTGTGCTGTGGAGCCCACAGAGACACCGAGAGCTGGGCGACAAATCATCTGCAAAGCAGACCTTTATTGTGTAGATTGTTGAATTCTTGTTATTAATTTATAATGTCAAATAATACATATACACTGATGAGCCAAAACAGGATGACCAAACTCACATGAAGTCAAGGTGGTGCATGTCACGGTAAAGCAGCCTTGAGACTGAGAAACAAATGATGTCATCTGGAAATGACATCATTTGTTCATCATCTTGCTAACTAGAGTTAGTGGGACTGTTAAATTGCATTAAAACAACGCCCAGGTTCTCCATGGATGTTTTGGGGGGACATCTCTGTGGTTAGCGCCACATCAGTGAGGTGTAAAAGCCCCCGAGGACACCATAGCTGCAAGCGCAGACTGGTGTCTAAGCACAAATGTATGAGGAGCGATTCACAGGTGGATTCTCACTACAGTGTCAAGATATGAAAATGAAATGATAAAGAGAAGGAATTATTTAGATGCCATTCATTCTGTGTCTGTGTCTGGGGCACACAAACAAGGTATAGGACAGATAAAGACAATAAAGCTAGACTGGTTAATTGCAGGACCTGATTAGGCACAAACATGCTGGTTCTTGTAACAATACTGAAAAAAAAGCCTACGATTTATTCTGTCACAAGTCCTTCTTATCACATTGCAGAAGTGGACAGGTGTGATTTATGAGCACACTTGACAGGTGCTTTGAAGTTCTGCCGCCTGAAATAAAAATGCATTTTCTGCTGCTGACAGCCGTCAGCACGTAAGTGACGCGCTCCTTCGGCTGGACTTCCGCGTCACTCCCCTGGGCGCCTTCCCGTGCCTCCCGAACAATGGGCAAGCAATCACTTTGTATGCATGCAGTGATTGGCTAACTTGAGCCTATTTGCTAGCATCAGGCTTTTATTATCAACACTGAATTCCAAATGGATGTTTCTGGCTCAGAAGCATGTTAACTCCTCATCTTTAACGCCCTAAATCACATTATCACACATTGTTCCATGAATAGCATCCATGTGCACATATAATTAAGTCTGTAATAAGTCTTAATAACACGCTTTGTTAGATTGCCAATAAAGATCACAATATTTC
Source organism: Mormyrops attenuatus (assembly GCA_026777985.1). Lineage (NCBI taxonomy): Eukaryota > Metazoa > Chordata > Actinopteri > Osteoglossiformes > Mormyridae > Mormyrops > Mormyrops attenuatus. The sequence continues at coordinate 20,333,287 of JAODKC010000049.1, read as the reverse complement.
TTTTGCCTTGAAATACAATGTTCATGCAGTATTTCCTATAATACCTATGATGGTACTTCTGACTATTCTGGATTCTTCTTATGAATGTTCAGTAACACTTTACTTAAAGATGTCATCTATAATACACTAGAGATACCTTCATCATGCATTATAATGTTTGTATATAATAATTAAGGATTCTTATGGTCTTATGCTATGTACTCCATTATGAAGGTATCTACAGTGCATTATAGATGCATAAAAGATGTATGAAAGCATTCATGAAGCATAATAAACATGACTATAATGTGTCAGGCCTTTTTGCAAATATTTTAGCCATGTTTCTAATACTTTATGGATCCATTATAATGGGCTATGAATTTGTTCATAGATTCTTAGAGAAAGGGCACACATAGAAAGTGCTACCGATTGATCCTTTGGCCCTGGTCAACATCACACCTTCAAACTAGATAACCCAAAGCCATCAGTGACAGACCATGTTTTTAACCATACAGCTCTCCACCAGAGCTTTGGGCAGAATGCTTAGGGCTGAAGGCTAAACACAGTGGTGTGAAACTCATGAATTTTCATAAGTGCTTCAAGATGGCAGGGTTGACGGTTAATGGCTGGAATGACACGTGACAAGACTAAGAAGCGTGTCCCAATGATGGCTGATGATCGTCATCTCAAATATGCTGTTTCTTCCTGCAGTGTTACATCAAACCTTAAATGTACCTAGAGATGCCAATTGGTTGGCCATTGCTGCCAAATGACAGCCACCATCTGGCTGGAGCTTCGCTGTGCGGTCAGCCCAGAGGAGACACACTCTTCAAGTCATTCCTCGTTTGCAGTGTGTTAGGAGTACAGTCAGGCTGCTGCTGCAAGCTGCTCTAATAGACATTACAAGCGAGAAGTATCTCACTTTGCCTGCCTTCTTCTGATAATATTATTTATAATGAGACATAGCTAATTACTCTTCTTGGTGATTTGCACAGGTAGCAAATTACAGTATACTTTTTACAGCTAGCAACATTTTGTGTCACCTCGTACTGAGATAAAACCTAAGAATTTCTGTTTAAAATGATGGCAAATCATCCAAATTACCATAGAGGTCTCATAGAGCAGAGTAAAATACAGTTTCTTTATTCTAGATCTTCCTTTGGTTTGGTAAAAGGCATTTAATACCTTAGTGGAGTGGGTCTTCTGTAGAGAAGGAAATATGAAGCTCTTGTAATGTATTGAGGGTGTGTTATCATTTACAGGAAGCCTCAAAATAAGACATCACAGTTCAAAACTCCATTTATTAATACATGTTCTGAATGATATTGCATTAACCATGAACTGAAATGGGAGGTAAACACTCTGATTATTAATATTTATATCAATGGATTCACTATTGTTTGTCTCTACAAATCAGAATGATACATATCATTCACACATCTGAAAATGAGGGCACATAGAATACAGAAAATCATTATAACACATCATTACAGCATTGTTGTTTTAAAACAGCGTGAAAATAACGGAACTTCTAATTATATAGCTATTTTAAATGACTATAGTTTAATCATACTAGTAAGTTAGGTAAACAAGAAAACACAGATTTGGCTCACCACTGGGAATCTGAGAGGTTACATTTCCAATCGTTATGTGTTTATGATATTATAAAAGACTAAAATATATCAATATATCATTATCAATTAGGCAGCAGATTGTACCTTCTCCCTATGGATTGCACGGCACTTTAATGAAAGCCGATGCTTTTTATAAACACATTATTAATGGTAGGCAGCTCATCTGACCATATTCTATTACATTCACTGGAGATGAAATGCTTTCCTCAAACTCTATGAATCATTTTTGGTAGTATATCGATACTATCTTCAAATTGAAGCAAATTGTTGCATAGTCCCAAATGTGACATAGAGGGAAGTGTTGCTATTGATTGCAAAGCATGGTAGATCTGTAGCATTTCAATGTGTTGAATTACAATATATATAAATGCACTGTACAGCTCTGTGTAAATGTATGTACATATATACATATACAGCGATGGGCCAGAACATTTACCACCTCCAAGGGACATAATGTTGTCTAACTTATAAAAATATCAAGGTCTGGGATATATCAGTTGGTAAGCCAACGTTTGGTACTAACAGTCAACGTGTTGAATGCAGAAGAAATGGTCAGGGGTAAAGACCTGAACGACTCTGATAATGGTCAGATGGACATGGCCAGAGTCGGAGCATCTCCAAAAAGGGTGGGCTTTTGGGTGCTAATAGTCAGCTGGCTGTGGAGAGTGGTCTGAGGAGGGAAAAACCACGATCTGGTGGCCAAGAGTCGTCGAAGCGAGATGTGAGTGAAGGTTGCCCTGTCTGGTATAAACCAACAGAATGGCTACAATGTCACAAATTGCTGATAATTTTGATGACGATTATGCATTCCACATATGCTTGACATATACCCGGCCGTCCACATGATGCAAAAGAAAGCAGGATTTGGTGGCCCAGGCGACCTTCTTCCATATTGCCAAGATCCAGTTCCAGTACTTTCAGGCCCATTGGTTGCCTTGGATGGTTGATAGGGGTCAGCATGGGCATTGTACAGTACAGATCTTATTATCTTACAATCTTATTGTTAGCTATAAAACTGTGTAGCATGAAACTGTATAGCATAAACGATATTATTTATGCCCCGTCAAAAATAAAATAGTATTATGCTATTACTTATGTATTAATTAACCACAAACTAACTGTTAATTACATACTGATCTCATGTTAATTCATGATTAATGAATTGTAACGTTTTATTGTAAACATACTAAATTGTTTTACTATGTTTGTTAATTCTGTAGACGTTGGTGAACTACTGAAGGAACAGGTAATGAAAAACTGAAAAAGTGAAATACTGACCTCATGTTTGTTCAGTAGCATGCTTCCTCAATTAAGTCAGTTACTGTACATTTTGCTTTTATTAAGGTTCTCACATAAAATGTTTAGACCATTCTTTGGACCCAATAATTCCCAGAAATTAAATGCAGTTTGTGGTAACATCAGCTGCCCTACATGCTTCCGTTTCAGGCTTGGAGGTTGGGCTTAATCACCTCCTTTAATCACCTTCGGCCTGCATTGCTGTTAGAGGGGATTATGAGATGTCAGCTTTAACGTCATGCCAAGGGACCCCTTCTGCACATCACAGGAATACATTACAGATTAACATCTGAGACCTTTAAGCAGTGTATACATGGGGGTTTGGATTATCAGAGGCAGAAAACCGTCTGTAGAATAAGATCTTTGCACATTTAATTTGTTTGTTGGTTCCATTACATTCATGATATAATAATAATAGTAATAATAATAATAATAATAAGAAGAAGAAGAAGAAGATGAAGAGAATCTTGATTAAAACACAAACAAATGTATTTCCTATTTGCATTTTTGGGTATTGGATATTAAATTTGAGTGGAGTCAAACAATTGTTGCTCTGTTTATGTTTTTTATTTTAATTACTGCTAAGAAAGTTCCATCAGACCTCAAAAAGTTCCCTTTTCAATAAAAGGGGCATCCCCATTTTCTTGCTAACAGCCCCCAGATGATGCAGATTTCTTAAAATTCCCCCGAAAGCCATGTTGACAAAGGGTGTAGTGTTTTTGAGATTTCATTAGTTCGTTCTAAAAGCATTGGTGCAAGTGTACAGAGGGCAACAACAGCCTTGGGCAGCAGGCTTGTGCCTCTTCCTGTGAATCATACAATGGTGCAGACCTCTACAGAGCCCCTTTGATGAATGTATTATTACCAGTTCAGATCTTAGCTTCCATGTTCCATCCTTACATCATCCTACCATTGATTAAAAAAAAAACAAAAAAAAATATGTATTCAGGTCTGATATGGGTTATCAGATATTAAAGGGTGGGTCTTAGTCTTCCCTGCTGCACTGACAGGATTAGAATTCTTCCTGCTAAACGACATTTCCACTTATTTGAAGTACCCTAGAGCTCAGTATGTCGGCAGTAATTGAGTGCACTGGCTGATCATGAAGCTTAACAGGTACAACAATGAGTCTTGACAGCTGGCGAAATTATGGAATCCACCGAATTGAGAGCAGCGGCGTTCTTCACAGGGAGTATTAACATCAGCCACATCCGAACGCGGTCGCTTTTCATCATTTCGACTTCCCCTTGTGGAAATAAATACATTAATGGACAGCTATAGCAGGAAGGTATATTCCCTGGACTTGTGTAAAATGAGAATAATGACATAATCTCTAGAGCCGGTTTTTATTTATTTTATTTTTTTGATGTCATGTAATAGTTTACCAAGCCCTGGATGGCAAATGTCATTTTTAGAGGGCGTGCAATAACTGAATAAAGTGAAATGCTAATTCTAATAACCCCTGTTCCCGACACAAAAATGCAGTGAAATGACAGAAATTCTGGTAACACTCTTCTTAATGGTAACACTTTTCATAATGCATGACATTATAATCATTGTTATAAGAATTATAAGAATCTAAAGCATTACAGCATCTTCTACTGACAGTCATAAGGCATTATAGTGCTGACTATAATGGTTCATAAGTTCCAATGAAGCTCTAATCTATAATGCACAATAGATACCTTCGTTAACACATTATAATTGTTTAGTTTAAAAATTAAAGATGCTTTGTACTGCATTATGAAGGTATCTATAGTGTATTATAGATGAGAGCTTGATAAAGCATTCATAATGCATAATAAACATGCCTATAATGTGTTATGCCTTTTCATAAATATTTATAGGCATGTTTATAATGCTTTTCGAATGCATTATTATGTGCTATGAATGTGTTCATAGATTCTTTTAGACATGGCAGTCATAGAGAGTGTTATCTAAATGCGTTTTTTAGACTAGGCGACCAGAATGCAGCTATTGTATGCCATTTGCACAAATTTTACAAGAAAAATGCCCAGCATTGCTGACCAACAATGACTTCTGGTTTTATTCAAGGTTTACTTGGGGTCAATGACATACAGGGGAAGGCCTGGATTATTTTACCGGTAATTCAGGAGATGCGCTGTGCTCTTTCATCCCACACCTCTGAAATGATTTTATGTCCACGTCACTACACTTGGCGTAAAAGAAGAATGGGGGAGCTCAGTTACAGCTGCAGGTTTCCTGGTGAAGCAGGAAGTGTATAGGGAAAATAATCTTGTAATGGGAATGCTTCCTCCCAGGATCTGAGGAGCCCAGCTGCTGTATGCTTCAACTGAATACTTTTCCTGAGCTGCTTTGGTAAAATATTTGCCTTACAAAATGGAAAATAGTAAAATTTATGAGGCGGTTCAAAAAAGAAAACATTGGCTAATGACGTTTTTCTCCACCTTATTTCCATGCACTTTAAAAACCATGAATGTGTAGTAGCGAAATCTTAACTTCAGAAGATCATAGGGGTGTAGAACATTAAATTATACAGAACAATCGGTGCATATTACCTTTAATGCTTCTCTCCTCATTTCACCCCTAACTAGACATTCTGTCTTGTTTTTTGTATTTCTGAAAACCCGGAGGCATGAAAAGCCCCTTAATCTCGCTGCAAGATACCCAGCAAAAGACAGGCGAGCTTTAAAGATCTTTATCAAGCTGACACTCACCCTTCTGTCACCTGCACATTTGCAATGAGATATTTTCCTGCAATTACCAGAAGACATCTCCAGCGATTACCGTCATTTCCCTGTTCCTACCAACCCATAAGGTTAGAAGACTTAGAATTGAAGGAGCTGTGCTTGCTGCCAAATTTATGTGCAACAGGGGATTGCACAGCATTTGTTATAATTTGTTGCATTTGTTGTAAATATAAATGCTCTAAGTAACACTTAAGCCGGAGTTATTACATGCAATGATTTAGTGTCCCTCTGAATGCTTTTAGATTTAGAAATTGTAACTGATTTGGAATGTGCAACAAAATATAGCAACAACTGATAACAGTAATTAATAGTGGTGATAAAATACTGAAAAACAAAATACATTATATACACACATTTTGTGAGTAGAGATGATTTTTTAATGGTTTTAATCGTGTAAACGTGGGGCGATCCAGCCGTCAAACGCAATGAAAAGTTAGCTTTGCCTCATGGATACTGGAGGCAGGTGTCGCCCAATGAAATGTCCCGCAAAGGGAGTAAGATTAATTGGGGAAAAACAAATTCACTCAGTGGCAAGTGGCCACACCGTCCTGGATAGTCTAACAGCAAATCTGATGATCACTGATATTATGAATTGTCACGCCCCGCCTGCAGAGAGGCAATGGAAAGCAGCTGCCTCCGACCAATGCCCATGAATCACACTAGATATAAGCACGACAATAACTGCAGTCCAACGCGAGGTATTGCTTCATGTATTTGAAACTACCGAGCGTAATTCTCTCTGTCTCCTGTCTAGATCCGTTCCGCCCTGTTCAACCTGCCCGACTCTCCCGCCAGCCCGTCTCCACTACCCTCCTGCCCTTCCTCCCCTTGCTCTTCCTCCCTGTTCCTCGTGTGCCCGGACAGATTCCCTGGTTGCCGAACATCTGGCCTGAAACCCCGACCACGAACCCGGATCCCAACCTTGTTCCTGCCGTTGCTCTCTTATCTCCCGGATTTCTACCCTGCCTGCACGACCACGTCTCTGCCTGATAACTATAGCCTGTCAACCTCTGCTGGGTAAATAAAGGCTCAGCAATTAGTCCATCAGCGTGTCCAAGTTGGTTCATTACGTAATACATCGCCCATCAACATGGACCCCACGGAGCTGCAAACTCAGCTCCAAGACGCCCTGAACCAAATCATGCAACTCACTGATCTGGTCGGAGAAAGGCAATTCAAATGATGGCAACTGGCACCCCAGTCTGGGATGTTCTCTGTCTTGTACATCTGTAGCCACCGGACCCCCCGGCAACCCTGAATAGGATGAGGAGTGTTGGGTGAATGGATTTTATTTATTTTGCATGGACTTCAACAATTTCAAGCCTCTTTTCAGGACATACCTTACCTTGAACCTCTGGAGGGGTACAGAGCTGCTTGGATGCTAGCATACTAGTTTCAGTTTAGTACAGCAGGCTACCTGACAGCCCTGAGCAGATCCACGTCAGCTACATGGAACCTGTACT
>JAODKC010000049.1:20302475-20325139 GCA_026777985.1 Mormyrops attenuatus | reverse complement strand
CCCCACCCCGTGCATCACACGGACCTGTGTCAGTTTTCCATTTTGCCTCACAGCTGGGGAGCCCAGGGGTCCTGGTGATGTCATCATGTGGACAAGGCTAATGGCTCAGAGCAGGGTTCCCCAATTCCAGTCCTTGAGTGCCAGTTTGCAACACAATGCAGGTTTGTTTACTCAGACCTACCTACTAAACCAGGTAATTAGCTGATTAAGGTGTGATTGGGCAAGGAAATCTGCAAATTTTGTTGGAATCTGGCCCTCCAGGACCGGAACTGGAGAAGCCTGGCTTAGATGGATACAGATGAGCCAACCAGCCTGAGCTGTCTTTGTACCCTGGGGTCAGTGGCTGGCTGTGGATAGATCAGGAAACGGTCTTCCCTTCTGCCCCTAAACATATCCTGGGTCTGATATTACGAGGCTCTGTTGCTGTGACAACGAACCTGCTATTCAAGGCAACAATACATTTTTAGCTATCTACTGAATGATATGGTCATTTATACTATTAATCAGTATTTTAATAATCTCACTGACATCATCTCTTTTCCATTTGACAAATTGATATCATTAGTGAATTCAAACTGTTGAAAAGGCAGTCAGCATTCTTCTTAGGAATGACCTTGATAGTTATTTGGTATGTCCTGAGAATAACAACAGTTAGCTGCGACTGTGAAGATACTAGCAATTGGCTAGCTAGCTTTTGGGGGAGATCACAATATTTTAGATCATACTGTAATTTATAAATGATTGCATCTCAAGTATGACACGTGCATGTATTTTTGAGAGGCATTTTGAAAGCACAGCCAATACGGAATCATTAGTTTTTTTGAAAATAGATATGCATATTGAGAGGACTTTGATAACTGCTGTTATTCACCAAAATGATTTAAATTTGAAGAAAAAAAATAATAAACGCCACACGCACACTTGGCGCCTACCCTTAAGTCTCCAATGTCTCCAAGCGGAGGAGTCTGTGGGAGTCCATACTTGTAGGGAAGTGACATCACCCCTGTCCTGAGATCAGGGTCCGCCCACCCATTCCTCACCCACACCACCGCTTACTCCTGCTAGGTGGGAAGACAGGGACAGCTCTGCACAGCAACCGCACAGCTGTAAATAGCACTAGTTACTCTGCCTCAGCTGTGCGATGTGATCACGTAACGCTCAGGGAATGAGCTCCCAAATCATCGCTGGCTATTCTCCTTAACACTGCTGCAGTGATCTTTAAAAGACACGCATGTTACCATTTAGTGAGACTGGAGCTCTTTATTGAACTTTGGAATTATGGGATGGATAACAACAACCCGGATAGTCTTAATATCAGCCATAACAAAAGTGACAAGAACAGTAGTGATGTACAAATGTTTTGATAATGCATTGCTGAACATTATCTATTCTCAATAATCACAGGTTATTGATTCCTCATGGCCCTGTACTAGACATTGGGTTGGAAAATGGATGGCCAATAATAATATTAATCATCATCATCAACATCATCTTTTTATACACATTGTGGCCTCTATGGTGACAGGCCTTCAAAGGCTGCTGCAGATGTGATGGCATCAGAAGAGCTGTCATAACTTTCCAAACCCATTAAATATTGTTTTTAATTCATTGCTCTGACATCACCCAAAGCTATCGTTTCGGAATAATCTGGAAGTCAGGACAAATGCTGAGTGGGCATCATTAGCACATAAGCAATCAGGGTACATTAAGAATTCATGTAGGCCTAACTCGCAAGTATTATAAAAGCTGGGGGAAAGAGCACACACACACACAGGTTTGTAATTATATCTCTATGGGGAAAACTAATCACATGGCGACCTCAACCCCTACCCAGCCCTAACCTTAACCATTAGAAACCAAACAAAATACCAGACTTTTGGCATTTTTAGCTTTTTGATTGCATCCACAGATCAAAATAACAGGTTTTTATTACATCGTGGGGAACATTTGGTCCCCACTATGTAATATAAACATAATACACACACACCCTAGAAACTGAAAACTAGAAACTAGAAAACTCACAAACTAAAAACTGTTACACAGAGGTTCTGAAGTTATTAACTGAAAGCTAATGTATAACAAATAAAAGCTTTATATCCATCCATCTCCTGTACCTGCTTATTCTGTGTTGGGTTGTGAGGGTCTAGAGCCTATAGAAGCAAGGCAGGGAACAACCCAAGAGGGGGTGCCAACACATTACAGGGCACACTCACAGCTACAGGAAATTTAGTAATACCAATAAACTGGAGTACCTGGAGAAAACCTCATGATAACATGTGAAGAACATGCAAACTCCACATATGCGAATCATGGTCGCAGAGGTGTGAGGCAACAGTGCTGAACACCACACTACAGCTCTACATACTTAATAATTTATCAGCTTTCTTATTACATTTGAGCTAGTGCTTATTACACTTGAGAAGTGTTGTCGACTATTGTCTGTTTGCATATTCTGCATGATCCGTCCATACTCCATAACCCCTTGCAGAGGTTCATGGCAGGCCAGGAGCCCATTCCAGACAGCAGGGGGCACTGGGTAATCCATCACAGGGCAATATACTGTATATTATCATTACTAAAGATGATGCCATGATTCAGTCATCCTAATGCCACGGACTATATATTTTTCATCATCGTTTGTCATTTCATTGTACAGCTTTAACCCCGTGACTTTTATTTGAAGAAGCTTTTCTACGGTTTACTTCTTTCATGGTATCCAGAAAACACATCCTTTCGATCTCGTTCCAGTACTTGATGTTATATAACGTCTGTGATTCTTTAATGATGTCTTTTTGGATTTATGCTGATAATTGCTTTCGGAAACAGCAAATAGTAGCAATTTTGCTGTCATGTTAATGGGACATCGCTGCTGAAGAGGCGGGGATGGTGAGCTGTTCGGGGTTCTGTGGGCCAAGGTGCCTTTCTGTAGATGGAGGAGCCGGGATGTGTCTCCCTGAGCTGGCAGTCGTGGATCGAAGATCAGCACTGTGACCTCTCACTCTGCTTTCAAGTGCATGGCTGTGGCTACAGGATGAAACACACCCATTTCAGATCTATTTTCACATCCAACACTCCCATTACTTTTAAATGTAGAGTATTCTAGAAACGAATTTTGTTTGCAAATCATTTTGCTATTCAGCAAGTGACGTGAATGGAAGGAATGTGGCCTGTTTTGTCTGCCAGCAATCAGTTGTGTTCCTCTCGTGCTGGACGAAGGGGACCCCAGATTTCTCCGGCGGCGTTTGAGTGTGTGACTGCTGGCAGGTGACAGACGTCGACCTTGGGAGCACTTTTTCCAGGGCCATTGATTTGTTTGCCCAGGCCTGGCTGACAGGTTCTCATTAGGTTTCTTTTACACACACTTCCAGGACGAGAGATGGGACTGCATACGTGGCAGCAGGATGTCTGATCAATGCCCCTGATGGATCTAGGTGGCAGCGTAATTCCCCTGAATATCTATTTAGCGTGTGTGCGTGTTCACCTCATTGGCAGACTGCTTCAGCAACCCATCCCCCCCCTCCAACGCCCCCCAATTAATCACCTTCACTGCACCTCGCTAGAAGCAAAGCTTCTCTGTCAGGGGGAAAAAGTAGCAATTCTACGAAGCCTCAAAATAATCATGACGACGATATTCTTGGACCAGTTAATATAATATGGTAGTTAAATCTGGAAGGCACAGTGTGTTTGTGTTCACAGAAGTGATTATGTACATTTAAGGCTCAGTCTGATTTATCAGCCTGGAGTCTAGCCCTAGTTTTCGGGGTACTAAGGGTTGGAGAGGTTTGGCAGAATATGCAGAAATCCTACCAGTTTTCCCATTTTTTTTCTAAGAGCAGTAGCTAAATGCGTATTTAATCGGCGGTAAGAGTTAGTTTACATTTGCAGTAGATTGCACAATGTTTTGTAATGTATTTTTAAATGTGAAAAGACAACGGGTGTTGTGAAAACTCACAAGTTTACATTTGTGAATTCCTCCCTATATTTCACAGTTGTCTTCTACAAAACAATTGCATTGTCACGAAAAGAGAACTACATAAGTACTATACAAGCTAAACTTTTTAGATATTATCATTAATTATCTATACATTCATTATAATGCATCTTATATAATATTAGCGTCTTAAATAATAACAACAGCAAAAAAGTACAGATCACAGATAGTTTGAAATGACAGGCAGGAAAATTGCTTGTATTATTCTATGTCGTTTATGTAAACGCTAGGAGGCAGTATTGTTACTTCAAACATGGTAATCAGTGCCACACAATACTGGAGCTTCAGTGTTTTGCACCAGAAAGCCCCACCCTCTAATTTCAATATAGGAGGCATCTGAGTTTAGATCAATGCTCAAAACTTTAGCACTGAACTCTTACATTTCTGACAGGGAGAATATGAGCATTAGATTGCTGCTGTAATTGGAAACATGATAAATAAGTTAAAAACACGATCTTCTTGCCAGGCTCATCCTGCAATAATGACTCCTGAGGATACCTCTGGGTAGATAGTTATTTTATTTGTTGGTGGCTGCATTTAGCTGTCTGCTGTTGTATAGTTTATTGCCTGGGAACAAAGCGTATAAGAAATCTCCTGTTATAAAAATAGTTCTACGAACTATAATGTTGTTAGGTATCTGGTAATTGCGCAAACTTAAACACAAAGTGCGTAATTTTTGCTTTTCTCTGCATACATTTTTAAAATGGCTTGAAATTACTTAGTCAAATACTAACGACTTACATGAACTACCTGAAATTGACAGTTGTATTTGATTTATTTATTTTTTTTCTTCGCAATCATCATAAATATCCTGTGCTGTTTACAAGGAATTCCCTTTAAGGCTGATCTCCTATCATAATATGACGCATAAGGATCTTTTATATATGGAAAAAAATGAGTGCAATCCATATTGTATTTATAGGACAGCTGTTGCATTTGAGAGCCCTGTGCAGAACAGGTGATGGTAGTCTGATAACGAGGCAATGTCAATGTGTCAACTTACTTGTTCTGACATCCCCAGACTGTGCCTTTTAAATTTTTCATCATACAAGCACATAACTAAGGCTGTTCCTATGTCAAACATGATGCCAGGTCTAAGTGAATGGTTATAAGTCTATTGGAAACATTAACGTCTTTAATTCCATGCTATGCAGCTGTGCGATTATGCATTGTTACAGTGTTGTTATTTAAAATTTAACTTTAAGTTAAATCATATAGAACAATGATGTGCTCTAAGAAGACTGTGAACAGTAGCAGATGGCCAGCAAATATATAAATAATTCCTTCTTTGAAAAGGAGATTACTGCATTTGAGTCTGTTTTTACCACTACATGATTCAGATTAAACTGTAAGCTGTTTCATAACAGGTTATTTTTTTTCTTACAGCAAAACATTAGTAAACAGGTGTCGAGACAATTACTTGACAAGGGTCCTGATGTTGGAAATATGTATGTGTGGTTGGAACGAGCAAACAAACTAGAGCCTGCCAAATGGAATGGGGCGCGTTCCTCAGAGATACCAGCATCAAGGATTATTTTTACACAAGATGTGATCTTACTTTCATTTTTGTGACTTGTAACTAAATAACACCTCAACATTTCAGCTTCTACTGTATACAAATATAAAACATATATCGGGTGGTTTATAAGTTATAAGCTTATTTGTATTCTGCAAGAAAGGTACATTATTATAAATTCAGAACTGGATAGCATTACGCATCTTATCTGATGCCCATTTGTGCACCTTGTGTTGATTACCACCCGTGGTTATTTTGGAGAACAAAGGATAAAAGCTGACGAACAGTGGCTTCTGTAACTTTGTTGAGGAATATGCATCGAGCAGATAACTATATATAACAGGTTTCGAATTCTACCCTCTGGTCACTCATCATTGTTCTGGAAATGAAAATACTTTGCGCAACCTCTGGTTCTCTGAATTACATAACCACTGCCTACCAGCCGGCAATCGCCCACCCAGGCTCGGTGAAAACCTTATTTTGTTTCCTGTGTCTCCCACAAAATAATGATTTTTTTTTCTTGAGCTCTGATACGTTTTTCCCCCTCAGTCCTCCCCCCCACATATTCTCGTCCTGAGAATAACTTATTTATGTTCTACTAGGATTTAACCGTATGTTAACACAAGAAGTGGAAAATTCTTAATAAACAGATGCAATCGTTTTGTGTCATGATATGCATTGCACGGACCAAATGGACAGTTGTGTCTATAATCTATAGAATATTCATATAACAATATGGACAGAGAATGAAATGCGTCCAAGGGCTCACGAACTTTCATTCTCTACAATGAACACAATATTAACTTTCTAAGTATAGTCGAAGCCAGCATTTATCATCGTAGCATTAATATCAGTGCACTGATTAAAATTCAGATTTTAAGTGGGCAGATTTCTAATCCATCATAATCAATAATGTTCACATTGCATTTATTTAGTCGACTGCGGACGTAATTGTAGCTACGTTCACCAAACTAATGAGGGGATTGAGGTCAAAGTAGGTCTCAAGCATAAAGCAGATATTCAATTTTATCATAAAATCATATGCATCAGTCATGTCGGAACTGCTTTGGTTAAATCCTTCTTCCGTTTCTTTCTTTAGTGTACAGTATACATGTCAGGTAGGTCTAGGGTCACTTAAAGTAGTTTTACGCACATAATTCTATTTCTCAGCGTTTACTTCTCGCTGATGTAGCACATTTACATTTGCTTTGGCCAACATTATCAAAAAAATCAAGCATCAATATATAGACGCTAAACGTGTCTACCAGTAACATTAATGGTGCATTGCATATATATTTAGTTTACCGAGATGAAGTTTTCATCAGTGTTAGCCTTATATCAGATGTGTTCCCGCGTGACGCCAGACAAATTCAAATTAGAAACAAATAAGCATATAACTGCAGTGTCGTTCTAATCATTTTTGTCTGTTCTTATACACGGACAAATTAAACTTTTACTGCAGAAATGAACAAGTCAGTGGGGTTTACATCTAACATTTCCAACTTACTAAAAGTTTCACGAACAGTTATGTTCCGGTGCAAATCATGGACGGCTAAACACAGCAAAGCGATGGTGGTTTCATCTAAGGCACTGCGTACATTTCACACTGCTTTTAAAATGTGTGCATATTTAACGCCTTATATCTGTGCTCGGATATGAGCATCTCGTGCCAGCACCATGGACAACGCCAGATGCGCTCGAAGCCCGTCCACACTTTATCCCCGCCTCTCCAAATGATTGACGTTAAAATAATCGGGAAATCAATAGAGTGCCATTACAAATAACAGCCAATGGCGTGGGGCAGTGGGTGGTTCTCCGTTGCTAGTGGTAACAAGAGGCGGAGCCACGAAGCCTGTTTACAGCGGAGAGGGATCTCCAGGTTGCCCCTGTTGTGAGTAAAGCGCCGCATGGTGAACACGCCTCCGATGGGATAAAGGAATTTTTACTTTAACAAGAACAATCTTCAGTCTCCGTGCAGCATAACAAGTACTTGTTATGCTGTGATCTTGGATCTCAATGCCATTGTTGCTGTTATTTTTTATTACGAATATATATTGTTAATATTTTTGGTGGGGTAGCTGACGGGATTAGGCGGAATATATATATTTTTTGTTACTTCAGAATATTATTTTCACCCGTTCTCTTTTGTCTGGACCGAAAGCACAGGCGAAGATGGATAGCGAAAAGTACTTACCGGAGCTGATGGCAGAGAAGGATTCGCTCGATCCCTCTTTCCATCATTCCTTACGTCTATTAGACCAAGGTAAATATATTTAACGCACACATATTAATTTTATAATTTTGTTAATATATTGCTTTTCAGAACCGCAGAGGAGTTCACTAGTATAACGTTAGTATATGTCACTGCCAGTACGATTTATGTGATGTTGATATTGTAATTTATAGGCGAAAGATACTCATCAGGACAAAGATACCAAGTTTGCTCGTTTAAATGTATGCAAAAATTTACGCGGATACTTGTTCAAAATATTTGCATATATAATGCTATCATTTTTTCATGCAGTATAAAAAATACTGAATTTTCCCTCGTGCCATGTAAATTATACCGGTAACTGAGTCTCAAAACATTTAGATTAAGTGACAGAGATCGCAAACTGGTGGAAAGTGTCTCGTTACTGACATATACACAATTCCCAACTCATTATTGAAAGTGTTTCGTACTATGCGGGATATAGATGTCATAATCCAGTAATTCGTAATAATTAATTAGAAATGCCAGATAAATGATTTGTGCTGTATATATAGATACATAGTAGCGCTCTGAATATGCCTTCTGCGACCGCTATAGTAATCCACAGTAGTTTTCCTCGCATGCTATTGCGAAGACCTGCACAGGCAAAACAATAATGCCGAAATTCAAGCGACCTTTGGGAATCGTTATACATTTACAAGGTAAAACATGGTCAATCCTTATGGTGAATGAACTTTCTGC
Source organism: Mormyrops attenuatus (assembly GCA_026777985.1). Taxonomy (NCBI): domain Eukaryota; kingdom Metazoa; phylum Chordata; class Actinopteri; order Osteoglossiformes; family Mormyridae; genus Mormyrops; species Mormyrops attenuatus. Next base: position 20,316,679 of record JAODKC010000049.1, on the reverse strand, counting down.
CCGCTGAAATTTTTGCGGTTTTAAATGCAGTTTAAAAAAAAAACACATGTAAGTACTGTCCATATTGATTGCGAAACTGCTTATTGATTTTTTTTTGAGTGTACTGCTACTTAGGGCAGGCGTTCCCTTGTAAGTGCTACAGAACTAAGAGTGCCGCATAATCGAAAGTCTCCGTCGTTTCCTTTGCGCCCTGAGCCGCCTGTAAAACCATCAGCGCTTAAGTAACATTTCTGTCTGCGCGACCGGGACTAAAAACATAAACATTAGTAACATTAGTATTAAGCAGAAATATGAGGGGTAATTACTGCATTCTTGCAGTGTACAAGGGATAGTAGACTTATACACTTTCACTGTACAAGTGAAGCGTTGCGAGTTATGATAGCTGGCTATATTAAAAGAGACGTTTAACTAATAAGAGAAGTGGAAACCTTCACTTTTGACACCTATTAAAACCTGCAGATCTATCTATCTATCTATCTATCTATCTATCTATCTATCTATCTATCTATCTATCTATCTATCTATCTATCTATCTGTCTGTCTGTTTGTCTATGTGTCAACAGGCATGCACTTATTATTTTACGTCTATGTTGTGCCTAACAAGTGACTGGAATTGTTTCAGCTCTGAAATCTGACATCTCAAAGTGTTGCCTCTCTCCCATAGGGGGTTAAAATGAAGCAATTATGTAATAAGGAATTAAGACTGCAAAATAAATAATAAAAGGCCATGCAGAGCCAGAAGTGAGACTGGTGAGAAGGAAAGAGCAGCAGAAGGCAGATGATCATTTACATTTCCAGTGCAACATTCTGCTAGCATTTCTTTCATGGTCTTGGGCTCTAGCTTGGTGTTTTAGCGGCTTAACCTGATGCTTAGTGACTCATGTTCCATTAAACAAAACTCATCAGTTATATGAAGCCTTACAACATTTTAAGACACAAAGTTTGACTGAGCACGTTGTTCTTTGGATAGATTCGCCATATTTCTGATCATTACAAAATAAAACATTCCATTTCACTTCATTTCTAGTCGTTGACACTTTACTAAGAATTATGCTTCGTCTTCGCAACTGGGCATACTCTCCAAGAAACTGAATTCACTTTTGTAACTTAGTCTTAAAGGGAACACGAGTAAATGATAATACTCAAAAAGCATGAAGTAGAAGGTGCAGGCAAAGAATAAACGTCGACTACTGTCTTTCTTTAAAAAAAAAATACTGATGCAATTTAAGTGATCACACGGGGACAGTAACTGGTACAATGAAATTTTACTCTATGATAAAATCCTCTATATTCCATTATTACATTGCTTAGAGGCAAAATTTGTACATGTAACAGACTGTTCAGTGCAGGATTCAATTCTCCTCTCCAAGTCAAAAATTCGACATAAATAAATGCCATTGAGGAAACAAACTCTTAAATATCACAATATAATATATTAGGGTTGCATTTTCATTTAAACCAATTTCATGTTGAGCAGTATTTTTAAAATTAGATTTCTGGATACATTCTACTCATGCGAGCACCTGCAGTGACATTTCAGCTTAATTCACAAGTTGTAGTCAGTGAAAGCCTCTTAGTTAAAAATGCTTGGCAGTGAAACTCGAATGCGCAAGATGACTTATGCCAGAAACCATATTTTTATCTGGATTGCTGCAGAATATCATAGATAGGCATACTTGTGTTGTGAGTGGAATGAAAGATACAGGATGATATCCCACAGAGATTTATTGTTTTGACACATACGTATTGCCAGTGGCATTAAAGTATTGAAAAAAAAAACAAACATGACTTGCAATATGTATGAATTTGGCCTAAATGTACCCCAACTGTAAATGTCAACTGAGCTGTGTGCTGTGGTGTTCTGAATGCCGAAGATTGCACTGCGTTGCTTTGCAAGCAGTTTCATCACCTGCAATTCACAATTGTAGTATGCATGTGATTTGGAGATGTGGTCATTCGGTAAACTGATCAGTGATGTGCCCTTTGAACATTTGGTAGCCTTCGGTGATCCAGCGAGGCACCAAGGTTTCGGAGGATCTGGCAAATGCTGCGTGTCATGCTCCGCTGTTCCGGGAGATTGCTAGGGCAAAACGAGGGCCATGAAAAATACAGATTTGCCTACCCGTGAAGTTTAATGGCAGGTTACTTCAGGTAGTATTTATTAACATGGTACCATTGATTCAGGCAGTATTCATTAACATGGTACCATTGATTTTACTGTTACTGGCTGGTCTACAGTGGTTTTCATGCCAGCGGCAATGCATAAGGTGACATAACTCGATGTTCTCTGCCTAACACTGATGATACATTCATCCACGGGAGTAAGTGCTCTATCAGGGAACAATAACTGTTTATGTTACAGTGTGTAAACAGTAGGGATACATAACACCTCTGCATGTTTTAATCATTTTTTTTCCCCTTGATACATACACTCAACTGCAGGAGTTTATCGGCGATCATCTTGTTACACGGTGGAAACAAATGCATTTCACATAAAGGAGAAACATCGTATTTTTAAAATATACATTTATAAAGATGTTTAAATGTCATATCTTTATATAAGTATAAATAGACATGATAAAATCATGCATACATGAATAAGAATGTAGTATTTCTACGTAGCATGATGAAGAATAAAATGGCTGAGAAATGTCAGGATAGTATCATATCACCCATGTGTCAGGCTGTTGTGGTTGCAGGCGAGCCAAAGCAAAGCAAAGGACCCAAATTGGCTTGACAGCTACCAGCCTGACAAAGAAGTGAGTAGCCAGGAAATCCAACATACCTGCAAAATGTGCAATTTCTACACTGCAGCTTCCCCTAAAAATAGACGTCAGTCCAACACATGCGACGTGGTATGCTGTGTGTGACAGGAGACTAGACGCTGCTTTCGGGTCAGCCTCGCTGACTTCATACGTCTGCCTGGATGTCAAGACAAAATTCGGCGACGTTAACTGGGAGCAGCAAGCCGGTGATCAGAACCCCGAAGAGATTTCTGTGGGGCAGTGCTACAGAAATATGGGCATGGCAGATACGCCAACAGGTCTTCAGCATCTGATTTCCCAAGGGCTTCGAGCAAAATAAACAACCTGTCCGGCTGCTCGCTGCTCCAAACTGTGCACCAGGAGCTACTTTAAAGCTGCCATTAATGATTATACTCAATAACAGGGCACCTATTATATGCTCATGTTTATTTGCCAGAAGGTAGACTAGTTGAAAACACTGGGATATATATTTTTTTTTCAGTTGGGGAAACATTTGTTGTCCCTTCATTACTCTTTAGGGGATTGGAACAGATTAGCTCTTCCGCTACCTAAGTTAAAGTATTTGGTGTAATTTACCTTGCTTTAATTATTCACCGTCCGGCTCTGCTGAAGCCTATGTGATCAGTGCGCCTTTATGGGAAGGTACTAGGTTGTTGTTGTGAGACAGGAACCAGCTTTTAATGATGAGCTTGGCTGTACAAGGCCTGAGTGGTTACTTAGATGCCTCACAGCGGAGTTAATCTCTCAATAAAGGCATGCTTTGTGCCCTGTATCCTGTATAACCTGGGTATCCAGTGTCACTCAGATGGCTCATAATTCTGGACACTGAATAAGAAGCTTTGCTTCTCAAAGTGATGGTCAACTTAACTGCATTAGTTTGCTGTGAGCGCTAATACCTGATGAGTGCATACCGAAGCAGCCTTTTCTCATCAGAACAGAATAAGACTCTAACAGAATGAATGTGTTTGTGGCTGAGTTTCCTGCCTGACACTGAAAGTGTAGATGGTGCATATAATCTTCTTTATTACTTTTGTGTGCTTAATCCCAGCATGCAAGACCAACCTTGTAATATAGACGTAATAATAGCGACACAAGGCTTTCATTTATTTCCGCTGGCTACACATCAATAAGACATTTCAACCTGGAGGAATTCTTTGGCTATGTCTGTGTCAATAAAGAAATGACTTCTCAACATGAAGATCGGATATTCTCGTACCAGCGTGATTATAAGTTTAAACATATTTAGTTCTTCTTGTTGCCGTTCTTCATCTTACATGCTTACACTCTGGCACTGTCCTTACTCACTTTATTGCCAGTATACCTCATACCCTTATGCCGAATACCGAAATTGCAATTCAGTTGAGTAAGATGCGATAATTCAGATTATCTTGAGTATGTAGACTTATCACTCATCTCTGAGATGTCATGATGGTTACAAGTTACACATTTAAGTTAAAAACACTCATTCCTTCAGTACTGAAAAAGACTATTATTAACATGATGATGTCACAACATTATTGGGTAAGTATGATTCCCAGGTTGCCGGACCTGAACTAAAATCACACAAAAGCATGACGGGCGGTTACCAGCTACTGTGAATGATGAATACTTAATGCCAGATTGTAAGAGACAGGATATCAGTAAATCAGACTTAAGTGGATTTTCTGGGTTTTTGATCAGTTATTCGCTGCCTTAACTGAGACGGCGTCTGTATACTAACATCCCCGGGGACTTTTCAGTATTCTGTGAGCGGGTACACTTGAACTTATCTGCAGCATCTATTTTTAAGAGCTGTGCTTGTACTTAATTGCATTCCAGTTTGGTGAAGTCTCCACTCTGGTGGTTATGAGGCCGTAGGTTTTTCGCAGAGTCGTTTAAAATGTCCCCTAAGACACTTAATGCTTAGTCTTTCTAATGTTTTCCAACACGGAGTTAAATCAGAAATTATTTTTCATCCAGGCATATTAGTGAGCCATTTATGAATAATTGAATGTGTAAGAATTGCGCTCTTCTTATATTGTTGATTGTAATAATACGGGCCACATTTGAAAAGCTGATGTCAGCTGTTACTGACAGAAATCATATGTCTACAAGAAATTATCAGCTAACAATCATGAATGAATATTTTGATGTTCATTTTTTCTATGAGAGTTTCCGATGATATTCTAAGAATAAAAATGTATACATTGTTTAACAGGGTGGTTAAGAAACAGCTTCTGGGTTATGTCCCTGATTATGAAAAGTCATTATTACAATGGGGGAATGCAATCAGATGATCAGATGGTCTTGGCTGAAGCTGGCACTTATCATCAAGTGTACTTTGCTAGTAGCTGGAATTAAACAGGTAAATCATTGTATCTTCAGGTGTAACATATGAGTAAGAATTTAACAGTATTTAGTACTTGCGATAATGAAACTATTGAATTTGAAAAACAGAACATGCTATTTAACTGGTGCTGCTTCAGTTTCAAATATTCTTTCATGTTGTCATGCTACGCTAATTTATTTTTGCACATTTCACACTTCACACAACTGTCCCACTTGTGTGAAAAATGCCAGACCTCTGACTGTTTTGGCCATTGTCGGCCGGCTTGAAGGTCATCTCTTGCCTGCCCTCTGCTATTTTTTTCTCTCATTTTAATCGACATGCTGCTTCGTGTTGCTAGTTTCACTCTGCTTCAAGAACAAGCTTGTGTCGTTCGTGAATGACTCATTCAAATGAATGAAACGATCTCTGTCACTGTGCTGATTCGTTCGGTTCATTCAATGAGTAACTCACTGTTCAGTTCGTTCACTGAGGGAATCGTTCATTTAGTTCTCTGTGTTATCGTTCATTTTGTGCAATGAGTCATCGAGTTTGTTACATGAGTGCTTAATCTCTCAGTTTGTTCATTTCATTCAGTTTGTTGAATGAGTGATTCAACATTCAGTGAGTGATTTATCATTCAGCCAGCTAGATCATGCTGTTCGTGACCGACATAGGCTCTTTCATAACCCACTAGTGCAATGATGTATAGATATCTGAAAGAATATGGCTACTATAGTTCAATACATAATGATCTGGAAAAAAACCCAAAAATAAAATGAATCATTATTAAACATAAAAGGGGATCATGGAAAAATATCCAAGGCGGACATATAAAAAGTGAATGAATCTTCTCAAAACAGTTGATTCACTGAATAGAATCATGATTCAATTGACTGCCCTATTTTTTAAAAATCCTTAATTGCATAATTAAGGAACTTAGTATTCTCAATTACCATCACAAATTGGCACCTACCAATTTACACTTCAGAAGGCAATTAACAAAAGAATTAACAAATTAACAAAAAAGTCTTTTGCAACCATTATGTACTGTGAATTATTAAAAAGTGATTAACAAATCCATTGGTTAAAAGCTCTCTTGTTAAGCAGCAGACTCAGAAAAACGACAATACTACATGTTTTGTTTATATTAGCAGTATATGCTGTAGCCCCCACTACCCAAAATCATGCGCTCGAGTGAATCGCTTGTCCATTGCATGCGACTGTCTGTATGAGTGTGTGCAGCAGAAAGTCCTGTGTTCCTGTGATTTACTGGAATTCCATCTAGAATGTTCCTTGGCTCATGTTTGGTGCCTGAGGCACAGGCCTCAGGCTCTCTGTGACCCTTTGCCGGATAAACAGTTACAGAAGATGGATGGATGGATTACCGATGAAACTGGATGAAAGTCTATGACATAGAATGTCAATAGATGTGAATGCAGTGGTATGTATCAGAGTCTGCAATCACGCACCAAATAGAGCAGAGCTTCAAAAAGCCCCCCAGCATATTATCCTGGAGTGACTTCCTCGTTCCTGTGCTGTCTGCACTAATCCGGCCATGTCTTGTGTTTCCCTGGCCCTCTTCAGTCATTAATTAATTCACCGATAGATTGATTGATTAAACTGAAATAACTGCAGCTCCCATACAGGACAGCCAATGGTTTCAGAAGAGAACCATAAAACTTTTCAGCTTAGCCGTGACTCGAGTTGTGTGTGATTAAGAGAGGGCACTCAGATCAGTTTAACGGCAGCTCCTATAATAAAGATCTTGACCTTTTTCACAGACACCAACAGCTCTGCTCTCCCCTCATTAGCAAAATGTACCTTTTCACCACCTGCGGCTGATTCTTCCTGTATAAATAGAGACAGAGAAGTGGCATCTGATAATGTCAGGACCTTATAGGCCAGCTTCATCCAGCTGCTTTGCTTCACTTACTGCCGAGCCCAACACCATTCATCCATTTTTGCTGTAAAATATGATTAGAAAAATCATAAATATCTCCTCTGGTCCCTCTTGACTTAAAATGTGCGCAATTAGTGTGCCGTTATGATTTGAAGTAATACAAAACGTCACATGTGACAAAAAGGCGGGGATCAAGTGCTTGGTATTAATCCTACTCAGCATTTCACGCAGAAGAAATCACCTCATATAATAATAATGTAATTGAGTAGGAGAGTGGGAGTGAACAGTATGGATTGGCGGTTAGTGTGTTCACATGTGTCGCTGCATCTAATTACCATCATCCTGTGGTTAAGCCTTGTGAAGACTCCGTCATGGCTTAGAGGTGTACATCTGTGGTGTTGCTTTATTGACAACTTCAGTCCGGGAGGAACGATAGGAACACAGAGTCAGGGAATGAGGGAGCAGAAGTAGATCACGTTTCACACATCGGAATGTTAGCGCCGTGCAGCCCTGGCCATTGTAGACTGTCAGGTCCTGTGGGCCAGGCGATGGAAGGCCTGGGAGCTAACAGAACTACAGAGGGGAAATCTGAGCGGATAATCGAGATATGAAAGAAAGCGGCACTCAGAATCACAGTGAGGTTTGCAAGCAACGGGGAAAAGCAAAAGTAAAACTGTAACTGGGAAATTATTATGTTACAACTGAGCCAGAATTCCTACAAGAGCAATATTTCATTTGATTATTTACACCAGGGCATGAAACCCAAAAAGTTAAGCATAAAATTAACAATTCAAAACCTTATGACCATGAAAGTTATGTGCATTTTTAAATACACAAAGTTAGTCTTATACATCACTGAAGGTTATACCATTTTTAAACTAGGCATGGGGGGGTGGCAGGGGGACAGGCGGCGTGGTGCATAAAGGATGGGTTTATTCACTTGATGGCAGCCAACTCAGGAGTGAGCAGAGGCCGAGTTGAGGCACCCTTAAGCGAGGTACTTAACCAGGATTTCCAGAGTCAAACTGCAGAAATGGGTAAATTTGTGAGTTACCCTGGAAAAGAAGCTTAGGCTGAACTCCAAAAATAATAATACATTTAGAGTGGGAGTGAGGTGGGTAAGCTTTCCACAGTCACCTGTCCACTTTCTTTGAGATCTTGGAGCCCAGCTTTCAAAACCAGGCCTGTTTACTCTCCCAGCTGCACTTTACTCATTACTGCAGCCGTAAATATGCCCATGTAGCCGTCAGACGAGGGAGTGAGGCGCGTGTCAGGTTAAGAAGCAACATTTGGATAGTAAGCTAGTTTAAACCTAAGCTAATGTAGGTATTTAAGTTACCCGGCAAGAGTGAGGAATGGCATCTTCTCATAGTCTGAAAATGTGCTCCAGGCCATCTCAGTGTCATAATAAAAAAGGATATTAAAATATAGATGGACAGTGGAAACCTGCAAATGGAAACGCTCAGATTAAAAAGTTAAACGAATTCTGAGGCATGTTTTTTTTCATATGATTGTTTGAGACTTTTGTTTCCAGGAATAATTATGGCTTCATTAGTTAATGAAATACATCATGAGAAAGGCGATAAGTGTCAGCACCTGTCATAAATCGGCACTCCCATTTATATTCAGCCATAGTACTAGTCTGAGGTTGCTCTCGCGACGCGGCACAAATAGCCCTCCTGGCAATTTATGGGGTCCTGCTTTATTATCATATTTATTTAAAGTATCTGGTGACCCACTTCATTCTCAAATTTTCCTGCTCAATGTGATTGAACAGACTCATATTTTAAGGCTGTGTCAGAGGACAAAATGAATTAGTCAGTTCTCATTCAAATTTCTGAGATACAGAAGAAATTTCAGACGAGTACAAAATTGGCACATTCTGCGTGCACACTGGTCTCACCTACAGGAACGCCCTGTAGTGCCTGATAGCTGAATCATACCGCTAACCCCCAGGACCCTGGCAGAACTTAAACCCCAGCCCTTGCGGAGTTTATTAGTCTGACTCCCTCGTCGTGGATGTGAGGACACATGGAAAGTTTTCCGCTACGGTGAGCACCAGCGTGTGGTGATCTTCCGTGCCCTTTAGTTCACCGTATCGAGCCGACCCAAATTACTGGCTTGCCCCGGGTGCTGCTCCTGCTAACGTTGCAGCCATTGTGTTGCAATGCATCCTCACTGTTGCTCATTGTTAGAACATATACTGGCATTCCAAAAAGCGTGGGACATGCTGGCTAACTGCATATCGTTTTCGCCCCACATGTTCTGGGTTCTAGGCTAAAATGTGGTTCATTGGACATTAGCACGCTATCCAGGTGTTTGTGACTCTGCCTGGAAAATCCCTTAGATAGAAAGTGCACAGCATACAGTTCCGTTTGGTGTCTATGGACCACGACAGCTGCCATGGGCGTTTGCTAGACCCTTTTTACTGGGGCACGTACCCCAGGATTTACGTGCTTTGCCGCAGTAAAATCTCACATTGAAATCATATGGGTAATGGGAGATGGGGGCCCAATGTCCCAGCAGAGTTTTATGTCTAGCATTGTCCCTGCCAGCCACCCGGTATCGAACCCCCACTGAGCCCCTCGGGTCCAGCTGCCTTTGGTCGGATTTGCTGCGCTGTCTTCCTGGTTCGCAGCGGGCAGCTATGCCTGTCCGTTTGGCGCCTGTGCCAGACCCCCAGAGGTCACACCATTGCTGCCCAGGCTTGCCCGCTTCTTTGGGTCGCTCTAGAAAGCTGTTCCTGTGGCATCACAATACCTTCTGAGCTTATGTAAGCTCAGGTGGGGCCTCCACTGATCTCTGCGCAGAATTCAGATGCAAAAGCACCTCAGCCACCCTGGAAATCCTAAGCCGGTGCAGCTGAGCTCGGGTTCATCCTTTCTTGGCACCCGTCGGACACCCTTCCGTGACGACGGGGGGGTCTTTGTGGGGCAGAGCTACTGCCTAGGAGCACTGAGTCAGTGCTCAGTGTGGCAGGTGTGGGGCTGACCCATGGATAGGATTAAATTTGTGAGGTGGGAGTTTGCAGCTCGCGGATTTTCACACCATTTACACCCCCACTGGCAGATGCGCAACCAGGTCACTGTGCCCCTCCCTGTCTGCCCCCTGCCAGAATACAGCTGTGATGCTGTGTTAGCGGCAAGTTTCCTTAGGGGCAGAGGTGATCGTCCTCAGCTGCCCCTTGCCTCACTACATTGGGGGGGGCGCGAGTGCTGTTTATCTGGGACTCTCTCAGATGCTCGTCCGAGAATGCTGACGGCTTCCTTTGAATTCTCTTTATTCCTGTCACACTGCCACACAATACTGCTGTGTTTCATAAAATATAGATAAGATATATATATGATATACATAAAATATATGCAATATCTAAAATATATGTTAAAAATAGCAAAAGCACAATGTCTGAGTTTTCATTTTTTAAACTTTGTTCTATAAACCAAATAAAGACAATAATAATAATAATAATAATAATAATAATAATAATAATAATGTCTCATATAAGCTGAAACTAGGATTTAAAAACCTTGAAATGCTTGAAACAGCTTCCACTGTCAATTTCATTCACAGTAAGTTAATTTGCAATGATAAAATTTCTTCCAGTATTTTTCAGAACACATCACAGTACACATTGATTCACAGCAAATATAGCACCTTTCATTTTAACGCCTTCTAAACGCTTGTCTCTGCATTAGCACACATCAGCAGATGACTTCTGACTGGATGTCCTCTTTTGTTACTCTACGACATCTACGTTCTACATTCTTTCTCTGTGAAGTTTACACACTAACTCCTACACCTCCGTGTGTTTCTAATAGTTTAGTCTTGTTTACAGACTGCATCTTCTTTTCGATTTAGATATCATGTATCTGAGGAAAATGACGAAAAATAGGTTAAAAAAACACTGGGAAACCTACTGAAAGCAGTAGATCTGTATCTAACTGAGGCATAATAGCTAGCTTTTAGCATTACAATAATTACTATATGAAATTTGCTTAATTGTTTTTTTTAATTTATTTCTGTTAATGGGAGTATTTATATATCTATTTATATATGCAGAATACATTTAAATTAACTGAGCTTCAAGCCTAATGATAATATTTATTTAAAAGTACCAAAAAGCATAAATGAATCTTTAGTAAATATGCCTCTTCATGTTTTCTGTTGCCTTAGAAACAGCACAAATAGCTCTGATTTGTTTATTTTATAGTGCAGGTGAGGTCATAACTAATTAATTTACATCGTCTTGAATCTTGTTTAAGCAAAAGAAAAAAATTGCTGAAATTCTGCAACATTTTAAAAAGTCTGAAATGTTTAGTGAGTAATTAATGTTATTGTTAGGTTTAGATGTACTTAATATAAACGTTTAATATATTAGAACCTTTGCCAACCTTTGGTGTCTATGTATGGTCATTATTAAATTTAGGAATTCATGTTCATTTCGCCCCAATCCATTTCACTCTAATTGTTTTGATTGTAGATGTGGTTCATTCACACAGCTTTTGATTATCTAAATAATAATAATAATAAAAAACTTTATTTACATAGCATTTTTCCATCCAGTCTTTGAATATTTATGCTGCTTTAATTTTGATATGATTTATTTATGCTTTGCTGAAGCTGAAGGTTTTTGTAGTTGATTAATTTCCCCTTCTGGTATGTAAATACTTTGAAATTCCCTCATCACAGTGTTTATGTCTAAAACTAAGCAGCATTCCACCTACCGGGCAAGTCGTGTAGCATTCTGCAGTCTGTGGGAATAATCTTTATTAACAGTGCCTCGTGCATGCTTCTAATTTTTTCACTGATTGAACCACTGTGGTTTTTATAAAGATATTGATCTCCTGAACCACACACTGTAAAATTTGATGTCTTCCCCTGGGTTAGTAGCAGATATTAATTCCCAGCTGACCTTGAATGTACTATACGCTGCACTGAAAATTGGGAGACGGAACACACACCACCTCTGGAGAGTGTCCAGATCTAGCACATTCCCAGTAGCACGTCATATCAAACAAAAGAGATGGATTAATGACAACTGAATATACTGGCAAAATACAGAGTACCAGTCATCTTTGAATCTACTCCGACTGCAGAATGTCTAAAGAGAAAATATTTCATCTTGGAGATTCTAGAGAGATACAACTTTTTCTGATGTCACGGGTTCAAGGGTAGTCTCACTAGAGATATGGTTCCTTGTGAGATTAGAGACCCAGTGGTCATGTAGCCAGTATTTGTCCAGAGGTTGTTTTGATGTAGTATGTTTACCAAATATATTTAAAAATTGGGATCATCTAGAAAATATACACAAATAAACAGACCAGTGTGGAAATACCGAAACCAGCGTAAGAGCTTGTGCTTTTACCGGAGGGTACTCAGACCGTTTACGCAAACTTAAACCGCAAAAGAAAAACGCACTCTCTGCTTAGCTTAACTTGCACATGGTGATATCCTGAGAACCGAAAAACCAGAAGTCCCTTGCAAACAGGTCCCACTTCCCACATGGGAAACAAAATACACAAATCTATATTTGCAATATTAGTTGCTTCATGTTAAACCTGAAGTTTTTTTTTATATATATATATATATGTAAAATATATAAAACATTTATTTTTCTTTCCCTCACTGGTCTGTTTATGTGTGTATGTTGCATGTGTATGTTTTTTGATACGTCATGGGGGTATGAATTCTAAACACCCCCTGTTTTACCTGAAATATTTTGAGAGCAGGGTGAAAACTTGAGTGCTATCCAGGTTGGCTCTCTGTTCTCCTGTGGTCCAAAGTGTACGCAGTGGCGGTGCGGACAGAATGATTCCTGCTGGGTTGTATTTTGCTGTGTTATGGAGAACAATGGCGCGGCAGCAGTTTGACACCGCTCCTACTCCCCTTTATCATCGCGAATGCTGAGCATGAAGGGAGGCCCAGGCAGGAATTGGTGATAGCTCTATCATGCGACAGGGGCAGGTTCGAGGCTGCCACGCTGGCATGGATCTTAGGCTAAGTGCTTTTCAGGGATGATATCTGGCACAGTGATGGTGCCTCTGTGGAACTAAACATGGCGCGTTTATGCTTAGATTCAGAGCCATTTCCCACATTAACATGGTGTATCACTGTCTCACATTCAGCCTCACAGGAACCATGAAAACCGATTAGCATCAGAGTCACATCTCAGCTTTCCTTTCCATTCTATTTCAATTTTCATTCCTTTTCAGGTTAAATGTTACATTTTAGGGCTTACGATTTGTTCATTTTAGTGCACTGTTTCCCAAAACAAAATTGAGATGCACCTTGGTGAGCTTTTAAACCTGCTTCTGACTTGGGGAGATTAAAAAAAAAAACAGGCATTATAGCTTGTTAGTGTTCCTGTGGTCAGATACCTACTGTTCAGCCCTGGAAGGCGTTTTCATATGGATGAATGTCCTGAAGACAAAGCCACGGGCTCTGCTGAGTCGGCCGCTCGCTGGGCTTTGAGTTGGACCATTAGCTGGACATGCCACTTCCCTCCAAGGGTTCCAGACATATTAAATGAAGCCTGGTATATTTCCACTTCTGACAACCCAGACCTTGCTGAATTCCGGAACAGGAGTGGCTCCGTGATTTCCCGGACAGCTTGCGGGTTGAAAGGGAGCCATATAAACCCAACATTAAGATGCGACTGTAAGAATTGCAAGATCATCCTCATATCATGTACAGGAAATCAGGCCAATGGAAGTGCCTCACTTCATTTAAAGGGATGTTAAAATGTAAAATTTATAACCAGAAACACCAATCATGCAGGTCCTTACTGCTCTATTTAGTCATATCATGGCCAAAGAAAGCCCTGGAACTTTTGTAAGAAGTGTCTAGTCATACTGATCAGGAATAGACTGCCCTCTTGCTGCAGAAAGAGAACACGGTTACTCAACACTCACATCATTACAATATACTCAGGCAGCACACGCTTTTGTAATCAGTTAAGTTTTGATTATTTAGACCAGTGTTTGCTGATCCGATCCTTGGGGACCCACAGCCGTTCCACATTTTTGCTCCGCCCCCCAGCTTCCTTTCCTGTCTCTTCTCTTCAACCAGTGCTTTTAGTCTTTGTTGGTTTTAAGCATAATGGGGTGTCGTTATCCTCCTTTTGCGCTAGAGGTCAGGTGTCTGTGGGCCCGCATGGGTGGGGGGGGGGGGGGGGGGGGGGGGGTGGCGGGCATGGTGGGGGGCTTGCTGCCGGCGGGCGCCCCCCGCCGCC
>JAODKC010000049.1:20290253-20302328 GCA_026777985.1 Mormyrops attenuatus | reverse complement strand
TGAGCCACACCTGTTCCTGGTATTTACCTGAGAACAGCTGTGGTTCATTAGAAGCCAGGTAGGATAGAAAACCGACTATATAGTAGCTCTCCAGGACCGGAGTTGGAGACTTCTGCTGCAGTTAAACAACCACAAAACAAGACTATTCACGTTCACAATTAACCGCACATTATACACTTTAGTCTTTTGTGCTTATTGGTCTTTCTTAACTGTTACATGAAGCCTCTGTATCCTTCCAGCCAGTCAGGGACAAAGACATTTCCAGACAATTTAGTAGCTACTTGGCAATGCCAACTCTGTGACTCAGCATGCATGGAGTTACCAGATTGACAGTATCACTCCTTCTGCCGACTAAAAGTGAATCTAAGTGATTGTGATTGATTTAATCGTGTTTTCTGTGGTGGAGGGGATCTGGGAAAGCATTGTTCAGTGTTTCTGTCACAGCTTGGTGTGAGTAGGAATGAAGATGCCAGCCTTAACATGATATTTCCTTTAATCGTTTAATTCAGGCAAATTGCCGTAGCATTTAAAAGGTAAATGAAATTATCTTTTGAGGGGAAATTGCATTGAAAGGACGAAAGATAAAAAGGCACGTATTGAGTTAAAGGCAGCAGCAGTAAGGCTGTCTGGGCTCTGCTCTACATTCAGTGAATTTAAGACGAAGGGAGGGAGGCTGTAATACACATGTGACGACTCTGACGAAGACAGACTGCGCCACTAAAAACCACCACAAAAATAACAGAAATCTGTTTCCCATCAATTACAGCTCGTTCTGAATCAATGCTCTTTTGGACTGTCTTTATTTCTACATTATTCTGGGCCTTGATGTGACTGCTATTGGTAGAGAGGTCATCTTCCTGAAAATGATACTAAATTTGATTTAGCAAAGTTCTTTCTGGGGTTTGAACAAGATCTTTCTATTCGCTTCTTGTGGCTGAAATTGAGACTTGCAGGTTAAGTGGGCCGGCTATTAGGTTTTCTACATTAGAGACATTTTAATGACAATACACTCTAAGATACTGCAAAAAGGATGGCAGCTGGTATCGGTTTACTCATGAGAAAAGCACTGTAATTTAACATCTTCCTTTTCAACCGTGACGGTCAAGTGGCGTTTGTGTGTCTTGTATGACCACTGTGCAGTATTGAGAATATGAGCAATTGGCTTGGAGGCTGTGTGTTTCAGATCCGCTGGGAATTAAAGTGGTAAAAGTTAAAGTTAAAGTGACACCACAGCAATGATATTTACTTGCTCAACCGAGCCCCATATGTAGGACAACTGCATTTATTATATGCAAGTTTATTATAAAGAGAACATTTATATATACAGAGCCAGATGTCTTCAGAAGGAAATTAGACAGGTGTTTCCCACACTTATAGTTCTTAAATGGTCATAACCAGAATCCATGTCTTAATTGTTTTCACTAGTGTTTACTTTCAAACAGTAATCCATGTATTAATTTCTGACAATGTCAATGGCAGACAAGCTTAAATGACTGCTGACAGATTTTTTTTAAGTTAAGTAATACAATGTGTTGCAACTCGTGTGTGTGTTTTAAAGACATTCATATGTCTTCTGGGGATATTCACAAATTTGTTTGGTGCAGCATCTGTTGGCCCTACAACAGAAACTAAATCAGCTGAAACCGGGGACAGAAGGAGCCAGCATACACTAACGCTCAATAGCTGTATATTTGAAGGATGTACAGTGCAGAGAAATAGATTAATCAGAACATACAGGTACGGAATGCCGGCGAGAAGCTCAGAGGAGGATACATGTGATGCACTATGTCCTTATTAAAAAGCCGATACCTCTCTGTGAGCGAGACTCTGATAAGCTGGGGTGTCGATCAGCAGTCCTGAGTGACACTCCACTCCTCAGAGACAGACACGCTGATAGATCTTATCATCCGGCAATGCAAGAATGGGATTAGTATCCTGTTCCTGAATATTGACTGTACAATCTTATTAGTTTCCTAGACGTGAAATAACTCCTGTGGGCATAGCTATACTTAGAGCCGATTGTCCCCTCTCTGGAAATTGAAAGGCATACAAAAAGTAAAAGTCGGCTTTGTCTTGAATGGGTACTCTTAGAAACAGGAGATCCCATGTCTCAGGTTCATGTCCATTCAGCGATATCATTTACAGTAAGTTCCACTTGGGCGAAAGGATCCTGTGTCAGCAGGCACTGAATGGCATATTTGAGCACGTTGCAAATGCAAGCCAAATGCGAGTCAAACAAAAGGCGCATGCATGCTCCAGACGACCAGTGTCCGAGTGCATCGCGGGGAGGAATCGCGGGGAGGAAGCCCTGCTTAGCTATCTGACATTTCAAATATATGTTTTTATCGGAGCTGTTTATGTTGGGAATAGTGAAAAGCAACATTATGTGCAAAGGTTTTCATTGTTATAGGAAAGCATAAAATCTATACAGAATGTCACATAAATGACAACGGTCTGTCTTGTTTAAGATTTAATTTCTGATGCTGTCAGCTTTTTTCTGAAAAAGTTGGAATTTATAAGTTTGAGGTCAACAAAAGTCTACTGACAAGAAAGCAACAGTGGATTAATGAAAATCAAACATGAAGATGTCACACATGTTGTTTTGTTTAGCTACATGCTGTTCAGCGTCTTTCTTTTTCCTCTTACCAATACTTTTGGCAGGGATATTTCTGAAGACTCTCTTCTGAAGTTATTAATGTTTAAGCACTGAAATGAGATGGTCAGCAGGTCTTGATTGGTAGGTGGATATAATCAAAACCTTGCACATTAACATTCGCATCGTAAATGCATCATCAATTTTCTGTCTGTAACCCTGTGGAATCAGATTTTCTGCCTAACAAAATGCTCAGTTTCACGTAAATGACTCGGGGGGGGGATTTGTATAAAAATTTAAACAGGCAACTGTCAGAATATCAAACTAATTTACAAAGAACGTATTTTACCAAAAGGGGGATTTTTAAGTAGTCCTTTGATGTTTCTCTATTAGAAATGTGTAATCCATTACAAATATATTATTGTATTTGAAGTACTTAGATGAATTCGATCACTTAATGTTTGAACTGTAAGACTGATTGTTTCGCAGTTTTTGAATGGGGTAAGCTTCTGTGGTAAAAAAAAAAAAACGGGGGGGGGGGGTCCTTCATAAAATGCCTGTCAGCTGCACTGCTAAAGAAATATTAGCACAGACAAATTGCCTTGCTTCCTCTATTAATATTTGATCATTATAAAATTACTTTAATATCCTTTTTAATTAAACTTTTGACATTCAGATAATGACAAAATGATAAAAAATACTTAAAATATTCCATAACCATTTAATCAGTTTGGAATAGACTTGCTGTTGATACTGAAATTAGTACCATTTTGAATTTCCACATATAGGCTATTTATAACATACACTATACATAACACAATTTTACAATATATGTTTGCTAATATGTATGTTATTTTCATTTACAGATGTGTTATGCATTCTAAAAACGAATAAAACATAGAAGTCAAAGAAGATATAGAGTCTAAATAGGTCCACGTGTTAAGCTCTGTTTTGTTAAACTTAAATTGAACCTATAATGTGTGACTTGATTTAACTTTAAATATTCAGTCAAATGTCGGGTTGTATTCAAATGCAGAGGAGTCTTGAGTTGTATCATACAAATTTGCAGAGATAGTACATAAAGTTATGCTATACTAGCCTGGAGTGACACTTGTAATAATTACTGCTGTAATACTTGTAAATATTTGGCCGGCTGTTTACCTAACAATATGTGGCATTTACCTTTACCTGGCCTAGACAAAGGTCACCTCTGGCGGTGCCTCCTAAGATCAGACATGTTTTTCAAAAAAATGCTTTAATATAATGTGATAACCTTGAAACACAGACAGGCTGTCGCTTGAAAATGTTGTCTGCCCTTAGATAATGGTGCCTTCTGCTACGTAGCCTGAAACTCTGCAGATTTGGTCTCTCGGTCTTTATGTGTGTTTTGTGCAAATACATTTGCACTTTCTTCAATTAACAAAAGAAAATGATTCTAGGAAAGCAAAATGCTTAAAGTTGAAGATCACGTGTGCAAGCATCTCGATCCTCACACCTAAAGAAACTATACACTGTCAGCTGCCTATTTAGCTAATTCTTACCGTCCATCAGCCAAGCCTCCTCTGTATATCGTTAAAAGAGCAGCATGGTGCTCCACCTCGCACGAGGTTCTGTCACTACTGCATTTGGTTCAGTTCCTCGCAGTCCCATTCTAACTGTTTCCTCTTCGCGTCTTTTACATGTCATCTGTGGACATATTTCTTGTCACACAAAAGGTGCTGTGTGCTGCTAGCTATTAGATTCACAAATTGAAAAGCAAAGCTACCTTGCTAACATGTAATAAATGGCTTCACTCCTGGTTTATTGACATTGAGGCAAAAGAAGAGCTACATCTTTCTATCACCTTTCTTTCCATCCATCCATCCATCCATCTTCTAGCTGCTTATTCTGGTTGTGAGCAATACTCCTTTCCTTTCATAGAAATACATTGTTTTGGTGTATGTATGTATGTATGTACACACACAAATATTATATTGAACATTATTATTAATCATGAAAATAATACATAATATACATTTCAGGATTTATGACAGTGGAACAGTATAGGATTTAATCACCCTAAACAATTCCATTGATATTAAGAATTTTAAATATACTCTAATAATTTTGTGTAGAAAGAATGCATATGAATCAAATGGAAAATGGATACACACACACACACACACATATATATATATTTATTTATTACAAATGCCTGTGTTCCTGATGCCATGCTTATTTCCTATCCCTAAGCAACAGTTCCCCTGTGGCTGACGCTACCAATTAGCAGCTGAGTATTTGATCCTTTCAGTCATTCTGCTCTGGTGTAATACTGTAATAAACTGCCATGGGGTGACAGTTATTCCCTAAACAATTATCTAAAGACACTGCATGCTTTCACACACAGGCCAGAGAAGCAGCATTTAAGCACCGCTTTACCTCCAGCTTAATGTTTCTGTCACCCACACTGAGTCCGCATCACTAATTGAATCTGTTTGGGTTTTCTCTTTACCGAAAGCATACTTAAAAAAAAAAACATTCACTTCAAAACGTATATGTGGGTCAGTGCGTGGCTTAGTGGCTATCAGAGTAATCATATTATTGCTGAGCCCTACAGCAAGGCCCTTAACCCCAAACACTGCTCAGGGCCGCTGCCTGAACCAACTGTCTGGCCCCAAACTTTCTGCACTGGTGCGTTGCTTTGGACAAAAGCGTCTGCTAAATAAAAAAATGTATGGCAAATATCAGAAGGACCAATTTAAGTGTAGTGCACTAATATTTTTGACATCCTCTGAACTGGATAGATTGTTGCGTTGAAATAATCCATGACTGAAGGGGGCAGTTAAACTGGCTTCTTGATCTTCCCCTTGTAAAAAGGCTGAATGGCTTTTGATTAATGGAAAGAGCGGCAGGTCAAAACAGTGGCAACGAACTTCTTAGAAAAAAAAGAAGAAAAACACAAAACAAGCTAGATACAGGTGGTACATTGTTTTTAGTGAATATAGTAAAGAATATCACAACGGAATGAGATTCCTATTAACCTTTAAAAATAAAGATGAACCCTATTTCTCAGCACTAGAGGAGATGTTTACTCCTTTTCATTATTAGGGATATCATTCCAGTATTTTTTTCCTTCAAAAATTTCTCTATCTCTCAATCTACATTAATGTTCTGTTGAGAGCAGCACAAAATTCTTACTTTCATTTAGGATATCGGATTATTTTCTGATGCTTTGTTTGACGCCTAATGCCACGAACAACACTCGGTGTAATCCAATAGATTCATGCCAGGAGTCTTTAAAGGACAATGCAGAGTCTTGGTCTATTAGGGACACTGAATTATTTATCACACATTGTAGAAAAGACTTTATATGCACAGACATTCAAATGAATAGATATTGCTATTGATACAGGTTTGTATTCTCTGACTGTGTATTAAAGGTGAAAGGACATTGTGTATCCAATTTGTGAAACAGTTTTTGCTGTGAGTTTGCACATAAAAGGAAATATTACATTGGTTTATATACATTGGTGTAAATATGAATGGAAGTAAGCCTTTATTGATGTAACGATACCAGTCATGCGGCGAGTTTCTCAAAGAAATGTGTTTAGGAATATTTGGTGTTTAATGTGGAAAACTGGATATGGAACAAAAATATTTTACTCTTTTCTTTCTGCTCTCAGATCTAGAAATTTCTGAGAACATCCTTTCATTTTGCAATCGATTGCCGAAAAGTCACTGGAAGCATCGCACTGAAATGTCCCCCGTTTCAACGGCTTAATGCTGTTTTCAAACAGATGGGGCACACTGCTTGTAACCTTGGTGAACATAAGAGGTGAGGCTGAGGTCCTGAGGATGTCTTTCAG
Organism: Mormyrops attenuatus; assembly: GCA_026777985.1. Taxonomy (NCBI): domain Eukaryota; kingdom Metazoa; phylum Chordata; class Actinopteri; order Osteoglossiformes; family Mormyridae; genus Mormyrops; species Mormyrops attenuatus. Next base: position 20,295,890 of record JAODKC010000049.1, on the reverse strand, counting down.
CTTTTGGGGCTCACACACTGGCACAGCACACACACCCTTTTCTCCTGTGAGCAGAATTCCTAAAAATCGTGTTCGGTATGCCCACGTTTTTAAAGGGTATCAATAATGCAGACAGGCTTGGACACGTGTCTCGTTTGCAGCAGGGGAAAGGAGGTTAGTGTGCTTAGTTTGCTTGGTGCTGCTGATTTGCTCAGATCTAATTTGGATGCCAAAGCTGAAGTATCCCGTGATTGACATGAAAGTGGGAATAATGAAAACCCAGTTAGGAAGCCATTTGATTTCAACAAGCAAAATCTGTGGAAATGTAATTAAAGAAATGAAGTCACAGTTTAAACTGATTTATTATGACTTGAGATATATGCTATGTATGACTTGAGATGTGTTATAGGATATAATAGACATTAAACAGAATTATTCTCATTTTAGTTTATTATTTTGCAGTTTTGTCATGAAGTATATATGAAGTGTGTGTGTGTGTGTGCGTGTGTGCGCGCGCGCACGCAAGTGCGTGTGTGTGCATATATATTACAAACCACAAGGGGAAACTCAATTTTATGAAAATCTCAATGCAACCAAAAAAAAAATAAAAAATGCCAAAAGTCTTGTATTTTGTTTGGTTACTTATGGTTAAGGTTAGGGCTGGGTGGGGGTTGTCAGAGTTGACATCAGGGGAGTTTCTTGCTATTGAAAAGATCAAGGGCTAAGTCAAGTTTACCTGGGGCTTGATTTTTATTTTATTTTATTTCATTTTATTTTTTTGAAGGAAGACTGGCATCGCAACTAAAATACTCGGGACTACACTTAAAATACTCAGGGCTATAGCACCGAATAATTGACTCTAATGAGTGGGATTAGGGTTATGCCCATAGAAATGAATGAAGAGTCCCCACAAATATATAGATACCTAATCTGTGTGTGTGTCTGCTGTGTGTGCGTATGTATATATGAATGTTTTGAATATGTATTGTTTAGCAGTAATAGTACGCTTACTTGTCAGGGCATATCCTTAGTCCCACAATGTCTGAAACCCGCTAGAGCAGAACAAGCTCAGAGAATGCTGTCATTCAAGCTGGTTGTTCAGAGCCACCAACTGAAATGCATTTAACTGTAAAATAACGATGGGCTCCAGAATGTTCTTGTCTGTCAGGTGCCCCTAGTGACTCTAATATCAATGTGTCTGCCAGCTTTGAGCTAGTGATCTCAGTAACACTTTCTTCTAATGCCATGTCTATAAGAATCTATGAACACATTCATAATATATTGTGTAAAGTGTGTGTAAAGCATCATAAAGATGGTTATACATATTTATAAAAAGGAATAACACATTATAGCCAGGTTTATTATGCATTACGAGTACTTTTTGAGGTCCTCATTTAAAATACACTGTAGATACCTTTATAAATACCTTCATAATGCAGTATAAAGCAGCCTTAATTCTTATAAAGACCATTACAGTATAATACACTATGGCAGTATCTATACTGCATTGTAGATGAGAGCTTCATTACCTCTTGTGAAGTATTAGAATCAGCCTTATGAATGTCATTAGAAGATACTGTACTGCTATAAATTCTTATACCAACCATTTTAATGCATTATTTATAGTGTGTTATAGACGACAGCTTTAAGTAAAGTGTTACCGTAATCTCTACTGTTGCTACTGTTGGTATAAACCATATACTCTAATGGTGTTAACTGGTGAATCAGTGAGGAGGACTGAGGCATCTGTCTTCCAGCGTGGCTCGAACCCAATGCCCAGCTCTGTATCTGAACATTTTGCACTGGTTTCTCCAGGGAAACTCCACCCCCCCTAGTCCAAGGTCATGATGTTTACAGGTTTTGCTGGACCTGCATCTCCTTAAACACGTGCGTGTGTATTTAAGTGCTTCGTTCAGAGTGGGCCTTTGAGATGGGCAGATCACCATCCTGATTGGCTGGGGGGTTAAAAGAATGGAGAGATGAGTATTGTGGAAGGCTCTTTTAGACAATATAGGCTGAAGTGAACCTCACTATTTGTATAGCAATATCATGAGGGAAAAAATATTTATATATACCATATAAACACAAACGACATGGGACCCAACTGGGCAATAATTAAAGATGGCTTCAGTGGTATATGAAAGTGGTCCTTTTATTGGAGAATTTTATTTGCCCCCATGAATCATTGTAGGTTTTTCCCTTCTGCTAATCGAAGACATTTTTCAGCACCGGTGAAGGCTGTTCCAGACCGCCGCTAACCACCTGTTTCAAATGTCACAAATTGGTAGTAGGCCAGGTGCCGCTGGAGAGTTTCAAGACGCCTCTTTTCACGGCTCACAAAGGGGAAGGCACCATGCGCTTCCGGAGCTCCCCCAGAAAATAATCATTCTCCCGCCGAGGTTGTGACTGTACTGCTCCTGCGCGGCTTATCTATTGTTTTGTTGCGAAACTGAATATTTTATAGCTGAATATTTTAAATTATGCACAGGGAATCCTATTAACCTATATAACAGGTTCGAGGCGGAGGCTTGAAATAGTCCTATGAGGTGTCAAAAAATGGCACAGGCACTGGAAAGGATCCGAAACGCAGCAAGAGAATTCAGACTACAAAGTTGTGGAACATCACTGTCAGCTCTGGACCTCCCTTGATATTACATTCTTTTAAATATGGTCTAATTATATCCTGCCAGTAATTCTAAAAGTGTCTCAAACATGTTTGTAAACCAAGCGATTACATAATGTCTGCAACATGTCTGCAGTTCAGGCTGCGTTCTGTAGGGAAAATGTTCCCATTTATGCGCAAGTATCTCTCAGACTTTTCAGGCTTTTGCATGGTGCTGTAAAGTAAAAAGTTCTTTGCAGTTCACTTCGGTGACCTTGTTATGTCTGTCAGAGAGTGCTGCCATATTTTCCAGTTTAGTATTGTCTGTGAAGCTGATACTTAGCGAAATCACTCTAGTCAAATTAGTACCGAGCTGCATACTACTTTGTGGGCTGCAGGAAATACGGTGTCAACGTTTGGTGGGAATCATCTGCTTTTGTCACACACATGGCAGGTTGTAACACTTTTACCTCTGATAATCTATTTATAGTGTTATCTGCAGCATATGCCTTTATATAAAACAAATTCAGCAAAAATCAAACAAATGAATAAATAAACAACTCAGGCAGGAATAATTCTATTATCAAAACAATTTTGAAATTATTATAACAAAAAAAATTATGCCAGGGTCACATGACAGAATTGGCTCAGGTACAATGGGATGTGTGCTGTAATTAAAATTATGGTTACCCAGAAGGCAATTTCTGAAAGTCCATTTAAAAAGGAGAGTCAAGGCCAAGTTTGCCTACTAGTGAATTATTAATTTATTTTGTTCACAGATGTAAGTGCATTGGCAAATAAAATTAATCCTACATATGAGTCTCCAGACAACTATAGAAAGATGAGTCATTACATAGTAATTTTTAAAAGTAATTAAAGATACACTGAAAATGAAAGTGCCAGCTATTTGTCTTTGCAGTGTCTCTTCCGATACGCAGAAATCCTCTCTGTACTCTGGGATTCCACGTCTTCTGGTAATCACTGAGGCCATTCTGTGCCTGGACCCGTATGAAAAGGTCACATCCCATTTCACACACGGATATTTTCTGGGAAGTTAAAAAGAAAAAAAAAATTATTTGTAAAATGTAAAATTAAAAGCCGTTCATTTTCCTCTCAGCTCTCCCAGAAATATCTTTCCAGTTCTAAAAAATTAATGGAAAGTATAATTAGAATATTAAATTAATAAATATTACTGGAGGATCTCATTTCAAGTCAGGTAAGTAGAGAGCAGTCATTCTCATTCAATTATTCTTCATTAAAAGGCAGATTTAATGAAGTCAAGGCAGCCCTATGACAATGCGAAGTAAAAAAAAAAGCATTGCTTTATATAAAAATCAAATACTCAAGCAACACTTTTTAATTTCTGTAATTTTCATCTCCGCATTATTATGAGGCATCACACTTACCCACAGCCAGTGTTGTTTCTCAGATCATTTGCATAGCACAATAAAAAAACAAGCGGAAAATAAGAGCAGACGGAACTGGTTTGTGAGAATTAACTAGTATCCGGAAGGTTGTTGAAATGAAAGAGGTTCTGTCAGGGCCAGCCTGTCATTTTAATCTCTGGATTTAATTGTGCATCAGCCCATTGCTCCGCTGGTTGGCACTGAAGCCGGGACAAGCCGCGGATCAGGATCGGAGCAAACAAATTCCTGTTCAGCATCCAACCTTGACAGCGATACAGGGAATCTTACTCAAGAAGAGGATTTTCGGCCAAGTATAAGTGGGTTCAGTGGGGCATCTATCTCTCTGTCTGGCTGTCTGTCTGCCAATCTATCTATCTATCTATCTATCTAGAGTCCAATTTCAGAGGCTTGTTTATTTCTTCAGATTTACATTTGATCTCTGCCCTCTGTCTTTCCGCCACCTTGTATAAAATATAAAATATGCCATGTCATGGTTTTCCATCGAACACACATGCCACGCTCTGAAGTGTATTTAAATAAATAAAAGACCAGCCTCTTCATATTTGCTTACTCTTTCCACTCCAGCGGAATTCTCTGGAAACCGGTGTATAATGGCACAGTCCACAGAGCATCATATAATCGTCTGTTCTCATCGGGACAGACAGTTGCTGTAAAAAATCCATACGCGCCTGCGAACATCAGGGCGGGGTAGGATAGCCTATTTGTTAGAGCAGACACTGGAGGGGAGCTACTGCAAGGCCGCAGCCGGTGATGCCCTGTTATGCATTAGCGGTCGGGTCGATACGGACGCACAGGCTCTGCCCCAGCTGGGGTCCCCTTTGACCCAAGGCCTTTCAATGCAGCTCGGAATGGACATCAGTCCCGACCCCACAAAGCAGGACAGGCTGATGGGGAGGATGGAGCAACCAACAGGGATGCGCTGTTTATATCACGCTCATGAACTCTAGAAATCAAATATAAGATGGTCTCTATTAACACCTGAGTGTCTAAAAGTGCAAAAAATGTATATACACTAGGTTTGCTTTGGTAATTATATTGGTACCCCATACATGTTCAGTTCAGCTTCTCTCTGCCTGGTCAACAGGGTTGATGGGCGGAGCGGCATAACGAGACTGCACATAACACTCTCTTTTCCATGCATTAACAAACGCATGAAACATTATAATTGTTGCGTTTAGCATTCAGTCTGTTTTTCTCACAGTTTTACACTTTGCCATTTCTGCAGGTGGATGTTTTTACTGGTAAATTTTACATTAGGTTCTTTGCTAACAGTCCAGATAAAAATATGTTTGCTTAAAAAAAACATTTTGAGTTGCTTAAGTCTAATATAGAAACCATTATTAATTAGTAACGGAAAAATGTAACAATTCAGATAAAAAAAAGCTTTAATCTTACATCTGATCCTGGTTGAAATGGGAACAGAACTACGTGGATATGAGGAAGAAACAGGAACTTTATTTGGAGGTGGGAGTGAAAATGGATTTAATGAAGGTAGTGGAGAGGGAACGAAACGCCAAAGCAGCTTTGAGGCACAATGTCACAGTGGGCCTGTATTCATAGTGGGGTACCGCAGGGTTCAATTTTAGGACCATTATTGTTCCTAATTTACATAAATGATATTGACACCAA
>JAODKC010000049.1:20251002-20290153 GCA_026777985.1 Mormyrops attenuatus | reverse complement strand
TTTTGTGATCATGGGCCAGTGTTTGGTAGGGCTGGTAGAACCTGGCTTTTTTGCTTCCTTGCCCCCCCCCCCCCCCATCACATAGTATAGTTACATTCACAGAATACTGTCAGAATAAACGGAAAAGGGGTAACAATTTTTCCCCAAAATATTTTGCTAGACATTGTTGTGCTGCGTTATGTTTGTGTGGGATCATCCTTTAGAGCTTAAAAGAAAAGCAAAAAAAGATCTAATATTAAGGGAATTAAATGTACGGTTTCTCTCTTTTCGGCTCCTCGACGAGGGGCTGATGAGTCACGCGTGCGCGAGCTTTCAGAAGACTCCTGCTTATAAATTGTAAATAGCGGGGCTTGGCTTTTCCTGTTTGCGAGGCGATCCATTTTTAATGCGAGAGGAGACATGGGGGAGACCACCTGCTAGACGCAGCTGAAACCGAGGCACACGAACACACGCACATACACACACACACGCGCATCCTGCAGATTTAAATACAATTTTAATGCATTTTTGCTTTGCCTTGAACTCATGATTCCCCCCAAAGCCTGTGAGATGTCAGCTGTGTCCTCCTTATGTTTCATTTGAAAGTCTCGGCCTCACCTGCCATGTACTGTGCACTGAATTGTGCTGCTCTCACGGGGGACACAGTGCGTCTTTGTGCGTCTTACTCTTATTAGCAGCTGAGAATGAATGCCTAGCGCATGCTGGCCCGTAACCAGACGAACGCCCAACGATTCTGTGATCTGTGTGACACTGATGCATGATGTTCAGAATATCTTATCCAGTGCATCCAAGGTTTAAGACTTAAACTCTAGCCAATAAACATTTAATAATGTATCTTCTTAAGTACAATGTTCCATTTTATCTTCTATACCCAAGCCTACATGCATATTACATATTACCCAAAGGCTGATTAAAAGCAGTAAGAGAATACGATATTTTATAGATCTACCGCGCAGCATGATGACATCAGGAATTACTTGACCAGGAACTTGTAAACTTGAAGTAATGGAGACCATGCAAGATCTGTTCTATGCTGTTTATTTTGGCTTTGTCACTGTCAATTATTTCTGGCAATTCTCCTTACTTTGCTTGCAGTCATTGTCCCTTAGTGTCTCCCTTCAATTAAAATCAATTTAAAAAGGTGTTATTGACTCTGTGCCCACGCTGCTAGTTCCTGAAGACGACTCGTGTCCCATCCCACATTGTTGAATTATTTGACACATGACTGCCAGCGTTAAGTTGAGAACTAAATTATTCTAAGTGAAATCTTAATTGTGGTCATTAATGGATGAAAGCAAGCCCTTGATGGCCCCATCACATTCAGATAGACAGCTAAAAGCTCTAGGCCAGCTGACCCTGAGAACTTGTATGATAGGCATCATAGAACGATGTGTTATTATCAGTAGATAACACACGCGGAGGTCCTGCATCTCACCTGCTATTACATGATCTTACACTGGGCTATAATTTGCATGCATTTGACATTTGAGCTGGCAAAATGGCCGCCTCCACGTTAACATGTCCACGGCCACGCGTGTTCCATGCGAAGGGCCGTAGCTCTGGGGGCTTTCGCACCGTCTCACCCATGCTTTCCCAGGCCTGCTGGTTCGTTCAGCCCAGATATCACTGCGTTGCCATGTGCTGTTCTTGTCTGGATCGCAGGACTGTGAAATGATAACCTACAAAGGGGTCCTTAGTGATCCATTGCCGTCTGCGGGGGGTTGGGGGGGGGGCGTAGCTGTTACGTGCGCTGGTGCAGTAGCAGAAGGGACTCAAATTATAAATGGGTTCTTTACCATTTCATGTGGTCGAGCTTAAATGTTATCCCTGGCTTTTTTTAGAAGGTAAGGGGACATATTCCCCTTTGGGATCCGCTCGGCTTGGCAGATGTGCCATCTCACAGTGCGTATACATCTGTTAAATTTCCATCTTTTTTCTTTTAAAGGCCACTTTCAAAAGTTTTAAGTGAGACATTCTCCTTGAAAGCCTTTAGGTAATTTATGTACATTTATTTATGTAGGTAGGGTGGTGGTGTGTGTTTCTTGTGCAAGCTGTATTGTCTTGAGCAGTTAGCATTGTGCTGCCCTAACCCTGCCTGTGGATAGGTCGACTCAGGTCATGAGCTACCCCTGTCAATTTCTTGACTAAACTAAGGGCCCGTTTTTAGGGAATTGTAATGCGAAATTGCCACAGTTTTTTCTAAGGGCACAAATTGCAAAGTTTATATTTGAGGTGCACTTTGCGGCAATCCACTGGCAGTCTCGTAACCTTGATGACAGGGGGGCTGCGTCGCAGTTAGTTTTTCTCCAAGCCTCTTGCCCCCGTTTTGCCATTCGAATATGCGCCCCCTCCCCCTGCACATACACAGGAGGGGCTATGTGGTGCATGAACGAATAACAGCTCCAAACAAGGCTGCAAGCAACCAAATACTCTATGTTTGCTATCACAGAGAATGACGAATGGCCTTCATATGAACAGTCGTTGGATGAAATGATGCAATGGTCCTCAACAGTCCCCTCTTTGTGAAGAGGGCTGAGGATTGGACTCAAATCCTCTCAGTAAATATTCCAACAGAGGCAGGCGCTTTCAATACTATATTTAACTAGGATGCCCATGGGGTTTTATTGGCTACTCTAAAGGCCTTCCTGGATGAGCCTGTAGGTGACACAGGAGACACTATACTATGTATATACACTGAAAGATTTATGTCAGCGCTAGACCAGATGGGATTTGACTCACCGGCTTCTGAACAGGAGTTAGGGGCATAATTGAGTGTACTCATGCCCACTAGCGAGCAGTGAAACAATGAAGTTGTCATTGTGCTTATTTGATATCTATTTCATATCTTATTGCCTTGCATTGTATCGCTTGCATATAATGTTGCCAGGATATCTTATAAATGCATAAATCCTTTGCTTTGCACTTAATTGCAAGCTTCCCTTCTGCTTGGTCTGTCCTGCTAACGTACTTGGTTAAAAATAAATAAATAAACCATTTACAACAAATGAAAAGAACATACACTGTACCCAGCGGTGTAATTGTAAGATTTGTGATAGATAAAAAAAAGTATGATGAATAAAACAAATGGGTCTCCTATATTTATAGTCGTATCCAATTAAATTATAGCGTGACCAAAAGAGGTAATTTCACAGTTGGCTGAGCAGCAGGAAAGTGCGCGCGAGAGTGACAAGCGGCGAGACTCGTAACTACTCTTTGGCATCCTCGTTTCTTCGCCAAGTTAAGATCGTCGCGGTTGCTGATATAATAATAATAATAATAATAATAATAATAATGTCTTCCTTTTTAGAAATCGAAAAAATTCAGAAGGACGAAGGGAAAGAAGACGAGAAGTTCATCGACGTTGTCATCAATAAGAACATGAAACTGGGACAGAAAGTCCTAATACCCGTCAAGCAGTTCCCGAAAGTAAGTGTTTCAAAATAATGGGTTGATATGGTACAATACTACAAATGCTTATATAGGTGATTACGTTTCAATTATCTAACACACTACAGTGTAGAAAAAGGTTATACTGCTCTCTAATTAGATATTAGATTAGATTAAGTATTACATTTTACTGAACATTTTGTATTCTTTCACATTTGTGGGCTGGTCTGACCTTGGCAGACGTATCAATTCCAATAACAACACGCTTAATCAAGATTGTCAGTATATGACCACTGAAATCATTTTCAGCAGAAAATAAATATACTTTTGAAAGGGTACATTGGCATATTTATCTAATGTTTAACAGCAGGCATTCTCCACCCCAAACCCTCACCAAAAAATTAGAGATTTTAAAGTTGTTTATGGTCATTCTAAACTATTTGTTATTGTACTTGTGAATGCAAGCAGTGATAATTATTGGTATACAAAGGAAATTCCCTGTGGAAAAGCCTTTCCCAGCTCAGGGACGGGGAATTAATGTATGCTTTGTGAAGCGAGAGTCTGATCCCTGCTCACGCCGGCTAATGTGTCTGTCTGACTAAGTGACAACATCTTTAATAACCCTCCCTCTTGTCACTGGAATAACAAGTACTGACTGACATGTTTGTTTGAGATCACCACCGACGTGGGACCGAAACGGAACACCAGACTTGATGTTTAGATATGGGATGTCGCAACTCAAGCCCTGCCAAGGCAAAAACTGTCCCGATCTTGCGGCTACTGTGCCAAATTGTGGAAACATGTGACCGGGCGTCCCGTTGGGAGGGAAGGCAGGAAGGCAGACACAAAGCTATGCGGTTCAGCAGGTGACACTGTGAACCTCTCACCTTCCAGCTTCACCGGTGCCAATTAATGCAGCAGAATCAGCAGGGCCACAAGATCCTACAGAGATATAAGACTTGCCATTGATGTTTCGGCTGATGTGAAGGGATTCTGAGCAGGCATTAGGACATTGTTTGTGAGCATAAATCCGTGTGGTGGATCTCACCAAAAATAAATGGCTAAATAAAAGTAGTCTCTGCTGGATGTATGGGCATGATAACAAACCAGCCCAGGGACATGAAATATTGCTCTTGTTTTTGTAAGTTATGATTCCTGCTGCCTGTTTTTACCTGATTATGTTTAACACATGGCTGTTGACAGGAGGAGAAATGTTATTTTTACTGTAGAAAAGTTTGATAATAAGGTGAATCATGCCTGCATGTACTATATAAACATATTAAGTATTATATTTTATTGCCTAAAATACCTAAACACCTAGGTATGCGCACACTGTAACCTCCATCCTTTGACAGTTTGTCAAGTGTCCCAAAATGACCTGACAACACTTTTAAAAGTGACAAAGCACTTTCTCTGTTTACCACATTTCCGCTCAGCTTCCCGCAGTCCAACTGTGGTTCCCTAGCTAAAATCCACATCACCCTCAGGTGACCTGTGCCTGGCCTTCACTTGGGGGGTGGGACATGAGGTCACCCGGGGGAATCTGGGATCTTGGCCACGTTATTGTGTGGATGGTCAGGCACCCAGAAGGTTGTACATGCACTGTACATATATATAAAATGCAAGCAATCACCATATATATATATTGAGAATCTTACATATAACTAAATACATTCTCAGTACCAATATTAAAACGTATTTGACATTATCCTTTATAAGGTTGTGCTAAATGATCCGTGCAATTAGCAATTTGAGAAGTTTCCCTACAACTTCCTCACAGCTGTGAGAAAGGTTGAACGCGGCAGAAAGTACAGCTCAGTGGGAACACAGGCTCACTTTTGATGGCTGCGCCCTCCTGAAGACGTCTCCTGGACCCAGCTGTGTAATTTGACCCCCCCGGCGGTGCTGCCATCGGCTTTGCCTTTCAAAATAGGTACTGCAGTTGCACGGGCGGTTTTCAGGAGGTCATACTGAGTGGAAAACCGGCTTTATGGGATCCTGAGTCGGGCCATTTTCTAAGCACCCCTCAGTGTTTCTTTTGTGTTACTAAAACTCGATTCAAGCAGTCCTACTGACATACACTTTCTTACCATCTGTCCCTGACAACAATAATTTAAAAAAGTAATATGTGTTAATGATTATTCATATACTTCTTGAAGAAGTGTACCTACTGAACAAATTTAAAACAAACACGAACACTGAACATTATCGGTCGAATATGTTCATGTTATGTAATCCCACCTCTCAAACCAGTGAACCACAGGAGTTTGCTATGCCCTCCTGATTCTATCTTTTGTATTTTTACGTTAAATGAGAAAAAAGCCAAAAACGCCGTCCTTGGAGCACATACACAACCTCCCATCATATTCAAAATCTAGCCCATGACTGTGAAATTATGTAGCGTCACACAGAGGCTTGATTCTGTTCTCTCACAATGCCAGGACAGGGGGTTGGATTATTGGTCCATCTACAGTATGCGTGTGGGGAGTTTCCTCCTCCAGCCCAAACATCTGCAGTATGGTGAACTGGCATCTGTAAACTGCCTGTAGCGGGGCGTGTACCCCCTCCTGTACAGGGTGTCCTCATGCCTTGTGCCCCATGTTGTCTTGGATAGGCTCCAGCCCACCCCCCCCATGTGTCAGCAGTTGATAGATTATAGTATTAACACTATTAATAATCACATTAATAATAATCCATCTATTATTCATTCATTTATCCTGCTCAGGTGCCCAGGCTGGGGCATATCTAGGAGGACCGGCCAGTCCATCACAGGGCGCACACACCCACACATACAATCTTACACTATTGACAATTTACAGACACCAATCAACCTACCTCCATTATTATTTTTTAAAATTGTAAGTATTTTATTGCATGAGGGAACATTACTTCATATTTGATAAACCATTACCGACACTAAAACCTGCACAAAGGTAACTTAGGCACCGGAGCAGACCTGTCATTGCGACAGACTCATATTTCATTATAAACAGGCATATTTGACTTTTGCGCAATTCCATCAGATGGGGGTTCTTCGCTTATTTGTCCAGTTACACCCATGCCTCACGGCCGACTCCGTCATATTTTGATCTAAATAAAACGTGTCCGAGGGTTAATTGTTCGTCAACACGTGTGACACCGTAAAGTAAAATGCATATTGAACTGTAAGTAATGTCACCAGGAAGCCTCCGGACCTTGCAGAGCTAAGCAGATTTACGGCCCACTTTGACGCGTGTGATAAGTGGACCGACTAATATACTGTTTATAGGTCCGACGCGTGGCTCAGAGAGGGGACAGATTTGATTTGTGGGATCTGACAGGGTGCAGAAACCGGGCTGCTCACTGGTTTGCGCTTCAGCTCCGGTACCTTGCCTCCTGGGAGGAAGACATTACCTTTGGGCAGAGGCGTGCGGCGACTGTGTGCGGATGCATCTGAACGGAACCATGCTGATGCCACGGAATACAATAAACACAGCAGGCGGAAGGGGGCTTTGATAGACAGGACAACATTGCAGGGAGGTTTTCCCTTGGTAGTCCTGCACTGAATGTTAAAGAAGTCTGGTGCATTTATGGAACTATTGGCCAGTTTGATCATTCAGTCGGATATATGCAAGATATTCAAACATGGATATAAAACGGATAACATTCATGTACCCAAATGTGTACTTAGAAAACAGGCTATATGACTGAGTGCAGTTTAATCTCAACTTCTTTTTCCGAATCTGGATAATGCATTCGGATTACAGGCTCAGGTTTTTTTTTTTTTTTTGGCGCTTACTAAAAGTAAGCAAAGACCACAGTAGCCCAGGAGAGCGTTTGTGATAGGGAGGTACGCAACTTAATAATTAAAATACAATGGTGTGTTTATTGGAGCCATGAATGAAGCCAAATTAAATACTGTACACCCCTGAACAGAGAAATACCCATCTAGAGATGTTTCTAAAAAACACAATGTAAACGATAATAGGATTGCCTGTCTTCTTTTCACAGGACGTAGCACGTGGATAATTTGGTGAGTCAGCTGTTGAGTTGTGTAGAACGGTGTGTGTAATTCACACGCAACACTGGAAAACTTTACAGTCTGAATCACTATAATGAAATTTCCCCCTGACAGGGAATATATGATGGACAAATCACATTCAAAATGACCCCACAAATTTGAAATTTAATTAGCATAGTATATGCTTAATGAAATTCTTATTTTCCCCTGTGCTAATCATTTTCTTTTATATTCGGTCTTAACCCTTCATCCATATTGTCACTCACAGTGATCAAAGGCCATTGTTAGAAAAGCAGTGATCTGCTCCCCAAAACAAGGCCAAGTGTGGAAAATAAGATGTGCATAAAACATTTGGTGTCGACTCCTTACTGTCTTATAGCAGCTCAGCACACTGAGTACTGCTCACACTACATCAACTAGTCTGTGGCAGATGTTCCTCAATAATTTAACACCAGCTGTAAGGAGGCCATCCCAGAATATGGAACACGTACAGAGAATCTTTATGTTACTCTTCAGTTCTAACACCCTCTTAACAAGTACACACTTCCTTTATTTGTAAAAGTTACACCAGCGGAGTGTAGGCTACTACAAAGAGAGTTTACTGGCTTACTGGGGTTTCTTGAGGCTCACTCCCGAGTTTTCGGTATTACGAATCATAGCTCAATTTTAAACGGGGTATATTGCCATGAGAATTTCTGCTGCACACCTAAAGAGCTCCAGCAGGTTTAAGAGCAGGAAATCGGATTAAAAGAGGCATAAGTTCCGCTTTTTAACCAAAAAACGTAGTGTATATAAGAGTCGCCTCTTTACTACATAGTAGGGATGGGCAATACCACAGATTTTCTTTTTGATCTGTTTCATCCCCCTTTTTTTATCCCCTTTGCGGCCCCTTGCCAGGATTGGATGAAATTTGCCGGTGGGGGGACAATAAAGTTTGCCGAGTGGTGATAAGGGTTAGTTAACCTGGCTATGTAAAACTCACTTCGTGGTACACCCCACGGGAAGAATAACACTGTGTTGGGTGATGTAAGATTCTCAGGCTTGACTTCTGTCTTAGAGGAGGAGCGAACATAAAAATGAGTCCACACCTACACACACAAACACACACCTACACACACACACACACACACACTCACAGACATAGATACAGATGCACATATTCTAATGAGACAGCAGTTTGAGTCCTGACTTGTCAAAGTTTGTATTGTAGTGGACACAATATTGATCAATTTCAGAGAGTTGATTCTGTAAGGCAGTGGTCCCCAATCCGGACCTAGGGGACCCACCGTCAGTCCACGTTTTTCCAAAAATGTGGACTGTCTGACAGGGAGCTCAGAGAGAACAAAAGCGTGGACTGGCTGTGGGTCCCTGAGGATCATACTGGGAAACACTATTCTAAGGAATGTATCCAAGGTTGTTCCCTGTTCTACATGGGATAGAATTCAGGATCACTGTGACCCAGAGTGGATGGTTCAAAGTTAAAAGTCCTTAACAACAAGCTTTCTGCTTACTACCCATTAGGCATTTATGAATATAAATAATATAAATATTATACACATGTAGGCTAATGGCATTTTTAAGAAAATAAGTGAAGCAGGGTTTCACCAAAGAAAATGTCATTATCACTTTCATATCACATTAAATATAATTTTAATACCAGTGTATAATCACAATGACCATTTTTATGTGTGGCTCTTCAAAATGTCTGACAAAGTATTGTGCAAAGCAGCACCACCCTTAGCCTGATAAGAGGAACTTCAGTGAAGCAAAACATGTCTCACTGAGCTCATAGACTTCAATGTATTTGTCATCACCCTCAATTTAATAACTGATTAGATTGTTATGGTATATGACACATTTTTAAACCCAACCAGTGAAGCATGCTTCACCTGGTTTCTGTCAAAATGCAGCACCTACAGTGTAGGTATGCCATTTCGGACACACCCTTCATCTCTGGTAGCTGCTCCAGTGGCCTTGTGGGATAGGGTAGCGTCCATCGGTTGCACACATTGGAATTTCGAAGAATGTCATATGTCATCTGGGTCCCGTTTCCTACTGTCTCATCCATACTGAGGATTCAGACATTCAGCCTACGTCACATTATTCCTTGTTGGTTTGTGGACAAAGAATTGGTATACCCTAAGTTAAAGAGGAAAGAGTTTAAACTTAAATTTGTAAATACTGCTCTGGTTTATTGTAGCTAATACGGTGTATATACTCTCAAAAAGAATTTTCGTTTTGTTCAGATTTTTTATTGTGCAAAAGGAACACATCTGTGCAGTCATGCAATTAAGTCTTTTGGGAAATGTGAGCATTAGAGTTTGCACCTATTCTGTTATTACGTGTTGAAATAAAATGCTGTTTCATGTTTCAAAACGATGTAGGATGCAAGTTGTCTCTTATTTTTGGACTGCACAATCGATCCCTCTACAAATATTATTGTCATGTATCCAGGGAGATGGGGAAGGGGGTGATCTCATCTTATTTTTTCATATCGAAAGTAGCAGCCCTAGTGAGGGCTGATAATTTGATTGACGAAGGCGTGCATTTTCAGTTAGCTAAATACAACGGCACGGTGAGGAAAAACCATGAGATTCTGAAAAGGCTGATCAATGTGATTTTATCCAGCAGGAGCTGGCATTTAGAGGACATGATGAGAGTGAAAACTGACAACAAAGGAAACTGTGGGGAGTTCATAGATGTGCTTTCCCGCTATGAGGATGTTCTGGGTTTTGTTGGTGCGTTTGTATTGCACATGTAATGTAGCGCAAAGCAGTAATGCAATGCTGAGTAGCCTACTCATATTTTAATCAAGGCACTCTGTTAGCTTTACTTTCTATTTATATATTGCATTTCAAAACAGGGTGCACCTGGTGAAGACTGTTAAAAACCAGTATTTGTCAACATTGCTTTCTAAGCATCAGCTTACCAGGCTACACAGTTGAAGGCTCTGGATGCCCTGTTAAGTAGAGGTACATTTGATTGAAATTAGCAACCATCACAACTGTTTTGTACTGTGTTCTGAATATTTTAATATTTAGTATAATATTTATAGTAATGACTAATTGACTAATATCATTTGCAGTAATACTTATTAGTAATCAATAATCAAATAAATAGTCACGGATGTCAGTTCAGATTCTGGCAAATGGAGTTGTTCATTCTAATTGCACATATTTATGTAAATAAAGAAACAGAACAATTTTTAAATGATATACTTTTACACACACAGTGCATACAGATGTTCGGCGTAATAACACCTGCTTTGTTAAATGTGGGTTATTCAGAGGGCACCGAGTAAAAGAGGATTGGAAGCCGTGCTCTTAAATATGGTAATTTATTGTGATTTATGGTGCTGCTTTGCAGAGTACTGGGAGGAGCCCCGGTGTACTATGGGAAATTACCGGGGTGCATGGAGGCCTGCTGGCGCGTTTCAGCGAAGGTTATGCCTCCTCCTGAAATGGTCGTCATGTTTCATCTTTCACTAATCTGCTCCGGCCCTCTGTCCTCAGCAGAGACGCGCAGCACGCCGTCCCTACCGTGGCGAGGAACCCAAGAAAGGTCTCAGTGAGACATAGCTATAATAATGAGCTTATACATCTGCATCCCCATTAATAAGTAGCTGCAGTTAATTACAGGTGATTTTGACCTTTTAATTTACAACAGACTGTTCATGTTTATGCCAAGATGCTTATTTTTAAATGCTCATTTGCTTTACATCTGTATTTTTATTAAATAAACTAAATTGCAATTCACAGACATTGCAGAGTTTATGCAGTTATGCAATGAATATTAAAATTATTATGACAACATATGAGAAATTATACTAGCATCAAGTGGGATCTGTACTGTATATGAAGAACAATGTGTTAAAATTATACAATATTTATTTTCCTTTTTTCCTAACTGCATTGAGAGTTTGTGGTTATTCATTTGCCCTTTTTTTCTTAAGGTGACTTTATGCTGCATATTTTGAAGCTTCAGCTTGACTCTGAACAGCCCACATGTCATATTTCATAGCTACATGGTTGCAAAAATCATTATCAACCCAGACGTTTAGCTAGATATTAAAAGCAATTCTCATTGTTAATACATTTCTGGTTTAGTGGATGTCATGTGTGATGCAGAAAGCAGCATGATGGATTCTGAATGTCTTTGACACGCATGGGAGATAATGGTAAGCGATCCCAGAATACAGTTGGCTAAATGATCAGATATTAATGACAGACCTCCCACATTTGTTACCCATCGTTACCCATGTTGTTGTCAGTGGGATTTTCTTTTTCTCCTTTCTGGACCAATGTTTTAAAAATCCACATCCTTACTAGGACCGCTCATCAGAAGAGCTGCACGTAGGGCCATACCCTTTGTAGATGCACCATGAAGCTCACTTGTAAAAGCAAAAGAGAAACTGTGAAAGCGAAAACATGTCCTAATTACAGACGGCTCCCATCTGCATCCCAAAAACCAACCCCGGCACTCGCATGCAGACCTGCAGCTGAGCCCCAGAGGCTTCCCTGCCATGGAGACCTCATCTACAGAAAGCTCTACTGGAATCCAGTAATAAGTAAACTGAGAAGAAACAAAGGGTTAGAAGATATAGGGGAGGTAGAGAACAAAGACTGCTCTGGGTTTTGTTCCTGTTAATTAATGGCTGGGAATATTCGTCAAGACAGGAGTATAAGTCATGCTTGGGTGGAGCCCAAAACGAGACAAAACGCTTTCCTTTGGTCTTTGTCTGTCGTATTGGTCATAGCTCACTTCTTTGGACTAAAGAATTTAGATTATCTCTTTAAAATATTGATTTAACTCCACATTTAAATGTTTCAAGTGTGCTCAGTGTACCAAATTCAGAAGTGTTTTTGTCTCATTACACAAAGGGTATGTCCGATATGGCATTTATGACTAGACATGGGATTAGGATTCATTTTAATGACGTACAAGGAATGAAAAATGAAACATGCCTTGAAGGAACTGCCGGTACTGGAAAACATCATTCTCTTTGCTAGGAACTGTATCATCCTATGGTTACATCTGGCATGCCAATAACATGCTATCCGAACTGAACCAAGGGTGGCATACTGTGAGTCAGACAGGCTGGGTGGGCGGCATTGTGCTCTTGGCCGTGTTTTAGCTGATTCTGGCCAACCTCCTTGGGTATGCAGAATACTGAACACAGAGGTAAAAAAACTAAGATCTCGGCTACCTTGCATCGTGGAGATGGAGATGGCCAAGCGAGAAGTAACGAGATCGGTCAATGTATTTTTATTTCAGCAACATTTTTTGCTGCAGTGGAAAAAGTATCTTACGGGACCCTGATTAGATAACCACAGTCAGTATCTTACTTGGGTTAAGACGATTTTGCCTCCCGCAGAAAGCAGGTGCATACCTAGCTAGAAACATAATCCGATTTTCATGTCACTTTTCACACATTTTCCCCAAGTGTATTGCTAATATACTGTGATAACAGTACTATTTCGTTTTTTTTTTTTTTTTTTTTAGTTTAACTTTGTTGGCAAACTGCTTGGACCAAGGGGAAACTCATTAAAAAGGCTACAAGAAGACACTCTGACAAAGATGTCCATTCTGGGAAAAGGCTCCATGAGAGACAAAGAGAAGGTAGGACCCACTTTATTGTTGACGTCTATAATTCTGAAGCTAGTCTCTTGCCGTCAGCGGAAGCATTGTCGCTGGCCTCATCAGTAATGCCATACGGGAGATTTCCTTTGATTGTCTTTCCTGGGATTTGTCGCTGATGATTTGTAGGTTCAGTGATTTTCTGTCTGACACTCTTTGTCCCCTTTGATAGTCACAATCGATAGACTTGGCTGACATGCGCTGTAACATCATGGACGAGAAGGTCTGTCAGAAAATACTCATGCTTGCCTATACTAAATACACTCGAGGAACACTTTTCCTACTGACCTAAACTCATGACTCAGACTCTTAATTCACTGCAATCCTTATTCTTTCTGCTTCCTTGGTCTCAGCAAATTAGTGTAATATAGCTTATTTGATGTAATAAACTCTGTAAAATATAGGCAACTTTTATTATTAGCTTATCCAAGAATTAAATATATAATCCTATATAATATATATACAAAAGACACTTTCAATGCCACCCCATGAAAACAATAACTACTATTTTATTATACTATGTTTCTAATATTTTATACCCAAATTCATCAAATACATTGTTTTGATCTAACATATAATAATTAGTGCTGTCAAACGATTAAAAATTTTTATCAGATTAATCGCAGGGTTGCCGTGGATTAATCTCGATTAATCACGATTAAATATCATTCATTTTTAATCTATATTAATTGCATTTAAGGTACCTCAGTTTAAATGGTCTTTATCTTCATTCATTTACAATTAGCCCGAACTACCGTAAATCCGACAAATAATCCGACTAATCATGAAATCCAATTCTAGCCCAGTTAATTGCCATTGTTAGCAATATCAGTTGATAACACATTACGCGCGGTGCTTTACGTATAAAACTCTGTAGCAACATGTCCACAGATAAGTTGGACGGTATAGTGTATGTGACCGATTTAATGAGCCACAAATGAGAAGTAGTGTTTAAACAGTATAAAACTACAACTTTCCCTTATGTTGATAAAGGGCGCAGCCATCTTGGATTCTGAACTCAGGATCCTCTGTGCTGCTCCAAGATATTTCTCTGAGAAATGGGAGCATGCATGTCATCACTTCAAAACTCGGAATCTGACTCGGAATACGAGTTCCGAGGGCAAATGGAACCAAAACTGCCTGAAATGCGTTGACAGAGATTTTAATCAGATTAATCATGATGATGGATTAAGCCGCGTTAACCCGTTAACTTTGACAGCCCTAATAATAATAATAATAATTATTATTATTATTATCATTATTACTAGTATTATTATGATGATTTAAAGGACAGTGAGTGGTATATTGTAGAATAACAGAGGAAAAAGAGCCCAGAGGTATAATTATAATGTGGAGTCACCTGTCTGCTGAGGAGACAGCATTGTATTGCGACCAGAGGGATCACTCCAAACATTAGCCACTGTATCCCCAAAGGAGCTGTTTTGGGAAAATTTCAGCAAGTTCTCATGGATGAGAGGCACAATGAAATTATTTACCATCTGCGTGTAGATCTTAGCTGTGCTGCTCAAGTTAAAGAGCGCCGGATTCATTAAAATATTAAAAATCTCCATAAAAATGCCCATATATCTGTAAATCATCGTGAAGCATGCTTGGCTTGTGATGCATAGCAGCAATCAACTAAAAACAATGAAAGTGAAGTTTGGAGGGGCTTTTTAAAAGATCCCCATAAGAGGAGAGGAGAACTGTTATTGCAGACTGCAGGGTAAATGTAGGAAATAAATTTTCAGGTCCGTAATTACATACCTCGACATGCAATGTAAGAGACCTAAAAATGAATGTACCACAAATGCAGATCCTGACAGAGAGGCATTAATCAGTGCAAATTACAGCCTGTGAGTAATTGCATTCAGACAGTGTAAACTGTACCAGGCAAGTTAATAAACCTACTGTACCTCATTATTATCTGATATTTGACTTCTGACCCTCCCCCCATAAATTACACAACAACAGCAGGATGTCTTCATATTAGGGGGTTTACGGTATTGGTATTGCAAGCCATGGTGTTACCTTTGCTTGTATACATGAATGATATGAGATGTTTGGCAATAAGAAGGTAATGTGCGGATGGAGAGGAGATTGTACATTCAGTGCTTATTGCCATATACTGTATGTGGATTGAGTCAGCTGGCCATGCCTGTTTCCCCTGAGCACTGTGGCCACTTGTCACAGCGTATTTATGGACTCTGGAGAGTAACACAAAGAGCTAATGGCTTGACTGTTATTATTTTCTTATAGCTTTTGCATTATGAGCCGTCTTTCGATTGTGCTTGTTGGTCCATACGTTAGTCCACCCTTAATATTTTATTACATAAAGAGCTATTTATATACATATATATATGATGTAATTGCAGCTGATTCATGTCTCGAGCTATACTAAGAAGTGCGTCCCACAGTTCAGCTCTTCGTTCATTTCCTTCAAGCAGCAATAGGCATCGGTCCAAACAATATTAGCCTGCGTGAGATGAAATAGGATCCATCGATGTGAAAGAAACTAATGAAGCTAAATTTAGCCTAACTGCTAAAAGCTCACTTAAAAGAATTGTTATACTGCAATAAGTATATATGCAGCATGAAGACATTGAAATAGGAGTTTTAAATTTTATTTGGCTATTATTATTATAGTATTATATCTTCACTTCATTTTAATGCTATCTGAAGTTAATCAGTGGGCTGTATAATCTGTTACATGCTGCATGATAGACCACATACGGTCTGTGTTTGTCCTCTTTGCTGTTTTTCCTGTGGAAGTCATTAATTTGAAGCATTGTCTTTCTTTTTCTAGAAAGAATTGCCTTCATAATCAGATTTTCTGTTAGAAAAAAAAATAACAGGGGAAGATTCTGCCAATAGATAAACAGACTAGACACCTCTAATCTTTTGCCATTGGCTCCAGAGACCCTGCATGCAGCCTCTGGATTATTGATGTCTGTTATCTCTAATACACAAAGGGCCCAGTTTTTTCGGAGCCTTCATAAAAGGCAGAATTCTCAGGAGCCAGCAGCAACGAGCTGCTCGCAGAGGAGATGTCCTCTCACAGAGGCAGGCCCACAGGGGCGCCGCTAGCCTGTTAGCTCGCTGGCGTGTCCGAGAGGACGGTCACTCACGGCGACGTGGCATGTCCAGGCGCTAAGGGGCCCTCCCAGCGCACTGGCGCATGCTTCCTAATGCTCCCATTTAGACCCGGGCCTCTCCTGAGCGAATTTCATTTCGCCATTGTGCTTAACTTTATCATTGGTCAGTTTGGTTGGGAAGAGAGTTATAAACATTTAAAGTTGCATATTAGCTTCACACTAGCATTTTTATGCTCAGCCTCCGTTTCCTGGGATACTGTAAAATCCGGTACATTCTGCCAGAAATGCCATTTTCCCAAAAAAGATGAATGAGCTTATGGGTATATTTTAAGTTACTTACGTTACGTTACAGTCCTTTAGCTGTTTCTCTTTGTTTTTTTTTCTCTCTTTTTGCCTAATCATTCTCTTAGCGGGTCCCTTAGGTTTAAATTCCAAGCCTATAAAATATGTTTTATTATACTGTCAGAAATACCACCATAACGCACAAAAAAACCAAAGCAGTCTGAGTGTTTTTTCTTTATTACTCATTGTTTATCTCACTTGAGTATGGTTCTAAGGGTAAACCGGGGAGCATAAGCCTTAAAGAAAGCCTTTATTAGATGAACTCAACCCTGACTCATTCTCTAAAATTGGATTTTACCATAAGCACAGAAGTCCTGTGTTGTCATTTTGCAGTAAACACAGCGGCCATAACAAAGGCCCTAATAGCCAAACGAAGCGCGTTAGCTGCGGGTCAGACCTGTGAAGTTCAATTAGTGACCACGACATTCTCTTTTAACAGGAGTGAAGGGGACAACACATTGTTGCGTGACAAATAGTTTCATATTTTTATTTGTAATATTGTTTTTCCATCTTTGTATTTTTTGCTCAATTATTCCAGTCATTGTATGCTACTGAAATTCTATCATGTGTTGAAGCAACAGTTTTCTATGTGTTTACTGTTAAAGTAAACTTAGTTATGGCTTACGTGGTTTATGTAGAAGATGTGGCATGTTTTAGGAGGAGGAGCTGAGGAAGAGCGGTGAGGCCAAATTCCAGCACCTCAACGAGGACCTCCATGTTCTCATCGAGGTGTTTGCCCCTCCGGCTGAGGCCTATGCCAGGATGGGCCATGCGCTGGAGGAGATCAAGAAGTTCCTTATCCCAGTACGTGTGCAAGCAGCTCATTTCGTTTCTATTAATAATGTCCCCATTCATAACTCAATTGTGATCTGAGATGCACATGAATGCGCGGTCAGCATCAATTAGGACTAACTCTTACAGTCATCAGATCACCAGAACACACTTTCTTACTCTCCCAGGTACAATCATTTTCATCTCATACAACAATTACCTTTAGAATCACCAGCCTTGTTTGCCCATGACCATTTGAATTGTCATCATAATGAAAATTAACTGGAATTTAATTAACTTACGGTGTATTTATACACCTGAAATGACAGTTCCCTTTTCTATTAGTAAAGGCAATTTATAATTAATTAACCAAGATTTCTGTAAAGTATGATAAAATATAAAATCCTCATTAGCAGTGTCTTTCCTTTCTTAATTTTATATTGCATCCATATACATAGTAACCCCACCAAACGATGTCACATATCAGCATGGAATCTGAAAGATGGTTTGCCTAAGGAGAGCAGGTTACAGCACTCTGAGTACATTAATTATATATTCCCTGGCGGTAACCTAGAGATAAAGGGGGTAATTTAATATGGTGTAATTGAATGGGGTGCTGTGTGGTTTGCCTTGTCTGTAGGATTACAATGATGAGATCAGACAAGCACAGCTGCAGGAGCTGACTTATCTGAACGGCGCCTCCGAGGACGCCAAGGTGCCAGCCGTGAGGGGGAAGCCAGTGGCCAGAGGAAGAGGGACGCCCGCTCCAGGCCAGCCCAGGTACCTGGGAACACTGCACTGCAAGCGTGGGGGTGGGGGGGGGGAGTGCATGGGTACAGTGGACAGATGGCATTGCCCTCAGAGTGGCCCGACTGTCCCCCAGGCATGTAGCCACAAAATAAAATGACTGGTTTGAATTCCCCCCAAAATTTGTTTGCCCCTGACCAGACATGTAGCCTGGTAGTAAAAGTTCGAATTCTCTCTGACCGTCAAAATCTACTGAGGGGAAGCCCCCGGTCTATGAAGTCTACTGAGACGACAAACTCTACCAAGAGAGACCTAACGGTACAGTTACCTGAGCTCTCCGAACCGTATTTCTAGATTGGGCCCCTGCTGACACAAAAGTTTCTGCCAGAAGGTGCCGCGGGGGAGGGGGCCGGGGAGTTTCTTATTTCGTGTTATTAAACTTCAAAGCACTAAGTACCGCAGTTTTGAGGCATCAAGGTCCATGAATATTAAAGCAATAAGAAAAGAAATCAGCACCACCCTTGATGTCCTCTAAGATTCAGTACCGTGGAAAAATAGGACAGTGACATGTGCATTTATATAACTGAAAATGAAAATTTTTGGCTTCTTAAATTGACTGAAAAAGAAAATGTGAGTATAGAGAGGCAAGGTTTTTTTGTATTAAATTTGCATATTGTCATGGTATTAAAATCTCCCGCTTGCGTAGACCAACACAGAAATGTTATTTAATCCTTAATTTACCTTTCATTTCAGCTCATGGAGCTAAATTATCTTTAGTACAATACGTCTAGTGCAGTTAAGAAGAGATACGTCACCTTTCTCTTTTTGGGCTTCGTGTTTCTGGTCACTTGATATTAAAATGAGCAGGTTTCTGAGACCAGCATAAATAGTGCTCGTATTGAATATATCTACTGTCTTACAATCATATACCTTTAGATTACAGTGTCCAGTTAAAACCACATTTCTCAGTGCACTAATGTATACATAATATTAAACTGACCAACACAGTCATCAAAACCTGTAGTCTTAAAATCAGAAGTGTATTTTACACAGTGGTGGAAGTAGCCGTGGTCACAAATTTCCCGTTGTCAAAGTTTCTAGACAAAAAAATCTACATCGAAAAATATTTCATACACACAAGGAGTAGCTAGCTGTGTAATTCAAATGACACCATATATAAGCTGGTATGAACAGATTAAGTAAAACTTAGAATATGCATGTTTAACATTTACAATATTGTCTAATACTGGTTCAATTTAATGCTTGCTGATGATGCGGAAAAAAGTATCTATTTAAATAGTTGCATATCTCTCAGTTTATATGATTTGTGTCGCAGATTCAGGGTGCTTTTAACTCATATGATTTATCCTGTACATACAGGACTCTTTCAGTTTATATGATTTGTGCCATAGAAGACACTATGGTTTTTCGTTGTAGAAAAGCAATACACGTTTGTCTGAGATATATAGTCTGAGTAAATCGCTGTACTGCTCTCCTTTGTAAATTGCATTTCAAGCATGTATTTCGCTCTTATTACAAGACTGGCAGGTTCTGGATTAGACTGACTGGAAAGAAAAAATACGCTAATTAATGGCAGCCTTCGCATTTGGAGAGATTTCTCCAGTTGCAATGCAAATTTACATCTGATCAGATTTAAACAATGCAAGCAAACAGTGCAAGCCTAGATTTTTGTTCCCGAACATCTGAAGAATTTCCACAGCTGACTGTTGGCGATAATCTCATTAATATTGGTTAATGGGGCACACATAATGCAGAAAATTGCATAATTGGAAGTTTTGTGTGCAAGATTTTATAATTATGGGATTTATAAGAAAATTGTGGGATGATATCTATTCATGTAAACTCTTAGTTAAATATGGTTTATTTGTGTTATTGTGTTATTTGTTTTTAATAGCTTGGTATTCACAATTTAAATAAAGCACTGGGCTTATAATAAGAGCTGCTGCTAAACACATATATTCCATCCTCTGGTTTGGCAGCTCAACCCTGAGTTACCAGTCCCCTTTGTTTTCGGGCAGCCTTGCCAGCTAATCTGCGATCTTTCCTGAAATGAAGCTCTGCTGTGAGTTTTGGGACCCTTGTGTGATTTAGATTGACTCTGTGTTTCGTCTATGGGGAGCCTGCATCGAAATACACAAGCCCAAAATTGCTCTTTCGAAAGTAGCTTGACTTCTAATAAGCCAAGTCCTTCAACACAAATTGATTTAATTCCTTATTTTTAAAATTTATTTATCTGCAGGAAATACAGAGATTAAGCAAGCAAATATTATACAATTAAGTCATATAAACAAGTACAATGCAAATATAATGCAATTACTTCTCCTGAGATTGAATTACAAGCAAAATATATTTGGCTTTCTGTTTGTTGACCATTACTGTGTCTCAGGAGTCGTGGAGGAGTGCCCCCCCCGCAGGCCGCAGTGCCGCGTGGGGCAGCACCCAGGGGGGCGCCATTGAGCCGGCCACCAACCACCAGGGGCCGAGGAGTGCCGACGCAGAGGGCCCGAGGGGCACCCCCCACGGCTGGGTACCGCCCCCCACCGTCAATTGTACAGGAAACATACGGAGAATACGTGAGTAACCGTACTTACGAGTCATGGTCATTCTTACATAGCTACAAATCATGCAATATTTATTTAATCAGAGTAACAGGCGGTTTGACCTCGAGCCGAGCTCTGCGCAGTATGACACTTCACCCACGTATGCAGTTAAGTATTATTTTATTGAAGCAATTCAGGTTAAATACTTGACTCAAGTGTCCTCTCCGCCGCCCCACCCGCCTCATGGGACTCTGGCCTGGGGACTCTCATTTTTCGGTACATTTGAACTATACCTTGCGATATATATTGGCTTGTTTTGACTTGGCTGTAAAGTCACACTGCAATAACAACAATATGTGTTTATTTACACTATAAGAGGATTTCAGGTAATCCCAAGCAATTGTCCTTCAGCCCATTCCCATGACATTCCATGTATTTCCATTATCAACAGGAGCATGCTGTGCCCAGCGCCCCCCCTCCCCCCAGAATGCTCTCTGATCCCTGTCATCGTCCTGTCAGGCTAAGCGTATTATTTAACTCAGCGGCATAACTTGACTGCTCTTGCATTACAGATGTTCCCCGCTCCCGTCGTAAGCAGTCTTAGATAACTTGGTCGGAAAAATGAGGTCCCACTGACTATTAAAAATATGGGGGCGGAGGGTGGAGCTTAACTGATTATGTTTGCTTCTCAGACGAGTTCACTGAAGCATCCCATGATTTGAAATAAAGCTCGCAATTCCATCTAGGGGCAGCGACTTTCGCCCGATCTCTGTACACAGTGAGCAATTCACTGTGTAGTAAGCAATCATGTGCCGCACAACCCAGGTGCATAATTGTATCACTCATAATTACAATATATTTCTTTGGTATTTCTGAGGCGTAAAGGAGAGATGCAGATGAAGTGGTGCGAGCAAATGTCTGCTGAAGCATTGCGTTTTATATTTGCGTTATTTTCTAAATCAGACATTATGTGTGTTTTAAGCTATCATCCAGTGGCAAGGCTAACAAAGGGCATTTTTCGTGCATCTGTTCAATCCGTTGCCCCCTTTGAAAGCAGTAAATATAAATACTGCCAAAGAATATAACATCACCAGCTTAAAAAAAACACATTTGGCTCCTCAAGCACCTGTATAGATATAAGCGACTATATATATGGAATCTTACACACAGACACACACATATATATGTAAGCTTGTATGTATATGATGCTAATATATACGTATAAACTCTGATAAATGGCATGTACCTCAATATCGAAGCAGGTGCCAGCTAGACAGTTGGCAGGAGCACTGCATACATTACGGACAGAGGGGTGAAGAGGTTCACCCCACCTGGAAATTGGCATGCCAGCCCATAGCTAACAGCATTTGACGGATTTATTCAAAGGTGGCGATTTGAACGCGAAGAGGTCATAGCTAATGCCTCCTATACCAGCTGTTGCCCATCATTGTCACGGCTGTAAACTGCTCCCGGGACACCTGCACATCACTGGAGACGGCGGCGTCTGGCGAGACATAAATCAGGAATCGAGATACTCCCTCCCTCAGGACGCACTTAATTCCCGCCCCGATATTATTGCCAAAAAAAAAAAAAACGTCACACCAAATCAGCTTGTCGCTAGGCGATGCCAAGGACTAAAAGCATTTTAATCTTTCCGTCGCAGACCGATTCATTTCCTTGTTTGTGGATATGATTCGTTTCATTCCCCCACCCCCTCCCCCCCATTTTTCACTACTAGCCCTCCCCTTGAGAGAGTAGCGGTGCATTTCACCAAAGATCCTTCACTGAGCAGCACAAATGGCTCCCACCTTAATTACGTGCTCAGGAACGCATAGGAGGGGTGTAATGATGGCAGTGAGATATACGCAGACTGCTTCTTTAAGACTAAAGCTGTGAGCAGGTGCCTGGATCGTGCCTGCACTGTGCTGCGGGCCCTTTGATAGCTGGTGCTGGGAGAGCGAGTGGTGCAAGGAACTCCCAGCAGCTGGGTGCAGAGCTGCGTGGGGTTAGACCTGCAGCAAGTATGCAAGGCAAGGGTCAGACAGGAGCCAGCACTGGGATTTACAAGTAATGGGTGTCATTCAGTGCCTGTGCATTTATTGTGGCCTTTTGGAAATGTTTATGGACAGACAGACAGACAGACAGACAGATCGATAGATAGATAGATAGATAGATAGATAGATGATGGATGGATGGATGATGGATGGAACAAGAAATTTTTATGGTTGGCATTCTCAGTAAATAAATGTTAGTGTTGTGCTTGTAAGTGGCAATTTCAGTCACAGTCATATCTGAAATAGATTATAAGAGTAGCCATATCTGATTGCTGAAAATTACTAGGATTAAAATTTATAACAAACCCAAATGTGATTATATAGGGTAATTGACTGAGTGTTTTAATCTGCTCGCAGCGTAATTGGATTCAGATCTGTTTTGATGTATTGTACCAGACAGGCTCCTTTCTGTTGAACACATGAGCAGCTGACAGAATGTTGGTTTTTCATGAAATTACCAAAAGAACTTCTTCTGTGAGTAAGATTAGTCATATTGCAGACCCGTTTGCTACATGCTATGGCGCTCAAAGTGTCATATCAAGTATGAAGAGAGGGTGTCTGAAAGTCAGGGATGCCCCCAAGCACCGTGGTTAAAAAAAAATAGTTTATCCATTATTGTAGTTTAGCAGCTCGATTCTCTTATCCGCTCCACAGAAACAAAGTCTATCAGATAATATTTGCAATGCATTTTTTCCAAAAAAAAAACAGCTTTGAACCATAAAATTGTATTGCAGCAGCCAAAACACAAAGGTGTTGGGATTTTTAAGGGGGTTTTAAGTTTTCCCACACTATGGGGCACAGGAAAATAAGCAAAGCACCAGAGTTTTATGGCCGTACTGTGGGAAACACTGACTTTTGAGGGAAATAGGCAAGGTCAATGCGGATGACTGGTTCACCAACGTGAGGCCAACAAATGGAAATACTCTGAGACCAGTTTACATCAGAACAAATGAAACACAATCCTCAAAGTGGGAGGGGGCTACAGATTGGTGTAAATGAAGTTTTACCAATCCCAGAAAACATTGAAATGGCGTGTCGGACCACAGCATCTTAGCATGAATTACCCCTTAATGTTACTTTTGTCATTTGAACATTCTGAGGATCAGTCGTCTCTGTTAATACTCACTGCCCACCAGAGAACATGAGAGTTTTTTAACTGACAGGTTCTCAGACATATCAAGGCATGCAGACTGCACCTCAGTGCTTCAGACGTGTCCGAGTGGACAGTGGGATCTGTCCTCATTTATTAGCTTTTATTTCTACACTTTAATAACTTAAAATAGTATAAGTAATTATATTCCTATGAATTGACATGACATGAAGGTAAGGAGAACATTAAGATACATTAAATACGCTATAATACCCCCCCATATAATTATATTTTACTGATTATAATTATAATTTTCATTCAAGTTCACTAAAAATGTCCTGTATATATGTTCAGGAATACTATATATACAAGCAGTAAGATTTGTCCAAAGCAGGATTATATAACAGCTTGTTAATGTGAATTTCAGACAAGAAAACTGTGCCAAGAAAAAGCCTTGATTCAGGCCTTGTAATGAAAGCACGGTTTTTACACAGAAGCGATCTGCCAGAAATACAGCACACCAGTAAAGCTGACTTTATTTTTTTGTGTTATGAGCATGGGCCGTGCAGAGGGCAGCCTGGGACTGACACTGGGCCCCCCGCAGTGAACGTTTCAGGGGGCAGAGGCGTCCATTTCTCTCGCTAATGCAGCATCTCCGGTGATTTGTCGGGCAGTGAAAGGATTAAAACTGACTCTTTGCCGAATACGGGGTCAAACACGCAGCTGATAAATTCGAATGTCCTGCAGTATTTTCCAAAACCAGTTTAAAGGGACAGCTAAGCAAGAAAGCAAGACATTACATGGCCTGTACACGGGGGGCTGTGGTAACATTTGATGAATCATTGAAGTTTCGTTGTTTTACTTGTCATTCTGTGCATACACATTTAATTAGGGTTTATGTAAGGCAATCAAATAAATTAAAATTGGTTTGGGTCGATTAAAAATATTCTTATTGAATCTTTATTTTGATTATCAAATGGTGTTTTGTCCCATAACCTTGTACTGAGTAAGCAGTTAGAAGATGGATGTATGGATGGATGGATGACATTTTTGTGAATTGTAGACCCAATTCAGTACTGTGAAATATGATTCACTAGAGTCATTCGGGCTTATTTTTACAGCTTATCCTTGTCTTCGTATTATCAACCCTCACCTTTCTTGTGTAAGTCCTTGCAAAAATACTAGCCATTTAGGGTATGGACTTTTGCTCAAAAATTGCTGGACTACGAGTCTTAATAGTAGGAGCAGAATCCAGGAGCAAGAAACGTATCCTAAATCACTCCAGTGAAAATATTGGCCTTCATAAGTGGAAAAGAACTATATATAAATGGGTAGTAATCAGCTAAGCAACAAAACGCACGAGGCTGTGAAGAACATGACCTCAAATGGCTACTGTACCCTTTAGAATATTCAGGGATACATTTTGTAGTTGTTTTGTGGTTTTCTCCTTGTTCCTTCTAAATAAATCCAGCCATCATTCCATCCATTTATCCTGGTCAAAGTTCCCTGGAAGCCTATACCAGGCAGCACAGGGTACAAGTTTGAGGTACAGCCTGGACGCGATGCCAGTCTATTGTAGGGTACATAAGTACTGGAAGGACTTGAAAAAAACCCACGTGACACGGGGAGAACAAGCAAACTCCACAGAGGTGGGATTGAAACCTCCCTACCCTGGGTATATGAGTACTATCATTTAATCAACATCTCACCCTATGTGAAGCACATATATTGCAGACCTTCCGATTTTGCGGTTTCCTAGCTGTACCCTAAGCTCTCCTGATGAGAAAAGCTCCTGATATGTAAGATCAGGTGTATTTTTTAATGATACATGTCACAAACATCACATTAACACGTTCCAAACCCGGCAGATTTAATTACTGCATAGATATATGCACAGTGTTGCAACGGAACTACGAACAGACGTCTCTTTTCGCCTAAATGAGGCCGGATGCAGAATGGCATGCCTCTGACGCCTGACCTAAGGGGTTAAGCTGAAGAGCAAGCAGATGCTCATTGCTCTAGACATAATAGTAATAATGCCCAGGCGTTGCATGGGAGATGCCGGTCTGTCAAGCAATGAAGCATGTAAACGACATGATGAGATCAACACATTGACCCATATGTAACAGTTTTTACAATCTTGTTGACAATGTACATAAGGCCTCGATATATTAACTGCAAACGAGCTCATATATAACTGCTCTTCTTAATCGTGATGTATATTTTAGTAACATTTCACTGGAGGAGGCACTTAGTAGTACACCTTAACCAGAAACTTAGTGTTACTTGAATATTGATCCCATGTTCGTTCATCATTAATCAATCATAAAGGTCCAGTTTCTCTATTTGTTCATGATTTCTACTTGAGTAGTAACTGAGTATTTCATTTATTTGTGCCCCCTCGAGTAAAGTGTCATCCATATTTTTAATTTTCAAACTCTAAGTTGTTTTTTCCTGACTAATTAACCCCCCCCCCACCACCACCTTGCCTTCTAGGAATATGATGACGGCTATGGGACTGCATACGATGACCAGGGTTATGATGCTTATGACAACAACTACAGTAGCCAAGGACAAAAGTAAGTTTACAAATTGACATACTTGAAGATTCAATGTATCTCTGTCATTTAGCATTTTGGATTGAATGTTAAGTGTAAGCAGTTATTTCAGAGGAAATCTGCAGTTTTTTTTTTACAATTTTATATACGGTTATCTGCTACATTCTTATAAATTATATGTGCAGCCTTGTGTCAACTTTTGTTCGCATTTGGGACACAAGTGAATCTGGCCCTATCTCGATATTGTAGCTGCCCATCACATAGGCCTATACATTACTGTATACATACTGTATTACATCTTAGATATGGATGGTCATTATCCCTCTGGCAGCGCTGCCCATTCTCCTGCACCCATTACAATAAGAGACATACCCGATAGCGTCCTGTTATGTCGCTTCCAGGCGTCTCTCAATCCATGTATAATATTTACTATGAACCTCGGACATAACTCGATGCAAGAGTGTATAGTTCACATACACTCAGAAGCTTTTCCTGAGGTTTGAGAGCTTGATCCTTAATTTGAGGGGTTTTAATTATTAAGACTTTCTTCCAAGATGAAAGGCATGACTTGCATGTTCTTGGTGTTGCTTTAATTAATTGTCAGGTTATGTATACAATTTCCTTTCAGCGAAATGTGGTACGTATAGACTTTGAGTACTTTCTTAGAATTATACTAGGAACAATAGCCATTTTGATGTGAAAACCATTAGGATGTCGGTGAAATAATTAAGACGTATTCTGAATCATAGTAATTGAACTTCTAATGGAAAAAATAGCATGGGGTATCAGTTGGGCTTGTAATATGAAACATGCGCCTTAATCACAAGTCAGTTGTTTGAATAGAGAACCAAAAGGAAAGGAAATTTAATTGAAACCCTTTTGATAACTATCACATCAACTCAAAGCCGGTTGGTATCTCAAGGAAACAGTGGTAACCTTGCCACCCTTGAGCACATAATACCTTTCTTTTTTTTAAATAATCTTTCACCATTTTACGAACTTTTCTAATCATTTATAATGAGCGTGATAGCATATTTAGCTAAGCAATTCAAACCACAAGCTGTGAGGGATAAGTCACTGTAATGTTTGAATGTATGACCATGATCTCTCCAGCTTAAATGGCGTCAGCATCTCAGGTCATGATGCAACCGAAGACCCATTTGAAGCGAAATACAGAGTATTGATCTTGTGCAGAGAGCTATTGTCCTTCCCCGGTCACATCAGGTCAAAGGCTACACTTCAGCCTACCGCTGCATGGCTCTCCGCCTTCGATTTAGCGTGCTTTAGCAATGACCTGGTTTTTGCCTGCACAGCTTCTTTCAGAGCAGGGAAGTGCATTGTTACTGCACTTAAGATGTCAAAAAAAAATTGCATTAGCGGCAACTGCTCACGCCCAGAAGAATGTATTAGCCCATTCTGTCCTCTTTTTTGGAAGTGACGCTTGATGTATTCTTTTGTTGCCGATGTCAGAATCCGGTGGCGGGGGACCTGTGAGGGATTATGTCTCCGCGATGGTGCATTGTGTTTCGGCCTATCTGAAAAGCTGCACTCCGCCCGTACACACCAAGGGCTGCCTCCTGGAGTATTGGCTGTTAGATGTGCAAACCATGTCGTGGAGCTCAAGCCCGGAGTGGCTGCCTGTTCTTTAAAAGTAGCATCTCAAATAAGCAGCGGCTTAAGGCGCAAGAAAAGTGTACTCCGTTGTGCATTAGAGATACCCAGAGGCCTTGTAGATTCAAAGAGGTCTCAGATCTGTAGCTGTTATCTGTATCTGGGGACTTTGCAACTAATGGGGAAAGTCTACATGGTTGTTCCTTCAGAGAATGTTTGTGGTTACTTCATGAATTTTTACTTTGATTTTTTGGTGGTTTCTTTTGCTTGTTTTATTTCTGATTGTTCAAACTGTGTTATATATTTAAATACATCAGTTATTCTTTGAAGGCAGCATGAGGTTAAACCTCCAATGATAGTCAATATATGAAGGCAGACTGAATAGATGCATTGATAGTATAGATCTGTGTTTCTCAATCCGGTCCTCGGGGACCCCCCAGACAGTCCACGTTTTTGCTCCCTCTCAGCCCCTGGTAGGAGAAAAACAGGGACTGTCTAGGGGTCCCCTGAGGGCCAGGTAGAGAAACACTGATACAGACTGGAGCCGTAGTGCTGCCATAGGCTCTAGTTGCACAGTAACAGTAAAAAAAAAAATACACTTTGAATGTCGTAAAGGAATTAGAACACAAGGATCATCACAAGAGGATCAGAAGACAAGGCTTGTTTGGTCCATCAATCCACAGAAGATTAAACCAGGTTCAGCCTCGGCGAAAATGTATCTGATCATTGGGAAACTGTTTCAAAGCAATACAAAGGATGCATGATTTCCACAGCTCTCCTGTGGATATGAACTTTGAGAGATCACATTACGGTCATCCATTTAATTCACTTGGTCAAAGAGGGAAACTTTTTTTTGTCTCAAGCATCATTTGTCCATCCATGATCCAGGGGAATGTAAGACGATGCCGTCAATGCCTCACGAAGTCTACGGAAAGCAGACCGAAACAAACTCTGAGAGTTCCCCGAGAATGACGTGACTCATAGATCGGGGATAACACGCACAGCAATATGTCATTTCTGGAACATGAAATTACTGTCATGTTCTTTATTTTCTCTTGTTTACATCATCAGAATCTACAGATCTAGCGGTTCGTGGAACCCTTTTCCCTGAGAGCCACACACGGCAGCAGCATAATGGGCAGCAGAGCTGTCAAGCGGAAAGTAGGCAGGGAAATCTCCCGTTTCATTCGTCCACAGATACAGGGCCAACCACTGTGGAGCACAATGACACCCACATAACACCATGACCATGCCAGCTCCCGCCATCACGTTGTTTGCAATGGATGTTTAAGGGGGGAGTTCAAATTCAAGCTCTTTAACAGTGCACATACCTGACAAAATCCATTCTATGTCTATCTCTCCATCTCCGCCTTTGACTGATCAAGCTGGAGATTCACAGTCAACTCTGTGATCACTGCCCTATGTGCAATCCAGGCCAGTGGAAACTCCACAGTAGGTGGACAGATTCATGTACAGCAAAAAGCGGCAACAGTCTCAAATCATTAAGGGATATAACTAAGAGAAAAGAAAGAGTAAATGATGAAGCCTTAATTTTGATATTGGTGGAATTATGTACAATAATTTCTGACGAATAAAACGACAGACTGGCTAATACTTAGGAAAACAAAAATGGAGGAGAATTCCTCCTGATCTATTACGGTGTTTCTCAAACCGGGTCCTCAGGGACTCCCGGACGATCCATGTTTTTGTTCCCTCCCAGGTGTGGACTGTCTGGCAGGGAACTGTGCAAGGCTTGGCGTGTGCTAACCTGCCGTGTAGGGGGGCCCAATTTATTTTTGTCTAGTTGTTACAGCAGCATTTTATCCTGTATGTAGGGCCCCAACAATGACTTTAACCCCCCCAAATTCGGCCCTGGTTGGGAGGGAACAAAAACGTGGACTGTCTGGGGGTCTCCAAGGACTGGGTTGAGAAAAACTGATTTATTATATATTACTGACATTTTTATGTGGGAAAGTGGTAAGACTTGGAAGATAAATGGAGAAGACGGGAAGTGAATCCTGTTCCTCGTGGGTCCCTGGAAAGGCCACACTCTGGTCAGCGTTCACACTTCTTTGTGATCCAAGTATTATTTCATCCTGACACCTGGGAGACTGCAGGCTTCTGATGTCCGTGCCTCTTTTCTGCAGTTTGCTCCTCATCCGACTCCCATTGTATCTTTAATATGTGTACAGCTGTCTTCTGATGTCGAGTTTTCAAAAGGGCACCCGCCTGAAATGGGCCTGTGTGCTTATCAGAAGAAAACATTTAAGCTCAACACAAAGTGACCTTTCCTCGATAAAAAAAGAACAGATTAAGGAAATAAACGAGCCCATGCTCGGAATTTGGGAATGTGGCTATTTTTAAACCATCGTTGTCAACAATTATGAAAAAAGCACTAAAATATTTTCAAATGTCAGTATAATTTTTCTTTTATAGAAACTTCTAGAAAGTAAAGCTTTACCTAATTTTCTTGTCGCATCTCTTCATGTCAGGCCTAACGGCCCTAAAACAGGTAGATGGCAACCCTAACGCCAACCATAAAAGGCCAACAGCTCAATTTATAAATGGAAAATGCTCTGCAGGAAATAAACTGGAAATATTAATTAAAAAGTAAAGGATGGAAGGCTTCCAGATAATTACTGCGAAGCGCTGTACACATATTATAATACATGTTACATGGCATATAGCATGAGATATACATCCAACACAAAGGGGTGCAATTCTAAATGCATAAATGATTGAAATAATGCCACTTGTCACTCCTGCCCTTAGTTAAGTTATTGTTTACATAGTCCCTTTATAATTCATGAATTATTTATGTTTAGTTTAAAGTAGTTTTATTAATCTTATATAATGTTTACTTTTATATATATTGTTTACCTCTTGTATGCTTTAAAAATATTGAATTTGTTTGGGAAGTTACTAACGTAATCTCCTGCAGTGTAAAAATTCCTTGATTCTAATTGATATATCGATTGTTGAGACCACAATACAATTTAATACACTTAACAAATATGGATTCATATCATTAAACCATGATGATCTGCCAAAATAACGCCAAAAAAATCTGTGCAAATATCTTTCACACAAAGCAATCTAGACTCGCCTTAGTAGAGAGTAGAGACCAAAATGTTACAGTACATTTAATGCAGTTTAACGCAGTTTAGTACACCTTGTTCCTACACTTGTAGAAAGAAAGCTATACATATCCAGAAATAGTTTTTTTGTTGTTAAAGTATAAATACCAGACAAAGTGTTTCTTGTGCAGACATTTTTGTGCATATGACACATGTATAGTTGTTTTTTAACATATTGTCTTGTTAAAATGAAATATTAAACATGTATTTTTAAGTATTTTGAATTCAAATAAACTCCACTAAAATTAGCTCATGTTTCACTTTTTCATTGAAAATATTGATCATGTATCATTGAGTTGAACTGAATTGTATCGTATAGCAGTAACATTTCAAATATCGTCAGATATGAAATCTCTGCCTTGTAAAATCTAAATCGAATCACATCATGGCAAAGCTTGCGATCTAACCTCCAGCTTTGCCTTGTACTGAATTAATCGGCACCCTTATGATGTGCCTTCCCTATGATCCTAATGCTGCGACATTCCAAGTGCTCACTGTCGAAATGCATTTTTTAAAATTCCCACATGCTTTTGTAAAGTGAAAATGGGAAATTTTGGAGAGCTGTGCTTAAACTGCATATATTTTCCAAGTTGTGCTCATCTATCCTCTTTCTAGTTAGCATCCCAGTTCGATTAAAGTGCACCATTCATCTTGGAATCAAAGCGGCTTCAGAAGGGACAGTCAGAGAAGAAGGGCAAATACATATATCTATATCTATATATATATGTGTGTGTGTGTGTGTATACAGGGAGTCCATTGTTACCAAGCGATGGTGAACATTACAATTTGCACTGCAACCTGCAATTCTTTTTTTCTTGTCTGGGCATTTACATGACGGGGAAAAATAAAACAATTTACAAAACCTACCATTGCCTGAAGTTGGAATCGATGTGCGAATTGTTGAAAGTCGAGGCCAACAATACTGTTTGTCTCTGCAGCCTTACTGTTCTCCTCATTCCTGAGGATATACCACTTAGGGATTGAGGAGCCACGGCAATATAAGAAAGCACCGTGCACCAGGGATGTGTAGCACATCATTCAGACTTAGAATTGCCATCTGTTTAATGGCACCGGGATAACGACGCACATACTTAAAATCAGCCATTCATGGTTATGACAGATGTTGCGGAGACCTGCCAATCCTTGGGATGTGGGATCGGAATTGAACTCCAGATCGCGAGGCAAGGTTACCTAATAGTGCTTATGTTTATTTTTCAAGGCCCAAGCCGACTGTTAAGGCAGATGATTATCCTCTTTGTCTTCACTAGCCGTGAGGCGAGGGAGGCGCCGGACTGGGACACGTCTGGCTAATGAATGTCAAATCAAAGCTTGACCTATTTAGAAAGTCAGTGCGGTTTAGCAATTATGACAGGGCCGCTCTTCTAATGGGATTTAAAACACGCCCAGCCATCTAATGGACCACTGGAGCACAAGGGCAGCGCTCCTATTGTTTGGTCCATGCACTGTAGCTGTAGATAACACCGATATCCATTGCACAGAGGAGCCTCTTTTATTATTTCCTCATAAATGATGAAAAAGCTATTACTTGCAATGTTTAAATATGACTGGCTGATGCATATTTAAAGCATCTATTTTTAGAAAGCTGGAATTTTTAAAAGGTGTGAGCAGGCTTTGCCTTTGAAGTCAGCAGTAAAAATACAGAGTGCAATCATCAATTCTTCCTCATCATTAGCCATTAAATGTACTGCTGGAAGATCTCCTACGGGTCCTTTTACGGGTAGGTCCCACACTTGTTTTAGTGGTCATCTGTGTTTCTTTGGCTAGTTAGCAGTAATTAGGACGGCAGTAGATCTGTTTGAGTCGGGAGCTTGTTTGCAGTGGCTCTCACCTGGAATCTCGTCCTCCTGGACGCTCCCAAGAAGCCTCTGACAAGGGTAATTGACTAGAAAAGGACACAGGGTGAGGAGCTGAACAGGGATATTGACAAAGTGCCACGGTAGAAATTAGAAGTTTCTAGTTGCATTTGGAGGTCTCTCATCCACTTGGAGACATGGATTTATCAGCTCTCAAAGGTCCCGATCTCTACTTTATCGTCAGTCATTTGTTTTTGTCCTGGTTGCTAGCTCTGGGCAAATTTTCCATAGCATGGTTCAAAAGTGAGGACACCCGGAATGTGGGTTTTCAGTTCACTAATACAAGGTCAAGGAAATTCAAATTAAAAATTCCATATCGCCATTCCAATTTTCAGAAGTGCTTTTCCGGCGTAGTGGTGCAGCGACACAGTTTATCCCAGGAGGGACAGGGCACAGGGCATAATGCAGCATTTATGTCCTCTTTGATATTCATATAGTTACCAAAAAAGGCTGCAGTGCTTCACCGTATGTGACGGATATTTATATTTGAGCTTCCATCAGCTACACTGTTCTCCCAAAACTGACAGTGAAAACGGGTCAGTTGAGGATAGATACTTCAATCTCGAATAACACTGGTGTTTGACATAGGCGTAGTATAAGATATGGTAGAAAGCAAAAAAGAAGAAGACAACGTTCAAGTTGTTCAAGTTCTTTTTCATATCACAAACAAACTGAAAGAATATAATTTTTGACACAACAGGCATTTAAGGACAAATGTTATTGAATGAACTATGCTGATAGTAGCATGTCAAGTAATGGGAAACACAATGCTCTATATAAAAAACAACAACAGAGTGTCGGTCGCTGGACTGAGAATTCCGTTGCTATCTTCTCTGGAAATGGAAGCGGTCAGTCGGTGAGGCACATGCCCTGCTGGTTGCTGGCGCTCTGTGGGTTGCCCTGGAACTAAATTAGCAGCAAGCCTTTAAATGTGTTTTCTGCCAGCCTTAAAAGCCGGGAGAGGGAAAACACAGCGCTGTTGCAGGGAAGACTGACAGGTACAGGAAGCGGGGGCTCAGCTGTGATCGGCTGTGCGGGATTGATGACAGCCTTACAATAAATTACCACTCGGGCTTGAATGATAGCAGTAATGCTGAATGATGCCAGGGTAGGATTGTTTTTCGGCATGCGACTGGCGACCCAGGCCAAAATGCTGAATAGCCTCCTTTATTTTTGATGAGGACTGGAATCACTCATATCTCCATATGTGAAATAGTGAGATAGAGATGCAATATTGTGGAATTATAGGAAAATATAACTTATATGGGAAGTGTTCAGCGGGGAGCCTCTATTCACACTGGCACGCTTCTACAGTGAAAGTGGGTCTTAGTGTTGGCCCCATAGTTGCTGTAGTGTTCATTCACCACGGCAATAGCACACCCTGGTTGACCTCCCCATCTTAAATTTAGCTATTAATTGTCATACCGCAGCAACGAAATGTGTTCTCTGCATTTAACCCATATGTGACAATGTGACATAGCAGGGGGCAGCTAATTCAGCACCCGGGGAGCAGTGCTTGGGGGTGGTACCTTGCTCAGGATACCTTGCTGGTCAGGGATTCGAAACTGCAATCGTTCAACTAAAAGTGTACTTCCCTAACCATTAAGCCACCACTGCCCAATTGTGTCCACCCCACCATCTGAAAAAATCCTCGAATGACCCCTGCAAAGGGGTGAGGCCCCATGGGGAATACATTTTAGTTTTAATATTCACAATAGTAATCATGCAAATACGCGAACATTGGCAGGGTAATGCTGGCATATTTATAACCTTAAAAATTTGTAACAAACCGGGTGAAACCAGGAACGTCTGAAAATCAGTTCATCTTACAGCCGAAATCTGGAAGTTTCTGGGACTCCACTGCCCGGAAGACTCGCATCTGCTCCGAATGTACTCGATTTATCCTGTCTGATAATCACACAGCAGCCCCCCC
Source organism: Mormyrops attenuatus (assembly GCA_026777985.1). Taxonomy (NCBI): domain Eukaryota; kingdom Metazoa; phylum Chordata; class Actinopteri; order Osteoglossiformes; family Mormyridae; genus Mormyrops; species Mormyrops attenuatus. The sequence goes on along the minus strand of JAODKC010000049.1, from coordinate 20,255,359 downwards.
CCCATCGCCGTCTGCCCCCCCTTCACTCCGCAGCACAAGGGCACTCATCCTAATGCCGATTCACGCTGCTCCTGCCAGCAGGCTTCCCAGAAACAGCACACATCAAACATGGCCGCATTAATCTCTCTTTTACCTGTGAGCCCCTCCCTCCCTGATACTCCTCAGCCATCCGTGTGTCTGTCTGTGTGTGTGGTCTGTATGCGTGTCTGTATGTGTGTGTCTGTCTGTGTGTGTGTGTTTGTATGTGTGTGCTTGTATGTGTGTGTGTGTCTGTATGTGTGTGTGTGTGTCTGTATGTGTGTGTGTGTGTGTGTGTGTGTATGTGTATGTGTGTGTGCGTGTGTGTCACCAAAAGTGTGGGACACACAGGTTCTTCCTACTCCCTCGGCATACTCTCAGGCAAGCTGTGGGGGTGGGGGGAGGGAAGGGAGATTAAGCAGCTCCCCCCCTTACTGTGCTTTGTGTGACGGATACACAAGCCGGTTCTGGCCGGTCCTGCAGTTTCCCGGCAATAATAATCCCACTGCTGGTACCACATGTACCAGTGGGCTGGGACGGTACCATCAAAGGCCTGTGGGCATGGCATGAACCTAGAGATTAAACTGTGGGGGGGGCGGGGGGGCAATGAGAGAGACCACCCTGACGGCTGAGAGGAAGAGGAGGAGGATGGGGACTGATACGTTACTCCACTGTTCACTGTGGGTCCATGGTAAGAGAGGAATAACCTATCAGGACGTGAGATGCCATGTTGCCATAGTGACCGCCACATACAACGTGACAGATGGCTGGTGGTGTCCAATCACAAACGATCAAAGAGGAGGCGGGGTCTGTGAGCGACACCGAGCAGCAGAGGAAATCTTCAGACGTGATGCCAAAGTGGCATAATGGAATTTTCTAGCAGTGCTAAGGAAAGGGGGAGTTATTTTTATCTCAAGACAAAAAAAAATGCTTTATGATATGTATGTGAAGATGCTTTTTGCATGGGTGTGGAGGGACTGCTTTTATGAATGGCATAAATCCCCCCTCCCAAGCCACTTAACATCTCCTGCATGGCTCCTCAATTTGAAGCCTCACCATTACGTCTCCACATGTGACGTTTGATACTACAGTGAAAAATTTAGGAAAGTTATGAAGAAACCGCTGGATGCCTGTACACTGAAATATTACAGTACATCAATCATTCTTTGGACATTAATGTGTCTTAGATGAAATAAGAAATACCCCTCAGTCAGATATACCTCAGTGACTCTCAGTCAGGGCTGTGCTGACATTTTTCCCTCCAAAAATAATACAATGTCGTTTGTCAAGTGTAATAGAATATACAGCTGCAATTCTATGATTTTTATTTTAGATGGGGTGCATAAGAGGAGCCATAATTCATATGGAAGGGCAAACCTTCTCATTAGCCAATGAGTGACAGGAGAGGGGCTTTCTGAGGGCCAATCAGATTTCAGATGCCCCTGTGGCTCCACCCCTGTATACACTCCTGAGAAAATAATATTTTTCCTTCTGCTAATATCAATTACTTGAGCTAAATTAAGGTTTTTGGTGCTAAACAGAAGCATGGAAAGTAATTGGTCCTCTTAACAAGTCCATGAATGTCAGTGGGTGTCTGGGTGTGTCAGTGATTGTCGGTGTGTCTCAGGGTATGTCAGTGTGTCTCAATGAGTGTCAGTGTGTGTCAGGGTGTGCCAGTGAGTGTCAATGTGTCTCAGTGAATGTCAGTGAGTGTCAGTGAGTTCCAATGAGTATCAGTGCTCGACACAGCTCCTGTAAAACAGGAACCGCAAGACTAAGCTGTCAGTTTTATGTAAATATATGCACTACAGTGTAGCCTGGAAGGAATGGGTGAGTACAGAAAGTAAATCAGCACTCCTGCACAGAATACGAAGGTGGAATTGTGCTTGTTCTTCTGCTAAATATATTTAATCCAGTTTGGAAAAGAGAGAGGGACTGAGAAGAGATGCATCACCAAACCCTTTATCCACACTGCAATGATAGCTGACTATTAAGTGTAATTAAATACAGTGATTTTCCTCCAGATACGTCACAGAACCAAGAGTGTGCATTCCGAGACGACTCATGTTGCTCTCGTCAGAAGCTCCAGGGTCTGGAGCTCGCTGCCATCTTAATGCGTTTCCCACACTGCTCTGCTGCTCTGTGCCTTATTTCCTTAGCAGATGCCGTCCGCAGGCCGATGGATCATGGATCATTCTTAGTGTACCTGTCTTATGTGGTGGGTCACGTGACCCTGTAATACGGCTATTCCCGGAGGATACACCTGGCTGATGTGAAGCTCAGCGTGCTTCAGGGACAGAACCACAGCCGCTCAGAAGGTAACACTCAGTTTATGGAACTCGACAGGACAGGGCTGAGTGCTCCCCACCCCCCCTCCAGTGGATTATGGGTAAAATAGACATTTGGGGCCGAAGACATTGTCAACAGCTTCTGGGATCATTTTAAACGAACTAAGAGCATAAGACTTTTGTGCACACACACACACACACACACACTAGCATTTTGTTTAGATTAGATTAATGATTAGTAACCATTATTCACTAATAGAATAACAAAGGGTTAGCACTTGAAAATGTTTTATATGAGTTGTTCAGAAGTCAATGTGGGACCAGCTTGACAAAGATAGCAATTCCTGTACATGCACATGCACACACACACACACACACACACACTGCCAGAAGAGGAGGGTGGATAGTCAGCAGCTTCCTGCTCCCACTCCATCCTGCCACACATCTCTCTCAGTCACCGTTTGAAGGGGGCGGGACCAGACCTGTCAATCACACTACATGGACGAATGGGGTGATGGCTTCCAAGCCAGCTCAGCCATTCACGAACATCTCATCACATTTGGAGAAATCACTGATGATTATCTGTAAATGTGTTTACCGTTCTATATCTTTATATAGCTTTCATGTTATGAAGGGTAATTTTTGCCTTAATTTAATTTTATGTCAGATGTGACAGATTATATAAAATATAATGAGCCGCTACAGTAATTTCACATGTGGACCTCGGCCACCTGTCCAAACTGGTAGTGACATAATACTGGGTGACTGGGTGGGACTGCTTCTGGTTTAACAAAAAAAAAAACACTCTGTGATTAAACGTGAGTAATGTAATAACCAAGTTTCACGACTGACTTACTGCACATGTGTAGCTATTGATTTTCTACATCAAGCGGGCATTTTATCCATCAGCACCCCCCCACCCCCCACATTATGAAGCATTTATGATAGGAACGTAATACAATATTCGCATAAACAGAGATAAAAAAAAACCACATCTGCCATTTGGTGGGCTTGAAGGCTGAGGAAACTTCCGGAAGCTCGCTGAGAGCTGCGTGATCCGCTTGCCCTGCCCTCCCGCACTATACAGCTCTCTCCTGTTTTAAAATAAGCAAAAGCCGACAGAGTAAAACACACAGCGTGGCTCAGTGTGTCACAGAAAACAAACATCCAAATCGAATCTGTCTACGTCCTGTCTAGAGCACCCCTGTCCTTCCTGGGACTAAGAGACAGACAAGTGCCATCTGCCTTCTTCATTTATCTATCCCTCTGAGCCACAGTTTACACAGTGGGAATGGCAGCTAAGGAGACCTGTACCTGAAGGTTGTTCGATTTCTGTGGGGACCCCTGCTGTTGGGAGGTAATTACTGCAGTAAAATACCCGGCTGTTAAAGGAGGAGGAATCACAAATCACAAGGGGGACAAACAGACATTTTTAAAAAGCAGGGCCATGGTGGTGATGCTAATCCTTGCACCAGGACGGCGTTTTTGTTCATCAGAGCCTGACAGGACGGATGAAGGTGGTGTGCACACGGCCGCGGCGGCCCAAGGGACGGATCTCTATGTACGCAGCAGCTTACCCAGCATGCCTCTGCGGACTGTCATAACCCCCCCCCGCACCCACCCACCCAGCCCTCCCGGCCCATCCTGGCTCTGATGTCGCAGTATGCTTACCTCAGCAAATTGTGGCCTGGCTTACAGCATTCCTCTGGCTCTCGCTGGCTCACACACACACACACACGCACGCTCGCCAAGCACAGCTAATCTCGCGGCGAGAGCAACTCAGCCGCAGTGTCAAATTGAACAGCCGGCCCCCTTGTGCTGCCGTTTCATCCTAGAATCCCCTTCCAACCCCTGTACATGCCACTGCCACACTGGGTCAACCCAGGCCAGGCACAGTACCCACAGGGTCTCTCGTACCCTTGTCTCAATTGTCTCCCAGTACATTTACAGCCATCTTCCTTCTTTCCTTCGACTCCTCAGCTTGCATTCCCGGGGGGGGGGGGGGGGGGGGGGGGGGGGGGGGGGGGGGGGGGGGGGGGGGGGGGGGGGGG
>JAODKC010000049.1:20217300-20249257 GCA_026777985.1 Mormyrops attenuatus | reverse complement strand
CCCCCCCCCCCCCCCCCCCCCATTATATATGACGGAACCAGTCCACAGACATCAAAAGGTTCAGAAGCCCTAATGTGCATCATCAAATATCGAACTATAAAATTCTATCCTCCCTCTGCAAATATATTAATAAGTAAGGGAAATGGAATGCTACCTCATAATCCCACCCAACAACTTTGAATTTCTTTTTTTGTGTAATAATGCACATTTTCTTTATAACTTCCTGTTACTGCTGTAAGGTGTCAGTTGTAACAGTTAGGATATTTGGCATATAATGAAATAGTACCTAATACTCACTGATGCATTTCACAGGTTACAATGTAGCCATGGCAGCACTGAGAATGGAGATGTACATCTGTAATAGTCATCGAGCATATAATTAATGCATTCATTAATGCATTCATAATTATGGATACTAATTTATTGCGCATACATTAAATTGGGCTATTGGATATTGAGAATATTAAAAAAGACATCCTTTCATCTCTCCACAGCTCAGAAGAGTATTATGAGTATGGCCACGGCATAAGCGACGAATCCTATGATTCTTATGGTGAGTTCAATGTACATTTTCATGAAATAATGCTGTAACTCATTTCATGTTTAATGCACATTTGCAGCTCATTAATTCAGCAGTGCTTCTATTGACACTGTCATCACAGAGCCCACGTTACATTTTACTGTAATATTTTGCAAGTAGTGGTGCCTTTATTCTAAGTGCATCAAAGACCCAGGGCTGTTTCGCTTTGTATTTATTTTAATGATGCAGCCACTCACCTTGTCTGAAGATAAGATTGTCGATACAGCCTTTAGAGCAGTTTCAATCTACTTCTGCTCTTGCTCCTTTAGGGATGGTCTTTGTTCACTTGACAGACCAATCCGTTCGAGCTTCTTCATTTTCTTCATTTTCCCTGGAGCCCACGGCTAACGTGCTTGGCTCAGCACGTCAGGCTGCTTTGCACAGTTTGTGGCTGCACTTAAAGTAAAGCCACACTAAGTGGTAGCCGCCATGATGCTGGCGATTGTATGTTTTACGGATACATCTCTGCTCAGGGCATATGATAACAGTATGGAATCGTCCGCAGCAGTTCTGTGCTAGTGCATACCGCATATTAGCAGGGCAAGTATGTGCTAATCTAAGGAGATGAAGTGAAGCTATTGAGCTAGTCTAGTTTGGGTCTAAGAAACAATTATATAAACTCTAGAAATTATGAGTTTTTAACAATCAGTATAGACTGTAGTGGTCCTCTTGTATATGTAATTATTGGATATGGGTTGCCGGGGGACTCTTATATGTTTTGAAAACGACTGTAGAAGTAAGACGATTAAAATGTTGACAATTTCTGACTGTCGAGTGTTTGTTCGTTCATGTGGCATTAAACAGAAAATGACAGGCAATTAAGCTCTGCTATCGTCTCTTGACTTCATCGTTCCCGGGATGTTGCAGAAGTGCAGGATTAGAAAGGACTCATTTTAAAAAGTCGGCCTAGTTCAGTTAATTCAAAATACATGTCAAATGTCCTAGTGTTACAAATTCATTTAATTGTTTTTACACTGAACAATAGAAAAAAAACAATAAAACAGAAACTTAAATGAAAGACGCTGCGATCAGTACAAGCAAAGCTGTAGGGGTCATCAGTTGCCCACTGGCCTTCAATACTGTAGTCTGTTTATTCCATTGGGTGCTGACCAGTCAACTGGCATTTACTGTACGGAATTTTCAGCCATAACATGAGATTGCCCTTGACCTGAAAATTATCCCAACGTGTACACTTCAGAAAGCTGAACACGTCAAATAAACTGTTGCCGAATCATTGTCAAACAGGGGCTGGGGGATAGAGTCGGCTCGTTAAAGGAGAAGGAGAATTTAAAATATAGCATGCCTAATAGGGAGCCACAATGAGTGGTATGCTGTCTCCTAATTATGTTTCTGTCTTTGAATCTGCATATGGTTTCTGTAAAGGCCAACCTTACGTACTATATAAGCATGATATGAAGGCTTGAGTATTATATTAGCCGTGACATGTGATCGACTGGAGTCCTGTTCAGGGGGTCCCGGACCCTACCACACCCTGATTTTCCCAAGTTTGATGTACCCCTGGCTAAACAAGGGATGGGGTTGCGTTTGACCATTTTTACCAATCACAGTCTTCATTGTATGACATCACCAGTTTGATCTGTCTTATTTCTCATTTTCAAACTCAGCTCAGGCTTCCAGGCTCTGGGGGAAGCACGTGTCCCAGCGGGCTAAGTGTCTCTGTGATTGGAAGGTTGCCCAGTCAAGCGTTCTTCTTATCATTATTATTATTGTTATTATTGTTGATGTTGTTGTTGTTATTATTATTATTATCATTAAACAAAGACCATCCCTTACATTGTTAACATGTTCCTATGTTTTGTACCTCTACAAAGAGACATACGCAATAAAATGGGTACTTTACAAATCTATGCACCTTGCTACTAAACAGAAAACACAGGCTTTAGTTATTGTGGTGATGTCATTCAACGAAGACTGTGATTGATTAACGAAGTGTCATATTCTAGATAATCAGGACATGCCCAGGAATAGTGGTTAGGGGATGGATTACAACAGTCATACAGTACGTATCATTATTACTGATATCTTAAAATATAGAGAGCCTATCATTTTCATAAAGGCTGAAATTGACTTCACAGTACATGCTATTCTTCCTTCCAGAGAGAAGTCAGTTTTGGGCAGTGCATGAGTAGCCATGAAACCGTCTTGGTTCCTTTACACTTTGTTCAGCTGCTTATTTCGTCTGTCTTTCTTAAGGCTAGACTTTAATGTGATAAATGGCTGAATTAAGTTTCCCTGTCCCTACTACTCATTGAGATGGCATGTGCTAAAAGACATTTGCTTCAGTATATGAGACAGACCAAATATTTCTTCTTTGTTTCATGTTTGTAGCTAAGTCTCGCCATGGGAAGTCATTAGCATTAAAATAGCATCAATAAAATACGTCAGATAGCTCGAAACCTTATTGAAGTGTGATCTCCAAATCCACTGTACAAACGAATGTCTTGTTTTTTGTTTTATTTTCGTTTTTGCCTGCCACCCCAGGCAACCTCTGTGCTTTTCTTGCAGCTTTGTAGCTAATTATTTATGGAACGGTCCACGGCAGCATAAGCAGCTAGCAGTCTTCCAGGAAAATGCTCCATGACAAAAAGCGAAGCTAGTTGCCACTTTCTTCTTTCAATTTCTAAGTTTGTAGCTGAATAAATAGGGTGCATCATTTTTTGAAGCGACAAGCCTGCACTGATGTTCAATGGTAAAGGATGTCCAACCCCGGGGAGCATCAGAACAGGTGCCTCTAATTTATCCTTTCCCTTTAGTGCATTGAGCTTTCACGTTGCCATTATCAGAGTGTGCTGTAGGAAATAGGGTAGTTTGCAGCAACAAAATGCTGCATTGATAAATAATCATAATTAGTGCAAACGAAACAGCTGTTTTCGCCTAGGTGGATGTAACTAAAAATGAAGAATGGAACCAAAGTGATTGTTACATTAAAGTTGTGAGAAGGTTAGCATTAGCAGAAACTAGAAATAATTTAGCACCGGCTTTTTCCAAACATTTTGCACCAAGAGTGTGTACATTCTTGTTATCGACATTGAATGGGAGGATGAGGGTTGGTTTGCAAATGGGCAGTGGAACATCTCCTTCCTTCAAGTCACCTAATTTTAATACATATGTTAGTAGTTCAATAGAGCCCTGTGGTGTACAGGCCGTCCCCAGGCTAAGAACGCCTTACAGACAACTCATACTTACGAATGGACTGCCATAAGCCTATTATATTAAATATTTCAGTTGAATACAATGGTTCATAATAACAAACACACACAGCACTTTGTGACGCTCATGCAAACATTGCGCAGCTTCAACGGTTCGTCAGCTCGAGGATATATACTATATATTAAGGTAAAGATTTGACTAACCTTATGTGCCTGTTCTGATTTACCTACAAATTTCACTGAAAGACAAACTTAGAAAAGAGAACTCATTCGTAACCTGGGAGCTGCCTGCAGGAAGTTGATGTATAGTCCGGCATGAAAAGACAAGGTTACCTTGTTCAAATCTGCTTTTCAAGTGACATTAAGTGAAAAGGTGACAGCCTTAATTAAAAACTATTGGTTATGTGCTTGCAACAAAAAAGGCTGCCTAGAAACAATAAAAGATATACTACTACTACTCAAACAGCCAGATGCAAGTTTCTGCTCTGGGGATGTGTCTAGGTTTGCTGAAGATCAGACAAAGGAAACAATCAATGCAGGCACTTGCACATTGACAGTGATGGGCATGAATGAATGCTGATTTTGGTTAATGGTGATTGTGACCTTTTTGCTGGGAGACACTAAACAGACTCTTTTCAAGTACCTTTTGATGTTCTTTTTCAATTAAATAAATACACCTTTCCAGGTGGAAGACTGATAGTGCAGCTTGGTTGGAGTTTTTGATCTTGAACTAGTGATAATTGGTTTTGTGCTAATGTCATTGGAAATCCAAACAAATTATCAGCGTGGCAAACTTAGATGGAGTTTGCGGCGGGTGCTTCAAACGTGCCATGAGCTCTTGATGCAGTGCTCTCTCAGCTAGAAAGCAAACAAAAGAACAATGCATTCCCCCATAGCCCCTCCATTCTTCTTCCACCAGGCCAAGAGGAATGGACCAGCAGCAGACACAAAGCCCTACCATCCAGGACATCCAAGGGAGCATTCAGAGACCAGCCGTACCCCAGATACTGAACTGCCTCATCACAACATGTCCTGTGTTGTTCCAAATGATGGATTTTCTATCGAGGACCCCCTTTCCTCCTTTTGGAATAAAATGAACAAAAACAAAGAAAAGAAAAAAAAAAACTGAGGTGGCAAAAGGAGATGGTGAAAAGACCATTATATAGTTGTAATGCCTGTTTAAAATGCTGTGGACACTATAACAGAGACCGATAACGTATGTAATGACAGCTTCTTCTGGAAAACACAACTGTAAAATAGGTAAACTATCCATTCTTTATAAATTAGAATTTGAAGCCACTGAGCCTGTTATGTTAAACAGAGGGTTCTATTTCTTTAACATGTTAGTTGCTTTGTTTAATAGTTTATTTCTATTTATAATAGAGGGTTGGGGGTAGCATAAGTAGTGTTTTGACTGGTATAAACTATGTTCCTTGTAAATATACCTTTGAAAAACAAAGACAGGAGATCATGTTGCAAATATTGTTGTATCGTTCCTTTTTGTAACTGAGAGTATTTTAGTGTTAAAGGGCTTATAGAAGCATGTTGTGAAATCTTGTAGGATCCTTTTTTTTTCTTCTTACGTACTCGTCTGGCCTGATCTGACATACCCAACATTGTATTTAATCGCAGCGGCGTTTCTTTTCATTTCATAAGCATTCCCTTAATAATGGAACCTCGTCGTTTCTGACAGTAATACATGCTTCTAAAAGCATTGAGATGCTTGTTGAATATGATGGATATATCGATCATGTGTTCTCATTATCTCCAGAGACTAAAAAACAAAAAGCCAATTTACTAAAACTTACCAAAACTTCAATACAGGAAACTACATCTTTGTTTATAGGAAATTTATAGAAAACTAATAATAATAATAATAATAATAATAATAATAACATGAATAATAACAATAATGCAATTTTTTAAATTTTAAATTTAAAAATAACCACAGTAATAAAGATAAGCCAGTGGGATTCTTCAAAGAACCAGTGGAGGTTTGTATTATTAAAATAATGAGCTTTTGTAAGCCCTTTAATTAATATTTTCATCTTGGTTGATAATAAATAAACTTTTTGAAAAAAAAAAATCCTGGTGTGAGAACGTAGTTGTATTTTTTTGTATAAAAATAACATTAAAATAACATTAATTTAAACTAACAAGCAAATAGCCGAGAATATAATATCAGGCAGTTTTAATATCTGCAATTCCTATCTAGGCCAATTTCCAAGTTTAAACCCTTAAAATATAAATTTCATGGTGGTGGCACAAATTTTATTTTTTTTTAAATTGAAGTTAAAAATAACATTCTATCAACTTGAAGCTGTCAAGCTACTGATATGTATTACTTAGATGTGAATGATTCAAGACACCTGTCTAATTTATGTCAGCAGTTTCAATGGTAAGAGATATTTTTAAGTGTGCAGCTGACGGGCCTCTGTGCTATACCTATAAAATTTCCTATACTATCAGATGTACTAAATATCCATAGATTCTTCCTTAATAACCAAATACTCATAATGTTACAATTATTGAAATAAAAAAATATAATAATGTCAGAATATAATTTTCATCATTTATAATGCATTGTATCCAAACAGGTAATTACTGATCCTGTGTGCCTCTATTTTCAAGCAATATCACAATATAGCATTCAGTTTTATCCCAATACTTCTGAGAACCCTTTTGATCCTAGTATTCGTCTTTGTATATACTAAGCCAGTTACATGACTGGAAGGCCTGTTCAGCATATTGTAATTGATTAGCTAATCAGTATAACTGGTATATTTACAAATGTTCCCATCTTTGGCCTCTATCATTAGAGGCCGTTTGGCGACTTACTGAATGTAAAGAATTAGATGGAGCGTTTGTTTAAAAAATTTTATGTGTGTTCTGTGTGTGTCAGAAAATATATCTACACAGAATAGAATACTTAGGACAGTTAAGATTTGGAGTAAAATTTTATGCAAATAAAAGCTTCATTCCGTTTGTAGATCTTTGTAGTTTTTTTTTTCTTCACTGTTTCTGTTCTTACTTTTTTTTCCTTTTGGTCAAGCAAGACTTTTTCAGTGTCTAAACAGAGTTAAAGAGAGAATCTAAATGATGTTCACCTTGCCTGAAAGTGGATGGCAGGAGCTAGTATATGCTCTCCAGCTGACAAGGTAAATAAACCAAGTGGCCATTTTAATCATATCTAATATATCTTGACCTAAACCGTTTTTTTTCCCTCCGAAAGGAATAAACAAAAACAGTCCAATAACATGCTTAAAAATGTTTTCCTAAACATTGTTAAATGTATGAAGATTTAAAATAGGTAGATAAGTAGCATTATTGCTTATTAGATTCATGCTATTAAAAATAGTGTTGCCATAAAAAATACATGATAAATAAGTATAACACTTTAGTATTTTATACATAATAATTTCAAGACATTGATAACATGTTGTTGTTTAAATAAACTGTCAGCATGCTGTCTTTTTGTAAATTCTTACATTATTTGAATTTTTAATTGTAGGTCAAAAGTTAAACTGTGTTGCCTTTCATTGCAGGACGCCCCAAAAAGACAACAAAAGGCTGAATTTCATTTGAAAGGTGAGTAAATGTCCTTATTAAATGGCTTTGGGAGGGCTTACCTTGATTCTATTACTGTATTTTCATAAAACCAGAATGGCGATAATGGAGTTTAAGTGTAAATTCAGTTTATCATTATTGTTAATGCCCTATTTCCAAAGCTGACAGTGATATAGGCAACATTAAGCATGAAATGTTCTGAAGTGTAACTCTAACAGGAAGCTCAGAACAGATGCTGTGTATTAAGACAGATACAATCCTGTCAAAGTCACGGTTTGAAATGTCAGCTACATGCCTTGCAATCTGTGGTGAGAGCTGAAAACGGCTGTCCACAAGCAATTTCTGAGCAGCTTGAGAAAACTTGAACAGACTTGCCGACCAGAATGAGCAAACATCACGCGAAACCAGTGTCAAAAGCTAGTAGACACTTCCCAAAAAGACTTGAAGCTGTAATTACTGCCAAAGGTGCTTACAAGAAATAATAATCTCAAAGGTTTTAATATAGAATATTTCAGATTTATTTAAAAATATCTCCAGGCTTGGGGGGTGGCATGGTCACACCATGGCTGGTGTGGTCACCTCACACCTCTAGAAGGCAGGGTTTGATTCCCCGCTCCAGCTCCATGTGTATGGAGTTTGCATGCTCTCCTCCTGTTCTCCTCATGGGGCTTCCTCCAGGTTCTTTGCCTTCCCCCACAGTCCAAAACATGCTAAGTTGAATTGGATTTGTCAAATTGTATTTGTGTGTGTGTGTGTATATTAGGTTTATATTACACTGTACGTACATTTGGTCCCGACAATGTGATAAAAACCCATTATTTTGACTTTATGGGGACCATTTTCTGGGTCCCCACAAAAATCTGTGGATGCAATCAAAAAACTAAAAATGCCAAAAGTCTCGTATTTAGTTTTGTTATTTATGGTTAAGGTTAGGGCTGGGTAGGGGTTAAGGTCGTCATGTTGGGATTAGAGTTTTCCCCATAGAAATGAATGGAGAGTCCCCACAAAGATAAAATTACAAACCTATGTGTGTGTGTGTGTGTGTGTGTGTGTGTGTGTGTGTGCTCTACAATGGGTTTGTAGCCCATCATTAACTTTATTGATCCCAGGGGGAAATTCTGGTGCATACATCAGCAAGAGCACAGTGCACATATAGTATGAGCATACATACAGTGGCAAACAGGGTTATTCCCTGCCTTGTGTTTGTTATTTCCAGGATAGGCTCTGGATCCCTGCGCCCCAGCACAGGACAAGCGGTATGGAAGATGAATGAATTTTGTGATTTGAAACTCATCTATCCTTCTAAGCGAATATTCTGGTTAGGGTTGCAGTGGGAGCCTGGAACCTATCTTAGGCATGTAAAGCGTTGTTTAATGTACTTCATTTTGAGTATTATTATTTTGAATTAAATTTTCACAGGGAAATAAATGTTCACGCATCATTTGTGTTACTGAGTAATAAGCATTGTTTTGCGAGGCACTGTATGTCAATGGCCTTGTGACGCATCCAGGGGGAGCAGGTGGGCCCCTGTCAGGATGACGTGACAGCGCATGTGTCAGCTCCGCTGCCAGCCTCTTACTGAGGCCCCCTGGCCTACTTTGCACCTCCCTTGCTCTTTTGTGTAGGCACAGGAAATTGGATTACTGGAACTGCTTAATATCTGATTAGTTCGAACCATTTTAAAATGTAGTAAATGAATGACTATTGGGATTCAGAGTATGATTATTTACTGATAAAACAAAATGTATCAGTTTAATCACATCTGATCTAGTGATTTCAACTGAATGCTTATCTTAAAAACAGGTATAAAATTACCTATTAGTAATATGGTTTTATTTATTTTCAGGCACAAGATTCATTTAATTAAAAGCAGAGGCGGACGTTTCAGGTCCCGAAAGTAAAAATCCACACCAGGATTTTGTTTCAACCAACCAGTTGAGTACTCTGTGACTGTGACTTTGTATATTCAACTGGTTGGTTGAAACAAAATCCTGGTTTGGATTTTACTATCTGGACCGGAAATGTCCACCTCTGATTAAAAGTGATCTATAAAAATTAGATTAAATAAAAAAAATATATATTATTTTTCTCTTATTTAGGGTGCCTCGACTGTGGACAATGAACCACAGTTTTTGAGGACATGCCAGTCCCTAATGGCTACGATGCACAAACCAAGAAGACATGCCCTGGTATTAAATCACAGTTGATTTTTTTTTTTTTTTTTTTTTTAGAGATGACACATTTTCTTCCACAGACCACAGGAAGATGAAAATATTTGTATTGGCCCATCGCTGATTCAGACATTCTAAAAGCTGGATAATGGCTGTCTGGAAATATATGTAAGTTATAAAATAAAGCTGAAAAAATGTAAACATTTTTCAGGAAGTGTTTTCTTCAATGAGGGATGTAACTCGAGTAGTTTTTTTCTGTAAAACAAATAAAAAATGTAATTTATTTTGTTACATTTAAAATAAAACTGCCTGTTTGCCAACTGAGTGTTTTCTTTGCTTAATGGAAATATGTTTTTTATATATTGTCTTAAATTTAACACGCCCTCTGGAACAGAGTACATTGTGCACCTCAGAGTTTGTCACGGGCCGTTTTAAGTGGAGGATAAACAGCAAGGAAGGGGGAATATATCCTTCATGAAAAACAGAACTTTATTGATTTGATCCTACCATTTGGAGTATCCCAGAACATGAACGGAAGCCCCATTTTTTCTAATAGCTCCTTAAAGCAGAGAGGGAGGCAGTATAAGAGAAGACTTATGACATCACATTTTTAGGTGGAAATTAATTTGAACAAAGTAATGCAAGGAGTAACTGTGGGACCCCAGACTCCCCTACACAAGTTTATTGGGTGAATTTTGAGGACATTTATTGATTACTCATGGCATTTATTGATCATCCAAGTAACCCTTGTTTAATGTTTTTTCACTTTGAGTCATAAGGATATTGTTGGATATTTTGGTGTCTTTGAATTAATATGACCCTATTTATCAATTCATTACAATAATATAAAACTTCGAATCAAATCTCCTTCAGGTAAATCAGGCTTCTGAAATGTTCATTAAAGGTCTTAGATAATTAAAAATTAATTTGCTCTGTTAGATCTTGGTTATAATGGACAAACACACAAATCCTTGGCTGTTATTTTAGGCCAATATCTGAACCCTTGTGATATAGACTCTGTAACTTTGCAACATAAACATTTTCACCATTGTTGCACAGTAAATCACATCTATAAATGGAAGTGATGGAATGGGTCCAGAGCAGGGGTACTCAATCTTCTGCATATTTCATTCCTGAAATCGTTGAGCAGATTTCATAATAAAAGTCTCTGTCAGAAAAGCAATGCACTGTTTGATTTATAAAATGCTCAATAGCCAAAAGAAGGCATTTCACATCCCAGTTAAGGAGCGATGAGAGCCCCAGGTGTAAAAGATTGATGGAAGATAACATTCATGTTTCCGAAGCCATGCACTGACAGTATATAGCCTATGGATTATATAAATGTCTTCTTGTAAGAGACCATGCCCCAGCATGGAAAGAACTCTGGATCATATGCATACAGTATGGCTTTACAGTATTTATAAAAAATATCTATGAGCTACAAATCATCTAAACTCTAATGGAACATTTTCCCAAACCAACACTGAACTGCCTAAATGTATTACTCTTATAAGAAAGTCATCTCTGCAAGTTGCCAAGTGTTTTGAGGTGTTAGCATATAGAAAACCAGTGGTTTAATCCAGCACAGTGAAGGTTTGCTCTATAGCCCATATGGTAGTCTGCAACTGTTGTAAACCTCTATAAGTGGTAGAAGGAGGTAGATGCCAAATATTAGTTTCAACCTCATTTAGGGGCAATGACCGCAGCTAAAATTGCTTATCAATGAAGAAGACATGCAGTGAGTCATTTCACTTTAGTCACATGTGTGTCACGTGATCATTATATGATTGCTATTTGTTATTCACCACTATCAACAACTCATATTAATCCTCAGAGTGCATATTTACTTCTATAAAACAGATTAACAATAGACCACCAAACAGCTCTGCTAAGGTATTGTTCTTTATGATAAATCACACTATTTTATATTTATATTAACCATCAACTTCGAGCTTAGATCATAGTGTTTTGGTGGTACAAGGTTACAGCTTACAGAAGATCTGTACAACATTGATCTCTATACTGCTCCATCAGAAAATGGTAGTTTTCAACAGAATTTAAAACATATAACTTAAGACTTTGTGTTTGCCCTCTGTAGAGTCCAACAACTCTACCACTTCATGGTATTCATGTGACGTCACATCCTTTTAGGACTGCCCACCTGGAGGGCAAAGCGAGGCTTTATTCCAGTGTCCGTCACTTACTGTATTTTTGCCACGTTGGTTTAGCCAAAATAACAGCTAGTTGTTTTTCAACAGTATGAACTAGCTGATGAAAAGTTAAGCCTGGGTTATACATCTGCAGAATGCCATCCAAGAAAGAAAAGTAGAGCACATTGTGGATTTGTGTTATTAGACTTGCATCCATCTTTGGAGAGGAAAAAAAGAATGGGAACCATCGATGGGCACTTTCACACTAAAGTTCAGGAACCTAGTTCTTGGTCAGTCTCAACAAGAAACATTTGGGAACTTGTAACCACTTTTATGTGTCACCTTCCCACTGCACAACAGGAACTGAGACCTTTATTCTAAGTAAGCATGGGAGACACAAGACTCATAGGGTTAAACTTCACACATAATTTTGTACAAAGCTTCACTGCCACTCCAAAACCATGGAGACTGAAGAAGTCCTTCTGTTGTTAGTTATTTGTTAGTTATTGAGGGGATTGATCGAGATCAAAATGTGACACCGCCTTTTATTTTTATCTAATTGATTTGACCCATGACATGTTTATAATTAGTTTTTTGTCTTTTGTTTTCTACAGAACAAAAAACAATATTATTCTGCTAATAAGTGCTGGCAAATTTCACCACCAGCACTGTTGAGATTCCACAAAAGGACATAAGTTACTGAATTTTCTGAGGCAGAAATATAGAGAGGCAAGGAAAGAAGGTCCTCATAAATGCATTTAATGTAACATGCTGGGCCTAATCAGACATACAACTGTCTGTACTTTTGTAAACTTTCTTCCTGGCGGCATTATTCGGGGAGGGATTCTTCACAAGATCTACATAGACATCACCAAAGTAGAGATCTGGCAGGGACTTTCCTGTTTATAACGACGGAAATATTGCCGCAGGTGCTATATGGGGATCACAAGTGCTCACAAGTTTTTTCTGTTGATAGGTGAACTAGGTATTTGTTGCTTGAAACACTTGGAAAGTTAACCGACCTGTGCTGCAGGCCAATGGACTGTCCAGTATAGGCTGCCGTGTTGTAAAGAGTTTTTTGCCCTCCAGGTCTCCTAGCCAGTCATGTGACTAAAAACTATGGATAAGCATGTCATTCTGAGTTTGAGTGATCAATATTATACAGAGAATGTTCACTTAAAAAATTATCTGTGAGCCCTTTGGAACAATCTAGATTTCTGCATACAGTAAATAAATCCTAAAATGCCATGGCAAAATATTTTATAATGATCTTTTTTTTTTCATGTCAAACTGTAGATAATTATCGTGATATAATTCAAGACTTATTTCTTTACTTCAAGGCTCCATTTTTGCTTAAAATTCTTTTAGAATTGCCCCAGAATCAGATCATGACATAAGATGACAAATTGAATGGACTGCAAAACAAAAGCTAACTTTAATGTAATCATATGAAAATAAACTTTTCTGTTGTAGGACATAGCACTAGAAAACACTGATAGTTTCATTGTCAGGTTTTTCCTCTGACTGCCACTGTTCACTCTAGAGAACAGGTTTGACTAGGGCTGGGCAATATGCGCTAAAAATGATTTTACAATATTTTCAGAGATTCTCACAATATCAATTTCACAATATTCTAAAATTTGATGTAGAAAACAGTAAATAATGACAGGTGGCTTTTAGTTTATCTGATTATGATGATCAGTTTTTATTTACTAATGATAAATTACACCTAAAACAGACACGTATTTTGATACGTACTTTTGATTCTGATGGAATTTGTGTAAAAATAGTGCATTATAACTGTTAAGGCTCTATCACAATAGTCACCGTATTCAAATTGATGATGCTATGAATGTTTATAATAAAATAAGATATTTTATTGATATGTGGCCCAGCCTTAAATAATAATAAAGATGATCCTATTTACCAAATGCTGCTATATTTATTGAAAACTAGTTTAGACACCCATCAAGATCACTGATGAAAACCTTTGCAAATCTCTAGGGTAAATACAACTCGAGAAGAGGGCAATTAGACCCAGGTGTTCCAATCAATTTAGGTGTGGGTTTCTCCTGTCCTGCCATATAAAAACACACAGGTCTTGTTACTTGCTCTTCACAACAGAATTTTGTTCAAGTGTAATACGGGCAGATCAAAGAAGATTACAGAGGACCTCAAAAGAAGAGCTTTTGAGTCAAACAGGACTAGAAAGGATTTATAAAGACTTGGACTTCCATCTGTCCACAGTCAAGCAGATTGCACTGTTGCTACTCTGCCTAGGTGTCAGAGACCAACTAAGATGCGAGGGCACACTAGCTACGGATCTGAAGTCATCTCCTGCATTTGATAATGTCTGAACAAAATTAGTTTTTAAGGGAGGTTATCATAGACTAAAAAAAACTGCTGTGCATCTTAGGATGGCTAATGACCACTTGGATGTTCCATAGCACGATTGAAACAGTGTTCTGTACATGAGTCAAGACTTTTTAGTAATTATACAGTGTTGTGAAGGGAGTGGTGGAGACGCTATGATGGAGATAGGCGGCTTTGCTGCCTCAGGGCCTGGACAGCTTGCAATCATTCTGGGACCAATGAATTCCAATTCGTATCAGGAAATTCTACAGCAGAATGTCAAGACATCTTTCTGTAATGAAAATACTCAAAAGAAGTTGGGTCATACCACATTACAATGATCCAAGAAGTAAATCCAGTTCTATCAAAATGCTGATATGATCTGAAGCAGACTGTTCAAACAAGAAATACCAAAAAAATAAAACTGAAAGCTTTTGTTACAGAGGAATGTACCAAAAACTTCCTAACCCCTGATTTGATCTAATCAACAGCTATATTCATGCAGAGATCCAAGTAATTCCAAAGGGCTCACAAACTTCTTTTTATAAAGTACCAGTTTCTTATACAGCAAAATCCCAGTACACATAGTTCAATTCTGTGTTTCTAACGACTCCCCTTAAACACTGAAATTATTCATTTTCTCAAAGCCTTAAAGAGCAATTAAGAACAATGATATTACTAACTTTCATTCTGGCTGTCGCATCTATCAAATGAAAAGCATAGGCTAGGGTACTGTAGAGCCTGTACTGTAGAAGTCAGCTAGGTATTTAATTAACCTTAAAATGGCAACACTTCCTATGTAATACTGAAATGCTGAATTGAACTGAACACTTGGCAGTGTTATTTCAGGCTTGTGGTTTCCAACAGAGGAAAATGAGCAGACATTTCAGCAAGCTTTTCAAATATTTTTGATAATCGAAAAGTACAACAGGAAGAAGGGATTCAGATATTCAGTGATGGGGCACTATGAGGGGCTCAGGGAAGTGTGGCTGAATTTCACCCCCAAATTATGTCTTATGTTTGACTTTCCCTTAAGATTTCCGTCACAATTTTATTATTTAATTGGCCTTTCAAACAATGTATTTCGACAGTGGCATCAGCTGGTGACATATACTGAGTGTGGACTTCACAATGCTTTGGGTTTCCTTTGGTTCCAATGATGGTTTTGGATGATTCTTGAAAATGAGAGTTCAGAAGGAAGGACCAAAGAATGGAGACATTTTTGGCCTGAGATCACAGTAGTAGTGGAGAAAAAGTAATACAAGAAAGGAATTATTAGCTTAATAGAATGTCACATACATAGCCTTTACTATTGCTATTTCTGAATTTTTTAATTGATGGTTTTCTGTTATGCAGCTGAACTGAAGCCATTGAGAAAAAGACCATAAATTCAGAAAATAGACAAGTTCAGCTTCATATGCAACTGTAAATGCATCAGCTAAAGTAACATGTTCACCAATTAACTGAAACAAACATAATTCAGTAAAAATGTTGCAAATTTAATGTATTGGTTTCATAGCAAAAGTCCATTGACAATGTTTAACATATCTGCACCTACCACGCATTTTCTTTTTATTAAGTGTCATAATTTTTGATAAACTCATTCAGTTCTGTTCTTACCATTTTTCTATTCATTGCAATTGTAGTCACTGGCTCCCAAAGGGATGCTAAACACAAATATTTGGTGTTTTATGTTATTGCAAAAGTGTTACTAATTAAAAAGCACCAAATAAGACTGCTTGTCAATGTAGTTTTTAACTCAGAACAGCTGTTTTAGAACTACACTTTGGGTTGAAATGAATGTTTTACTTAAAAGTACTCATCAATTCAGATGTGATTTTTTTTTTTTTTGTAAAAAACTTATATTCTGACATAATGACCAACTGGAGAAGTGAACTAAGGCAGGAACATAAATACACAAACCGAACTGGGTAATGAAGAAGCAGGAGTGACACAGAACAATTAACCAATCAGAGAGGGTGCAGGGCAACGAGCAATCAGGTAGAACAATCATGAGGCACAGGGAAACAGGTAGGTCAAATAAACTTAATCTTGGAACCAAGAGACCAACAGGAAAACTAAGAAACAGAATCAAATACTAAGAATATAACAAAGACAAGTAATACATAACCACAAACACAGGCACCTAGCAAAACCCAAAACAGAGCACAAACCAAAAACTAGGAACAAGAAAAGTAAAATGGAACATAAACACTGGGGAACAAAATCCAATAATTACAAATAAATGGAAGAAGCTGGCCTTGAACAAATGACGTTACAGTTAGCCTAGACTGCCTTAAATCCAACAAGTTATTCAGCTAAGCAAGAAATCCTGCTTTCTGAAACAGGCCCTACTGTTGGTGCAGCCATCTTAAATTCTGAGGTAGGGATTGTATAGATCCCTCCGACTTTCCAAGTAGGAATTCTGACTTCAGGGGGTGTTCCAGTTGAAATTTCTGACTTGGAACTTGAAATTTCTGAGTTACGAGTTCAAATGCAGTGCAGCATCATTGAATTCCAACAACCAGAAATTGTAGAAGTGGGTGCTACAATTCCCATAATGCTTGAAACTATGACAATGATATGTGGGAGCAGGAATCGAGAGAAGTGGAATAAAGACCAGGCAATAAACCAAGCTGCATCTCATTGTATTATAAATTATAATTGTACTTGGTGTCAGAAGCAACTTTAGTATATTTTCTGTATATTTGCGCAATGAAGTTCACATGCTACAAGTGTTTTATTCACTGTTAATTCAACAGATCCAGAATCATGCAAAAAAAAATCTTTATGTTTTATGGCATTGCTTAACTAAAAGGGGGAGGTGTACAAGATGGTACTACTGCTCCCATAATTCTTGAAGCTATGACAATAATGTACAGGAGTTGGAATCAAGAGAAGTGGAATAAAGACCAGGCAATGAACCAAGCTGCATCTCCATCTCTTGCATTATAAGTCATAATTATACAAAATGCTCAGGACATTCACCAGAACTACCTTCACTGTGTAGATGGGGCTGATCAAAGACCTCTGAGGAATATAAATATAATAAACTATGAATATATAAACTATGAACCGTGAAGGGGAGTGTTGAGTCAGGTTTGCCAGACAGACTCTAGTATGGGTCAGATATTGTTATCATTTATTTTGAGTATTGAGTATAATCAGATAGAAGGAAGCTTCTGAGCAATTCTGAAGTTCTAAATTCAAATTTGGCACCATAAGAAGCCATGATTTGACACTGAGATCATCCATATCAAACGACTCTGTGCAACTTTATTGCAATTACAATTTTCATACCAGTAATGGCCACCATCCTAAAAAATTGTGACCATCATGAATTTTTGATGACTTGCATGTATTATGCAAATAGAAATTTCTAAGAACTATGTACCAGAACTACCATCTACATGGTGAAGGTAATTCTTGTGTGGACACCAGCATCTGACCATATCGCCTCCTTGGTACACTGCCGTCAAACAGTTGTCACTGGGAGTCATTTTGAAAAATGGATGCCATGATTGCTCAATATCCAGTTTTTGGAATGTCTTTCGTGATAAATGTACCAAATTATTTGCTTCTATCACAAAATGCGCAATTGCAATAGTTATATGCGCAAGTATCTTTCCAAAACCAAATGAAAAGTGTTCTTCCTGTTCAAAAAAACACATGACAGTAAACACTAACATGCTATTGGTCGTTCAGTTTTTAACACATCTAAAAACTTCAGAAATTGAGCAATCTCTGAGTAAAAAAATTGACGGATCACAACAATGTGAATTTGTTGGACTTCGTGTATTAAAGGCCTCGTAAAAATACATTAGTTTGTATCATAAAGATGTAATTCGTTTTTTTTTTCCAAAAAAAAATTGGTCTGGGTGTAAAATGGTCTTTACTTTGAAAAAAATGAGTTATATCCATGATCTCCTAAAATATACTAGGAAAAAAGCAAAACAGGCAATTTCCTCCTAGCTGTTTTAGAATATATTGCTGCAGTAGGCAGGGCCATACAAATACACCAATCATGACAGTGACTCTGTAACAAATTGGTGACATAGCATAAAGAGAAAAACAGACTTTCATGAATTTAAGGCACAAAAACTCTCCTGGTTGAAATGAATGTTACATAAGGCCCTAACTAAGGCCCTAACTAAGTTACATAATATAGCATAGGTGCTTTATTATAACGGTGAGCTGAAAATGGCTTTAAATATTTCCCTGCTGAGATAAAAATGTGCAAAAGAATGGAGAGCAACATATTGAGGTGCTTTCTGAAACTTTGCTAGTTCTTCTGATTTCATCAATTCCAAACAGCAATTACAGTTAATAGCCTGAATCCGTCATTCTCTTGTACTTAATTTGGGACTATACCCCTTGCATCTGGCTCAAATAACAAACAGTTATTCCCAGCAGGTATGTTATGTTTAACTTTGCACGATGAGTAGCTTAGTAGATATATCACACTTTAACTGCCAAATGAAATGATATACATAGACTTCAATGGCCACTTTATGAGGCACACCTATGTAATACCAAAAAAGAGCCCCCTTTTGGTCTCCACAGACACTTCAAGCGCTAATGAGTTCACACATGACTTTCTGTACACCACTGTTGTTCCAAGGTGTTATTTTTGCACATGGCTGTTCTCCTTTGACCTTTGTCATTAATAAGGTGTTTTGGTCACATGTCTGCTCCTTAACCATTAATAAGCAGTTACTTAAAATTCAATGTCATTCATTGATTTTCTGAAACCACTCGTCCTGTTTAGGGTCATAGTGGGTCTGGAGCCTATGGGCACAAGGCAGGGAACAAGCCAGGACAGGGAGGCACCCAACCCAACACAGGGCACACTCACACACCATTCACACCTATGGGTAATTTGGGACTCCAGTTAACCTCAACATGTTTTTGGACTTGGGGGGGGAGGACCCCTCAATGACAATGGGAAACATGCAAACACCACGGCGGTGACTCAAACCCAGATCCCAGTGATGTGAGTGCTAACCACTGCGCCACCATGCTACCATGCAGCATGCTATTAGTCAATATATTACTATATAAAATGATTCACTTACAATCAAATGTAGAAAATTTATTACAAAGATATCTCATTCACACCTTTATCAAAGAATTTTGCTAAAAGGCTTTACCAAAGAATTTGTAAATTACTTGCAATTAAAAACAACACAATCTTAAGCATGCTTAGAAATTAGTTACACCTGGTCCTCAATGGTCTGCCCCATAGCAATTAACAAACTGTTACTAATCAGTTGATAATAAGTTAAAATATTCACTTACAATAAAATTTTGAAATATATTACAAAGATGTCTTACACCTTTATCACTAAGCATTTACTAAAGAACCAGTAAAAGTTATTATTACTCATTATATACTCATTATTCATTGCTGAGTACTGAGTGCTTAGTAACCCATTGTTTATTATTTGCATGTGATTTACAAGCTGTTTTGAGAATCCCAGGAGCAAGATATGATTGTATTGCAGTTGTGGTCAAAAGTTTCTACAACTGTTCTTTTTTGGCAGAATGATTATACAACACAAAATTTCATAATAAAAATCACTAATTTGATGCACAAGTTTTAATTTATTGTGGGTTTTCTGAAACCAACCAATGTCAAAATCATACACACAAGATCAGCAATATACAGTATATGGACAAAAATATGCATGTCTTAATCATTCAATTCAGGTGTTTCATTCAAACTCATTGCCCCAGGTGTATAAAATGCAGCAGCTTGCCATGCACCTTGTCAGGTTTAAAAACATTAGTGAAAGAATTTTTTGTTCTGAAGAGCTCAGTGAATTCAAGTGTAGTACTGTCATAGATTGCTACCTTTGCAATAAGTCAGTTTGTGAAATTTTTTCCCTGCTG
This sequence comes from Mormyrops attenuatus, assembly GCA_026777985.1. Lineage (NCBI taxonomy): Eukaryota > Metazoa > Chordata > Actinopteri > Osteoglossiformes > Mormyridae > Mormyrops > Mormyrops attenuatus. Next base: position 20,229,375 of record JAODKC010000049.1, on the reverse strand, counting down.
GATATTCCACTATCAGCTGTATTGCAAAGTGGAAGTGTTTAGGAACAACAGAAACTCAGCCCTGAAGTGGCAGACCATGTAAAGTAACAAAGCGGGGTCTCCGACTGCTGAGGTGCATAGTGCATAGAAGTCGCCAATGATCTGTTATCTCAATAACTGCAGAGTTCCAGACTTCTTCTGGCATTAACCCCAGCACAAAAACTCTGTGCCGGGAGCTTCATGGAATGGGCTTCCATGGCCGAGCAGCTGATGCAAGCCTCACATCACCAAGCACAATGCCAAGTGTCAGACGGAATGATGCAAAGCACACCACCACTGGACTCTGGAATAATGCTTCTCTATCTGGCAGTCTGATGGATGAGTCTGGAGTTGGAGGATGCCAGGAGAACATTACCTGCCTGACTGCATTGTGCCGACTGTAAAGTTTGGTGAAGGAGGGATAATGATATGGGGTTGTTTTTCAGGGACTGGGCAAGGCCCCTTAGTTCCAGAGAATGGATATCTTAATGCTTCAGCATAGCATGACATTTTGAACAATTCTATGCTTCTAACTATGTGGGACCAGTTTGGGGAAGGCTCTTTGCTGTTCCAGCACAACTGTGCCCCAGTGCACAAAGCAAGGCCCATAAAAACATGGTTGAGTGAGTTTGGTGTGGAAGAACTTGACTGGCCAGCACAGAGCTTTAACCTCAACCCGATCGAACACCTTTAGGAGGATCTATAATGGAGATTGTGAGCCAGGTCTTCATGTCCAACATCACTGCCTGACTTCACAAATGCTCTTCTGAATGAATGGGCAAAAATTCCCAAAGACACACTCCACAATCTTGTGGAAAGCCAATTCAGAAAAGCGACAGCTGTTATAGCTACATAGGGGGGACCAAGTCCATATTAATACCTATGGATGTCATAAACGTTCCTGTAGGTGTAATGGCCAGGTATCGCGATACTTTTGTCCATATAGTGTACATAAATCTACTTAGATAATTCATTTTTGTGATGCCGACAGTCTTTGGTGCCAAAGCTTCCTAACTACCTGTTAGTGATCATGATTAACTACAGCTGGTAGCTTCTCTGTGCCAACATAAAAAAGGCTCATTTGCGATCACTTATTGGACTGACCAACACATGTTAAAATGGGGAAGTCCAAGTACCTGAAAAAGAGAGCTGTAGACTTAAACAAGTCAGGAATGTCTCTTGAAATCATTTCTAAACAACTTCAGATCCCAAGATCATTGGTTCCGACAGTTGTCCGTAAGTCATTTGGAGTTCTAATCACTTTGTTAAGGTCAGGAAGGCCCAAACTGTTACCCTCAGCTGAGAGGTAAGTAGTCCGGATGGTCAGATGCAACCCAAGACCCACCAAGGTAGCTGCTGAAACACCAGTGTCACTCTCCACAGTCAAAGAATTGTATATCGCCATGGGTTGAGAGACTGCCGCCCAAGAGAGAAGGCCCTGCTCCAGATCGAGTGAAGTTTGTGACTGATCACATGCACAAAGATACAGCCTTCAGGAGGACAGTCTTATGGTTAGATGAGAGAAAAAAATTAGTTGTTTGGCTGTCTTGCTGACAGTGGAACAGGTGTTTTGCACAAAGCAGATGGGATAATGAAGAAGGAGGATCACATCATAATTCTTCAACATAACCTCAAATCATTAGCTAGAAGGTTGAAACGTGGACACAACTGAGTGTTCCAAAATACAATGACGCTTAACAGACGTCAAAGCTGGTTTTGGAATGGCTATATCAGGCAATAATGGCTTTCCAGAAGTCCAAACCTCAAAGCCACTGAAAGTATGTCGGGTCATGTCTATGCCAGGCACCCAACGAATTTGTTCAATTTAGTCAATTCTGCCAATAAGGGTGGTCAAATATCCAACCAGAATTCTGCCAGAAGTTTGTTGATGGATACCAAAAGCGTCTGATGGAGGTGAAACATGCTAAGAGACATTTAACCAAATATCATTTGTGCTGTATGTATATTTCAGACCCTATATGTATAAGTTATCATTTTGACTGTGTGCCGGTTTCAGAAAACCCACAATAAATTAAAGTTGTGTTGTCTCATCATTCTGCCACAGAAGAACAGTTCGAGAAATCATTGGAAGGCCAAGACTTGACAAATACGTTTGTGAAAAGTGTATGTAAACTTGATCACAACTGCATATTTCTGAATATTTTGTTTACAAATCTTTCTGTCTATTAATATATTATCAAATGACTTAACAACAGTTTATTAATAGTTACAGACCTTAAACTAAAGTCTTAGTGGCATTTTCAGGCACAGAACAGCATCCGAAAAGATGCTCTTGTTAAAAATCCCACGTGGGCGGCTGTTTCTAGGATGATGGAATGGCCAGGTCTGGCACCAGCAACCACATCACGTTTCAAATTGCTTAGATTAAATATTATAGAGTTTCTAATGCATAGTCAACAATAACGGAACCCATTGTCCCTCTCTGTTTATATGTGCCAGGTGTATTCAGTTGTAGCAACAAGCAGGTGTACCTAATAAAGTGGCCACTGAATGTACTTTGTGTAGTTTATATAACCCACTGTTTTGGTTCAGTATTTAAAGTGAAGCAGCAGAATAGAAATAATTAGTCATTATAATTATGTTGTTATGTAATATTTAGCATAGTGCTTATCTCACTAAAGTTTAAGTTTACAAAAAAAAAAAGCTTTTTTTCTAGATTTTCGCTCTCACAGTTGACATTTGGTATTTGACATTTGAAGTTTTACCTCTCCTAGTAAAATAGTATTTTATGGGTGGCCTTTCATCCATATGTGGGTGAAAAAGGCGGATTTTGTACTTTTGAGCCACTAAATCTGTGTTCCGGGGACGGATCAATCGTTCGCGAGGCAGAAGCTTAGCTAGACGGGCATCCATATAGAGTCATAAATGGTGGAATTTCACTAGAAACGCCTGCAAATCTTAATCTTTTTCAGGTCAAAGATGCTGACTCGTGATACTCCCGTGGGTGTGCGCTTGTCTAGTCAACTTAAATAAACCATAAAATCGATAAAAACTTTTCCATTTTTCGGAGGGTCCAGATAACCCCATTTGCCTTCCTTTTCTGTAATGTCCAGCTACTGCACATCTCAGAGGCCCTGCCCAAGTACACAACACCTCCATCAATAACTCAGCTGCCAAGTACCGGCTTAATTCCCCTCCGTTTTCTGGGGCTTTAGTGGGAGAGCTCTACTCTCTCGGTACCGCCTACAGCCCTGCAGGTGCGCGGCTGACCGCGTACACCGCTGCAGAGGTGAGAAGGAGAGGCACCCAGGCGTCTGGCTCAGCCTATGAAAATTCTCACCCTCTGGAACAGCATCTCTGCGTATCTGGGCAGCGCGGAACAGCCCACGTCCAACCGCAGGACATTTCCTGCTTTCATGACGCATTGCTGCTGAGGTCAGTCAGAACTATCGTTTCGAATTTAAATACAACAAGGAGTCCGTTTATGACTCTTAATACACTGCCACTATGCAATGTTCAATTCACAGCTATAAAATAGCTCCTAATGCTAGCTGTATGAAAAATGGATTGAGCAGAACACCTTGGTCCCAGTGTAGTGATATAACAATGTTCAGCTCAGGTAATTGCCTGCTCCCTTGTTCTGTCCACGGGGGATCTCCAAAGGTCCTGAATATAATTTAAGGCACCATTTTATCCAAGTGCTACAGTCCTGTTCTTGGTACTATTTCTTAAAAGCATATCAAAGTCAGACACCTTGTCCCATTTTGGCGATCATAACATCAGTGATGCATGTAACCACGCATCTATTTCCATTCCTCTAACACTTGGCTGGCCCCAGTCACAGTCATCAGCTACAGGCTACAGAAATACTGTCACAAATTGTCTGAAACAGTGCAGAGTTTGGGGTATGTGAATGCCCTGTGCTGTTTCATTCAAATGGGAATGGAAACAAACCCATGGAATAATACTGTTTAATTGTTTTATTGTTTAAGAGCAAGATTATAGCCTGGCCCTGTTGTACTGCAAGTCTGAGACACACTAGGTCAGCATGGCAATACTGGCCTTTATTCAGTTCAATTGTCGCGTAGCTCTGTGCTGTGATCCCTCAGGGATGCATTAACGCACCATCCTGCCTGTCAGTCAAACAGAAATTGAGATCCTCATTAAAAATATCGCTTGGGAAATGTAACCTGTCTGGGCTGTGTAATACACAATTGTATCCTAAACTTTCAAGAACAACGACATCCAATTAGAATGACCAAAATAGCATATCATTCTCTTAATGTACTGTTTGTGTATTTAATAATTGAAATACATGGACCAGCTTGACTGACAACTCAGAAGTAAACATGAAACCATGATACAGACATAAATACAAAGTTTGCAATATTGAACCAGATGATAGATAGACAGATCGATAGATAGATAGGGCCGTGGGCAGATATTGGTTTTGGAAGACTGTGGCAAATTTAATAATTTGTACTGAAATACGTAATTGTGTGTGACATAAATTACAAAAATGTCACTGTGTTCAGTTCATTTCAGCACCACTCAAAAAGCACTTGAGCAAATTAACTCACACAAATTCATTTTATTTTGATTTTCTCAGAGTATAAACACTCACCTCCAATTCCAATCTTAAATCAGAGATCATTATTCAGCACTGACGTTAACTATTCCAACAAATCAAAGAAAAGGGGATGAATTATCAATATCTGAATTCATGGGCAATTCAAAGAATAGAGGTAGGGTTATCAATATGTGTGGCAAGATTCCATCCACCCATCCATCCATCCATCCATCCATCCATCCATTGTTAAATGCAATTTATCTTCATATAAATTTTCAGATCATGCATTGTCTTTAAGGGCGTCATGTTGTCCTTATATAACTGCTACACAAATTGTTTTTTGTTTCATATTAATCATGGGTTGTACCTATTTTGTTCTGGGCTACAATGCAACAATTATCACAAACACAAGTTTCATTTTTTTTCTTCAAACAAGGAAAAACGGAGGGAACTGAGAAGCAAAGAGAGGTTGAGGAGCCGGTGATTAATATGTGACCCTGCATGATCACCTCTGAGCATGCTGGGAGTCTCTGCTCCTCTGCCAGGAAAAGTTGACAGGACGAAAGCGGCATTCAGTTTGAAAACACTTATTGGCATTGCCTCAAAGGTTGCACCCCTGCTGCCCTCCCCCTTAGCAGCTGTACGGCTGTATTAGTGTCACACCACCGTCCCCAGAGTAAGTCACATGTGCAGTTTGGCTCTGCCATAGCTGGTGCCTGAGGGGCCATGTCTCTCACAGTTGTGCAACCTCAAGGTGACAGTTGGACGACCAGTGGTGACGGGAAACAGCTGCAGGTGTGACAATTAAGACAGTGGCCCTCCCCTTATCCATGGGAGAATCCAGGATTTTTCAAGGTGGGGGCATAAGAGGAACCATAATTCATTCAGAGGGGACTATATTGTATTTTGAATCATAGTGACAAGGTAGGGAGCACTCCAGGGCCAATCAGATTTCAGCCCCTGTATAAATCCCTTCCCTTATTGTTCCTTTACGCCAACTGGTTGTGAGCTATATTAGTAAACCTTACCTTTGTCTTTGTTTTATGAGAACCTATAAAATTTAATTAAATGAGAATGTGAATACACTTATTAAGTATACTTTAAAATGTTTATTTTTTTGTTTATTTTTTCCTATATTCTTTCAGGCACATCTTTGAGGCACCTAACGTTTTCTCAATAAAGCAAGTAATTGGTAGGGTTGTATGACAGTTTGGCAGTGATCTGTACATTGTACTTTCTCTGATAGCAAGCTGTTGGCCTCTGTACAGAATCTGCAATCACTGCATTTTATGCACAATAATAACTGTCATTATATATAAGTAATAGTGTAAATGACATGCTGTGTGTTCTTTAGAAGTAGTTCCAGCTGAGAATAGCATTTTCAGGAAGCCTGCCTGCTAAAGGGGACATTTCAGTAGCTTTACACTCAATGTCTTTTGTTGATGCGCGGTTGACTGCCTGAAAACCTGTGAAAATCTGGGGAGATGTCCGCATATCGTAAGCAAGAAGGGAAATGAGGACAGATGACATCACAGAAGAGCTGCAGGGATAGGAAATATGGGGTCGAAAGGCAAGCAGCGGTGAACAGTGTACTGAGGTCTTTGTGTCATGCAGCCAAACAATATCAATGGAATGAGTTATAAGGGTATTTAACAGGGCACTAATGCAACATTTGACAATAGCTATTAGCGGGATCCATAGTGCAATGATCATATGTTCATCACCAAATTTAAATAGTATGTTCAGTAACACTTTCTATGAATGCAATTTATATAAGAACTGATGAATACATTCATAAAGCATTATAAACATGACTATAAATACTCATAAAAAGGCATAACACATTATAGTCATTTTTATTATGCATTATGCATACTTTATGAAGGGCCTATATAATGCACTATAGATACCTTCATAATGCAGTACAAAGCATCCTTAATTCTTACTGTATACCAACCACTATAATGCATTATGAAGGTATCTATGGTGCATTATAGATTAGAGCTTCATTGGAACGTATGAAGTATTATAATCGGCATTATAATGTCTTATGACTGTCAATAGAAGATGCTTTAATGTATTATTATAATAATAATTATTATCGATCCTGTGAAGATATTTTCTTTATGCCTCCCCCTGCTCGCTCTGTGTAGGTGAGAGCAAGAAGTCTGTAAAGGGCAGTCACCCACAGCAGTGCCCAGGGAGCTGGGGGGGTTAAGTGTCTTGCTCAAGGACCTGCAGATGTACCAAGGCTGGGCTTGACGCAGTGACCTTCTGATCACAGGCACAGAGGGTTAGCCTACTGAACCACCTGCTGCCCCCCCCATTAAAATGCATTATGAAGGTTTTCTATAGTGCATTATAGATTACAACTTCATTGGAACTTATGAAGTATTATAATCAACGTTATAATGACGTATGACTGTCAATAGAAGATGCTTTATTATATCACGCTGCGGTGGGAGAAGGATGAGCCAAATGCAGGCTGTCAGCAAGTGAACCCCTCGCGGGGGAGTTTATTTAGGGAAACAGGCAGGAAAGCACACACAGACAGAGATCAATGACTGAACAGGGAGCACAGGACTAAGAGACACTAATATACATGAGTAACAGAGGAGTAAATGCAAGGCCATTGTGGCTGGTTACAAGAGGGCAGGAATAAGAGGTAAGACTAACAAGCTTCAGGTGTGGCTGATTAGCAGCCATACCCAAGGGAAATACAGGGAGCAGACAAGCAGGGCGGCTGGATGTGACAGTAACCCCCCCAAATGCGTACACTTTGGGCACACCAAGCAAGCCAGGGAGGGGACTCAAGAGATCGGACATGAGGGCAGGCACATGGGGCCAGGACACAGGGCAGGACCAGGAATGCTGGACAGGGACGGACACCAGACCTGCAGACTCTCAGGAATGAAGACCGGAGGAGACAAAACAGAATAGAAGATGCTGTAATGCTTTATTAATTCTTATACTAACCAGTATAATGCATTGTTAAGATATCTATAGTGCATTATAGATGAGTACTTTAAGTAAATTGCTACGCAAACTCTCAGGAATGAAGACCTGTGGAAACAAAACAGAAGCAAGAACAGGACTGGGCAGATTACACCAAAGAGATGACAGAAGAGAACACAGAGGACACCCAACAGGTGACATCATGGGGCAAGACGAGACGTTACTTAAACCAGGGGATGGACAGAAGTAGAGTGAGGGACTGTGGGGACAACTGGTTGGAGAGACAAAAGGACAGGGGCAGGACTGACACATGGAAGGACACCAGGATAGGGACAGAGACAACAGTGTGGACCACAGTGGGAATGGACTAGGACAGGATGACAGGACAGAGTGAATACCAGGGGAGAACCACAACCAGACAGGAGAGAAGGGCAAAGCCTGAGGCAGGAGAGGGAGTAAGGTCCAATTGGGGAGTCTGGATGATCTCAGGACGCTGGACGTTTTTTCCACAGCATGAGTCTTGGCATCGGTGGATCCATGGGGTCTGGTGGCACGGCGCGTCAGCTTGGGCCAGATGATGTCGTGGGGAATGTGAGGCCAGGATCAGGAGAAGAACTGAGACAGGAGGCTGGGCAAGGACCAGGACTGGAGCAGGAGGATGTTGAAGAGACAGCTGGGTCAGGAGGGGCATGGAAGGACCTGCAGGGAAGGAACCAGGGCCGGAGCAGGTGGGTTCCACAGGAACTGGTAAGCAGAATTCAGGGCAATAGCCAAAGGGTCCCACTCAAGTTTCACCTCTGGGCCTGACTCCTACAGGTCATGAGAGACTGGCATGCCAGTCGCCAGGTTGTCGGCTGCTGGCGTGTCAGGAACAGGACTGGTGGTGGCCAGCAGAAGATGCCAATAATGTGGCCACCAGCCAAGAACTCTGGGAGGGAGCCCGGGTATGGCATGGTGGACTCAAGTGAGGGACCCAGCGACGGAACAGGTTCCTACTCTCCAGACCCCGCCACACCCCCCTCACTATGGCTTCCTCCAGGATAGTGCTGGAACAGGCTACTGGAGATGTAGGGAGGTGCGGGAGCCTAAGGGGCTTCGAACCCAGCCTGGGTGGCCGACAGCGGGTAGGCTGGGACAGATGGGGCAGTGGCTGCTGGCAAGTGGACAGGAGGCACCTAGGCTTCAGCCACGGGTGAGCAGACAGGGGCACAGGTTGGAGCTGATGAGGTGATGATGGCCGCAGGTGAGCAGGCAGGTGAGCAGGCCGGAGCTGACGAGGCGGTGGCTGCAGGTGAGTAGCTAGGCGAGCAGGCAGGAACCGTCTGGGTGATGGCCAGAGGTGGGCAGGCAACAGCTGTGAAGGTGAACAGAGCACAGCCGGGGCGCCTGGCGGGCAAGCAGAGCACAGCAAAGGCACTGGCGAGCGATGAGCAGAGCTCCACAGGCACTTCTGGATGCCGGGCGCAGCATTGCAGCATTCTCCAGTGATGGGCACTGCACGGCGGGATCCTCCGGTGATGAGGGCAGTGAACAAGGTGCTAACAATGCATTGACAAACTCACCTCCTCTGGTCCATGGCACGGCGACTCGTTCTCCTGGGTGAAACTCTAGCAGAGAAATGGTGGCCTTTTCTGGGTTGGACGCTAGGGGAACATCGGTGGCCTTTTCTGGGCCGGGTGCTTGCAGAGCAGCGGAAGCCCTCTTGGACCAGACAGTAATGGGAAAGCGTGGGCCTCTTCTAGGCTGGGCATGGTGGACACCTCCAACCGCGAGCCGTATCCGACAGGCATCTCTGAAAACAAGTGGAGTACCTTAGCCAATGGGCAGAGCACCTCGGAAGATGGGCAGACCTCAAACACCTCCGGGGGACACAGTTATAATTGAGGCAGGAGCAGAGAGCATGGCAGTGATCTCACCCGGGGTGACTGCGTGCAGAACGGCAGAGGCCTCTTCTGCGCTGGGCACCAGTGGAGCAACGCCCTCTTCCGAGTATGGCTCTTGTGAGATGCGATGAGCTCTTCTGTGCCGAGTGCCATCACGTCAGGGTCCATCAACCTTTTAGCTCTCCATCTCCTCTGACGGGAGCTAACCGAAGGTTTTGCCGGTAGCACAGTGGCGGGCTTACTGGGGAGTTTGGATAGGGCGAACTTTGCAAGTGGGAGGGATGTGTTGAATGATGGTGACTCGAATATAGGCCTCTCGGTTGGCAGCGGGTCAGTGGATGGAGTCGTCCCTTTCACCAGCAAATACAAGGTAAGCAAAGCCTCTGTTATCTCCCATGTCACCCGGGAAGTGGAGGCTGAGGAGATCACCTCCAATCCTCTCCCTATCTAACACAGCAGGGTGACCACCTCGGGCGGTTCCTAGAGAGGAGAAGCTTCTTCCATTCTGTCCCTATCTGGAGCAGGCATGGGAGCCGGCAAGGGAGTGGCCGCAGATTCCACTCCAGCATCGGGCCAGTACTTCTGTCAGTAACAAACTTAGACATTTCCTCTGGGTGGACTGGAGAACAGCCGCGGGGTCGTCTTTGAGGTTTCAGTCATTCTGTCATGTCGAGGCGGGAGAAGGGCAACCTGAATGCAGGCTGTCAGCAAGTGAACCCCTTGTGGGGGAGTTTATTGAAGGAAAGGGAAGCACACGCAGACAGAGAACAATGACTGAACAAGGAGCACAGGATTAAGAGACACTAAGATACATGACTAACAGAGGAGTAAATGCAAGGCCATTGTGGCTGGACAAGAGGGCAGGAACCAAGAGGTAAGACTAACATGCTTCAGGTGCAGCTGATTAGCAGCCATACCCAAAGGAAATGCAGGGAGCAGACAAGCAGGGGGGCTGGACGTGACAGTAACCCCACCAAATGCGTACACTTTGGGCACACCAAGCAAGCCAGGGAGGGGACTCAAGAGATCGGACGAGAGGGCAGGCACATGGGGCCAGGACACAGGGCAGGACCAGGGACACTGGACAGGGACGGACACTTGATGCGCATTATGAAAGCATTATGAAGATATCTATAGTGCATTATAAATGAGCGCTTTAAGTAAATTGTCCAGAATGTTCTATGACTCTGATAAGTAGAGTAGTACAGGGCTGTACTGCATGCCCTTCAACAGGATCTAGGTAAATAGATAAATACACAGTTGACAACGACTCAAGACACAGGCCTTTCCCTCAATGTCTGGGTAGGATGGTTCCAGAACAGTTTTTCCTGTATGTTCAGGTAATTTTCCTTTACCTCATAATTCCATTAGAAGGTGAAATTCAATTCAGGGCAATGTGAAATCATTTGCACACATATGATTAAAATATAACTAGCTGTCTAATAGGTAAATATATGTGCCTAGAGGTGGAGCATGTTCAGATTGTCTATTTTTTGCATAGTCATGGAAACAGGGGAAATGTTAAGGTTATTTATATTGAATCAATTTAATAAAACAAAGGCAAGATTTGGCATTACAGAGGAAGGGTGCAAAGCAACAACAAAATTTAATAACATAGTAGCTGAGTTAATGTAGCCATACTTAGGAATGCAAGAGATATAGAAAGAGAATATGGTAAATGGGATGGTGTAGTGGTCGGTACTGTCACCTCACACCTCTGGGGCCAGCATTCGAGTCTCTGCCATGGTTCCATGTGTGTGGAGTTCGCATGTTCTCCCTGTGTCATTGTGCAGTTTCTTCCAGGTACTCCAGTTTCTCCCCATAGTCCAAAAATATGATGACGTGAACTGGAGTTACCAAATTGTGTGTGTGAACTGTGATGCTATAATATAAAGAACCCTCAGTCCTAATACTGTACATTCCATATAACTTGTGCCCTGCGATAGGTTGGTGCCCCATCCTAGGTTGTTCCCTACCTTGTGCCCATAGCTTCTTGGCAGGAGCTGCAACCCTGAATAGGACAAGTGGTTATAGAAAAAGAATAGATGGAATATGGTAAGTGGAATAATACAAAAGAGGATGTTGTGATGGATGGCAGACGAGGAGATCAGAAGTAGTGTAATCTGTGATTTTTATTTCTTCCTTTCCATTGAAAACTATTATAACTAAACTGGACAAAAAAATCAATCCAAACATAAATTAGATCAAATAAAACTGAAAGAAATACATTTTTATTTTTCTAAATATAGTTGTGGGTTACAGTGCTTAGACCCCACCGCTACACCAGCATCTCCATCCCTACTCCAGGCTGTCCCCCCATAAACAAAGGCCGACTAAAACCAGCAGCCTACTACAGCCTTCTGGGAGCTGTAGCGCCACCCCTCAGCACAAACCAATCACCTTCCAAAAGCAAACCATACTACTACTACTACTACTACTACTACTAATAATAATAATAATATAGTAATAACCTTCCTACAAAAATAATTACTACAACCATTAAGCACAAAACTAAAACACAATATCATTTTGTTTTTGGTAGCCAATACACTTATTTTACCTTAAATAAAATCCATTTTTCTCCCAAACCCCAGAGTCCCCCCTGGGCGGGGGGGGGGGCCGGGGGGGTTTCGGGGGGGGGGGGGGGGGGGGGGGGGGGGGGGGGGGGGGGGGGGGGGGGGGGGGGGG
>JAODKC010000049.1:20168450-20217265 GCA_026777985.1 Mormyrops attenuatus | reverse complement strand
CCAAGACACTGCCCCTCAATTTTTACTTGCATATTAGACACCACATGACACTAGGGCTGAGGAGGTGGGTTGAGGCATGGGGTGCTCTGTTATTGTTATGATTGTTGTTTCTGTGTCCTCCTTCCCCCCCTTATTTTTTGTAGAATCACGGTACTAGAGCAGGTGAGTTTGGAGTGGCCACACTGGAATTGAATTTCTTTACACTGTAAAGATATCTTTACACTGTAACTTTAATTTAAAATAAAGTTGTCTTCCGATGAGGGGGGTGGTGGTGGGCAGAAAAAAAGAGTCTACAACTCATATCTCTCTGCATTAGCAATGAACATGTCTTCCTGTTGACCTATCTAGAGGCCTCAACCCCAACATATGGCAATAAACTAAACTGTAAAGCCGACAAGTGCAGTAAGGATCTTTGTTGCTTCAGCCAGATAGCAGATAATCACCCTACATGAGTTCAGCCATTGTCCTACTTAACAGCAGAGTCCCACAATAGGTCAGTCATTGACCTACAGTTTAAAAGGGAAATGTTTCTGATCAGGCAGAAGTGAAGTGGAGGAGGCCCACATCAGGCTATTAGTGCCCCAGGTGCTGCAGGGATTATGTGAATTTTCTTTCCTCTGAATTAGATGCCGTATGATTAAAGACAAGCATTTCTACAATGCTAGTTTACATAAAATAAACCACATTTATTACAATAAATCACATGCTATGTGTGTGTGATAATGCAAAATTCTTATTTACACTTAAGGTATATTTTAATTTCCATTACAAGGAGTGTGTTACCATTTCTTTTTTTTTTGCCTATCTGCCCTATTTGTTTTTCCCATTAAGGGTGCTTGTTAAGAATAAATATAAATGTTATGCACTATAAATCTACGCTTGCTACATGACAAAAGCCATTTTAAAAAGATTTTTATCTTCGCTACCACACCATCACTCAATAATGGCTCGAGGTAAAGCACAGAACACAATAAAGAAAAATGTATCACAACAAGAGCGCTTAGATAGACAGACAAACAAACAAACAGACAAATAAAGAAATAAAATGAACAAACAAGTAAATAGAAAGACTGTAACCAAAAGGCAAGCAGCCTCACCCAAAAGCCAACCTAACCCTCCCTCCGCTAATCAGAACTCAGAACACTGTATTGCCAGTATATGAACATATCAGAATCGGTTGTGGTTCAGTGCAAACAGTAAGCACAGAGACAGCTACAGTTGACAGGACACAGTGCAACAGCAATGAAGGACAACTGGCCAATGCAACCATAAGAGATACCTACAGTGCATACAGATAATACGGTACATACAATCTTTACAGTGCAAACAAAAGAACTTTCAGTGCATACAGACAATACAGTACATACACAACTCCTTAATGCATATAGTCATGCCTTTAAAACAGACTCACAGGTGCAATAATTCGTTTTTTATCTTCACTCCAAATTAACAATACAAGAAATACAACTAACAGCTGAATTTAATGTAATTGTAAAGTGACACACATCTTGGTTTGACTAATCATTGACCATGGTTTGGACACCCTTAAAATGAATCAGTAACCCCAAAAAACGCTTAATTTAAAAATCATATCAAATTGTCGATTTTCGGCTCGGAAAATGCAATTCTTCACGCGATCAAAAAAGATAACGACGTAAACAGCAGTTATAGAAAGTCATGTTTATTTATAGAGGCCTGAAATGGAAGCTGAGATACTGAAACCCTGTGGACCTATTGGAGGATGCTGTAGCATTTAATTAACCATCACACAGTATTCTGAGTTTCCACCAATTAAATTTTCATCAACAGTTTAATATTTATTTTCTAAAAAGGATTCGTTTCGATTTATGCTCACGCACAGTAGTAGAGAAGCATTAACTATGATGTTGTTCAACACAAATCTGTGCAGATGTTTAGCATGAGAAGAATTCACATTAATTGCAATTATGTTATTACAAAGAAACTTCATTTAAGAAATGACAAAAATGTGATGTTTCAGATTTCCAAATTTTTGTGTGTTGAGGATAAAAAACTTGATATGAATGACTGAAACTCCAGAACAGCTTGAGATACAAACCCATAACTGTTTGTGCTCTATTTAGCTATCAGAAATGTGCAGTCATTCCACAAGCATGGATGGTCCTGATACGCCACGCAATTAGATACGTCCTGAAGGACTAAAAAGGAGACATCGTCTCAGATTTCCCCTAATTCTGTCGTGTGCAGGATCCTCTTTCCGAAGGGCACAGTGACTGTTTGAAAATGATAGCCAGTTAGAAGCTTATATGGTAAGTCAAGAAGAATAGAAATGTTACCATTTGCTTCAACTATGTTTCAGCATGATATATTTTTAACTGAAATGTGAACCAGCAACATAGTGAAAAAGAAAATGTTCACGGTATTAAGAATTATTTTTCACCCTACCTAGATTTAAAAAGTAAAGGTATAAAAGTTAACAGGGCTAATGCAAAGAAAGTTCAAGTCTCAATTATAAACTCAATGCAATATTCCCCCGGGAATTTCAGACAGATGGTTCTGTTTGCAGAGATTTTAATTTTTATTTTATGAAGACATTCATTTTTATTATTATTCAGTTGCTTTGGAAAATGTATATTTTTATGTATGTGAGAACTTCAGACATCAAAGTTTTTATGCAGGATCCTCTATGCTGCACGCCTCAGTGCCGTCAGTGAGCACCTGCTATAACCTGTGCCACAATACAGTGAGGGTCCTCAAATTTTAATAACTGAATAAAGTGACAGTCCTCTGAAGGTTTACCTATTAGGTCTTATTATTGCTTTGCTATGACTCCAATTTATAACAAATGGGAATATTTAACACTGCTAGAAGCTCTTTGCTGCTATATATTTTGACTGCAGAGTGTTTGAGGGACATTTCATATACACAGATATTTCAGGGACATTTACACAGATATTTCAGGGACATTTCAGGGACATTTCTTATACATAGATATTTCAGGGACATTTCATATACACAGATATTTCAGGAACATTTCAGGGACATTTCTTATACATAGATATTTCAGGGACATTTCATATACACAGATATTTCAGGGACATTTCATATACACAGATATATGACAGAACCTGGAACCTCCTTGAACTATATGTATGAGAAGTATTTAAGGTTTCAAGGATGTGAAGCTAATGAAATAATAACGCTTAGGGTATAAGACTGGGAACTACAGGAACACCTTTGCTTTAGTAGCTGAATTCTTAGGTTGTATTTGTAATATGTAATCTGATGTGCTCTCTTAAATTTATGAGAAACTGAAACTGTCAGTGTTGCTGTGTGGTGACATTTTTCTTCAAGTCTAAGCCTCTGGAAGTTGGTGACCATTTATGGGAGATTTCAGGGTATTTTTATGGCCTGAGTGAATTACTTGATTTTAAATGTCATGCACATTTTTAAAAGAAACATAAAGAAATAAATAGAATTTGATTTAATATCTGGAGCTAGGCTCATGGCAGAGTTATGCATTTATTTATCTATTAAAATGTAATGTGAAATTCTTTGTCATGTGGTCACGCACATTCTAATACACAAAAAACTGCTTCAGATATTACAAGTGTACTGTAATCTTGATGTGTAATTATGGCAAATTTGTTTTCTAAAATGCAATGTCACCCATTTTTCAAAGCGCCGGTTAAATGTTCGTCTTAATGCATTTCATCATGAAATCGTTTTTGGAAGCCTTGCTGCTATAGCTCCGTCCTCGCTAAGCAAAATAACAGGGTAAGAGAGGAAAGGGTGTTATTGGAGAATGCAATGAGAGCAGGAAAAGGCTGTTGGACATGCAGGGGAGTTACAAAAACACTCACAAGGCATCCAAGCCCGACATGACTTACCACTTTTATAAAAGAGATGCTATTTCCCAAAGTATTACAAGCGCCATACTATGTGAAAAATGTTGTTAATTTGCTGTAACAAATATCCTTCTGCCAGTACATATAATTCTTTTAGTGCACACAGATAGTTATCCATTGCTGAATTAACAGCCTCCATCAATCCGTATCCTGGTCTATTTGCCCACTTTAGACTAGAGATTCTGAAGGAGTGTTAGAAAGCACAGGACTACCTCATAACATCAGTACTTCAGAGCTGGGGGTGAGGGCTGTCTTCATTTTGGTCACTTACACATTTGCATGCATTGATGCATTGCGGCAAATTTGAGAAAGGCTTATTTGTTCATGAATTTGCTTTACTTTACTTGCAGAAAGAAGAAACAGGCTTTGTGAGTGTTACCGGCCACACTACAGTAGGGACTATTTATAGACCAATACATTTTTTTCTCTCATTATTGAAAGCATAATTTCCTTTGAACAAGCAGACATAGTGGCAGAGTAGCAGACATTCACCTTCATAGATAACATTCGTAGAACGGCTGGTTGCTTACAACTTATAGTTAAAATAATATTTCCCATAAGTAGCTAATACACAAATAAAAGGCTTTCTGGTTAGGGAAAGTGTTTGGACTGTTGCCAAAATAATCAAATTAACTGAGAACAAATGACGTTGTGGCATAAAAATGAAAAAAAAAAAGTAAAAGATAAAAAAAGACATCAGCTATATGAGAGAGAAAGCCTTTCTGTGTATCTGGATTGCTCTTGATGTTAAATTGCTGTTAACTGATGCTTAGACTTACCTCAGCCGTTTCCTTTGATGTCCCACCTTCAGATGTCTTTTGGCTGTACTGCTTCCGACAGGTTTGAGACTAAGTGGCCATCAACCAGCCATGATTCCGTTTTTTTTTTTTTTTTTTTTTTAACAGGATAGAGGAAGCCATTTAATGAAACAAAAATGTTATGCACAGTAAAATTACCGTAATGGATATCCTATTTGACCTTTAATCACTTGGATTAAAATGTTTTTTGGATACCTGTACCTCTTTAGCTGTCTGAAACATCTACTGTACTTTCTTCTGTAAAATGTATAGTTATGTTGAAAATGCGTAATGCAGAATTGGAATCATGAAATTCAGAAACAATTATCTAACACTGTTCAATGATGAAGAGGCACGCACATGCAGACACACACACACACACAGACACACACACACACAGACAGAAAATAGTACATATGATTATTTTGTTTTGATATTATTGGTGAATACGTTTTATTTTCCCAGACCACACATTTAATAATAAGATGCAGCTGGTGCAGTCAAATCAATAGTTCATATATATGTTTGTGTTAATAAGTTACACTACAGATAATATATCCTCCTTGATTTAAAAAAATAAAATAAAATTTGGAACAGGGGCAAAACAATTGCAATCATATTAAGATTACATGTCATCTGTCAAGACGGCCTGTTTCATTTGTTCTTCCAGCTTTCCCTGTGGTTTGTTCTTCCTTTAATCTTCTGCTGTGAACCTTAACTTGGTGTTACCAAGAAAAATGCAGCCTGACACATTTTTTGGACAATGCTAAGGAATGATATTTATTTTTGAAGGGCCTCTGGATTGTGATATATAGGGACACTTCAGCTGAATATGTGTATTAATGTCAGCGCTCTTCCTTTCAGTCTCCATATAAGTTACCAGCTATATATTTTTTCTGATATTGTTCTCAAGAAATGTAAATAATTATTTATTCAAACACGCTCCCATATATTTGTATTCATCTTTGAGGGGACCCTACATTCAATTCTATAGGCATAGCCCTAATCCCAACTCTGACGCCCTTAACCCATACCCAGTCTTAACCTTAACCATATGTAACCAAACAAAATACAAGGCATTTTTAGTTTATTTTTATGACATTCACAGATTTTAATAAAATTGAGTTTTTTTAAAAAATATGCTACAAGGTCAAAATGGCAGGTTTATATCTCATTGTGAGCACACATTTGGTCACCACAATGCAACATATACATGCTGACTATCTTTCCCTTGAGAAGAAAACAAAGAAAACAAATCAGGAAAAGGCCATAAGCCATGTCGAAAGATAAGCGGTGAAAGGTGAAAGATGTGTCAAGGGAGTTTTTGAGCATTGTAACTAATAAACAACAAAATATTTATGTGACACATTAACCTTCAGAAACTGTTTGGCCTCCATAGTGTATTATTTAGAGTATCATGGACTCAACAGTAATTATTGTCATTTTTTTATTCATTAAGAGCATAAGTACTGGGAAATTCTACCCATTACATGTTAAAAATGGACAGTAGAAGGTAGTTATCGTAAAGATAATTATATATAAATACACACACATATACACCATATGGACAGAAGTATTAGGACACCTGGCCATTACACCTACAGGCATTTTCATGACATCCCACTCTCGATCCATATGCTTCAATACGGAGTTGGTCCCCCCTCTGCAGCTATAACAGCTGGCACCCCTCTGGGAAGGCTTCCATAAGATTTTGGAGTGTGTCTGTGGCGATTTCTGCCCATTCATCCAGAAGAGCATTTGTGAGGTCAGGCACTGATAATGGACGTGAAGCCCTGGCTGACAATCTCCATTCTAGTTCATCCCAAATGTGGTCAATGAGTTTGAGGTCAGAGCTGTGTGTAAGCCAGTCAAGTTCTTCCACACCGAACTGACCCAACCATTTCTTTATTGACCTTGCTTTGTGCACTGGGGCACAGTCATGACATAACAGAAAAGGGCCTTCCTCAAACTGCTCCCACAAAGTTGGAAGCATAGAATTGTCCAAAATGTCATGCTATGGTTTAAGCATTAAGACTTCCTTCACTGGAACTAAGAGGCCTAGCTCAACCCCTGTAAAACAACCGCATACCATTATCCGTTCTCCACCAAACTTTACAGTCGGCACAATGCTGTCAGACAGGCAATGTTCTCCTCTCATCCGCCAAACCCAGACTCATCCATCAGACTGCCAGGCAGAGAAGCATGATTCGTCACTCCACAGAACACGTTTCCACTGCCCCAGAGTCCAGTGGGGGCGTGCTTTACACCGCTCCATCTGACGCTTGGCATTGCGCTTGGGGATTTGAGGCTTGCATCCAGCTGCTCGGCCATGGAAGCCCATTCCATGAAGCTCTTTGCACAGTTTTTGTGCTGCGGTTAATGCCAGAAGAAGTTTGGAACTCTGCAGGTATTCAGTCAACAAAACATTTATGACTTTAATGTACTATGCACCTAAGCACTTGGGAACCCTGCTCTGTTACTGTACACATTCTGCCACTTCATGGCTGTGTTTCTGTTGTTCCTAAACACTTCCACTTTCAAAATACCACTTACTGTTGACCGTGGAATATTTATTAACGAGGAGATTTCACAAATGGACTTATTGCACAGGAGGCATCCTATCATGGTACAGTACCACACTTGAATTCACTGAGCTCCTGAGAGCGACCCGTTCTTTCGCAAATGTTTCTAGAAGCAGTCCGCATGCCTTGGTGATTGATTTTATACACCTGTGGCTACGGAAGTGATTGGAACACCTGAATTCAATGATTTGGAGGGGTGTCCCAATATTTTTTATAAAATAGTGTGTATAAGATTAAGCACCTAGCCTTGCAGTCAGCTATGCAAAATGCGAAAGAAAGGATCATTCTGAAAAGCTCAGTGAAGGGTACTGCCATAGGATGCCACCTTTGCAATAAGTCAGTATGTGAAATTTTTAGTGGTATTATAATAAAGTGGAAGCAATTGGGAACAACAGCAACTCAGCCACGGAGTGGTAGGTCACGTAAAATCACAGAGAGTAGACAACGCATGCTTAGACGCACAGTGTGCAGAAGTCACCAACTGTCTGCAGAGTCAATAGCTGATCTCCAAACTTTGTGTCGCCTTCAGATTAGCTCAAGAACAGTGCGTAGAGAACTTCATGGAATGTGTTACCTTGGCCGAGCAGCTGCATCCAAGCCTTTCATCACCAAGTGCAATGCAAAACGTCGGATGCAGTGGTGTAAAGCACACTGCCACTGGACTCTAGAGGAGTGGAAACTTGTTCTCTGGAGTGAAGAATCACGCTTCTATCTGGCAATCTGATGGACGAGTCTGGGTTTGGCCATTGCCAGGAGAACGGTACTTGCCTGACTCCATTGTGCCAAATGTAAAGTTTGGTGGAGGGGGGATTATGGTGTGGGGTTGTTTTTCAGGGGTTGGGCTTTGCCCCTTAGTTCCAGTGAACGGAACCATTAATGCTGCAGCATTTGAAGCCATTTTGGACAATTTTATGCTCCCAACTTTGTGGGAACAGTATGGGGATGGCCCCTTCCTGTCCCAACATGACTGCGCACCAGTGCACAAAGCAAGGTCCATAAGGAAATGAATGAGCGAGTCTGGTGTGGAGGAACTTGACTGGCCTGCACAGAGCCCTGACTGTAACCCAACAGAACACCTTTGGGATGAACTTTGTGGAAGCCTTCCCAGAATAGTTGAAGGTGTTACAGCTGCAAAGCAACTTCATATTAAAGCCAATGTATTAAGAATGCGATGTCATTAAAGTTCATGTGTGTAAAGACAGGTGTCCCAATACTATTGGCAATATAGTGTACCTGTGGCAATGAGTCTGAATGAAACACCTGAATCCAATGATTAAGAGGTGTGTCCCACTACTTTTGTCCATATAATGTATTTATTCTTGCTGAATTGTGTGAAACAATGGGTGGATGGATTCTTGGAAACTAGGTATTACTAGTCCTGACATCAGGATTTATTAATGATTTTCCTTAATGACCATATAGTGCACTTTCTATATTAGTATTGAGACAATCAGTCCAGCTATTTCTAAAATATACGTACGCATCCAAGTGAAAATAACTATTATTTTTCACATTTTAAACATCATACTATTTATTACCCTATGGCAAATCTCTGCACTATGAATAAACAACTCAAGCCTGTCACTCTATGATTATTTTGATTTCTTAAACACCTGTTTACTTGTAAATATATTTTGAAAAAAATGTAATAGCAGCCTTGCGTTCTGTAATTAATGTGGTGTGGCTTGCAGGGACAAAGAATCTTAATGCATTCCTGTTTGCTCCTGAGGCACATTCGGAAGTAGCAAACCGATAATCCCTTTGTGAGCTGTGATAGTGTAAATATAACCATACCATCAAAACTTTAGCATACTTCCCATTAGCATTCTGACAGCTGTCTGCAGCAATTAATCGTCTGTGGTGTTTTTCGCTGGCAGAACACTAAAGAACTCAGTATCATTTCTATTGAGTGATGTGACAGGTTTAAATAAGGTACTCAACTGCACACACCTTCTCTCAAGTTAGCATGAGAACCTCTTTGAAGAAAGGCCCAAAGAAAAAAATGATTACATAGCTTGACGTGACAAAACTCCTTTATTTCTGGCAAAGCGAAATATTCAGAAATGACGATCGCTGCAGCATTTGGTTCAAGCATAAAAATACTGATTTACTTGGAATTTCTTTCAGTAAAAAAAAACTAAATTAAAAGAGAACACAATGAACAATGAAAATAAGCTAAATCCAAAAACACCGGTTAAAGAAGCACGGAACGAGGAATGCTGGAGCAAAGAGGAACTCTGAACTGAAAATTTTGATGATGTTTGGTCTGGTCTACAACAATCTATAGCTACTTAAGAAATTTGTCAAGATTTCAATGCTACATTACAACCTGCTTAGTCTGTCTGAAGTGACATTGTTCTTTGAACTCACCCACACAGGTAGTAGAATTCAACAGAATAATTACTTGTGAAATCTGAGCTAGATAAGATTTTATCAACTCTGAGCTATGAGTTAGGTTCTCTGAGTTAGGTTCTCCCCAAACGAGCTCGATGGGCCGAACGGCCTCCTCTCGTTTGTAAATTTCTTATGTTCTTATGTTCTTAATCGCAATCATATTGATTTTAAATCTTTAAGGAATTTTGATATTTGGCAGTATTTCAGTACATCAGATTGTTCACAGCAGAGAAAGCGAGCTTAGTTTATTATCGGAATGATTAAAAATTGTCCCATTTGTGTTCATTCACTCAAAAAGCCAGAGACTGAAAAAAGAAAAAAAAATCATATGGTTATTCAATCCCTGATGTAGACTAAAATGATTGTGCTCAGTGAGGCACAGGTGGTGATTTACCTAACCTGATTTGGTCATTAAATCCCTTTGGCTGCTTCAGTGCTTCCTCCCAGAGGTCCGATCGTCGCACATCTCCAGTGATTAAAACGCAACCATTTGGCCCCTAAACCAATTTCAAACCCTACTCTAATAACTGCCAGTACCATTCAAGCCAGCCAGCAGATAATGATATGAATTATGTAAATGTTAGAGGGAACTTCAAAACTAATAAGTTATTTGTATTGGGACGGGGTGGGGGGTTATTGTTATGCGGCTAAATGCTTTCTGAGGTGAATTTGGATGAGCGCAGGAGACACTTAAATACCTTTCAGTCTTTTTGTGAATAATCCTGAGGTCCAATGGGATTTAAGCCATCATAAGGAATGCCATCCCAGAGAACATCCTATTCAGTCTTGTATGAACTGCAGCCGTATTTACTTATGTGTAGCGTTACAGTTTATATAAAGAATAATTGATTTAAATTGATAATAATTGATTTGAACTTTGTTTTAAATGCTATAGTATGGTACAAACAATAATGTAAACAATCCACATTCCTAAAATATGCCTTATACCTTGTGCCCCGTGATGGGTTGGCACCCCATCCTGGGTTATTCCCTGCCTTGCGCCCGCAGCTTCCGGAATAGCCTGCAGACCTCTGCGACCCTGCATAGGATATGCGGGCACAGAAAATAGATTGACGGATGGATGCAAACTGCTACACAGTCATTTTAAAGTACTACGCAAGATGGTCATGGGTTGAAAACCAAATTGCTAACTATCCACCCGTCTTCAATGCTTCTTATGCAGTATAGGGCCTCTTTTAGCAAACAAAAGGCAGAAGGCAGGGAAGAGTGCGATTCTATTCTTTATTTGTTTCTTGGTGCTTAAATTTATACACAATACTGCTTCTCATTATAGTCACAATAGCTAGCTATATTAGCTTTGTAACATTTTCTTGGTATTTACGTGCTGGTACAAAGACTGATGTTGCTTCACCTTCCCCGCCTGCTTTCGTCATGCATTTCTGCCCCCGAGCAGGAAAGCCAGAAAATGAAGTTTATTTTCAAATCTTCGCGCAGCCTTTGACAGCATAAAGGGCGGTTTGACACAAGAGAATGATGTTCAAATTCATGCTGAGAGAGCCCTCATTTACCTCAGAGGTGAGAAACATTAAATGGCGAGGTGGCTTACCCGCTTGGCAGCTGTGACTTCGGGGGCAAATTAAGATCTGACCTTTACATTTGATACTTATGTTTTTGTTTTAATCGTAATTGAATCAGCATGAGTCATACAGCAAACATGCTCAGAAAATCATGTTTTTCTAGCTATTCCACAAAGAACGCGATTCCTGTTTGGTACAATTTTGACAGTTCCTCTGCTGCCTGATACCTCGACAGAATGAGTAACATTGGTAGGAAATGTCTGCCATCCAGATTCCATCCAAAGGCATAATTAAATGATTATTTTCTCTACTTTCCACTTCCTGACTGAAGAAGAAAAAGACCGAATCCCCCTAGTGGCTGACAGTTTAATGCAGCCTCATTTCTTACATTTAGATCTTAATTGAATGCTCACTCCTATTCTCAATCATACAAAACCTTTCAACTTCCACTGCTTTAAGGATCAAGCATTGTATGACGGAACAGCAGCAATAATCATCAAAAGTCCTTAACTTTCTCCGGTCACCAAAATAAGGAATATAACTGCCGCCTGACAGCCCATTTTGCATATTAATAGTAAGCTGCACATTCAGGCAAACTATTCAAAGCTCTAAGTTTGAAAACTTAAACTATTCATTGGAGTCTAGGTCATTTCTGTTCTGGAGAAAAACATGCAACTTCAAACCCCCCTCCCCACATGGAAGATGAAACATAAGAAAGCACTCAAAGAAAAAAAAAAAGAGAAAACGGGGTAAAATCTATTCATTATATTCTTCTCGGCCACGCAGTCAAAACCATTACAGTGACTCTGCTTTCTTGATAATGCCACATCAAACCGTGATAAATATTTCACTGCACTGCCAGATTCCTATGCCTGATTTAATGTTTTATTGATGCTGAGGCAACACCCCAAGTGATGCTTGGTTCATTTTGAACTTACCTACTGTTGAGAGGTGAGGAAAAGGTCACTGTTTAAGAATATGTTTAGCTAGGTGCTTCTTACATCTGTGGAACATATACGAGAATCTCCTTAAAGCCTGGCAAATTTCCTAGGGCATACTGGGAACAGGAAAACAGCCATTCGTGAACGGGAAATGGTTAACCCAGGCACCTTCTAGTTAATTCCTGTGCCACAAATCCTTACCAACCTGAACATACAAAATAAGGAATACTTATAGCTTTCCGTAAATGGCTTAACGTCTGACTGCTTACCAAGGATTACATTCATCAAATTTTCTGCAAAATTGGAAGACAAAGAAGAAGAAAAAATATTTCATATTCTTCATCAAAAAGTGTAGGGTACCATGGGGTCCAACATCATGAGCAATACCGGGAACAGAAAAGAAAAATAAATCTATTATAATTCCACAGAATAAAGAATTTACAGAGCAGAACACCAATGGGAATACAGCCATGGGACTCAGTACGATAGCGTTATAAGTACTGCATATATGGAACAAAGTTTATAAGTGGTCAGACCAAGGTAACTCCCTTAGGATTAATTATGGTAAAATGAGTAATTAACCATGCAGTGATTGATCTGTGTTCACATGTTTAAGAAAGCAATCGAAGAATGCATACAACCTCATATTTGAAACCATACATTTTTAATGTAAATCTAAGAAAAATAATTTGAAAAAAAACAGTGGTTTTTTTTTATGTGAAACGTATATTTCACCAGGGGATCACAATTCCTCACACTTCCAGGATTCAATTCCCCCTGTACTCCGTGTATGTAGAGTTCACTCTGTGGGTGTGTGTGCGTCCTGTGATTTTTTTTTTCTCTACACGTTATTTTATGCTAAAATGGAATCAATCAACTGATTGGCACTGTGCGGCATAACGGTACACTGATAAATACCTGCATTAAATGATTCCTACTTTTTTTCCAGATGGCAAGAAATATCCTATGGAAAGAAGAAAAAAAATACTTTCAGGTCTGCCACGTCTAAGCTGTCTGGCTCTGTAATTACAAAGTCATTGGCATCAATCATTCTGTTGAGGGAGCCTCATTTTTTATCATCAATTACAGAATTACATTTTGGACACCAATCAGACAGACGCTGTCTCGAGCTGCCGGCGCCACTGTCATGCCTCTTAATGGAATTTTAAATCTCTCATGGAGAAGTGCAGGGAACTACTTAAGTGTGGCTCTCAATTAAGGAAAGAGTAATTTAGCTAATCTCCTAGGAGTTAGCGATAGGCCACAATCAATGTGAAATTCATGTATGTGCGTCGCCTAACAGCAAGCAATTTTGCCCTTAAGCCGTTTCTTTGTCTAGTTCGTAAGATGCTCCCAGGATATAAAAAAATCTGATGCGATTAATAATTGATAAAGAACTTGTGCTATATCAAGGAGACAGTAATGCTGAAATTTCATTCCAAAAACAGAAATCGAATAGATTTTAGACAAATCTGTCTTCAATATCAAATTCTATTCTTTTCTCTCAGTGATTTACATACATGCAGTACAGCAACTACTGAAATGTACGATAAGTGAGAGGTGATGAAAGAACTGTGCCATAATATATGAGGTGCGGTTTGAGCATTTCAGGAACATCCTTAAATATTTTCTTTTCGAACATTCAAATTTCAATGGTCAACACAATTCAGAACCAACTCTAACACAACACAAATGCAAGTTAGGTTATACTGTTACAGCAGCATTTAGCAGACATGCTTATCCAGAGCGACTTACATTTTTCTAAATTCAGGGACAATCCCCCTGGAGCAAGTTAGGGTTAAGGGTCTTGTTCAAGGACCCAATGATGGTAGAGCCAGGGGTAGGACTCAAACCCACGATCTCTTGGTCCAGAGGCAAGCGTCCTAACCACTAGACCACCAACCCCCCACTTTTTTGTTACCGTCTTTAATTTTTTTTTATTATTGCTTAAAAATGTGGCTCTCCAAATGTTTGCTGAATATAAGTAAAATCGGTATGTTCTTTCTTGTTTATGTAAATAACTGAGTAATTAATTGGAATATAATGTGGTAGCTTCAACTGAAATATGCACAGGTTAACAGGTTTACTCCTGACCATAAAAAAAGTGACAAATGAAGCATAGGTCTGGTACCATGCTGATACAAAACCAGCAAATGCTATTTTACAATATTGCCGTAATTTAACAGGATATAGAGTCAGGTATATTGATTTTTTCCCCCTCTCTAGTGCAGTTTGCCAAAGCAGATTTATCTCAGGAAGGAATCTGTTTAGCTGGCATAGAATATGTACATTTAGTAGACTGTCAAAAATACAGAGCGAGAGTTAGAAAGGCTGCAAGCTGACAAACTGCACAATAGCCTGTGATATTTAGAAACCAGAACAGAATTTGAATGTGATCCTGCACATACTGCAGAATACAGGTAGAGGGGTAGCAATAAATGATGAGTATTATAGTAGGTAGTAATATGAACACATTATTTTATATTATATACATACACTCAATACCCTCCTACATAAATGAGAAGATGAAAATTACAGGCTGTTAGCCCTCCTTGGGCCTCAGTGACTGATTTTAATGTATTTCTCCTTTAACTTTGTCAAGGTTAAACATTAGTAACATCCATTACTAAAGCAGTTGTAAATTTATATTCAAGTTCACAAGCTTTGGCCTCACATTATGGCTGCATGCTGGACAATGCAATCTGCAAGTAAATGCACAAGTCATGCAATCTGCAAATCTGTGAGAATGTTAGCGTCTAAACTGTGCCGAGCACTGAGCATCTCACAGTGAATGTGAGCACTATAACAAAGCACAGCATTTCCTTAGTCTTAAGCCATGCAAGCTAGCGTCCAGCATTTTCTCGGCTCTCAGGTTAAGGATGTTTCATCACTAAGCAGATTTCTACTAGCATTTAAAAACCAGACAGACAGACAGACGGATAGACGGACAGACAGACAGATGGATAGACGGACAGACAGACAGATAGATAGATAGATAGATAGATAATCCATTATTTCTGTTATTGCAACACTTCATTCAGGGGGCACAGATAACTTAGCTACTCCCTCAAGTACAAATCATGAACAAATGTGGTATCTGTCCAAAAGACATGACCTGTTATGACTGATTAATAATAAATGATCAGTATGTAACTAACACTTAGTTTTGGGTTAATTACATTAAATAATTAAGTCTACTATTACATTATTACAGCCCATCATGCAAAGTGTTACAATAATAATAATAGTAGTAGTAATGAAAAACAATTCTATGCATAATATTACACCTATATTACCATTAAGCTTCGATATATAACCCTTTATTATTAGTATTTTAGGAGGTACAGTGTTAATTAAACACTATTACAACTATGTTAGCATTATTTGATCTTGAAGGTGCCCACGTGGTCAAGTGCGACTGTTCAATGAGCCTCCATTGTCTCCCTTTAACCCCCATCTCAGACCGACTTTCCCAAGCACTGTAACTGTGTTATACAGCAATAATCAGTACGTAGCTAAACTTTTCATAAGAAAAACATGTATTTTTCAGTAGTATTACATTATTTTGACTTAGAATTTGTATATCACATAGTTCTGGATGTACCTCTTAGATATAAGCATCCAAAGATATCATTTCACATTCATAATTTCACATTTCTAATAATGAATTATTATATTTACTGGTATCACTGGCTGTAAGTGATAATAAGGTGCGAGTCAAATGTGTCCTTTGAGTATCTTGAATTACAGTATCAGAGGCAATTATCTGTGTAAATATAATATCAATGTAGTCATAACTAATGCAACTAATTTTTTAAAATATAATTTGTATTTTAAACATATTGTACAACAATATACATGCATGGAAAAGGAAATTGTGTTCTGTTTAAGTGATTCCTTTTGAGCAATTTCTTCCTCGTTTTGGGTGCCTGAATTTTCAATTAATGGTATGAATACAAATGTCATTTAACAGAAGAAAGAAATGTTTACACTGATTGTCTACGATGATGACATTTCCTATGCGTCTAAATGTTTTACTGTTGGGACCAAGCAATAAAACTGATGTTAATGCATATGAAAAGCTCTCCAAACTATGCCTGGAATATTCCAGAGACATACTTCATTAAGAGTGTGATTTTAACATCCCCACGTCATGTCCTACACAATTATTGGCATCGCTTGTAAAGATTTGTAAAAAGGGTTAGAAAACATCCACCTCTTGGTGAAGTAGCTTCCTTTCACACATTTCACACATTTCACTCTTTCATCAAAGAAAAACAAATCCATCATCAAGAAATAATTATTTTTAACAAACACACATCTGCCACAATTATTGCCACCCATGGAAATTACAGTGAATACAATGTAACTGAAGCATGTTCCCCATGTAAATTGTACATCTTTGAGTTGATTGGAGTGTTTAGGAACATTCAATCTGTAATCCATGACTTCCTGATTAACTGCGGTACAAACATGGGGTGACACAAAGGCCAAATGCCCTTAGTCATCCATCAACATGGAAAAGATAAGAGAACACACAAACCAAATGAAGGAGAAGTGTGTTGACCTCCATAAGTATATGGGTATAAAAAAATAGCTACTCAACTGAAAACCTTCATGCTAACAGATTAAGTGGAGGCCTGGAGTTTGTGAAACATTACTACAGCTTTGACTGGAACCATGTTCTATGGTCTGATGAAACAAAAATGGAGCTTTCTGGCATTATACGTTCAAGGTGGGTTTGGCGTAAAAAGAAGGATGGCTATAATGTAAAAAGAACCGCATCCCAACTGTAAAATATGGTGGAGGTTCAGTGATGTGGTGAGGCTGTTTTTCCTGCAAAAGTCCTGGAAATCTTGCTAGGGTATATGGCATTATGGACAAGAAATACCAGGACATTTTAAAACAAAATTTGGCTGCCTCTGCCAGGAAACTAAAGCTGGTCCATCACTAGATCTTCCAGCAGGACAATAATCCTAAGCACATGTCCAAATTAAAACAAAAATGGTTAGCTGACCGCATAATCAAGCTTCTGCCATGGCCACCTCAGTCCCCTGAACTCCACTGAAAACCTGTGGGCAAGAGCTGAAGAGGAGAGTGCACAAGAGAGTGACTTGGATCTTGGGTGATCTGGAGAGATTCTGAAAAGAGGAATGAACTCAGATGCTCTGTATTCTCCAACCTTATAAAATGTTATAGGAGAAGATTCAGTGCTGTTATACTGGCAAAGGGAGGCTGTACAAAGCTTTAAATGCTGGGGTGGCAATAATTGTGGCGCATGTGTTTTTATTGAAGATAATTATTTCTTGATGTTTTTCTTTGATTAAATTTATTTCAATGAAATGTTGGGTTTTTCTCATTTTTTCAGTGCAACATGAAACTACTTCTAACCCTTTTTAGAAATCATTACCAGGGGTGCCAGTAATTGTGGAGGGCACTGTGTGTGTGTATATATAAAAAAATGGAGCGTCCACCATAAATAAATGTCATTGATGAAGTTAGTATTGACAAACAAACGTACGGTGGAAACCGCTTATAGTGTTCATTTTGGGTCTTTTTAAACATGGCTACATATGGAAAAAATTAAAGCTGTGGTAATTTTTTATTAACTTTACTTCGATCTCACTGCCTTGTGGTGACCAGTCTGCTTCTAGCTACCTACCCGAGGCTAATGCAGTGTGCACAGAAAACATGACGGGAAAGAAAAGTCATTACAATAAGGGATTTGACATAATGTAACATTGTGAAAATGCGTTGTATAAATAAAACTGAATTTAATATTCATGTACAGTATTGTACTGTACTATTATTTTGGAAAACTTTTGAAACAGCTGCACTGTATTTTGAAAATATCAATAAAATTAAATGGTGACGCTGTCCTTATTATTAGCTTATATCCATGAAATAGATATACAATTGATAATTATTTGGTAATCTGCCTAAGACATAAAGACAAAAAAAATCTGTTATAATAATCATCCGCTCATATTGATTAATTTCACCCAGACAGATGTCATCACTATAAGTGGGGTCCACTGCACAACTAAAGATTGATTCTGATGCAAACTAAACTGAGCAGAACGCTTCAGTGGCTGGATGTCTATAGCTTGCTGCTGGTCCTCTGGATGTTGCAAATTTGCATTCCCTCTTGGAACAACCAGTCCCAGAACAGAGTTTGTAGCTGATGGTGAAATGATAGCCCGCCTCCCAGAGGAGTGACACCCGTCGACCCTTTGGAGAAGGCCTGAGGAGGTCAACCACAGGGCCTGAGAGCTGATTTCCCAGGACACTAGCAGTCAAACTCACTGACAATATCGAGGGCCAGAGTGTCCTGGGCTGTGACTGAAAAATATTCCTGGAGGACATACTTCTCCTAGTCTGCCAAGTACGGGACGTTGGCCCTGACTCAATAGGGATTCACCAGGTAATGGATCATATAGCCAGAGCCAATATCAATGGCGATGTATTGGTTCTTGATAGGTCTAGAGGGATTAGGCAAGGTTAATAACCTAAAACAATGATAAGGGCTTGACCTCTAGGTCAGGGATCCCCAATTCCGGTCCTGGAGAGCCGGAATCCAACACACTGATTAGTTTGCAGATTTCCCTGCTAAAACACATCTTAATCAGCTAATTACCACATTTAGTAGGTGTGTTTGAAGAGGGAAATCTGCATACTGTGTCGGACCTCTGCCCTCCAGGACTCAAATTGGGGATCTCTGACCTAAGGGTTGAACGGGCAAGGTATATAATCTACCTAAACAATTTAAATCAGTCTGTTCCTGATTTAAACATTGCTTCTGACCACTGGATTTGGGGTAGTACCACAAAGAAATGCAGACCATGGTCCCTAGGCATCAGGGCCGGTCAAGCATATAAGCAACATAGGCGGCTGTCTTGGGATGCAGACTTGCACGCCAGTTTTACTTTGCCTGGGATAAGGGTGCTGGCTGTGGTGCTTGAAATGCCATGCGTACACAGGAAGTAAAGGGGGCCCTTTGTTAGTGACAGGAACCTCAAAAATCCGATATAGATGGAGTACCTGCCGGAAGAGGACTTGAGCCAGATCCCATGCTGAGAGTATCTCAGGCAACAGAAGTACATGAGAGACTTTTGAAAATCGATCCACCATGGTGAGTATTACAATGTGGTGCTTCGAGAAAGACAAATCTCTAATAAAATCAAGGGCGATATGATACCGTGGCCGGGATGGCCCAGGAAGTGGGTGCAGAGACCTGGCAGGTGATTGACAAGACATCTTAGATCACTCACAGGGAGGCCAGGACAAAGGTGTCTGTATCTTTGCCCCCAATATCATTGTATCTCTCTGTGCGAGAATAATGGCAATAGAATTAAGCATACCTCTTTAGTTTTGATAGTGTACCTGTTCATTAATTGAGAGAAGGCTGCCCCAACACAGATTTCTGAGGCATCGGCCTGTATTGTAAAAGGCTTAGTTGGATGAGAATGCTAAACGATGAAAGCAGATGTAAGGTCTCCGAACAACTTTTGAGCTTGTGGGGACCATTTTACCGAACACTGCACAACTTTCAGCAGATCAGATATATAAGGGCTGCGATTGAACTGAATCTAAAGATAAAATGTCTGTGAAAATTTACAAAACCTAAACACTGGTATTCCCTTGTTAAGGCAGGTCATTCTAATACAACCTTAACATTTTTGGGGACCATCTTTGTTTATTCAAGAGGAAATGTGTAGTGTAGAAAATATACTGATGTAATGTGAAAAACACTTCCCCAGTTTCACATAAAGATGTTTCTGGTAAGCACTGACATGGTGATCATCGTCTAGGAAATAGATCAGAATGTCAGCAAGGACTCCAAAAGAAAAGGCGTTCAGCATAGAAGAACACTGTTGATGAAGACCTGAAAATTAGAAGGAGCATTTGCCAGTTCCAGTGGCACTGCTAAATACTCAAAACTGTGGGTCATCACCCCGGCAAATGCAGATTAGGTCATAGGCACTCAACCAGTCTCATTTCATGTTGATCTTAGAGGACTTAAGAGGATCTCAGAGAACTCATTAAGGCGAAACAGTAATGGCAAAGGGTATTAAGACTACAACAGTCAATGAAGGGAGAGTCACTCCCCCCATCACACCCATAAAGAAAAACTTGCTACAGGAGATGTCAATGATTTTCAGTGATCACAAGACTTCAGTGATAAAGGTTTCGATGGCCCGTGTCTAAGTGGTAGACAAGAAATAAATGTGGGATGGTAGAACCTAAGAGGGCTACCCTGTAACAGGCTTGTCATGACAAATTGGAAACACACTAAAAAGCATATTAGGCAAGTGTCAGGTATTTTTGTTAACTGACATAGATATCAACATCAACATAGATTATGCATAGTTTGGTTTTTATGGCACAGAAGTAGGACTGTTTCTATTTGGTATTGTGGTTGGAGTTGAGGTGCAAGTCTATCTGAATATGAGTCTGGCATAAAGGAACTGTGTTCTGCTATTCATGCTAACGGTCTTCACATTACAGATGAAATGAAAAAGAGGCCTGGAAGCAAAGGAAAACAATAAGAAAGGAAAAAAACAACTATAGTAGCCCATATACACAACTGGCTTATTTTTAAGTCAAGAACATGGATGATTTTTTCTGCTTCAGACGTCTTGTTGATGAATGAGCAGCTGATGTCAATCTAAGATGTAGGTACCTTGGACTGATGATATTAGTTTTGACTGGATATATATATCAACAACCTATAGACAAACATACTGATACTTAGAAATAAGTTTATGTTTAATGCCCTGTGGTGAACCTCATGACCACATGCAGTATTTTGCACAGTACTAAAAGTATGAATATTACACCCTAAACGTAGAATTTTATTTGCAAGTCAGAGAAGGACAATAAATTTTCAAATTATACTTCACATTATCTTTCCACTAGTGATCTCACTGTTGCCAGATGGACCTGGAAACAAAAGTATCTGAAAGTCTCCAGGGCCGAAGATTAGCAGATTAGATTAGTAAAGACTTTCTGTTGCATGAACTATTGCAACTCAGTGCAAAACATATAGTTAACTCTCCCACACCACAGCACGGTAATAGCAATTGAACATAAGAAAGTCTGAAAATGACATAAAATGGTTTTCTCTTTGCAATCCATGTCTCCAATGTGAAAATCCATCTGTTAAAAATATATGTATCATTTTTTATACTGTGTCATATGGTCTTGAGCTACATAATGAACAAGCTGTTATGCAAATTATGTGTTATGTTCTAATGCAAATTCCACACAGCATAAGAAGAGAATGTTTTAATGACTGAAAGGAGTGAAATTCACACAAACAGACACATGTGGAGGGCAGGACAAGGAGTAGCAGAGGTGCTGTGACCTCCCCCCCCCCCCAGTTTAGAATAGGACAGCAACAGGAACAAGACAAAAGGACACTGCCAAAGGAAGCATATCTTTCAGAGGCAGGAAACTGGAATATTGAGCCAAAAGCCAAATAATTAAATGGTAGAGGAACATCTTTACTGGTGAAGGTCTGAGCTAGGCTCAGGCACACCATGCAGCTGTTCTGCTCTGCGAATGCCAGAAGTATTCCTATAAATATGTAACTGAGTCAAGCAAAGACAACCAGAAAAAGTTAAATGCTAAACAGCCATCTTGACTGTACGGGCCCAGTATTATCAGATATGCAAGTCAAGGTGAAAGGGAAACAGCTTCACAGAGCGCAGGGTGTTTGATTAACCTCCTGTGGGCGAACCTCTGGTGTTCACGGTACACCCAAGGAACATGGAGGTGCACTGATCCAATCTCTAAGCAGCACTGTGACAGGGAGTCCTGACAGTGCTATCAGTGGGACAGACACAAGGCTGGACGGTCTCTGTCAGAATGGGAGAACACCACCTCTCCATGACAAATCATTCCAGACAATCGGTTTCTGCACCTAAACTTTCAACTGTCAAATCACCCACAGCAGTGCAAGGAGATGCCCAAGACATGATTGTTTTTCTATGCATTTTCCATCCTGATGGACATGAATCGGAAACAGCCTTAACACGTACTGCAGAAGTAATTAAATGATTTTTTAAAATTGTGATTAGGTTCTGACTGACAGGAAATGGTAAGCTCACCCACAATGGTTCTTAAAATCTCATCTCTTTCATTACGACTTCTTTGTCTCTGTTAGGAAAGGAAAAGCGGAAGAATGGAGTTGAAACACCGCATGAAGCCTACAGCAGGACAGAAAGGGTTAATGGAAATTAAATAGGCAGTGATGGTCAGAAAATTGCCTGACAAATTTTTACAATCGAAAACCATACAGTGCGTGACATACCGCAGTAATTTAAATATATATTAATCCATTGTGCTATTTTTTACAAAGGTGTAACATTGGTTTAGAATGATTGCATTTTTTTGCTTTATAACAAAAATCATCACTTTATTCATTAGCTTACAAAAAATGCATCGCATTAGAAACAATCAGTACTTTTAAGTAAAACATTCATTTCAGTAGCAATAAACTGAAACCCAAATTATAGTTCTGAAAGAAATGCTCTGAGTTAAAAAGTTCATTGAGAAGCAATCACACAGGGTGCTTTTTAATTAGTAACACCTTTGCAATAACATAAAACACCAAATATTTCTATTTAGTATCCCTTTGGGAGCCAATTATTACAATAGCCATTAACAGAAAAATGACAAGAACAGAACTGAAGTAGTCAAATAAAAAATTACGACACTTAATAAGTAGGAAATATCTGTGTGGAAGATATGTACAAATATTTTAAACGTTGTTTGTCATTTGACTTTTGTTATGAAACCAATACATTCTGGAGATTTTTACGGAATTAAGCAAACGTCCCATTTTTGTGAGCCCCGTATATGTGTATGGCACATTAGTTGTATGATACATGAACATAAACTGAATAAGAAATTTTTTGCACTCACTCGTAACTCTGAGAAATTCAGAAATGTTATCGACCGGCCCGATAAGATTTGTCTAAAAATACAACTTTCTTGAAGGTCACATTTGCATAACAGTTCCCTTTGACTACTCAGGCGGAGAAAAGACAGCTTTCTGTCCCATCAGATACAGTCGACGGCGAAGGCAATTTCGGCAGGCGCAGGCCGGGCAGCCCGCAGCAGCGGCGGCGTCGGCAGCAGCCCCATCGCCGTGACATCCCCTCCTGATGCATCACGTGCGTCGCCAAACACCCGCTTCCCCGCACATTGCGCTGACTGTGCTGCGGCGATAAGGGAACAATCAGCGACCACCTCGGCGGCGGAGAAATCCTCCCGAAACATGATTCCGCAGTTACACTTGCTGCTTCATGCTCCTTGTGTCCGCAAATAATAGAATTTGCTCGGGAGTCATCCTCTCCCATTGTACGATGAAATGATATTATTCAAAACTTGTATGTCATGGGGAAAATGTGCCCAGACAATCACCACGTTCTAAACATAATAAAGGTGCTTTTTTTTTTTTTTACTGGGCCCTAGGGGAATGTTACTTACCCAGGGATGAGTGATTACACTGTGTCAGACAAAACTGTTAGATTTTTTTTTCACTCTGGAATAAATAAATGAAAATAGTCACAGTTATTGCTGCTTCTCATGAATTAATTAAAATGTAAATGGGAACTGGATACTGTAGCAAAGAATAACAAATAAAAGAATCACGGTCATTACTGAATGACAAGGTGCTATCTTAAATTAAGCATGTGTACCAATAAAGTAGGTGTAAATCTTATACATCTCTTTAATCTAAGAGGGGTAAAGAAATTGGAGTGAATGGCTGAATGGTTATAGGTGGAGGAATTGGGGAAAATCAGTTTTTAGGATATGAGGATACACATTGGAATATAGCCAGAAACTACATAAAAAAAATTTTTTCCAAAAATTGTTGCTGTAAAAGTGAAGAGGAGAGGTCTTATAATCTGGGTTGTCCTATATTGGGCCAAATGCAGTATTTAGGGAACATACAGTAGGTAAAGATGCATTAACCACAAGACCATTTAAAACCCATCTCAGTACATCAAATCCAGAAACAAATCCAAGTAACATGTGAAACAAGCAGTCAGGATTCCAAACAGTCAGAATCTGCACCGGAACCTGAAATTCTGCAGAGAAAACAGGTCAAGTGAACAACCTTCTGCACTCTAAATGTCTGCATGTTAATGATTCAGTGAGACATATTCAATTTAACAATCCAGTTAAGGATTTAATTGGTTATCTTCATCATTAATTCTAAAAATTCTTGCAAGCCTTGCTTCAGTTACATTTATGGATTGGCCTGCTTTGTGCACTGGAATGGAATCAGCAAGCCTGCAGTATGCTAAGCTAGGAAAATGTATTCCTGATCACTGCTCACCTCATCACAAAGCCCTCAGAAAGCCAAAGAGCCACCTTCCAGTGTCGTGCTAAAAGGTTTTTTCTTTGATGGTTCCAGAAAGAGTTGAAATATGTGCAGGATGAAATAAAACGATTGGAACCTGCAAGTGAATACAATAATAACCGAAAAACTGAAAGGGGGAAATAAAATTACACTTAACACAATGAGTAAAATTACAGCAGTCTGGAATTCTGGAAATGGAAAGAAGTTGGTCAGCCAAGTAAATTTTGTGTTACAAGAAAATTCAGTAATCCCCTCCATCCGCAGATGATACATTCCAAGAGCACGATGGCCAAAACTGCAGATAATAACGAACCATCTGCGGACCCCATACATAACGTGATTTGGTAACATTGTACTTAAGGGGACACAAATAACAAACATTTATTACTCTAGAACAAATCATGAACTAATATAGTTCCTGCATGAAATACATGAACCGTAATGATTAGTGGTGTAACGATATACTCAGCCCACGAGACGAGACGAGACACGATAATGGGTTCACGAGATCAAGACAAGATCATATTTTAACAATATTTTAAGTAAACTTCAAAGAGGAAATATATTACTGGAAAGCAGCCTTTTATTTGATTAATTTGAAAGACAAAAAAATGATAAATAGTGCAGATGTATGGTGAAATGTTTTAAATAATCACCATCATCATACGCAGTAAAGAACAGAACAAATATCTAGAACCATAATATATTTCACCACAAACTCAAGACAGGCTTCTCTCCTATTTGACTTCTCAATTGAACATAAAATAGAATATGAATAAAACAATATAAATAACATAAAACTTTTTTTAATGTTTTCTTTACTGGTGCAGTGGATTTAAGTAAAGAGCTATGATGGTGCTGCAAATCACAGAAGATGTTTTGCGTTACTTTGGCATGCGTTTCGTTACGCAAAGAGAATAAAGGAAATGTAAATAATCCATTACTGTAAATGTAACTGATGATGGCTTACTGGTTCAAATCCTGGCCTGCTTTGAATGAGGAGAGTTTGAAATAAAGTTAAGCTTTGCAGTAGTAGCGTTAGCCGCTGTGTACGCCATTATTTTCCTACTATGCTTACAGACGGTTCGTGTTTTGTCTCTCACCCTTTCGCCGTTTATATTTTCCGCCGGGTAACCAAAATGCTGCCATACAAAAGGTTTAAAAGTGTCTGGGGCATCTACTATGGTAATTTCAAGAATTTACAAGAAATCTCATCATGTTGTAATATCGTAAGATCTTCGTAAGACCTCGAGACACGTAGTTTTTGCTTAATTACTGCATTAAGTAAGCATGTACTACTACATTGGTTCCCCCTCAAGTACACTGTTACCCATCTTTTTTTTGTGTGTGCACACATATGGTAAAGTTTAATTGATAAATTATGCTCATTAAGGCATTACCAACATTAAATACATAAAAAAATAAGGTGCATTGTACATTATTATACAGTACTGTACAGTACTGTACTCTTGAATGAATGGGATTCTGACATTTTGACATAATTCTCAAAAGAAGATAGAGCAATGAAAAAATATAATG
This sequence comes from Mormyrops attenuatus, assembly GCA_026777985.1. Classification (NCBI taxonomy): domain Eukaryota; kingdom Metazoa; phylum Chordata; class Actinopteri; order Osteoglossiformes; family Mormyridae; genus Mormyrops; species Mormyrops attenuatus. The sequence continues at coordinate 20,191,211 of JAODKC010000049.1, read as the reverse complement.
TATCAAATGATGATGGAACAATGAAAACCATGCTTTTTATACCTTTTTATAACCCGCAATAACGTGGCAATAAATGCAATCAGGGAGAATGCTAGACGCAGACTGGATGAGAGTTCTGCGGGGAAGTATGGACATGGGGACAAAGGGAGTAGAATGATCTTAGGCATGTTTGGGCTGGCAGATTTCACCGTGTTACAGCCCGAACTCGCTTGGCGTGGGCTTTGAATCTTATGAACCATTTATTTCTGGATTTTTACAGGATTTTTTTGGACCAAGGTAAACCATGAATAATTCTATGTGCCTTTTGTTCTGTGTAGTCTGTAAAACTGGAGCCACGACGTCTCGTCTCTCTGTATACTTGTATATAGCGGAGATGACAGTAAAGTTCACTTTGACTTGACTTTAACTTTGAATAACTGAAACCATGGTTACAGAAACCGCAGGAATGGGGGTCCACTGTAAATATGTATTGGAACTTCCTTTGGGTGAGCAGAATTAGGGTGTGTCTTTCTACATTCTCATTTCCTTTCAATAACGGGAGGTCCCAGCTGCACTATGACAACGCTGTCAATGTCAGCATAGATTTTAATGCCAGTTCTAATATGTTTTACTTCAGACATCTTTGCCATTGGACCCCAGAGTTCACAATATTTTGATCTGACTGAATGTTGTTAAAACAGCTCATTTTGACAATTAGGCTACAAAATATTGAACAATGATTACTGTCGCCTTTATAAAATACCAGAGCCGAAGCTTATCCAGATCAAAGCAAGCAAACAAATCCTCTGGTGATTCACTTTTCCGAGATGTGTAATCTGATTCTGCCTTCTTCTGGAGAGCAGGGGGCATTTTTAAAAGGTAGATTTAGCCTTAATTTATAGTGAGCAAATGCTCTGAACCAAGCTTTGCACATCCCATTAATCTTATTACCGTTTCATCATCCCCCATATCTTTAAATATTCATTGAAAAGAATGGAGTCATTGAGTATATTTGGCATATAAAAGATACAGACTCATCATTAAAAACCCATGTAAGCCCTTAAAGCTGAAGAGAGGTGATTTCATGCTTGGCTGCACCATTCTGCAGTGCATGGCTCTCTCAATGCTGTCGTCCTTGGTTCTACCACATCCATGTGGGCTGCAGCAGGATGGATTGGTTGTTGGAACTAATGAAGCGTAAAGAATGTGGGCAAACTGTTTAAGGGGAGGCTGGGGTTCATGGTGTGCCTGACACACTGTCCTCTACCTTCACAAGCTCAACCTGAGCGTCTGCTTCAACATGAAGTTCATTTTGAGGCTTCAGTCTTTTCTCTCAGATGCATAGAATATCCTTAATTGAAGAATGGCCCATCACAAAAATTTTGCAAGACAGCATGGGAGACAAAGTTGGGTCCCGGATGGGATACAGGGCACACGGATGAAGGGCAAATTAGAGACACTGGTTATCCTAACTGTGTGTCTTTAGGCAATAGGAAGCTCACACAACATGGGGAGAACATGCAAACTGATAAGATGATATTTTATGATCAGAACAGATTTCATTTTTCGTCATTTAGATACGGAAAACAAACATAAAAAAATGAAATGTCATTCATCACACAATAGACAAATATTACAATACTGTACAAATATCACGATAGATATATAGATATATAGATAGACAGACAGACAGATAGACAGACAGATAGATAGATAGATAGATAGATAGATAGATAGATAGATAGATAGATAGATAGATAGATAGAACCCCACAGTACCACAGAGTCACCGGGTCATTGCTGTGTACGATCCCGTAATGGAGCTGTGCAACAATAAGAAGCTTAACTTTGATTCAAACTTGGGATCTGATCTCAGTAAGACTTCCAACTTAAATACTTCAAAGCAGCAGTCTTCAACCTTATTTAAAGTGAGAGCTACTTTTAGAAAAGAAAATTATGTGGGGCGCTACCAGGTGCTGAGGGTAAAAGATGATGGGGGGGTGGGGAGGTGAATGAGGGTCAGTCCCGCTTGGGATGTCATAAAAAATCAACCTGTCGATCGTGATCGACTGTTTGGCAACTCCTGCTTTGACAATGATGAATATGCATTCGTGTATCAGAGAAAAACCTTGGATCACTCTGTTGGGTACATCATTGTCATTCTTGTTGACAGGTTTTCAGCGGATGGACAGTTGTTCATAGTTTGTCAACAATTTAATTTGTTATTCCCATTCTGAAGGATTTTTTTTCCACACATACTTAAAATGCCATGTCTATAGGACTCTATATTAGTTTTGCTACTTGTCCCAGTTGGCCTGATTCTTTTTATACAAAGACACAAAACTTCTTTGAGATTTAAAGCTTCCATAGTTGATTGGGCTTAGAATAGGAGTATGAGCAAATGAAATTAATCCTCTTAATTCACTCTTTGAAAATGCCTAATTTAATGACTGATGTAGTGAATCTTAGAAACTATAAATTAGCATAGGATAGAAATATGGATGTGATGACTCACAGAAAATGTAGCTAATTGCTCAAGTAGGAATCAATGTATAGAAATATGCTCAAAAGTCACTGACAAGGGATTTGAAACCTAATATCAATGCACAATGCAGATGAATAAGTTTGCCGTTTCAGGCTATTCGCTAACTCAAGGGATTTCATACTCAATTACAAAGAACTTTCAAACCCTGTCATAAATACAATCCTGCAGCTTTGGGTGTTTCCATTTTTCAAAATGTTCCTTTATGTGGAACGTAGGAAGTTCAGGAGACATGGCAGGAACTGCCCTTTGATTCAGGCCCTGCATTGAATGTGACATGCATGGAGGTACATTTGGAGCTGTCTACAAGGGGTGCAAAGTGTCATTATTCAAAAAAACTCTCAAAGTTTTCCAAATATCCTTCAAGTCTGGGGACAAATTTCTTGCAAATTCTTGAAAATCTACAGTAATAATCTATACCAGCCACTTTATGACTAAATATCCTTATAATGTGAGCCTCAGTAATCACAGAACTCGAACTTATTTAACCTTATGGCATTGCCTGTTAGCAGAACGGCTTTCTCTTTCCTTTGTCGTAAGTGCATTGCCTGGAACATTAAGCTACTACCAATAAGCGCTGGACAGATTCAGGTACCGAGTAAAGGTTGCCTTTTGAAGTTTGTCACTTTCAGTAATTTAAAAATAATCAGTACAGGCAGACTTGTCAAAACACTGTGCATTTCAGTCATTTTAAACCACCAAGTTAACCAGCCAAAAGAAGCATTAAAGTGACAATCATCACATAACTGTGTGCCTTTAGGCTGTAAGAGGAAACTCACATAACATAGGGAGAGCATGCAGAGTGATCAGATCAGATTTTATGATCACAACAGATTCCTTTTATTGTCATTTACATACATGAAAAGAATAGCGCATACATAAACATTCAAAATGCCCATTCATCCCAGACCAAACAGTATCATAATAGATAACAGACAAAAACCACTAGACTAGACAAATATCACAATAGATAAAGAGATGGATGGATGGGAATTTACATCATTTAAAAAAGTCAAGTTAACCACCCAGGAAAGGCACAGAGGTCACAGTAATTCTGAGAACCCTGCACAAAGATGATTCCTCTACACATCTAACCCGCTAGCTTCCACACTGTATTGTTAGTCAATTCTCCTCACCTAGGCTGGTAAAATAAATAAATTAAATGTTGAATGAATTTCTTCCTCCAGCTGTGTACCCTAATTGAAATAATCAGCTAAAAGGTTATCACCCCTCCAAGAGCCACATTATAATCCCTGCAGCTTTTATTTTGTTTGTGTATTGCCTATTTCATCACAGTGTGAGTTATCAACTTCATTTACAGATGACACAGAAGGTTCTCTTTTAATCATGAGTTCATAAACTCATGAATTTTTGATTCATTCAACAGGGTGTATTTGACTTCTTTAAGCAGGGGTTTATCTGTCATTCTTTGGTCTGTTTCGGCTCATAAGCATACAACACAATCACACAACTAAGTGATTGGTCTTAATAGCGTGTTAAATGCTATATGCTCTGAGGGTTTGTTTTTCTGTAAATTTCACTGTAAAGTTATTCTAATTTTACTGTACATATTTTAATGCAGTGGGGTAGTATGGTGGTGCAGTGGTTAGCACTGTTGCCTCGCACCTCTGGGATCAGGGTTCGAGTCTCCGCCTGGGTTACATATGTATGAGGTTAATGGGAATTACCGAATTGCCTGTAAGTATGCATGTGTGAGTGAATGGTGTGTGAGTGTGCACTGCGATGGGATGGCGCCCGATCCTGGGTTGTTCCCTGCCTTGTGCTCATAGGCTCCGGACCCCCTGTGACCCTGAATAGGTGAAGTGGTTTCAGAAAAAGAATGGACGGATATTTTAATGTAGTATCCAGGCTGCTATTCTCATTATAGACTTACAAACGCTATGCACTCTGGGCTGGATTCCACTTAATTATCTTTGATTTTAGAACCAGCGAATATTTATCCTGTCCTTGGATGGCTGCTACTCTATGATATATTAGGTGCCATATTATTTTAATTCAGTCAAAAGAGGACAGAAACTGTTGTTTTTTAAGTCGCTAAATGCCCTGACAATTAAGCGCCTTACAAAATTAGTTTTGTAGACTTTTCTTTTTTTCCTCCTCATCAGTACACATGTCCTGTTTCGGATCCAGCATTATGCCAAAACACCAGGCTTCATCGCATGCTATTTTCATGCCATCACATTTCTCTTTTGTGCATATTAAGATTATTTAGTACAAAATGGCATTTGGAACCACACCACTGGATTGTCATGCACACACTTATCATTTCAGCGCATATAATTGCTTTGTGACATGGAATTAGTTTTGCAGCATACAAGCCATATGAAATAATAGCCTCTATAGATCGTAATGATGGTCTATTTAATGAAGCACATTTTTAAATCCAGGATATATTTTGAAACTGCAAATTGTCTACCAACTGTGGAAAAAAGATTATGCTGAGAAAAGGAATACGATTCATACCATTTTAACAAACAAAATGTTTTTTTTTGAAGACTATTCTACAAATCAAAATGCCATGAAGAAATTTACACAATAATTGTAATGATACATTGACATTTTTCCATTGATATTTTATGTGTCATTACAACCTTTCTTTTCACATAGGCCACCTGCAGGTTTTTCTGGTCTACACTATTTTTTCCATTATTTATTATTTATAATGTATTGTGAAGTTAAGCAGACCTTTACTGCTGTGTGCATAGAAAGTCAAATTAAGTGTCATAAGCTAGCTATTCAAAAAAAGTTCAACAGTGCCTGGGATGTAAGTAATGATAGTGTGTGCTCACTCTGCTGTCATTTGAACATCGTCGCAGAGCCATACGGTCGACAAAATGATGGTCCTTAGTCTTTCGTTCCTTAACCTTTTACCCAGGGTTACGAAAAGATGGCTTTTGAGTTTACCCTTTGTGTGTGTAGCCTTAATTAACCGGGCTGATCTTTACTCTCTCCATCTCACTGTCTCTGTATTTTCAGTTCCAGTCTTTATCTGCAACCTTTAAATATATGTTCAATTCACCAGGCCATTCAAATAAAATGCAGACTATAAAAATGTCAAAAAATTCGAATGATCAGACTCCTCTTGTAAAGCAACTAAGGAAACGAAAATTTCATAAAAGAAAAGTAAACTGTCCAAATCTCCGTGTAACTTCTTTCTCTGATTTTTCTCAGGCAATCGGGCTAAGGTAAGTTTCAACCGCATTACACTTGATTTAATTGGCTATAGTAGTGCAATTCACCAAACTGCTTTATTCCAGTTTATTGGCACAGTATGGCATTCTCACACTTATAATGAGTCTGACTGTTTCAGAGTGATTACTGAAAGAGAAAGCCCTTTCCCTGCTTCTGTCTCACTGTGAGTTATTTTAACTTTCAAGTAGGTTATCTCAAGACAACCTGGGCTGCGGCAACATGTGTTTTTTTTTGTTTCAGGGAACACATTGGAGAAAAACAACGTCTAAAGCACATGTCAAGCGACGAGGAGCGTGTCAGCTATTAAAATAGTATGTTGCCATTGTCACTGACACGGCCACTTGGCCAGCTTTTACTGGGCTATTACATCCACTTAAACATCGAACATACTTTTATGGGTCATTCAGCCAGCCTCAAAGTGCCCATTAACGCACCACTAAATAACAGGACTTACATATTCTTGGTGCCTCTGAGTCCCATTTTCTCCCCTTTTCTGTCATGTGGAATTTGTCTCATGGCAGTCTTTTATAGCATGTTGGTTTTGGAACATGTGGCCCTGTAGGAGGCAGCAGTAGCTCCAATAACACTTTCAAAGACATTAAAGACAGGAATTGTCTGCTGCTAGGAAGGAAAAAGGTAAAACACTGTACTATACTATTACTACCAATCAGTCTATACTACAATCCTACTGTAATTCCGCTATAAATTTGGCTTTATGTATTATTATTATTATTATTGCTATTATTATTATTATTATTATTATTCCCTTAATTTAGAAAGCCCTCACAAAACTAAGTTGTTGTTAGATGAATAGATGGATGGATGGATGGATGGATGGATGGATGGATGGATGGATGGATCAATCGATAGTTTGGGATACATCAATCATTACAACACCTACTGTTTCTATCTAAACCCATCTAATTTTACTTCAGGTCAGCGTTGTAATACACGTATTATGCTTAAAATATATTTGCATTAAAGTAAATAGATACATAAATATAGTATAGACATAATAAAGGGCAAAGGGCGCCGATATTCTATTTTGGTACAGTATGGCAAGTGTTTGGAAGACCACTGGCTTTTTGCAGTTTAAATAACAGGTGGATCTGTGGCACTCTTTTCAATTATTGAAAGTAGTATAGTTCTGCTTTGATTTATTATGTGGTCTCAGGTACAACTGTATTCACATTTTGGTAGCACACACTGGTCGTGGCCTGTTATTGATTTTTCCTGAACTTTAACAGATGACTTTGTTTATCACCTAAAAGTGGGCAATTCACCCAAAGCGAGCAAGTTTTTTTAATAGTCTTAAATCTATATTTCATTAAAACGATGACATATTGCACCCAAGGATTCTCTCTTTCTCACACGCTATCGATCCAACATAGTTTCAGCACGTATTGCATGTAATAAATTGTCCTCTGGCTGGTTGCACTTTGTTAAAAGTCACCTTTTATTATTTAAGTAATGAACCAACATGCTGTTTCGTGTCATAGCAGAATTTAGGGTCACCTAACCACAAATATATTGCTTATTAAGTCATAAGGTCAATCAGTTGGTTTTACAGAGCAGAAGAACAAACCAGCAGGACCTGTGGTAGGTACAGAGGGAGGAACGTCACTAGGAATTCAGCCGGCTGGTTAATTTAATCTCTTCTTGCCCTTTCCTTTTTCTTTTAAGAAATTTGCATCAGGACATAAGAGCATGGGTGGGGCTTATCTAACTGCTCAGTCTGTGGCTGGAGAAAGGGTCTTCCTGTCTTCCCCCAATGCTTAGACATGTCATTCACCGCAAAGGTATGACCAGTCCTTCTATCACTTTACAATCACTTTTTGGCATTTTATTAAGTATAGTTATTCAATTTTAATAGGAATGTTTTATTATAATTTATTTGATTCTTTTTAGTAGTTCGGGGTCTAATTTTTCACTTTTTTAAACATTATATCAAACCATTGTAGTTTGTACTTCTGTAAGCTTGTACTTTTTATTGTAAATTTGCTTCCGGATGCAAAAAGAGTTGACGATTTTTAAGAAAATGATTTAAAGAGAGGAACTAATGTAAGATTTCCATGCAAAAATGTAATATAATGAAGAACTTGGTAAACCTGTAATGATCAAATGCAAGCAAAATTGATTACATTCATATAAAGACATTTAAGGTTTTAGTCCATATGTCTTATACAGTATATTTATTAAATATGCATTGCTATAGAAAACTAATAACAATAAGAATCAGTGTCATGAAATTGTTTATTGCTAATTCTATTGGATGCACTTTACATGTCTGATATATAGAAAATGTCAAACTATGAAACGGAAACCTTCCTCACAAGATATAATTTTGTCTATTAATGAAATCATGCAGGATTATTTAAGTTAATTATATATTAATGTTTGTTTATGATTTGACTTTCTGGTTACTCAAGGACCAAAATACTTATTCAGTGTTTGTGTTTGTTTATGCCCTATTAACATATTTCCAAGGTGTTTGTGATTGACAAAGAGACAGCACGTCTCACACATGGTGCCAAGGGAGATGAGTGTAGTACATTTTCCAGCTGGCAAGCAAAAAGTACACCTCACCACTTAAACGACGAAAAGAACAAGGAAAGAAAAAAAATAATGCAACACCCACAGGGAAAATTGCCACATAATCCTAACTGGGGAGACATGTGATTGCAAGAGTTCGCACTAAAACTCTAAGGGAAAAAATGCATTCTGTGAAATAATATTATGCTGTCCGCATCCCAATTATGTGATATAATAATGATCTTCAGACCAACTATATTCGTTTGAAGTAATTTCATACTGCTGTTCATTGATTCATTGATCGATTCATTGATCGATTCATTCATCTCTTCATCCATTAATTTATTTTTTTTATTGTGGGCTGGTATGATGTAAATAAATACTGACCAATTGCGTCAGCTCAAAGGGGAAAACATTTCTGACATTTAGAGTTGACCTTATCCCTTTTATTGCTCTGTGTCCTCTGACACAGAGTGCAGTTCAAATCATAGCATCATATAGAAACCTTCTTGTTAGCAAGGTGCCTTCGTTAATAAGCAGCGCTTTCTGTAGCATTCTTCTTGTAGTTCACTGAAAACAATAAATACAATCAATTTGAATAAAAATGTGTCTGTCCTTTAATAGCAATTTAAATGTTGATAGAAAAGTTAATTTATTTGAGGTGCTTTATTTTAAATACTAAGGCGATTATATTTCTAAGGAAAGGACAAAACCTTATTTTTATGCATAAATTTGGTGCCATAAAATGACTTATTCTTTTTAAGATGATCACCTTTTAAACGAAAATATATTTTCATCTAATAAATATATATGAATAAAAAAATCCAAAACTACTGCTTTGAAATTTCAATCTATATGTTATTGTAGATATCAAATTTAAATAAAATAATACACCAACGTCAAGGTAGCACTGTACTTAATTAATAATAGGACATTTTTCTAGAATAAACAGCAGGGAAAATCAGGATGTCTCCAAAGACCATAAAGGCATGTCTTATCTCAGAATCACATCGACACAATACATTAGCAAGACAAACTGCTTCGTCATCTTTGATTCGCGTCCATTTTGCCAACGTCAGCACCTCTGTTGTAATTATTACACTAAACCGCAGCAGAAGGTGCCCTTCCATTCTGCAAACAGGAGAATTGTATACATTAAATATTTTATGAAAGTAAAACTATTCAATATTTGGTCAGACTAGGGGAAAAAACTCTAAAAGCTAAGAACTGCATTATAGATTCCTGAAATCAATGTCGTTCTGTAATTTTGACGTTACTAAGTTTTTCTTTAAAAACAATTTGTAATCAACAGACTTCACTTTAAATGACCTGAACAATTAAAATGGAGCAGCTGGAATGTCCCAGTGTTCTTAAAACAATGTTCTGAGACATAAGAACCAAAATATATATATTTAATATTTTGCCGATGGTATAGTTTTTCAGTATCACTTTCTATGAATGCCATGTCAATGAGAATCTATGAACACATTCATAATGCATTGTAATGCATTCATAAAGCATTATAAACATGGCTATATATACTTATACAGTAAGTAAGCATAACACATTGTAGCCATGTTTATTATGCATTATGAATGCTTGATGGAGCTCTGATGTATAATGCAATATAGATACCTTCCTAAAGCAGTTCAACGCATCCTTAATTCTTATTCCGACCCTTATAATGCATTATAAAGATATTTATGGTGCATTATAGACAAGAGCTTTAAGTGAAGTGGTACCAGTCTTTCTATACCACTTTTCCAGTACAGGGCAGCCTGAAGCTGCATTCAGCAAATCGGATGCCGTCGATCACACAGAACAAACATATATGTTATCAGTTCATTGAAATTGTGATATTTGCGTTTGATTTAACCATGGCATCACTAAGCAGTTCTATTTAACCCATTTAAAATGCAGTTCACAAGTCAAATTATGGCCCGCCCCATTCTATAAAGGCAGGTTATAGACTGAATCAGTGATATATAGGCTTGTAAAGCTATTTATTTCATAGAGGCACAATAAGGAATAACAAGTATGTATGAAGTGTGTAAGTAGCTTACCAAATGGTAAGGGACCAGATCACGGAAATGAAATGTATCGGGTCTATGGCCTCTCAGTATTTTCATAGATAAATTTGATTTGTAACCTTAGCAACTACTATCTGTGTGGTTCATTTGTCTAGCATTTATAACAGCAAAAAGGGAAAAGGGTCGATGGAGAAACTGAGGGAGATTCAATCGGCCGTCTCTTCGTGTTTCTCCTGTGCTCCGTAACCTCCTCTTCAGTGGGGATGGGGAAACTTTTTGGTTGAGGGGCACATTAAATTAATAAGGTAAGTGGAGGGGCCACTCAGGGTATCTGTTGTCACTGTCATAGATTCTCTCAAAAACTACCCCCCAGAGAAACGCTTGCTTTGTTTAGCAATTTTTAAAAGGTAGCCAGTAGGTCACCTTTGTGTTCAGCTCTTGCATGAAAGGTTCTGAAAGAAACGCTGAGCCTGTAATATATCAGCCGTTTCTGCAGGTGTATTATCCCTGTCGTGCGCTGAGAAATTGCTATCATAGTTAGCATGTTATGTTGAATAATGTTGACTGAGGTTGCATTCACTGCTGAAGAATTGTGCCGTAACCTGGGCTGAAGTGTGAATATATGAAGGCAAACTGGGGGTTGGAACCATACAACATACAGCGTACAGCCCAGTGGAAAAAATCTGACCACCAGATTGTGTACTAAAACCAACCATCCATCCACCTCCCTTACCAATAGTGGACCATGAGCTTATAAAACAATTTTCAATTATTTTAATTTAGTCTGGGAATTTACTTTAAAATATGTGGGGACTTTTATTTCTACTGGCTCTTAAAGTTTTAGGTAGTTTGATTGCTTTGTAAAGGTAATAACCAACAGCAACTTAAAAAAAAAGAAATCCATTTCCCTTAACTTTTGAATCCATGAAAGACATTATCACAAAATCCTTAAATACTTATATCTTCTAAAACCATGTAACAAACAAATCCCCTTTTATTCCATTTAAAAATGTAATCATTTCAATCTCTTTCTCTCCCTCTCTCTCTCTCTCTCTCTATATATATATATATATATATATGTAGTCAACAGTCAAAACTAATGTTTAAAACTCAGAGCCTCTGGTCAATCAGACCAGAGGCTCTGTTTTGTAATATATTTTTTACATTAGTTTTGACTGTTAGTACTATGTATCCAGAACACTACTATTCAACCCACAAAGTTTAACCCAATTAAAACCAATAAAATATCATAATGGGTAACTTAAAGGTGGTAGGGTAGAGCACTCGCTGACTCACGAAACCCATTAATCCCATTTTCTGTGGGTTTCATTTTCCCCATAAATATGTATATGTGCTTCCATGACTGTAGTAATACTTTTTCATAAATCCTTCTTTTTTAAACCTTAGCTTCTGTTATGATTATAGGAAGACCAAACACTCAATTAACCAGGTGCCACACGGCGGCCATATTTGAATAAACGCATTTTGATTATGGGCAAACATCACCATCCCCTGGTCCTTATTATGCAAATGAATGATCTCTTTTCTAAGAGGGGGAAAGTCACACAGACTTATTTGTATGGGAACTTTCCATTTACAGAGTACAGTGCTATGGCAGGCAGTCATCAGTCCTGCATGTTTTTGATTAACCAACTAAAGGACGGGCAGTAAGTCAAGTGATTCCGCATCAGTCACATGGGCTTATCTGCAAAAGGCTGAGCAGTAACAACAGATAGGATGGGGTCTTTCCTTTCTGTACACTTCATGTATGCAGTTGACAGCTTACAGTGCAGCCTGTGTTTAATTACTGTACTGCCATAAAAGACCAGTGTTCTCCTCCTGGGTGATAAAATGGTCCACATGATGATCTGCAAATGTTTTTCATCAATGCACAAGTATTAACTTTACACACATCTTCCCATGGATGGATGCATTAATGAATGGATTGATATACTTTTTATCTCTACTTCTCTTTTTTTCTACTTCCTTTATCATAAAAATTGCAGAAAAATTGACGTTATGTACATTGTAATTCGTATTTCCTGACGAGCACTTTAGATGAGGGCGATACAATACAGGCAAAGTGCAGAGCGGGGGGGCACTCTGAGTCACAGCCCCAGACCAAATGTCCTCAGCATTCAGCATTAATTGACATTTATTGAAAAGCCCCATGCGTGGGTGAGAGCATTTTCGACAAGCCGGCATTTTAAAAGCCCTTGCAGTCCACCCCTCTCTGTGAGAACCGGCTGATGAAAAGACCGGCACAAAGGCACAGCGAGTGGGATCGGACCGGACAGCTCCCAAGCCACGTTCTTTATCTTTCACATGACAAGAGCAGGCCAACGAGCATGCTGGGAATGCAGGGGGATGGCGCTAATTCAATGCTCACCTGACATTTAGATGGACACCTGTCATCACAGGTAGGTGCATTACGGGAAACCTGCCGTTCATGATCTGGCCGGCAACACCCGAATTGTTTCTGGGATGTCCCAAGTTTTTGGAAACCCACCTACCCTCTGGAGAATCTGACATAAGTGGCTGAATTATAATTATATAAATTGTGAATTATATAAAATATACAAACATTTGTAAAAGTCAGTAACTTCAGTTTCTACAGTATCAATACTGAACACAGACATCTTCTGCTAATGTTAATCTCACCATGCAGCTTTCTCAACATATGTTATATTTCTATAAAAAATCACTTACTGTATCATGAATCACAGCCTTGTAAGATTATATTGACAGTGTGTTAGAGTAAACTGATACTGTTGATTTCTCCATGGCTATGGATCTACCATATTAAATTATGTCATCTCTCCAGATTTATGCTGATAACTATCATTTGAGACCATCATGTTAAACCTTTTTAGTTCAAAGAGCTTTTGCTCCAAAAGCAGTGGGACCCTCATGCATTACAAAAGAGACCAGCTTTATTAGAATGAAAAATTTGCTTAATAGCCCTGTGAATGTGCATTTAAGCTTTAGCTGACAAGCTAATATATTTAATCACAGAGTATTACTGTATATTTGACATTCTTGCCTGGAGATGAACACACAATTAAAATGACTGGTGTGCTTCAGAATACATACCCAAGAAAGCAAAACTGTAACAAAAGCGATATTTCCTGGTAAATATATAAAAAATCCTGTGTAAACTATAATACAGAAAATCCTGGCTTTATGTTCCTAGAGAAATACATCTGCAGTGTTTAGATTCTGAGCTTGTCGACTTCCTCGACATCCATGGTCAGATCGATGTTCCTTGTGATGTGTAGCAGCTCCTGATAAGACACACACAAAAAAGCATTACTAGGGAAGCAAAACACTCATCATACAAGTGTCATTGTCAAACGGTGACCAAATACTACTCAAAATGAATGATTTTTTTGTTTACTTAGCTGGTAATTACTAACAGCTCACTCCCACTCAAATGTGTTTTTTATAAATAAGCTTCTGATGAACAGCACTCTTTGTAAGATCATTGAAGTACAGTATTAGTTATTTTTCACAATATGCATGAACATATCTTACAAGATTTGCGTCGTCTGTCCTAAAACACGTTTATTTAATATGAAAGTGGAATTTTTTAGGACTAGTATTTATCAGGGAATAATCACTCTTTGCATGATCTTTCAGAATTAGAATAAATTATTCCATGCTAAAACTCTTGCAGTAAATCTAAAATCCCTTAAATGTCTTATGTACCACTATAACCAATGAAAGGCCATTGTTCTGGAATTTCAACAGATATTAAAAATAACAAAATAGTATTTTTTTGTTATTGTAACGAGCCATTTTTTCTGCTATTGCTAGATCTTTTTTCCACATATTTGCCTATACAGTACAACAGTAACACTCTCTGTTCTGTTTTCTGTTTTAATGAGACAGAGTTAGGTAGGAAGGTCTGAAGACAACGGTACTGGGTTTTGCAATTATAATAGCTGTACAGTTCTAGCCCCATGCTAAAGTCCCCATTAATGGTGCCTAACTGGCAGTTGTTCAACCAACTGGACAAGAAAATGTTAATAATGAGCCAGCTGGCCTGAGAACAGGAAGGAAACTGGGTGTTCTTGTCCATCTGACTCAGTTTCCATTCATATTTCATCCATATAAATGAAAACTTAAGATCTCCTGATGCATACCTGATATGAATAATAGATGAAAGTGAGGTGGAAAGTAGTCCGTTTTTCACCTGTCAGGGTTGGATGAAAAATGCAACCAAGAGACATATTTCTGCATACAATTTATAATTTGTGTCATAATCAATTTTACAAGTCTGTGTACGGGTAATAAGAAATGTAATGGCATCACACGCTAAGGCTACTATTTACTGGTATTTGAATTGGTGATGTTTGTATGTGTTAACTGAGGCATTTTCCAAAGGAAGACTGGGCCACACAGAGCTGCATTTGCCGCCAGTGTTCTTAAATAGCCAGTTAACCTTGGAGTGGTAAGTAATGCTTGAGGGGGAATTAAAGTCCCAGTGATCGTTTGGATTTGGATTTGGCTTTGCACCTGCCACAGTCAGAGCTGGGTAATTCAGGTCCAGAGAGTAAAAGTCCACACCCGGATTTTGTTTCTCTATGACTCTGTGACTGGGACTCAACTGGTTGGTTGAAACAAAATTTTGGTCTGGACTTTTACTCTCTGGACCTGAATTACCCAACTCTGCCACAGTGCTTCAGAACCCATGTTTGTGAGAAAGGCTGGACTCATTATCGCTCTCTACCTCAGTCCTGCTTTTGAATGACACATCGGAGAAGGCCTTTTACTCTCAGAAACTCCCATACTCGTAACCAAAAAGTATTTAAGAAATGCCTTCATTTTAAAATCAAAATTATGGACAAACTATAAAGCAGGAAGATTGAATTCATGTAAGTGGCTATGGTATAAAAATAGAGTTATTCCCTTCTGAAATTAGAATTTACAACAGAGAGAGCTAGGAATTGGAGTTTGGGAGGACAGAAGGCCACACACTTTGGCTGCATTTATTAAAAACGAGACCTATTATTCTACTCCCCCTCACCATCATCCGTTGGAGTGTGAATTCCGGCACAAGCAGAACCATGTTTCCCCTTGGAAATGAGAGATGTAACCTTGTGAGCGAGATAATTGCACATGAATGTTATGTATCCTGGCACATGTACTCCTCCTACACAACTCCATTTCCATACTGATGGGCTGACGTTCTTCGTTAATTCTCCAGCTGAAGCCACCGGGCGTATACCTGCACGGCGGGATCATTTCAGCTATGCAGACCCCGAGAACGTTACCCTCCGCATCACCCGGCCTCTCCTCCGTCTCGATATACTGTAAAGCTCCGCACTCATCACTGTAATCCTGTCAGAACGGTTCACAACCACAGCATATGCAAGATGTCATTATCCCCTCTGCTTCTGACAGACTGCTTTGCTTTGCATCCACCATGCAATTCGAGTTCCTACCTTGCAGGCTTACAGTTCCAGAGCCCAGGAGTCTAACAAGCTTACAGCAACAACAGGGCCTGCAGAGAATCGTACCTCTCTGGACCATCGCACTTGTTCTCCCATACTAAAGATGAGCTCAGACTGCATGTAAAGTTCCTCCAGGATTGTAATTCTATCTTATGTCCACCTTTTCTCTGCCATGTGTCAGTGACACGGTCTGCTAATTAAAAAGGATAAATATACATGTAGGCCCTTTGTGAAAAACATCCAGCTTAGGGACAACTCACACTCGCAAACAGAACACCAAAAAGCCTATTATATAAAAAATGTGGGTTAAATACAATGATTTGTAAACTCATGCACTACTTTGTGACGCTGATGAAAACATTACACGGCTTCAGCAGTTTATCAGCTCAAGGGTGCAGGACAGTACTGTATGTAGGTACTTTTATTATTACTGTAATACTATTATTATTATTATTAGTAGTAGTAGTAGTAGTAGTAGTATGTACTGTATTATTATTTTTCCAAGTTAAATTGGACTTAAGGCCAGACTAAAGGAATGGATCTTGTTAGTATCCTGGAGTCTGCCTGTACTTATTGCCTGTGATTAAATCATGGAGTTTTTTGATTGCAGTCACAGATCTTTGTGAGGACCTGAGAAATGGTCCCCGCAACATCAAAATAACAGGTTTTTATTACATTGTGGGGGGTATTTGGTCCCCACGATGTAATATAAACATAGCAAACACATACACACACACATGCACACCCACACACACACACACACACATACATACACACATGTATTGTATTTATTATAATGTCTGTAACAACATCAGTGATTGTATAATGTCTTTTGTGTGTAATTGGTAGAAAAAAAATTGTCCTACATTTATTTAAACAGGAATGTACTTCTGGATACTGTATAAAATTGCCAAACATTTTCCATTTCAGTGTGTAACTTGCCGTATGAAACCAAAACAATTTCCGGGCCATTTTTCCTGGGAGATTATCGGTTATGATGTCGTCTGTTCAGCAGCCCTTTGCTTGCTTGATCATGAATGGCAGCACCTTGTACAGCCATTCTGAAAGCATTACATTGCATACAAGATTAATTTGTGGGTATTTCCTCACGGAATAAGGATTTATTGGTTTATTTCGAGTTTTAATATTTCTATGAACAACACTTGACTTTCATGTTTTTGTGCTTTGATGTTGAGTGATGAATAGCATACTAATTTTGTCTGTTAGGATTTAAACTCCCCCAGCTACAGTAAATGTTAAATGTCTTTACAATCAATACTCTCCCGGTCTCTGCATGTGTGGAAGTCACAGGGTTCATTAAGGCCTTTTGGAATGAAGGCGCTTCTGACCTGTATGCCATTTCAGAGATTTTATCGGAGCCTTTTCAGCGGGTGAGCCGTGCATGAGTTTTACAGAGAAGAAAACTCCAGGGAATAATGTCTGAAATTGCCCCAAAGAGGCATGGCATGCATAAAAAGTAATATTTGTTATTAATGGAATCAAGTGGATTGTTATTCGTTTGAACGTTTCACGGCTTGGTCAGGTTATCATAGATTAAAGGAAATGGGAAAACAAATAGAGGTCAGGGCCATGTTTCTATTTGTTCTCTTATGAGCCATTGGACGACTTCACCACGCGACCTTTTCTGTCTGTCATTGAGGAAGCAGATCTGCTACCATTTGTACTACTGCCATCTGCTGGAGCAGAGGTGCATTTAGCTTCACAATAAATAAATAATTAAATAAACATATAAATGAATGAATGAATAACCATGAACTAAAGTTTAAGATCCAGCCTCCGTCTTTTGATTTTCTGTACATTTATGAAGTGGTACTTAGTTAATATTGCATTGTTTGTTAAACGCTCGAATGAGAAATTGTACACTGTATGAAATATTCCGTTTATGTGGTTCAATATCTTGTGATTCTTATGTAATAAGAATTATTAATAAACTTTTTATTAATATTACTGAATGATTTTAGAATCTGAAAGATTCTAGAATTTGTATTAATGCACATTAAAGGCTTGTTTGTTTGTTGTGATTTTGTTAATTGAAGTATTATGCACAGTCAGAAATTATTCTGGGCTGACATTTAGCTCAAAACACATCAGCTGCCATTGCTGTGACATTTCTAAGTCAACCAATAACATTTCTAGCACAGTGATCAGCAATACAATACCTCATATAAAAAAAAAACAAGCTAAGGTTATATCAGATGTAGTCATGAGCAGACTCTCAGCAAAACTGCATAATGAGCACACGACCTTGACAGTATCCAATCTGTTCCTCTAGTCAACACAGTCTCGCAGAGTCTTCAGATCAGCCTTCCCTTTGTGGTCATTAGTCCTCCCCCCAGTGGGGCAATTTTCAGGGAAACCAGTGCTCTACAATCCATCACGGCCGCTCTGCCAGAGGCGAGCATTTGGGGTACGCTGCATTTCCTTTTAACAAGCACTCCGGAGCAGCAAATACTCTGTAAAGCTGTGCAGCAGACCAGGAAAGTATCTGCAAATCGCATCTCTCGTAATCATATTCCTGTTGTTTGTGAATTATCAGCTGGTATGATTCACTGAAGGCAGAATGCCAAATCCGTCCCGGCTACCATATTAACAGTGATATACTGAATGCAAACCACATAAGCTTAGTATCATTTGGCTGTGTTTCCTACTCAGTATGGGAAAGAAAGAAAATAAAATGTGCACAGCCAGTGTGTTTCACTCCAACTGTCCTCAGGCAGAAAACATTTGCAAATAATGTTTTCTTTTCTTTTCTTTTTTTTTTTTCTTGCAGACATCAGTCTATTGGGAAAACTCAGCTACCACACATGTCGTGAAACATATTACAGGAGGAGGTGGATAAAAATATTAAAGCAATTATATTTAGCAGCTCTAAATGCAGAGAATTGCAGCAGAATAATCTATTTTTCATCCAAATAGACTACAGCAAAATTGGCCAGAAATCTATTTAAGCTCTATCTGGGTGCTTGGCGCATGTTCCACTAATTATTAATTAAGCACAAATATTAGGCAAGCCAGCTGAACCATAATATTACTATTGTGTTATGTTACTGATATTTTAATTATCAATCAACCAAGTAAAAAACACAAAAATGAAGATAGATTACACAAAAATGCATATACAGTAGAAGACCCAGGACAGACACGCAGTCAAGACAAATTTTGCTGTGAAATATTCAGGAACACATTTCTTCAGGTATATATATATATAACAGCCCATCAATAATATATAAAGTGGTAGGTAAAGCAGCACGACACATGGCATTTGTGGAGAAATTCAGTAAATGAAGCAGCATAATATTTGTGACTTTCTGTATTTACATATTAAAACAGATTACTAAGTAATCCTTTGTATCAACAGAACACTACAGCTGCTACGAAATGACTCCCTGATACCAAAATACCAAAGTATTTCTTATCATAAAGATTTAAACGGGCATCAAATATGCTGGTAGCGTTTCTAGTGAAAGCAAGTGCCCAGTGAAAACCAAAGGGCACTGCAGAGATATTAGAGGACTGTGTTAAGCTGAAGGACCCGCTCATGTCATAACATGCTCTTATAGCGAAGGTGTTTAATGAATAGTTCATACGTCTGGATATTCTGTTAAGTACCATAAAAGACTAACAGAATCCAAAGAGCTTCTGAGAATTGAAATGGCCTCAGCTGCTGCAATATTCATAATGACATGATGAAAGCCAAATCACAGAAATTTTTAAACGAGACTTGTTAAATGAGGAAGTCGCCACCACTGCTTCTGAATTTACTCCATGGTCTAAACATGTTTATTGAACAGGTTGGGTCAATGCTACAGCCTGCGTGTTTTTTTTTTATTTTAGCTTCAAATATTTTTTTTCTACCATCATATCTTCTATTCACTCATAAGGGTTCAGATACTGTACAGTACATTTTAGTTTGTAGAACATACTTTATCACGGAATAAAATATAAGTAGGTTTGAAAGGAGTTTAATATCTCTGATGAGATTCTTCATCATGAGACTGAATTAATTAAAAGCATAATACAAGTACTAAAATGTTATTAGTTGTTTAATATATGGGTGACTACACAGCTTTTATGAGGTGGAGGCAAAAGGTAACTAAAGTCAAATCTTAGGGGACAGTTTGAATAAAATGAAGTACCTTCTTAGCTGTCTCAGTGAAGAGCACTTTTAAATAAATAAATGCATTAATATATGAATAAAAGCATGAATTTTCACATAAAGAAGTGCTCACTAGTCATGTCAGCTGTAAGCATCTATCTGGAGGTTCTGTGCACATTGTCCATGACAGAATAAATGTGAAATTTCTTACCTAGGTCACTTACTCACAGATAATGTTCATTCTCACACCAGTAAACACTTGTCTATAAATATTAATGTTTTTTTTTCATTTGTCCTAACTCTGATAGATTTGCCACTATTTATCCAATGAGTAAATTCATCCCTGCACTCATTTGATAGATACGCATAATACAATTTTTAACCAACCTAAATGGCTGAAAACTGGAAAAAGATCCATGTCAAGATCGTAATGCATCTGTTGCCATCTCTGGCTTTTTTGTACATCAGATGAGAGTAAATTTAATGGGATCCTCACAGAACAGATTTTTACAGATGATTTTGTGAGAGGTAAAAAGTGATGAGGGATCATTTTCAAGGGTGGTCAACGTTATTGCCTTTAAGAGCAGTTCGGGGAAGAGAACTGATCCGATGTCCTGAGTCACAGAGCTTTAAATTAAATTCCCTTCATAACAAATGCATATATATGGGTGACTACACAGCTTTTAAAAGGTGGAGGCAAAAGGTAAGTAAAGTCAGGATCTTGGGGGACTGTTTGAATAACAGTCTCAATAGCTGTCTCAATGAAGAACATTTTAAATAAATAAAATATATGAATAAAAGTATGAATTTTCACATGAATAAGTGCTGTGGTGGAGGTGTGAAGAGATGTGATGAGCACTCATCATTGTATGCACCTATCTGGAGGTTCTGCGCACATTGTCCATGACAGAATACATGTGAAATTTCATACCTAGGTCACTTACTCACAGTCACAGATAATGTTCATTCTCACACCAGTAAACACTTGTCTATAAATAAAGTTGTAGTAAAGTGATTTAAATAATTTAAGCAATGTCAGTATTTCAGTATAATAACGATAAGATGACTGATCTAAATAAATCCTAAATCATACAAACTGTTTGGTAAATATTTGAATTAACAGTGAAAAAAGTTGCAGATTCTGGCCTTGTGTGACTGGTACATGTGCAGATATACATTTTGCTGATAATTTAAGCATGTCGGAATGAATGAATCCATGACTATTAATTTTCCCATATTTCCAACAGTGGTTTTCAGTGACTGATAAAAGTGAAACTGCTGGAGATTTATTTCTGCTTGCAGCTTATTGCAAAAGAATAATTAATTTATAAAGGAAAAAATGAGCAAATGTTTTGATGAGATTCAAAGTAAACATCACATTCGCAAATTCATGAATCATAATACAGGATTACGTCCATGAAGTTATTTTCAGACTACACTAAATAAATTGAAAAATAACTTCACTTAAAACTATTTTTTATGCAAAACGATTCAAAAACATTTTAGCAATATAACATCTGTTATGTTCCCTAAAATGTACTCTGTTTTATAATTTAGAATTCAGTTCTAAATTACCATCAATGTCATCATTGTGTCAGAAAGAAAATTAGGCTTTTTTGGGTGGCATTGGGTTTCCTTCAAAGATCCCATGGGCTATGCATTTTATCGACAATGTTTCTGAAGAGTCACATTGGGATCAACAAACCCATTTCCTAATATAAAATTTTTCTTTCATTGAAATTTAAATAATAGATTTAATGGCAACAAAAATGGACAAAAAACAGAACCACTTCATAAAGTTGTTTGTTATAAATAATAAGTAAAGCATCTATGGCATTTTGCATTATGTGTCCCTACATTTCTCATTATACAATGTGCATAGAACTTTGCATGAGGAAAGTGCAATAAACATGATTGTTCTGTGTTTGGTTTGTACAAATTCGGCAGTCTTCCATTTGTGTTATATGGTGCGCCGGTCACGGTCAAGTGTTTGATTCACCACGTCAAGTGACATTTTTAATACCTGAGGGTGATCCTTCACTCTTTGAGGAAGGCAGACCTCACAGAATACCAGATAAAAAGATTGTGGGAGTTTGTGTATCTGTAATTCTTCTTAAGTTGTTGGCAAGTTTAACCAAAAATAGACAAAACGGTTATATTCTTGATATGAGTATGTCCTGTAATCACAGGAAATGTTCACTTTTTTATGTCACAAATTATGGGTTTCAGTCTCCATGGGACAAGGACCTTCCCTATCTGTCTTATCTGACTACTACTTTATATGCTTAAATTACATTCCACTTTTTTTGCTGTTTCATTCAAGTGGGTGACTTGAGTGTCAATGGTGAGCACTAGGGGTGCGCGATCTTACAACATGGCGAGATTTCTCGTTGGAGTGAAAAGCGGTCTCGCAAAGGCGCTGCAAATCAGCTGATATAAGCATGTCGGCGTCTGACGAAATTACCATAGCAGGTGCGTGGTAGCATTTTGGGTACCCAGCGGAAAATATAAACCGTGAAAGGGTGACAGACAAAACACGAACCATATGTAAGCAGTGTAGGAAAATAATGGCGTACACCGCGGCTAACACTACTTCTATGCAAAGAGATTTGCAGCACCGTCATAGGTCTTTACTTAAATCCACTGCACCGGTGAAGAAAACATAAAAAAATGTTTTATGTTTGTTATTTATATTGTTTTATTTATATTCTATTTTATGTTCAATAGGCTATATGCACACAGGGTGCTGACATATTTTCGGCAAAATATTAGCCGGCTTAATCACTTCCGCTATCCATACATTAGACAGAGAAATAGATAGATAACTAGTCTTTACTGCCATTTGCACAGGTGCGGGGCAGTACAAGTACCTTGGAATTCTTGTGTGTAGCTC
>JAODKC010000049.1:20155269-20168350 GCA_026777985.1 Mormyrops attenuatus | reverse complement strand
ATCTTGAAAGCTAACTCTGTGAGCTACACACAAGAATTCCAAGGTACTTGTACTGCCCCGCACCTGTGCAAATGGCAGTAAAGACTAGTTATCTATCCATCTCTCTATCTAATGTATGGATAGCGGAAGTGATTAAGCCGGCTAAGATTTTACCGGAAATACATCAGCACCCTGTGTGCATATAGCCTATTGAGTAGTCAAATACGAGAGAAGCCTGTCATTGTGGCGAAATATTTTATGGTGCTAGATATTTGTTCTGTTCTTTCCTGCGTATGATGATGGTGATTATTTAACACATTTCAACATACATCTGCATTATTTAGCATTTTTTGTCTTTCAAATTAATCAAATAAAAGGCTGCTTTCCTGTAATATATTTCCTCTTTAAAGTTTTCCTTAAAATATTGTTAAAATGTCGTCTTGTCTCATTCTCGTGAACCCAATATCGTGTCTCGTTTCATCTCGTGGGCTGAGTATATCGTTGCACCCCTAATGAGCACTGTTGCCTCATACTTTCAAGGTTTGAACTTCGAATATCACCTCTGCTCTGGGTGAGTGGAATTTGCATGTTCTCTTTGTGTCATGCTGGTTAGTCCTCATAATCCAGAGGCATACATTTAACATATGTTGTGTATGACCCTAAGTGTGATGAGCAGATATCCCAACCAGGGAGGACCCCATCCTTGGGCCCTGTGTTTCCTGGAATTGACTCCTGGCTACCCCAAGACGCTGAAATAAAAAATAAGCAATTAAAATAAGCAATTTGATTGAAAGCTGGATATTTAGCTCACACAGCACCCATTCCAAAAATCAGAAACCAATTATTCCAGATCTGCTTTTGCTACCTCCTTGTATCACGTTTCTGTCCCCAAGATGACATGGCTTTCCCCAGAACTTCTATCAATACTAAAATTACCTTGTCATTATCAGCCATCATGAGCCAATTAATGTTGGATTGCCCCATCACACTGATCGGGATTAAACTTATACAGCCTTATTCTCTGTTCCATTAAAGCCTGTATAGCATTACTTGTCAAGCTAAGACCTTGAACAGGCCTCCACATAGTGAGACACTAGCTAGTGTGAACCTACTTCTGCATTTGGTGATGAATACAAGTTGGAAAACATAAAGCCAAGGTCAGGAATGGTGTAAATAAAATGGCCAGGGCACTTCTCGTAATGACAAAACTTTTCATTAACAGAACATGATCTCATTGAATTACTGCCTGAAACTGATATTGCAGAATTATATAAATTTACATTTATTTACATAGCAGACACATCTGTCCAAAACAACATATAAGGAAGGCAAATAATCCATCCAGCAGTATCCTGTACAATCTATATTCTGTGTTAAGTGGTTACATTTAATAATCCACACAAATGAAAAGGAGAATTATATTTTTTATTTTTATATATTTATATTATCGGTCTTAGTGTTATACTTTATATATCTTTATACATGAGAGACAAGTTACAACCGGTACTTATACAGTAAGCAAACATAGAAAAATAGTTGAATAATAATAATATTGGCACAGATGAATTTCTAAAGTGATCGAACATATTTTGAGCAAAAAATAAATACAGTTACGTCTCACAGTGAATTAAAAAATCTAGACTTTTTTTACATTCATTTTTGAATTTACATTTACGTTTAAGGATCGTGTCAAATGTCAATACAATACTTAATAGCAGACAAATGGTGATAAAATTAACATAATCTTGTAATTCACAAACACTGCATTTTGTAACAAGCCAAGCTGCCTAGTTAAAACAAACACTTTAACATGCCCGCACCCGCGTAAAGCAAAACAGTGAAAAGAAGTTGATGGCTGACATCTTCAAAGCTGGCATTTGGATAAAGGTTTACTGAATTATAGAAGTAAGACTGGATTTGATCCATGGCACACAGAATGGCCGTTTGATCCACTCTAAAAACATCAAGTGAGTGATAGTTTCTCATTACAAAACTCGGTTGCGGTTGGAAGGTGCAGTAAGTCTCTTCTTGATAACAGCACCAATAACTTACTGTGAGGAAAATATGAAGAATTCAAAACCAATTCTGGTTTTACACTGAAATGACATTCTTCACAGGATCTGACAATGAAATTTAAATGTAACTCAGATAAGTGGCAAAATATATATATAATTTTGCCACATATCTGAGTTAAATTTAAATTTTATTATTAATACATTTTTTATAAATTAAATTATAAATATATGTGTGTGTGTGTGTGTGTGTGCATAAAAGATATGTAAGGTATATCTTATTCAACATATAGACACAATAAAATCTGCAATAAGGAAATGCTGTCTGAAAGCTATACTTGTTTGAATATAAATCATGCAATACTAATACATAACAAAAGACGCAGCATTAATATGTAGAACACAAATAGTAGTTCCAAAGTTGCTACTGTGTTCGATCTACATAATAATGGAGGTCTCCGTTATCTGGGACTGTTACAGATTTCTCTACGGTATAAGCCTCTCATTGCAATGTGGTAGCATTTTCGCAAACAAATCCTTTGAAGGAAAACAAAGAAAAAAGAAAGTCTTCAGTGCCAATCGATGTGAAATGATCCATGATGCCTCGAAAAAGGTTGCTTACACAGAGAAAAAGTGACTTGAAACTGATTCTAAATCCCAATGGGAGCCATTTAATTAAAGTCAGTCATGTTGACACACTGCTTGCGATGCAGCGATAGTGCAAATCAAAAAGAAATGATCTAAATACAAAGAGCACTTTGACATGTCACCTTCCACGACATCCGAGGGTGGCAGGGAGATGTGATGAGTTTCAACGAAATATCCAACACACATTCTAATACACAATTAGACATTAAAACCTTAAAGCGACAGTAACAACCAAAATAACGATCCTCGCTAAACAGAACACTGCAAATGTAACAAAATATGCCGCATATACAGTTGTTATTTTGGTTAAGAAATGATATGCCCTATGTGAGTGAAAGGTGTATGAGTGTGCCCTGTGATGGGTTGGCACCCCGTCCTGGGTTATTCCCGACCTTACGCCCATAGCCTCCAGGATAGGCTCCGGACCCCCCGCAACCCTGAACAGGACAAGTGGTTACAGAAAATAGATGGATACGTGGATGGGTGGATGGATGGATGTCTGGATTTATGGATGGATGGATGATATGTCCTTCTACATATGTATAGGCTATTGGGTGTGCAAGATAGGCCTTGGTATTAACACAACAGCTTTCAGTAAAAAAAACTGTAAACTTCTTTGATCAGAATGGTCTTCATTGCTACAGTATGCCAGTTCCTTCTAATAGAGGCTCCCTGAAACTACTTATTAGCCGATTACTGACTTGTTCATTTTATTATGCGTCTTTGAGCACCTACACAAGACATTGGAGATAAATGCAACTACTGTGACTCAGTTTGTCTCCAGACTTTATACCCTCCTTTAAAAAGACAAATGTCTGAGAAAAATAGTTATGTGAATGGAATAGAAAATCTTCTTCTGGTAATGCTGTTCTGCTAAAGGGTGATACAGCAAATGGTGATAGTGATTCTACTGATGCCCCAGTGAAAAAAGAAAAAACAATAATGGAATTATTACCAATAATAAGAATGGTCTCATATCGTGAACACCAACGTGTTTTCCTGTACAATACTAATCACATTACAAAATTTTACATTATGGTATGTGTACAATGCAGTGCCTTAAAAATTTTATGAATGATGTTTTTTTTAATCAGAAACATATATAACAATATGCAATACAATTACCATATACTTTACAATTTGTTAATACTAAGTGTCAGTAACGAGTGAGGTGAGTGTTTGTACAGTATGAGTTATTTTATCTATTTGGCTTGGTTGTGTGGATGACAGAATACAGCATAACACACACACACGCACGCACACCCGTTGAGACAGGATTTGAAAAATAAATGCTTGCCAAGCACACTTAAATGTTCTTTTCCTTTCAAGGAAAGTTTTTCCAACACTTATTCTACAAGAAGATATTTTCACAGATTGCTTATAATCAGGAGGCTTTAAAGCATGTTTGTGATGTACAAAATATATAAATCAGAGAGATGCATACTGAACTATTTTAAAAGCTTTCATAAGTCATCCTTCAAGCACATATCTGTAGGAGATTAGGGTTGGTACTTTCTGTTTGTATCAATGGCAAAAAAATAAAGTACATGTACATAACTATACAGTGGAGCTGACTTCTGTATCTCCAATGACCTCTTACCCTTCTTATCTTACAACAAAGGACAGACGAACATTACTTAAAATAGCTGAGCCCGGCAACTAGAAAGAACTTCTCCAGGAAGAGCTCTGAGTCCAGCACGGCAATATGAGCAGCTCGGCCGATCAAGGTGTTGGCTGTGTTGGGCAGGGCATGGAACACATTCTGACGGATGAGCCGGCAGTCCTTAGCATCTAGCAGGGGTCGGAGCAGGTTGTTAATCATCTCTGTGTACACTGGGCCTAGAGAGGAACCAAACAGGCCAATCACCATTCTGTATCTCAGAGGGTTAAGGAAGTCCCGAGGCTCAAACACCAAGCACTGTGCACATAATCTTTAACGAAAATGAACATAGGCTTCAGAAACTCTTTGCCCTTGACAAAAGTTTGAAAAATTCTTGCAAAGCGACAAATGCCGGGAATTCAAAGCAGAATGTAATATATCACCTACTTTGTGATACTTTTTGGAAAATTTTATTTCTTAATCCATTTTAATACTTGAAAGTTACACTATACTTCTCATTTGAAGCACCTTAGTCGTCTGAAGTATTCTTTCCAAACCGTCTATAGCATAAGAGATTTGTATGAAAATAAGTCAGCAGTGAACTACATAAGAATTAACTGTGATGGCAGATTGTGCTTCATTATCATGGGCATTCATGTCTTCCAGGTATACACTTTGTAGGTATATTCTAGTTCTTAGATTGGTGAAAGTCCAACTTATTCAAAATCCTACAAGGACTTATTTCGAGATACACCTGAGCATATTCATAGACTTGAATTGCTCATAAAACAAAATTTAAAAATGTGGGTCAAAGAATTAAGTCATACATTTGTGTTTGTAAAAAATGAGATTAAGGTTGCATATCTATCTGCAATATCTGCAATAGTGAAGTGCACCAGGTTACTATGGTAATGTATGCAGATATACAAACAACTTACTTTTATTATTATTATTATTATTAATATTATTATTATTATTATTGCAGTTATTGAAGTGAAATATAGTGGTCCAGAGTTAGGACTGATGTGATGTTTTTTGTTGTATGTTTCGTGTTGCAAGTGTGCAAAAAAAATAAGTAATACATACAGCTAAAACCTCCAATTACATGATGCCCTCTGCCATAGTATGGTTTACAGTATCGGAACAATGGCCCTGTTTACATTTGGCTTTAAAATGCATTTGGGCCATCAGATCATGGCCGAGACACATCTCCGTTTAAACACGTGTCTATCATGCATCTCCAATGTGTCCAGCAGACTATGTGTTCAGATTTCATTACTGCCTATGTCACTTAGAAGGCCAAAAGGCCCCACCCACAGTTTCTGTGAAATCCTTCTTGGGGACGCATTAGGTCACATTAGCATTAAGGCTACAAAAGGTATGTGGACAACTGCATCCCAGACCACCTCTACAAGTCGTTTGAGTGATCAGATCACAATGCATCTTGCAGGTCGTTTACACTTGCATTTAGTGCTGTCCACAATCTATTCATCCAAGTCGCATTTTAAAACCAAGTATAAACAGGGCCAGTAGTGTTTAAAAGCTATTTTATAGCATTAAGAACAGTTAACAATAGTATTAATTTGGAATGCAGCAAGGAGTACCGGTGGTTCTGTCTTTGAGAGCCGTTCGGCACATTTCTATGCGGGCGGAATGGAAGGGCACATAGCGGTCCTGGGGTGAGGCTACCAACACCACGTTCTTGAAATACTGCAGACCTGAAACAGGAGAATGATATTTAATACTACTATCTCTCTTTCTCCGTGTATCAATCTTTAAATGTGTTATTTTTCTGATCATCTTGGAAAATTGAAGCGACATAAAACTAATCTGTTCAATTCACATGTGTGAAAATTTTTTGACGTGGAAGATGCAATTGGAAAGGAAATCGTTCTTGTTCTAACCCGGCTTCTGGCTGAGCAGATAGAGGAAGGTCTTCCGAGGATCTGTGTGATCTCTAAACGTCAGCTGCAGCAGTGATCCAGACTTCTTCAGTTTCTGCATGAGCCACAGACCTAAAGAAATTTTAAGAGTTTAAAGAGCTGGATGCAAACTGAGTGAAGTTAGAGAAAATGATTTTCACCACTGTATCACCCCAGGCATGCTAGGGTCACTGTCACTGGCCTTACCGGTGCTGACCAGTGTGCTGTTGTTGTATAAGGTGCCCAGATGGGGGCCAGACAGTGATAGGAAAGTGTGAAGCTTGCAAAGGTAGCAACGAAAACGTGGCCTTGTCAGCACTGAGCGGATAATCACGTTACCCAGGGAGTGTCCAATGAAACTGAATAAAACAAAAACAAAATGACCACAACATAACATTTAACAGTTTTCCTTGTACTTCTGATATTATCATGTTAATGTAACTGTGTGCATGTCTGTTTAACTGCGACAACAGATATAATACAACTTCCACCCATTTAATATTCTATACATTCTTTATATTATTATTTAAAGAGGATTTTTCTGACTATGTTCGTAAATAGTTATTGATCTAATAAAACACTGTAAAATTCTTTTTTATGTTTTGGATTCTAGAAGTACGGAAATCCAGTTTCAGTGTGCATTTTTGCAAAAACGCTATTAGCTATAGCAAAAACTTATTTTCAAATTGTAAATTGTACTCAGTTGTCTAATTCTATCAAAAGAATTGCTTTTTGAAAAAAGTATTATTAAATTAAACTGAATTAAGGCATTAGCTGTAAATATGGTATACATGTGCAGTTCAATATAACATTTTCTTATATCTAGCTCTGAATTATGCTAAACTGCTACAGGTCAAGACTGCTACCTAGTGGTCAGTAAAAAAACTGGAATTACTGGGTCAATCTTTTTGTTATTCACCGCAGACATTACCACATTCCAGGGGCGCAGATGGTTAAATAGAGTTATATAGAGACTCTGATCCCCACCCCCCCACTTTTGAGAGTGGAAAGAAAACGAACAAAAGTTTGATAAGTAGCATCCCTAAATAGGGTTGGATACCGTGATGTTTTAACTCATCGAACTGTCGACCATCGAGAACTCTTTATAGCATTGTTTGCTACAGGTAGGAGTCCCCTCATACGTGCACGGATCCCGGGGCCTGCACACACGCACCCACATAGTAATTCCTTCAAAACACCTATACTTGCCGCATTTGAGCATTCTGATTGTATTCCGCTGTTACGGGTTTTGGGCCCTGAACAAGCTAAGAACTGAGAGCTGCCTTGAATTGTGCTGGATGCAGTTTTGATCACACGGACCGAAGTGATATTACAGTAGAGAAGAAAAGCAATCTGGAAAAAAAGATCTGTCACAGTGCTCTTTCAGATAGCAAGCAATGTAAGTAGACGTAAATTCTATATAGGCTTAATCTATACCAAGCCTATATTGGATGCAATTGTCAATATAATTTTCCCATATCGCAGATAGGCTAATTTATGTTATTGAAAATAAGAAAAAGTTAAAAAGTTAACCATTAAAATATGTCTGTTAGAATAAAGCTATAATCTATGAATGTGTCCTCACATAATATGTAACATTACAGTATACTGGGAAACGAGAAATCTGTTGTTATGCTATGCTGTCCAATAGGCCGTTTCTGGGTGATTGGCAATTCCATACCGAACAACACTGCATCATTGTATGTATATCAGCCAGTGTCATTCAGAATGTTCAGTATATTAAATCAAAATCTTGCCGAATGCTTCATCAAGCATGGGTGGAGAAGCGTAAGAGTTGAGACCTCTTGTTCATTGTTTGGTCCCCCCCCCCGCCCCCCGCCATCACCTCAAAAATCTCTCCTGCCTGCGCCCCTGCCAGATTCATTGTAAAATCCTGTACTAAATTGTTAAACTGTTACAAACTGGACCAAGAAAAGCCATATATATGTGCTGCTTTCTGCACAATCTGATGTGGTCATCAAAAGAATCTGTAAGACCTTCCGACCTTATTCTGCCTATGGTGAGGTTATAGAGCTGAATATGCTGAATGATTTCATCCAGCAGTCTGTCTGTCATCGTGTCAAAATCAGCGAAGGTATCTGTCTGGTAGAAGAAATATAGGGAGAAAATTAATATTTGATTACATATAATATTAATATTTGATTTTGCCAAGATGCGGTTCACAAACGTAATATTGACTGTAGCAGTGTAAACAGTGTGGCTTTCAGGGGGTCTCATGGGTTAATCAGGGGTGTTGGACCCCCCCGGACCCCTCCGTATTTCGCACACTGAGTGTAAATATTACTTTTTTCTAAGTGGTCTTAAACAGGATAACAATACTGTACCGGAATTCAGATCATTTGTGTATGTGGAAAGCATGGATGCTAGGATCAAGCAATGAATAATTTCATGAAAAGGATTTACCAAAAACAAGACCTTCACCTGCTTACCTGGTTTCGCTCAGACATCAGGAAGTCCAGTCTGGATCCAGGCAGCCCTAACTCAATGAAGGTCTTCACCAGGCGTAAATCTGCACTGTTTCCTGTCAAGTGTTTAGCAGGAATGTCAGTAGTGCTAGCACTCACAGAAGCATTGTTAACACAAACAAATTAAGTTTTTAAACTGATTTACATGCAATAAATGTATCATTAGCATGATTAGAGAATTTACTCTCACACTGCTAGCCTATTTTCCTGCACTCTAAGTGATACAGACCATCTAGGCCATGGACACAAATCACTAAATGGATCCCATCATCAAACTCCTCCTCATCTTCTTCAGGGGCAAAATAGGGAAGCTCAGAGGCAAGCTGAGGAAGATTGCTGTACAGAGTGGCGTTGAAGTTGAGTTGGGTCATCAGCTCCTCTTTGGCCTTATAGAAACTACAGTGGCATTCAGAACACAGAACGTTAATCACGGGTCAACACAATACGGTCATCACAAAGTCTCACCGTTTGTTGGTTGTTGTTTTAGCTCATATAAAATGCTAATATTGTCAAAGGAGTGAAGTGCCCTGGTCATTGGTTGACACAAATGTGACAGTCGAAGGAGTCGAAGAAGTAGGTTTTTAATTGGTCGGAGGATTATGGCCAGTTCCTGAACAAACACTATCCATTAGCCTGCCAGCCAATCAGTACATATCACATATTTCACTGTGTGATCATCAGTGTTAAAAAAGGTAATTATCAATGATGAGCATCATACATACATAATATTGCTAGATCGTTATCTGCTTTATTTTTAGTGTCAGACGGTGTACCAAAGATAAGGTCTGGGTGTTACTTGATTAAGGGGTGATTGTTTTAAGCGCATACTCACTTGAGCATCCTCTCATTGGTCTCCTCGTCAGCGCAGAGAGAAGAGGAGAAGATGAGGCCAAAAGAACCAAGTGGTTGCCGAGTAATTGGGGAGTTGGCCTGGCGGTTTGAGAGTCCCACTACAGACGGCGAGTCTCGGAGGACTGAGGAAAAGGGCAAGCATGTGGGGGCGCAGGACACAGACATGTTTACCACCTCAACGACCTTCTTGTTCACAAATGCCAGGCTTGATGTGGGTAATTTGGAGGGTTTGCCTTGACTGTCATCGGTCTGGGAATCCATCCTACTTGCCTTGGAAGATACAGGACAAACAGGGGTCTCCGCTATACTGCCAGCCTGCTGACTTAGATCTTCACCCAGCTGACTATGCTCCTTTTTATCAGTCTCATTCAGCTGATCTTGATGGAAACTCTGGTCTTCATTTAACAAAAACTTTTCATGGACTGACCTCAATGGATCTTCCAATTTTAACATACTGTTACTTTGAGTGTCCTCTGAATTCCCAACTATTTGGGGGAATGTTGTGTCATCAGTACAATGCCCCTGGAGAAACTGCTGAAAAAGCAAAACTTCTGGTACTCCACGTAGCACTGATTCTACTCCCAGAATGTCTGAATGATTTTCTTTAAGGCCAGGCTTGTCACAATCATCAAAATCTTTTGAGATATCATAGCTATCCATGTAGGGTGTATTTTCTTGCTGGATAGTGGCCAGCCCCCTGTTCAAGAAAATATTTTCATTCTTCAGGATATTATCAATACTCTCAGGGAATAAACCGCTTCCAGCTGGAGGCTCAATAGGTTTGTCATCTTCTGTGATACCGGGTTCTTCCCGATCATAGCTACCAGTACCCTCACTTTCTTCATCTAGGTCCTGATTTGCCAGCTCCTGGTCCTCTTCGGTATCCTCAGGACTGCTGATTTGGGGTGCTGAGACAGACTTAGTCAGTTTGCTGAGCTCCACATCCTGCTCCTCTTCATAAGGAAGGGAGCTAATAGAAGTGAGTGAGGCCTGGATGCCACTTGGCAGGCTAGTGTTGCTTTCTGTCTGGAAGCCCTCCAGGGAGTTCCTGTGGACTGTGTGCCTGCGCACAAGGTGCTGCAGGATGTCACGCTCACTGGAGAAGTCGGGAGGCCGCGAGCGCACCTCTGGACATGCCATAGAGCTGGGCTCACTCTCAATGCCTGAGTCAGAGATGACAGAGGAGGACCTCTTCATAGCCTTTGAGCCGACACTGCTGCACCTTCTGTGTGCTCTCCCCGCTTGAAGGAGATCCTCTCTCCGTAAATCGGCAGAGAACACTGGAGTCATGTAGGGCTCTGAAGGTGGTGTCTCTGAGGTAGATGAAGAGGTTAATAGCAGGTCTTCATTACCATCACTCTTGGGCTTTGTCTCTACAGTGGCCGTGGGTGTCATTTCACTGTCCAAAACACACCCTTCACACGCTTTCCCACTAATTGTTCCATCATGGTTTTCATGGATCTTTATTAAAATACTGTTCCCATAGTCACCCTGTTCTAAATCATAGACTTGCGAGGGGTTTTTGCTGTCACTGTTGGTTGATGCCAGGATTAGTACAGCATCTCCTCTATATGGGTCCTCATCACTGGGCCTGACTTCAATATACTTTAGGCCAGTGCTTGAGTCATCCTCCATGTCAGTAGTGCAAGGCCTCGAGGCAACTGTGTCCTCACAGTATGAGACATGCTCGCCTGCAGACGAGTCAGCTTCTTGACAGCTATCATTACCTTGTCTCTGCTTTGCTATCGAGGAAGCATATGTAGACGGGTCTATACGGTCATTGCTGTTCAGCTGGCCCTTGTTTATTGCTGGTGCAAGAGAGTCATGTTCCACTGGAGGGCTAGTGGGTTCAGCAGCTGTTGTGGGGGTATCAGAAAGAGCTTGCTGCCCAGACGCAGAGGAGATTGGCACACGCGATGGATTGGGTGAGACATTGTCTACCTTGTGATCTAAATTTGAAAATAAAAATTGAACATATTTAATTCTATTCACTCCTGACAACGTCATGAAAGTTCACAAGTAGAAACAGCAATAATGCATGATGAAATGTTAACATGATATATTGTAAAAACTACATAATACAGTATAATTACATACGAAATATTTTTGTATATACCATAATCTATGCACTTTATCAAAATCAATCTTAAAAAAAAGCTAAATACTGACCCAGACAAGGAGACTCGACATATCTGTCTTCAAAGATGATAGGGAGGCTATTCCAGTCTCCATCGATATCTAGGCACTCAACGGGCAGAGGGGGCATTCCAGTCAGATAGTCGGAGTTTCGAGTCTCTACGGCTATCTGCCCATGTCTTGTGATTCTGCACAGAGATATCAGCAGTCAGATGTATTTGTTTCCTGTTTTCTCAAGTTTCATCAACTGATTTGGCAAAAAAGCTATCATTTATGCTAGGAAGTTAGGAAACTTACAAATCTTCCTGGAATGTCAAGGATGACTCTTTAGGATGCTCGGTAAAGAAGTAAGCCTCCGAGAATCTTCTCACCTGGATTATGAATGCAGAAAAGTACATCAGAAATAGGAATCCTTTTATAAGTAGCTAGAAAACATGAAGGAATGTTTCACTAGAGGTGATTTTCCATGCTTACCCGTAATGTGTGGTGTTCCTGGGACAAGGATGAGCGAACATCAGCATGTGGCACCACAGCCTCCAGGAACTGGGCCCACAGCGCCGCAAGGTGAGAGCACAACTGCATCAGATCTCGACTGATCTGCTCTGCCACCTTCTCGTGGCAGGTCTGCAGCTGTCAAGAAAAAGGGTTTATGGGTGTCATTGGGGACATTCATTTTAATCAATTTTTCTCTGATCACTATAGGAGACATCGCAGGTTGTTACGTGCTGGGTTTATGCAATCGGTCATCTCTCAAATCGTCATGTTTCAATGTCTTGTGTATACCTGTAGTTTAGTTGATAGCTGAGTAAGAGTCTCTTCTATTGGCAGCTCATCTAAACAGGAGTCAAAAGAACAGAAACATTATGGTGACACAAGTTATAATACTGCGATATTATGATAAGAAAACCCTGCTTGAAGTCTTCGAAATAATGTCTTTGAGAAAGACAGGACATATCTAGTGGCTGCCCAGAAACTATGAACTGCAATCTCTTAACATTAAATATACAATAAAGGAACAGCAAGAAGCCATACTTCACAAGAATCTAAAGATAAAAGCCTAATTCAAACTTCACTAAAATGTATTTCACGTAGTGTTTGAAAATATATGTTAGGCATGCTACTTGGTTTTATCCTGTAGTGCAGGGCTATTCAAATCACGGTCCTCAAGGTCCAAGCACTGCTGATTTTCTAGCCTTCCTTTACCTGTGAGCCGGGTGTGAAGCCTCTGGCCAATTAGAATCGGTAATTATTAAACTAACTACCTGGGAGAACTGAAAATAAGGATTGGAAGCCTGGATATGGAATCCAAGTCCAGATTTGAAGAGCCCTGCTATAGTAATAACAGTATATATGTAAAACTATGTATATTTTTTCCCAGTAAAACTGTAAAGATATATTTTCAGAACCAGAAAATTACATACGAGGAGTTTCTATTACCTATATCCA
>JAODKC010000049.1:20131678-20154575 GCA_026777985.1 Mormyrops attenuatus | reverse complement strand
ACTGTGTCATATAGAATTTCACACAGTATGAACGAGCATTTGGATGCGCGTAGCATGTGTGCATGTGTGCATGTGTGTACGTTACTGCTTATTCAATAAATGTGTCACATGTTTATTATACATGATTTAAGAAGAGTGTATCAAACTGGCAGCCCTTCGTATGGCTCAGTACCCGTGAAGTAGCACTCAGTTTCAAAAAGGTTGGTGACCCCTGCTTAAAGGTGTGACCAGGCGATCAGCTAATCGATTAGTTGCAGACATCCCACCTCTGTCGGATGTTCTCCCTGACAGCAGCTCCCTGACACCCACTAATGATGCACAATGTCTCAGAAATCTGTCGTTCCGTTATTCAATGGTGGAAAAAACTCCTGGAAAGAAGTTTTACCACTGCAACCACAGCCACCATTGCAGCTTAGGTGGTATTTAATTTTTAATTACATTTTACCATCCAGACATTATGTCGCAGTATATGGTTTTTTGATGGTATTTTAAAAATCAAAGCTAATCCTGCATTTTCCTATAAAACCTGCTGAGCAGGGGGAGGAGGTAAACTTTTAAATGAAATTAACACTGTATACTGTATTACTGCAACACTGCTCAAGTCTCACCAGCACCCATGTCCCCCCCCCACCGTCCACCTCTGTAATCAATATGCCTAAGGATGTCTGTGTTAAAGGCAATATAATTTCCCAAATAACTTTAAAATTTAATTTGATAAAAAACTTATTAATAATGCTTTATAAAAGTCAAAAATAGGTCTGTGTGTTTTTATTCGACAAAAACACGATCATGACGGTAAAATGTCCCCCTCCGCATTTGTGTTCTATTGTCCTTGACAATCCAGCCATCCATCCACTTTCTGAAACCGCTTGTCCTATTCAGGGTCACGGGGGGGAGGGGGGGTCCCAGAGGCAATAGCCAGAAGGCAAAGAACAACCCAGGACAGGGTGCCATCCCATCACAGGGCACACTCACATCTATGGTCGATTTGCTAACTCCAAGTTCCAAAGCAACGCAGGGAGAGCATGCAAACTCCACACACATGGAATCCTGGCACAGGCTTGAACCCAGGGCTGAGAAATGTGAGGCAACAGTAGTAACCACTACACCACCATGCCAACCTGTTAGCAGTAATATATACAATACATAAAGTTAATTTTACACAATAGATTTGCACATGTGGATCTCAGTGCAAAAACAACTGGACCGTGCGCCATGTTTGTTCAAAGGAAAAGAGGTATGCCTAGAGGAGGGAATGGTGTTCTGACAGTAACGCAGTGTGACATCGTTGTCCTTTGTTGTGTTCTTCACACAAGGATGTGTAGATGGGCGACAGGAGTTCAGGAAGCACAAAAAGTGCTAAAATACCATGATAATCCTACGGCCCATAACCCTATGGCGAAAACTTTTATATTATGTTTTTCCCATAATCAGAGGCACATTAACATGCTCGGAGGCCCCTGGGCTATTTGCATTTTCAGAGGGCCCCCTGCTATTTTCTATGGGAAGGGGGTTGGGGGGCATGCTAAGATTTGTTTAAAAATGTTAGGCGGGGATCTCCAGACATGAAAATACAAGACTGGTTCATAACTGGTTCATTTAATCTTCAATATGAGACGATCCTGTAAAATACAGGACAAGCGGCAGCTTGAGGTCTTACATTTTATTAAACAAGGTTAGTTGAGGCTCATTTTTAATGGAACCCCCCTGGACTTCAGCCTAGGTAAGCCTGTGCATTAATGCGCCCCTGCCCACAATGTGTAACTTGGACAGTCTGTTCGGTGTGTTAATAGCATATGCTTAACAAATGGTCAGCTACTGTAGAAATAATAATTCTACGGCTTCCTAAATGGACCGCTTCCATTCTTTTCAAACATCTGCTGTCGGAACATGTCATGTTTAAACATAAGACCTGGCATCCTGCAGTGTAACATTCCGCCCAGTAGATGGCGATCTAGTACACATCGTACAATTTCAGGCGCTACTCATCTGGATAGTGTGCACATGCTGCCAGACGGCCACATGGTGAGAGCTGACACCAAAGCACCTTGCTTTCAGTTGCATCACTGATAGCTTTCTTGCATGTACGATAACGTTGTCCTCACAGGCCGCATGTTTTTCAGATTCCTCCCGAACATACCAAAGGCCTCAAATTCACCAGGCCATGCAGTGCTCCGCACTCCCTGACATGTACTATAATTTTCACACTGAGTAAAGGCCTACCCTGTCATCACATACCTGTGTAGACTGTAATTGCAGCCCTCAGCACACTCACACCAGAAAAGGACATCTGCACATTCTTAATTTTTCCTCCATTTAAAGGTAGCAGGCATGTTATAACTGAGAACGGAAGTAAAAAAAAAAAAAACTCTGGTAACACTTCACTTAAAGGAGTCGTCATAATACATTATAAATAACTTCATTATGCATTATAATGCATTCATAAAGCATTATAATCATGGCTATACATATTCATAAAAAGGCATAACACATAATAACCACGTTCATTATGCATTTTGAATACTTGAAGCTCACATCTATTTATGCCTTTTTATAAATAGTTATAGCCATCTCTATAATACTTTATGAATGCAATATAATGCATTATACATGAGCAATTTAAGTAAAGTGTTACCAAACTTTCAATAATTATGTTACTTTATTCTGCTTTCCTGTATATCTGTAAGTCCTACATACATTAAGTTAGTAGTAAAATAAAACAGTCCACGCATTACATGCTGATGATGAAGATTATACAGTCACAATTTCAGAGAAAGGGTATAAACGTAAACATTGTCAGTACTTCTTATTTTACTTAAAAAATGTGCTTGTGAAGGGTAGACTGAATTAATTACAGAAAGACATTATATCACAGGTAATATATATTATAAAGTGCCCTGCAGTGCAGTATGGGATACGTCTGCAATCCAAATCCTTCAGGTAATCACACATCCATCTGCAACAGATGGCAATTATGAAATCCAGTTTTTCAGCATCCTATGACCTTTACAGATCCAATTAACAGTCGTATTTATGGAACAAGCAGTTCATTACCTTTTCCAAACTGGTATCTGTTTAATTATTTAATAAAATTATTAGTTATATAATAATATACATTACACAATAATATACATCTATAAAATGAAGGGAGAATGTTTTTAACCCTGCATAACTTTACCTAGAGATCTGCAATATGCACCATATAAAGATCGTGCACATTCCAACAGCTGAGCAATCTGCTGAATAAAACGCGACATGAAAAAATGCCAACAGCAATGATCTTCAGCATTCGCGAAGCCGTGCGAGAATTTAGCTGATTTAGTTTAAGCTAATGTTACGGCGCGCAGCAAATTCCGCGATGAAATGGGTTTTCCTATAAAAAAAAAAGAGCCTCTCTTGTTGAACGTGGCACCATAAAGTGAAAAGTGCTGAGGGACTCTGCAAATAAATAAATCGGGTGGCGGCGGGATGGAGCGAAAGGAGCCTCAGCTGAAGTAACGTGGCAGGGAAACAGAACTCATTACCGCGATCAAAAGGGGAACCCTGTGTGCGAATTAAAGCCCCCCGACAGGGGGTAGGTGTAAAACCCCAGAACCAGGGGCAAAAAAATTGCACTCATTAGAATGGCACAGCTGTTGTTGCAAGACCCATGCATGTTAAATAAAAATAAAAATGCGGTGTTTAATAGGATGGGATATATCCTATAAGCTCAAACAGGGAGGATCAAAGAGGACACGTGTCTTAAAATCAGAGAGGGTCTGTGCAAAAATGAAACCATAAAGACGTCCTATTTTTTCCCTCTTTCCCAGTTTTCACATTTTACTTTAGTGGTCTCAGATATCTTTGTTCATAAAAAACGAAGTTAAAGCAATTATAATTAAGATCAAATAATATTCAAAGATAAGTGAAATTCTAGAGGGGCCATTTTTTTCAACTCGGCAAAGTGTAGCACTAATGCTGGTGACTGTTGCTAAGCTGAGACCTGACTAACGGTTCATTCCATTCAGCCTCAATCTGTTCTCCATTGTAAACTTCAGAAAGGTTCCACAGAAACAAATTACCACGTTAAATCAAATGAATACAATAAAAATGCAAAAAGAAAAAGACCCTTTCTTGACAACTGCAGAGTTAGTTATCAGTAGTTATAGGTCAACAGACACTGACCTGCTCACGAAATATGTTGTATATGCCACAATGTAGCGTGATGCATCATTTTATTGTGCTGTGGGCATGCAGCTTTTAAAAGGGATAAGTAGGAAATAAAGGGTTATACAACCACTCCTCGTTTAGCAACCAAGTTCTGGTCTAACAACCAAGATGTTAATCAAAATGTTCACTAAGTGAAAATCACGGTAGCCAAGACAGGACTGCCACTGTGTTTATAACTTTATTTAAGCATTCCTATGCGGTTTCTTTTATCATTCAAGTGGACATTTTTAACAACATGTTGAATATTCTACAGTCATGTGTTGCTTAACGATACTTTTTGTGTAATGTGTCGTTAGGCAATTTCATCGTTGTGCGAACATTATAGAATGTACTTAAACAAACCTAGATGGTATAGCATAATGCTCACCTAGGGTGTATGGTATAGCTGAAATAACGATAAAAAGTATAGTAAAGCAAATACATAAAATAGTAGCACAGTTATTATCATTATTAAGTATTATGCACTATACAGCACAGTAGGTTTGTTTACACCAGCATCACCACAAACACGTGACTAATGTGGCATAATGTGTATGACATTACGACAGTTACGACGCCACTAGGAATTTTTCAGTTCAATTATAACCCTACAGGACCATCGTCATATATGCGGTCTGTCGTTGACTGAAATTTTGTTATGTGGCACATGACTGTACTTCCAAGGTCCCTCCCACTTGGCATGCATTGTTGTCAGGCATACAAAATTTGGTCGCAAATCAGTTTTTTATTATCATCATATTTATGAAGGGTCACGGGTAGTTGCTATAAAAGGAGCGGTTGTAGTTTTACATAAGAAGCAGCTACCTTAAAATACAAACTATATTTTCACACCACAAACACTGACAACCGACTTAAAAGCCAACTCAAGCGAACTTCAAGCGAATAGAGCATGACAGACATTAACCTTCCTGTCCAGAAGCAGCAACGTTCTCTGTTGCTGCTAGAACACTTGGTTCTCTAAGAATATTCACGCTGGATATGCCATACCTCAGGTAAAACAGGCTTGCAGTAGCCAGCCCCGAACATGAGGTT
Source organism: Mormyrops attenuatus (assembly GCA_026777985.1). Classification (NCBI taxonomy): domain Eukaryota; kingdom Metazoa; phylum Chordata; class Actinopteri; order Osteoglossiformes; family Mormyridae; genus Mormyrops; species Mormyrops attenuatus. The sequence continues at coordinate 20,149,334 of JAODKC010000049.1, read as the reverse complement.
TTCCATAGACATGGCAGACGGATCGGTGCCATTCTCGAGGGAACCCTTCCCCAACCAGGAGCCTTTGCCTGATCGAGCAAAGCTGCAATGATAGGAGACCTAGCGTCAATATGAATAACATAGCACAAGTGAAAATCAGTGTACTTATTATAAAGCAGATCAGATGTATATGTGTTAGAGGCTAGATACATGGCCATGTATTGCACACGTATAATAGCATATTTCCATTTTTTTGCCCAAAATATAAAACTTGCACATATGCACAACAGGGTTGCTTCTACATTTTTCATTTTCGCATCATTTTCTAAGTCAATGATAGCTTTTTTTGCTTGCAAAATTATTGTATTTTTAAGCAGTAATCAGACACATTTGTTCTGTTACTCATCCCAGTCCTCGTGGACTCCCTTTGACAGTCCACATTTTCGCTCTCTCCCAGCTCCCAACACACCTGTACCAGGTATTTGGTGTTTTTCATTGTCTGGGAGCAGGGAGGGAGCAAAACACTCGACTGTCTGTGGATCTGGGTTGAGTAACACTGCAATAAGTCATATCAACAGCAGACACTTCATGCAGTGTCAGGCAGAAGGCTGAGCCCGTGTGCATGTGTGGGTGTGGGCAGTACAGTCAAGGGAGTCACCTGATCAGCGGCTGATGTAGAGCGACCAGCGAGGCGTGGATGGAGACGGAGGTGACGGAGAGGTGGAAGTAGTCAAACATGACTGGGACATGATGGTGCAGCCCCTTGCGGGGATGGAAGTGCAGGCCGAGGGTACGGCTGCTGATTGGAGGGACGGCCCCCAGCTCATTCAGCCTGGAAACCACAGCACAGGACGCAGAGTGTCAGACTCTCTTCAGTGAAGCAATTAGGGCTGTCTAATGAATCAGAACTACCTGCTTACCAGCAAGGGCAGATACAAATACACTATATTTCCAAAAGTATTGGGACACCTGCCTTTACACACTCATGAACATTAATGACATCCCATTCTTAATACATAGGCTTTAATATGGAGTTGGCCCACCCTTTGCAGCTATAACAGATTCAGCTCTTCTGGGAAGGATGTCCACCAGGTTTAGGAGTGTTTATGGGAATTTTTGACCATTCTTCCAGGAGAGCATTTATGAGGTCAGGCACTGATGTTGGACGAGAAGGCCTGGCTCACAGTCGCCACTCTAATTCATTGCAAAGGTGTTCTATCGGGTTGAGGTCAGGGCTCTGTGCTGGTCAGTCAAGTTCCTCCACACCAGACTCGCTCATTCATTTCCTTATGGACCTTGCTTTGTGCACTGGTGCGCAGTCATGTTGGAACAGGAAGGGGCCATCCCCAAACTGCTCCCACAAAGTTGGGAGCATGAAATTGTCCAAAATGGCTTTGAATGCTGCAGCATTTAATGGTTCCTGTCACTGGAACTAAGGGGCCAAGCCCAACCCCTGAAAAACAACCCCACACCATAATCCCCCCTTCACCAAACTTTACACTTGGCACAATGAAATCAGGCAAATACTGTTCTCCTGGCAACCGCCATACCTAGACACGCCCATTGGATTGCCAGGCAGAGAAGCGTAATTCGTCACTCCAGAGAACACGTTTCCACTGCTCTAGAGTCCAGTGGCGGCGTGCTTTACACCACTGCATCCGACACTTTGCATTGCACTTGGTGATGTAAGGCTTGGATGCAGCTGCTCGGCCATGGAAACCCATTCTATGAGGTTCTCTGCACACTGTTCTTGAGCTAATCTGAAGGCCACACGAAGTTTGGAGGTCTGTAGCTATTGACTCTGCAGACATTTGGCAACATCTGCACACAGTGTGCCTCGGCATGCGCTGTCCCTGCTCTGTGATTTTACGTGGCCTACCATTTCATGCCTGAGTTTCTGTTGATCCTAATTGCTTCTACATTATTATAATACCACTAACAATATACCATGGAACATTTAGTAGCGAGGAAAATTGGAGTGGACTTGCCGAATGGACTTATTGCACAGGTGGCGTCCTATCCCGGTATCACACTTGAATTCACTGAGCTTATGAGAGCGACCCATTCTATCACAAATGTTTGTAGAAGCAGTCTGTATGCCTGGGTGCTTGATTTTATACCTGTGGCTATGGAGGTGAATGGAACACCTGAATTCCATGATTTGGAGGGGTGTCCCAATACTTTTGGCAACATTGGGTATGTTAAGCTAGCCAAAACATAAGGACTATAATGCTTAATCGTGTCTATAAGACCTCTTTCTGCCTATTCCTCTTTTCATAATATGAAGGATCTATTATTGCTGGGAGAGATCATTCAATGGAGAAATACAGTAAGTACATAACATCTCATCCATGTGTATAATGTACTGTTAACCTAAGAAGTCACTGCAGAAGGGCACCACTCAAAATACTATGTGAAATCGCAGCACAAACGACGTGAAATTTCAGACAGGTATGTGACAGTCAGTAACTGATACGGAGCCAAGTGATGGAGGCAGAGAATGGCACTGACTGCTCTTCATTGTCGGTGAAATGCAGGTCCAGCTTTAAGTGAAAGTCCACTTCACTGAGGGCCTCTTCAACCTGCGATGACGAAAGACGCGGAGCGAAGAATGAACTTAAGGTAAAACAGAAAGACACTTCTCACCTGTCCCAAAAACAGCGAAACATATTAAATAAAACTTAATAGAACATCCATACAGAATCAAGTTAAGAACAATTAGAATGAACATAAATTAATGTGATTTAAATGTATCCAGTATCTATTTCAAATTCAGGCACAGATAGTAAGACCTGCACCGAAGCTGTTACGTTAACATCCGAAACCGGCATCAGTCTGAAGCATTAAATCTCTCCTTTTCTTCCCTGTTCATTTACATCATGGTAAAAACTCTGAAGACGACTAATGAGAATTTTCACTGTGAGAAGTGTCTCCTAACTGCTGATATGCCCTCCAGCTATAGTATAAATATATAATATTATATAATGAAAGTTCTAAAATTAGGCATAGACAACAAAGTGACCATTTTTATGGCGTGAAAATTTTTGTTCCCTTTCCCAGACTAAGACTCTGTTTCGAAAAATTTATTTATTGGAATACTCATTGAAAACGATACAATAATATTAAGGCTTGACATCCATTCCTGATGCTTGTGTCCTTGGGGAGTCACAATACGAAAAATATTGTTATATTCATTAAAGTATTTTTCTAAATGGCTTTTGAGTAAATGTTAGATGGACTAGGAATGACCTTCTGAGGTAGTACAATTACAGCCTGTCAGGCCTGCTTTCCGTGACTCACGACGTAGCATTACTGCCAACATCGATAAATTTAGTTACGTCGCGTCTAAACAAAATTGAAAGGGCTCTCTGTGGCCAAGTCCTACATAGCACTTTGAAGGATTCTGCTCATTCCCGTCATCGACGTGCAAGATGGGCAAAGTGAAGCTTCCTCGTAATTAATTAGAAACACATTCAGGTATTACACATCTTACATGTGTGATCCTTATTTACAGCTTGATTCTAGACTAAAATGGGCTGTGGCAAAAATAGTAGAAGACCGACTTACTCTCTCTCCATCTAGCAGCAAATGAACTCTGAAGACCATGCAGTCATTCAACGCTATTTCCTCATTCCTGTACAGGATCTGAAATATCTTACTGAAAGCACTCCCATCGTGTACTCCTGCAGACGAAAAACTGCAGTCACCTAAGAGTGAGGAACAAAGAAAAACAAGACAACTGAATTAACAGTTATGTTTTCTAAAGCTGCGAACATGTTACCTGATTAGCATAATTGATGCACATTAGACTAAAATGTTTAATAGTTGGTCAAATATAACATGTTTTGAAATCGTACAAGAAGAATCATTAACACTCTACTTAAAGCAGTCATCATAATGCATTATAATGCATTCATAAAATATTATATACATGGCTATAACTCTTTATAAAAAGGCACATTATGACCATGTTTATTATGCAGTATGATTGCTCTGTGAAGCTATATATCTATAATATATTATAGATACCTTCATAATCCATTATAATGGTCAGTATAAGCCAGATGAGCGCTTCATAGAGCATTCATAATGCACAATGTGGCATTATAAAGGTGTCTATGATGCATTATACATGGGTGCTTTAAGTAAAGTGTTACCAAAGAATCTTAACCTGCAAATTAATTTATTTGTTTAGCACAGTGCTTCCCAAGGGGCTCCTCAGGGACCCTCAGACAGTCCATGTTTTTGCTCCCTCCCAGGAGCTGGGAGCTGGTCCCAGCATGAGAAACACTGGTTTAGCAGACAAGCTAATTTAGGGAGATGGACATAGTTAAAGAACACCCCCATTTTATCTGTTTATACAGTGAAATCTCTGATTGCAGCAATGTCTGTCATCCTCTGGTCACATGGTCACTGCCTTAACCACACCCCCTTGCTGAATCATGCGGTACTGTAGGAGAGATTATTCAGCTGCTCATTCACTTGGAAACTCTGCTAAGCCTCTCAATTTATCTATCCAGCTCTATAAAGCGTAATCAGCTTAGAGACCGCCATCGTAAGCTCTATCCTGAGCCATGCGCATAAACACATCACTAGAAATAAATTGTCCATCCTAATTTTTGCGGTCGTTAGCATATAATACAATAGCTGATTGATTAACATGAGTAAGGGATTTCTAAAGATGTATATTAGCCTAAAAAATAAACTCGGTACAATGATACTGTAGTCGATTTGTCACTGCAATCTGATTTCGACACCTGGAAAGGTAACCATTACCACCCTTCCATCTCCCAGCTACAGCTGAATTGTCAGCCATGTGTCAAGGAAGATTATTAATATTGTGCGTCTTCACCCGATGAGATAAGCGTGTGCCACAGCAGTGTGCAGTTGCGATATGCGGCCACGTGGGAGGAGCCAGAGAGGGAGAGCAACGTGCTGGCTGCAGCCCAGCGGCCTCATCGCTACGTACACATACGGGGTGGGGGGGTTAGTGCATTCCTCATTTGACTGTGGATGTCATTTCTACTAAAGAGTAAACAATTACTGGTGCAATTCAATTAAGTCAGTTCTCATTAAATCCACTTATCCTCCATAAAAGCCACAATACTCTCAAACCCTCGGATATTAATTAACACAGCGCTGCCCCTGTTCTGCCTGTATGATCATGAACGAAAAGGTAAACAGTGTAACATTGGGCCAATCTCATCTCATTTTTTTTTTAAGTGAAAAATGCAAAAGCACATTTTCGAATGCATTTCGTTAATAACGGGTCCGGGAGTCTGTGACACTGTGCATGATCGGTAGCTAAATGTGTAAACTGTAGGCCCATAAAACATCCCAACAGATGTCATTTCACGTAAAAGAACCAGCGGCACACACGGCTCCCGCATTTATGGTGGGAAGAGAACCCGTTTCGGATTCCAGAGAATCCAGTAAAACCACTTACTGTTTAGAATAAAACCCCACAGCGCCTATTATAGTCTCGAAAGGCCTAACACATGAAGGACTTTGGACGGCATCCGTATGCAACATACAGGGAACTCCTGACACACAGCAGATTTCAGGAGCAACAAACCGAGCAGTATGTATGTCGTCAATGAAAAGGTGGATTACAAAGGCATCTATTACAGCAATTATAGCATCAAATTCGACAACAGAGAGCAAGACAAGTATTGGAGCAGTTCAAATTCTTTTATACAGATGCTTACATAGGCCATTTTATCATGAATATATATTTATCATAGAGTCGTACATCGGTAAATAATATTATAAACACAATAAAACATTCCACCCAAATTGTGGTCACTCTGTGACCTCATTTTATGGTGTCCGCTGAGTGCTGGCAGAAAACCAGCCCTCCTGTTTATGCGCCTCAACCTTTCACAGTTAGACAAAGGCGCTGCAGTCCAAGCCACTCTCACCTGTATATCCCGTTGTTGTTGCTATCAACCGGTGTGGTACACGAGAAGAGACCTTCAGCCCAGTACGGACCTGATAGAATCTGAGGGAATAAGATCTTAATGTGATTCTCCAGCAAGAAATTCCACACCAGAAGAAAACAGAATCTACAACTCATTGTGCTCCAGAAAAGAGTGTTTAACATTATCTTGTAATACTGTAACTTTGTTTTTTTGCTTCTGAGAGTATTTGTAAAATTCACTTGTGAGAAATGCACGCAGTGAAGTAAGAGAATGTTACCAACTCCCTTATGAAACATGACTGCTCTTTATTGTAATATGCATATACCCAATGAATATACTGATAACCAGCATTTCCCAGTCCTGTTGTGTGCTCTCTTTTTGGCCTGTCTAAGCTCTTAATTAATTTGCTGTGGTTAAAATGTCAAGTCAATTGCTGAAATTCAAAACGTGAACGACTGAGTGCATGTTAAACCAAATGTGTTAGCTAATGGCTAGCTTCAATTTGCCAGCTGCTTGAATCAAAATTGGTATTCAACTTAGATGTAAACAAATATTTTGAAACAATTGTTCATTAACATCACACACACAATTATGAATTGACAGAAACTCTCCTAGTGCTACAAAAGTTATGACATAAAAAATGCCAAATGTCCACTTTTATTAAATGATTTAAATGCATCATAGATATTAACTAATGCTTTTATAAAAGTGGAAAAAGTCAAACATGACAAGTAGCCAAAAGCAAAATTTAATGTGTGATAAAACTAGACATTTGGCTAAAATTATGGTAAATCTATACAACACATCAATCAATCAAACTTTTTTTATACAGCACCTTTTACACTGAAGTGCTCTGCAGGCGATTGACACAGACATTGTTATTAAAAATGAATTTATAAACTGAATTTATACATAATAAAAGAAGCAATAATGTACAATACTAAAAATAATGGGGAGAACAATAAAATATTCAAATAATAAATAATGTGATGTGCAATTTACAAGGACTAGTGGGACACCATTATCCAGAGGTATGAGCAGTGGTCACTGCATTGTCCTGTTACAGATTTCTATTAGCTGACAAGGTTACAGACATCGAGACGTATAAGAGCGTTTTTGGCAGCCCCGTTTGGCGGCCGTATCAATGCTGTGTGTTGTAGCTCAATGTAAAACATGCATAAATCAATTAAAATCTACATAGAAAGCATCAGGACCATCGCCGACTGTGTGCCCATTAAGGAAAAAGCCGGCGGTGCCCTAAATTCTATTAAAAGTCAGATATATAGTGATTTACCACTGCTGATCCTAGAAAGTCTGTCTAATGCGCGTCCCACCTGGAACTCCTTAAGGGCAATACTGCTTGTTTTATTGCAGAGCAATGACTTAGTTTTCCTTTCTACAGTTCAGAAATACAAAGCGCTTTTTTTGAAGGGGTCGTACTGTTTTAACATAGCAGGCATTTTCCCCTACCCCTCTCAGCGAAATGAATTGGTGCCGCAACCACAAGGTTTTTAGTTTGTGGAAACTCCTCCCGTTCATAAAATCAAATCTCACAAAACCAGGTATTTACTGAGCCAAAAGCCAGATACCATTCTATAACAGCTAGCTCCCCTGCAGATGTATCCCGGCGCATAAAAATGCCCTTTACTTGCACAGATAACGATGAGTTAATCTTTATGATTAAAACTGGCTGTGCCTAGCAGAGGATCATCATAAATGGCAGACAGTTAAACATAGAATCAAAAAAAATAAGTTAGTCAGGCACCCAATGGAAGGTCAAATGGTTCTTCTCCATGTTGAGCTGTAATTTTCTTTGAGACAATGTAACGTTGTGAAAACGCACTTCACAAATAAAATTGAATTGAATTTTAAAATTTCATTTCCATTGTGCAGTCAAGCTGTAATCAGCCCCCCCATCAAAATTACAGCATTTGTGCAGTGTTTAGGACCCATTTGATATGAAGAGCTATTACAGAATCCTTCAGTACTTCCTGACACCGGCTCATAAATATCCAGTTCTGTTTATCTACTGTTTGAAGTATTGCCTTTCATTTACTATAAATTTCATTTACTATTTTCCATTTCTTTTCCTAAGGTTTAACTGAGAAAAGGGGGAAATTATACACAGCAGTATCAAAAATGAAGATGTATCCTGCAGTTTAAATGTTTAATAATTTAAAATTCCAGTTTCTGTGTTTGCTGGGTGGAAACATGATGTTCATCAGAAACTCTCAGCATAGTGGACCTGAATCCTTCTCATCCCAAACCATTTGGGTTTCCTGGGGTCTGGAATCGATTCCATTTTCTAAATTTAGACCACAGGACCGATGCGACAAGCTGTAAAAATGCTGACACAAAATCAAATCCCTCTGGTGCAGTACAGTCGGCTCGCTGCTACCGTAGCTTGAAGACATGACAGGTCAGATTTATTTGTCTTGTATCACAAAATTCTGAAGAAAAAATTAAAATATAGGTTATTTTACAATTCTGTCAGTGCGGAAGGTATTTTTCTGGCTCGGATGCAGACCTCACAGCATCACCCCTATAAACACAACTTGAATTATAAATGAATAATAAGTATTATAGTTATAATGTTCTTTAAAATTTTTAAGTAAATATACTGATAGTTCTTAGTTAATCTTTTTCAGTTTTGGACAAAACAGTCATTTCCATTTTAAAAACTGCTTAAAGGAAATAAAGTATGCATTAAAATGTATGTAAAAGTTACATTTATAATGATCCAGCATTATGTTAAGATGCTTGATGTTACAAAATAGCACGTGGAACGTGATCCAGTGTACTAATACTGCAACTACAGTATCTTAGTCTATAAATGTGTAGGAGTGCATTTGGTCATGCAGCCCCGTTCTGCTCAAGTAAAGACTACATGCTTGCTGATCAAACAGTGATCATTAAAAAAATCACATCATTAACACCCAAGCATAAGTTTTTATTTAATAAATCACTTTAGTCGACAAAAAAGCCAATGAGGCAGTAGATGTCATCTGATGTCCTGGGGTTCCTCATTTCCTGTCCATACGCCATAGGAAACAGGGCCGAACCCTTCCCTCTGAGGGACAGCCCTGTCCCATCCTCACTCAGAGGGACTCGCCCTGTTTTCGACTAGGTAGCCCTAGCTCCTCTTCCCCAGCCCCCACCAGGGTCAAGGGGAATGTGCACCGATGTCATTTGAGCTTAGCCTTAGAAGCAGACAAAATGCTTGGATGCAGGGCTGTAAATTCCACCTGAGCCATAACAAAGCAGGCCGGCCACAGGATGTCCTGCATGCTGAGATTAGGTGAAGCTGCCTCATCAGTCACGGCAGACTCCCCAGTACACAAAACAGAGGGGTGTCCCGATTAGGACAGATCAGAGCCTAGGAGGACCAGACACAAGTGGAGCATTGTTTGGCTGATGAGAAGACTGGCTACCATGTGTTGTTGGACTTGCAGTAGTTTAACAGATTTTTCCTTTGGAAGTCCCCTTGTACCAGAGGCTGCAGGCGCATGACTCCCTTATACTTCCTTTGAGTGCTTATGTGTCCCTCATCCCAACCTCCAAGTCAACAGCAGATGCAACAGCTGGCAGTGTGGTGAACTCAATCCTCCTCTTCGTCAGATGGCGTTCTCATTTTCAGCGAACACTTTCAGGACCTCTGAGAACAGGTCTGTCAATATCTGGCAGAGAAGGTTCCTCTGTCAGAGGCATCTCATTAATTCAAATACCCTGTGTCAGACATCCCACCTTGATCTGCAGAGTGTTTGCTTCTGTTCCACATGTAACGTGGTCCATGCTATTCATTACTGACAGAATTTCAAGCAGGATTTCTCAGGGAGACGAGATTGAGGCTAAATCTATATTTTCTATTAAGTGCGGAAGCAGAAAGCCTCAACGAGCATTTACAGAGAATCAGCCAATGCCATCGGCTTCTGCCACACAGCAGGAAGCCACTCGACTTCGATTCTCCCCGTCTGGCCTGCTGGCAGCACAGCTGGCTCTCATACCCCAGTTTGCTCTTAGGCACAAGTGGGCCAGCTGTGTCACATTTGAAAAAGAAATAAATGCACTTCCAAGCTTCTTGTGGGAGACGCCTGCAACTCACCCAAAGCTCTCAGGGAACATTTCCAGGGAACGTTTAAATCTATATACTAAAAAATAAATTACAAGTATGATTGGTCACCCAAACAATGCAATCTGAGCAAATTAATTAAACTATTTTTAGAAAATATATATTTTCACCCACAATGCAGCGTTTTGTCCAGCACGTGACCTATTTAAACCTGAATCACGTAATGTATAATTTAACTAGCACACATTTCCCTTTGAGAAGCTCAACACATGAATCATATATTACCCTGTACAGAACTACTAAGATTATATCTTTTGAAGAGAGGATGATAGTCTCTGGCAGACTTCAGGGTTCACAAACAATTGTTATTTTGTATAGAAAAGCAGCATAACATTTACCAGTGCAGAGACCTGCCTCTGTACAGCTGTACAGAGTGTGTTCTCACAGCTCCATTATTATAAGGAGTGTGTGTCATTTCCCAGACAGTTGTGTTTTACAGAGAATTGCAATGTAGCTTCATGACACTAACCATTTTCTCAGAAAGCTGTAATAGAGCCATGTGGAGTGAATGGGTCAAGAATGAAATGATCTCTTTTCTAGGTGTACAAGGATCTTTGGATAAAGCTGTGTTGGGATTTGTTCGGTTTCCTAGCAAGATGAAACAGCCGAGATTTTAAAGATAAAAATACGATACTTCATTGTCAATGTGTATGTACGCTCATTTGCTCATTCTAATATCCTGTGGACTTTTTAAAGACGTTCCTTAAGGTGAACAGGTGAATGAGATATAATTCCCCTGACAAGTTTGATAAGGATGCCTTTTTATATAGAATGTTTCTCAGCAGGATTATGGTAAATGGGTCTCTATGTTGTACCGGTGCATTCTGTGGGGTCAGAAACCGGAGACCTGAGACCTGATAGACCTGAGACGATCCGCTGAGATGTCTGGCACCCAGGGACATGTTCCAGACAGACACAAGAGCTCAGTGAGCAACTCCCTTCGTTTGCGGGAGTGCAAACGAGAATCTATCCCCTATGGGTGAGATGGTAATGGTGAACTATGCCATCTGCAAGACATGGTAATGGTAACCTACACCCTCTGGAATAAACGGTAATGGTAACATACGCCCTTTGGAAGACACAGTAACTGTAACCTACGCCATCTGGAAGACATGGTAACGGGAACCTACACCCTTTGGAAGACATGGTAACGGTAACCTATACAGGAACCTACGCCCTCTGGAAGACACGGTAACGGTAACCTACACCCTCTGGAAGACACGGTAACGGTAACCTATGCCCTCTGCAACACATGGTAACAGGAACCTATGCCCTCTGGAAGACACGGTAACGGTAACCTACGCCCTCTGGAAGACACGGTAACGGTAACCTACACCATCTGGAAGAAACGGTAACGGTAACCTACACCATCTGGAAGAAACGGTAACGGTAACCTACGCCCTCTGGAAGACACGGTAACCTACACCCTCTGGAAGACACAGTAACCTACACTCTCTGGAAGACACGGTAACAGTGACCTACGCCCTCTAGGAGAAACAGTAATCGTAACCTACACCCTCTGGAAGATACGGTAACGGTAATCTATGCCCTCTAAAAGACACAGTAACGTAACCTACACCCTCTGGAAGAAACCTACCCCCATGGGAAAGATGGTAACGGTAACCTGCCCCCTATGGGAGAGAGAGTAATGATAACCTTAGCCATCCAGAAGACACGATAATGGTAACCTACTCCCGCTGAAAGAGATGGCAATGGTAAGCTACGCCCTACGGGAGAGACGGTAATGGCAAGGTATCCCCAGTGGGATAGACGGTAACAGTATCGTGTGCCATCCAGAAGCCACAGTAGTTGTAACCCACACCCTTTGGAAAAGACAGTAAAGGTAACCTATGCCCTATGGGAGTGATGGTAATGGTAACCTATACCATTAGGTAGAGACGGTAACAGTAACCAACCACTATGGGAGTGATGATAACAGTAACCTACACCCTATGGGACAGACAGTAAGTGTAACCTCTGCCATCCAGAAGACACAGTAACCTACATGCTCTGGAAAAGATGGTAATGGTAACCTACCCCCTCTTTAAGAGATGGTAACAGTAACGTACGCCATCCGGAAGACACGGTAACGGTAACCCATGCCTTCCAAATAACACGGTAACGGTGACGGTACCCGTCCAGAATAGACAGTAAGAGTAACCTACCCCCTCTGGAAGAGATCCACGTTATGGAACTTGTGCAGCTCCACAGAAAACTCCACGGTTCCCTGGACTTCAGACATGATCTGTTCCAGCTCATCACCTGTTGCAAAAAAGTCCCAAAAGTCAATCCAGCCCATCAATTTTCTTTCCTGTATCAAACCAACAGCACACAACTATTTGAATAATGCGACATCAGTTAATGATAACTTTCCTGCGATAAGAGAATCACTCTGGCAAACAACACATGGTGAAAGCATATCCATAATGAATACTGGTTGCTATGCTTATATACTGTAGTGGTTTACATAATTTAAAAAAAGAAAACAGCCGTTGGGGCATCTCCACACTCTCTGCTGCTAACTGTATAGGATACTGCATTCTGCATACTTCACCATGTTCCCCTCTGCTCTTATGTTATACCATATTCCACAATGCACTGTGTCAGTTTGTTTCGATGTATCTCCTTATCTGAACAACATGCTTTCACCGTTTCCCAGCAAGCGTCTTACATACTCGCGTCAGCCAGACTCTCCTCTCACCATGTACAGTGTCTGCGGACAAAACGCAGACCCTCGCCAGCAAAACAATGAGCGCCATGGCATCTAATTAGACAACAATGAGTCGTAAGAGGAAATGTCGCTCTTTATCTCTGCTGAGTCCCGGAAGGTCTGCTAAAAGCATTCTGCAAGCAGAAAACGTAAAGACAAATATAATGGAGAGCGAAACATTAAAAAGTATAAAATGTCAAATTTGCAATTCCAAATAAAATACCGATCACACTGCAGCTATAAAATATAATTGCTTTAATATCAGGTCTTGAGAAAGTCACTTTTGAAACCATTTACACAGTAGTTTTAAATATTGTTTGCTAGTTAATTACTAGTCAGATAATAAGCAAAATTAAGAGACTGCAGCACACTTTTCTGTTTCATACATTTCTCAATTTATGGGTGTGCGTCTGTGAATAAAAATTTTGTTGTTATTTTTTGCAAACTCCAACCTGGTTCTTCTCTGTTTCTCATAAACGAAGGACTTCTTCCTTGCTTTATGGGGCTTCAGTTCTGCTTCTAGAAGCCTGTTATAAACTGTCTTAGCAGTGCACTTCACACCTGCACTTAATGTTTCCCATTCCTTTTGAAGGTCACTTGATGTCAAGTTAATGGTCATCTCAGGCAGTGGAAAGTCCCTTCCGCACTCTGCCTGGCTGGTTTCTGATCGTTCCAAGTGTCTCCTGCTTCACCTTATTCTTGTGTACTGTTGTCTCAAAAATGTTGAACCTGGAAGCAACTTGCTGCTTAGTATAGTCTTCTGTGAGCAGAACCAGCATTAAACCATGATTTAAAAATGCAGATCTTTTAAAAATACAGAATGGTCTCTTATTTTTTTCTGCAGCTGTATACCCCAGCGTTGTGCGCCGTGCTGCCTAAAGAGGCTTCAGACCCCACCCCTCTGTCATTCTGTCCAGGATAGATGGATGAATATGTTGTAAGAAGCATGTCTAATCATTTGCATAACAAAGTTTTAAATCAGTATTTTTTCGTGACACAGAATAAAACTGTAACAAAACAACAGATGACTGATGCAGTCTCTTTCCTAGATAGGCCAGGAAAGTTTCTAAAGAAGAATGGAGTGTTATGCCAATACACTGTCCGTCCAACACAACGGCTGCCAATTCCTATTCACAGACCAGAGAGCCTCACACGGAACGCCACAGCATCGCTCCGGCGAAGGCAGCCCGAGCATCCCCGGCTCTCTCCTGTCATTTTTCTTTAAATTAATGTACCGAGACGTTCCACATGTCGCCCGGCCAGCACGCCACCCAGAGCTGGGCAAACGGCCTAATCTCCAGGCTAACCGCGGTGCAGCCATTTCAGAGCCGCGCTGAAGCCTTCGTCCAGCCCTCTCCCATCCTGGCTGTGCCCGCGCCATCCACCTGGTGCTTTCTAGGAGAATCATCCACCGTTTGTTTTCATTACAGGCTCGATTTTAACCATGGACACGTGAAAATGCACTAAGTGCACTTTCATCTTTTGACTCGGCTGGAAAAATCCTATTTCACGCTACAAATCTGCAGAGGCACGGGGAAGACATGGAAATAACATAATCCGCTTAATCCCAGCTTTGTGTGCTGCAGTATTTCTCTGTTTTCATTGACGCACATAAATACGGACAAAAAATCAGACACAATTCCAGGCAATTCATACATTGTATGAACAAGTAATACAGTAATATTTACATATAGGCAGGGAATGAATATAGACATTTCACCCATTCAGTGGAACAAATACTGCAAAGGAAAGGGGTGAATCTTATCAAATGTCAGTTTCCATTTGTGATTTCAAGATACAAATTGATTGAATGTAACTGAGTGTAAATAGATGTTTCACAATGAAAGAAGGGGCAATTTCCCAAACAAACCACAATCTGTAAGGATGAGTGCTAAGCAACACATTCGTAGAACAGCAAAAACCACCTTAATGGAAAATAATCATTCTAATTATATTATGTTCTGTGCAAATCAAATTCACGGCATCAGACTGAACAGTGTTTTCAGTGCGTTACTGGAATGCAACTCGCTGATCCTAATGAGAAACAAAACAGACTTATTTGGTGAATTTTATTCAATATGTACAATATTAATGTATATTATATCAACAGATCAGGAAAATAATACATTTGTGAATCGTTCGATCATCTGACAGCAGCATTCTCTTACAAACGACATAAATCCAGATGCAATCGGTTGTGGTTTTTATGAACTATATACAAGCATTTTCACCGGCTCAGCTAAATAAGCCAGCAGGCCTATATGACAAAAAATGATATGAGGCCTCTACTGGTTAATGGGCAATGAAAACCACTAAGAAGGAGTCTCTGGGCTGTCGGTCTGGGCTGTTGTTCATTCTATGCACCAAAGTGCTCAATGATCACGACTTTGTAATATAACGGTTCCACCAATAAATATGAAATGAGTGTTTACCACAAGTCGTGATGTAATGAATAGTAGCTTTTATGATAGACTATGGTTAAACACAGCAATTCTACTGTAATATTACCACAACATGATCATCAGCCACAGCGGCCGTCTTTGTAAACCAAATAAAACAATCAGTGGATTCTATAAGGTAAAGGCCACCGATGAAACTAACAGCACAAACCACAGATAATGTATCATAACTGACAATATCCGCCATAACACAAATTCATGGCGGTAATAGGTGCCTAAGTTAAACCATTACACATTTTAATAAACTGTGGTATAGCATACAATAAGTGACATTCAGTGCTGAATAAAACACTAACAATAACTTTCTGACAGTGTGTACAGATGGTTTGTATAAGCAGGACTGTTGCCTACTAGCATTTTGGAAGGCAAACACATCACCGCAATTAATTGGCATCACGCTGACAGGTAAGGAAGTGTGTGCTGTCCTCTAACGGTAATCATTCCTGAAAATATCACATTCCTTTCCAATCTGCTGTTACTCTTATGTTCAGTGCAGTTTACGGTAGGATCACTTTCATATCATGGTTTTACTCTAGTGCAGTGTTTCCCAGTCCGGTCAATGGGGACCCACAGACAGTCCATGTTTTTGCTCCGGGAGCTGGGAGGGAGCAAAAACGTGGACTGTCTAGAAGGGAGTTCAGAGGGAGAAAAAATGTGGACTGTCTGGCAGGGAGCTTGTAGGGAGCAAAAATGTGGACTGTCTGGCAGGGAGCTTGTAGGGAGCAAAAATGTGGACTGTCTGGCAGGGAGCTCGAAGTGATCAAAAATGTGGACTGTCTGGCAGGGAGCTTGGAGGGAGCAAAAATGTGGACTGTCTGGCAGGGAGTCTGGAGGAAGCAACAAACATGGACTAGCTGTGGGTCCCTGAGGAAGGGATTTAATAACATTGGTAGTGGATTGACCTTACATTTTCTTCTTAGACCTGAATCCAGTCACAATATTCATTCATTGAGCTTTTATATCACTTGTCCTATGCAGGGTCGCGGGGGTCCAGAGCCTATCCTGGAAACAACAGGTTGTTAGGCAGGGCATAACCCAGGACAGGGTGCCAACCCATCACAGGGCACACACAAGCACATTCAAACCTAAGGGTGATTTGGCAACTCCCGTTCTGTAGCATAGTTTTGGACTGTTTGGGGAAACTGGAGGAGGTGGACGAAAGCCCACGATGACACGGGGAGAACATTTGAGCCCCACACACATAGAGCTGGGGCAAGGGACTCATAGCAATCGTTTTATCCACAGTGCCGTCATCTTAATTTTAATTTCAAAATAATGAAGTAATAACCCATGTACTGCATCACAGACACACTAGAAAACAAGGAAGCTGACTGCACAGCCTTGCTTCACCTGTACACGTCCCGGTGAAACATTACGTCAGACAGAGTGACAGACATTGACAAGGTTGTGATCCTGACCGGCCCACAATCTATGACTGACTGTGTTTGTCTTAAATCAACCGAACATAATCCACAGCTCATGCTGTATGTCATTCCCTATACTGCCTGGCTGAAAAAAAAATAATTAACTGTATTGAAAGGAAACCCAATTAGTCACAGTCTCTCCCACACACAAGTCAGTGTTTTTCCATTGCCGCTGCTTTTCTGCACAGACAAGGTCTAAGGTCTAAACTGTAGAAGCATTACATCAGACACATGCAGACACATGCAGTCTATCTATAGGCTCAAACTTCACCTGTACATATCCAGCCCCACCCCCCTACCGCGTTGTACCCTGTTCCTCCTGGGACAGGCCCTGTACTGGGCAGGCACTAATGGATGGATGAATGGATGGATGGATCGATGGATGGATGGATGGATGAAACTATCCACCAGGTCAATGGTTCAGTTAAATTTAGCTATTTTTCATTTTCTGGGTTATGGCTCACATGTTTGTTTATACTCTTCTTCTAGAATGCATCTCATTTTCTATTGCCTTTTCTTTAATTTAATAAAGAAAAGGGCCTTAATTAGTTACTGCACTGCAAGTGTATTCCAATTGTAAAAAGGGAAAAAAGCTGCTGGCTTAAATATTAAGAAACCCTTTGAAAAATCACTTAAGAAGGGTTTCATTCATATATTTATCCTTGTACCTTTCTTTGTAAATACACCAAGTTTATTACCCTGAACAAGCACTTTTCATGCTGTTCAAATCCAGCGTATCAAGAGTCCAGATTCCCTGCCTCAAATGTCTTTATTTAAGTGCTGTAAATACTATATAATATCTTGCAAATTACTTTTTGTCAGACCCTGCTAAGCTAGTTGAGATGTGTCCATCTGTGTGGGAATATGCGTTGTACTTTTATCTATTGCATTTTTGTCAATGGTATTTTAGATGGGAAGGGAAACAGACTCTGCAACCCTAGTTGGGGTGTCTTAGAAAAAAACATGTCCGACTCAGATGTGATGACAAATCGATGAATCAGAAAGTCAACAGAAATTAAAAGGCAACAGCCAAT
>JAODKC010000049.1:20107043-20122153 GCA_026777985.1 Mormyrops attenuatus | reverse complement strand
TGGCTGCAAATACTGGGGTAATTTTAGCAGAGGTTTTGAAATGGCTAAGCTAACACACTTTGACAGCCATAATAGCACAGTTTTACACCAGCATGAAGATCATTTAAACACCACTTAGTTTGGCTGCCTAAGACTTTTGCAAAGTACTGTATATAGACATACGTACAGTATATAATAACATATTACATATTATATATGTGTGTGTCTATATATATTTTACATTTCATGTATA
This sequence comes from Mormyrops attenuatus, assembly GCA_026777985.1. Taxonomy (NCBI): domain Eukaryota; kingdom Metazoa; phylum Chordata; class Actinopteri; order Osteoglossiformes; family Mormyridae; genus Mormyrops; species Mormyrops attenuatus. The sequence goes on along the minus strand of JAODKC010000049.1, from coordinate 20,121,921 downwards.
TTTCATGTATTCATTGGTGGCAATATTTCAGTTGTAGATTTATTTAAGCTTTACAGTAATTCTATCCATCCATCCTTACACTACATGTACCTCATCCAGTACAGGGTCACAGAGACCCTGCAACCTATTTCAGGGTGCAGGATAGGGGACACCCTGGATTCCTGTTATCATTTTAATTGTACATTTCAAATTTTCCAAACCATAAATAGTCAAGTTTGTATGTGACAGGGATTCAACGTGCCTTCATTAACAATCCTTATGATTAAAGAAGGTTGACAAAAAGTGATTTGTTAAATTTATTTACCCATCTAGTCACCTTTCCATAGGCTGATTGCAGAACTATTGCAGGAATGTCAATGAGAAGCACTGATGAATAACACGGTATTATTTCCGAGATCTCTCAGGCGAAAATATTCTAGTCAGTGATGAGGTTTCAAGTCATGGGATCATAGCTGTTAGATTCATCCTGCCTCAGACTGTGTGTGCCGTGACAGCAGCTGGCCACGCTGTGACTGTCCCTCAAACATGAAATAGCTAAGAAAATGTTACGAAACATGGCGCTCTCCCTCTGCTGACTTGCACAGGGAATTTGCTGACTAGCTTTTACGAAGAGAAGAAGTTCATACTGTAAGTATGTTAGGTGCAATGCGGAATGTTTGCGTACATAATAATGAAAAAACACTGATCCTTACCTCTCTTCTAGATAAAAAGAACATTTTGAACATTTGGGAAGAGAAAATCTGCAAGTTAAACTGGATGAAAGGAAAACCTAAAATTGAGTGACTTAAATGCAGCGGCATGAAACGTCCCCTACCGCAACATCACAGAAATTCAGATGCCTTATTTATTAAGTTAATGTTAATAGGAACGATGTTTCTGAGCTGGGCAAGTCTTATACATAGTAGTTACCATTGTCCTTGTAGTTAACGGGGATCCCCATGGTTTTCAGATGTGTGCTCCAAAAATCTACACACATTTAAGTCTGTAATTAACTGATTCTTTTTCATGTATAGTATGAAACAGTTTTTTTTTAAAAAAGAAAAAGATCCAGACCCATTTCATCTAGACATAAATCTAATTACACTTGAGGGCAGTACTTTTCAAATGTAAGTGGTTAGCCTCTAAGGCAAGCTGCTGTTCTTACATGTGTTATAAAAATGGAGGCTTTTGAAGATATGGATGGATTACTGGAGCTTTTTGGCTTGATGGAAGTGCACACCTGTTTTCTTCTTCCTTCTCTCCCGAAATGTGCAATTAAATGCACAAATCACGTTGCTGACTCGTCATATAAACATGCTTCTTAACCGTGGACTTTACAGTCCATCCAGGCCTTGTACTTATGTATTTCTTGAAATCACATACACTGCTTTTGTCCCTACTCCTTGTTTAAGTCCTATGTACTCTGCAATGAGTATCCACAAAGACTCCTCTACTTGTCTCTATTATACCCAACCACCGCGGACACCTCCATTATAAAGCTAATTTTTAGTATAATTACATACAGTCAAGACATATTATTAGGAGTCACGGTGCAAAAGAAAAACAGCACCGAGGGAGCTGAGGGGCTTCTGCCTCTTTTAAGTACCGGTAATAAAACTTTTGCCACCACCTCTTGGGAAACTCTTAGCCAATGAGAATCGAATGAACAAGCAAGGTTGCCGCTGAGAAAGGAAGAAAAAAACGAAGTTTGTGCCTCTGAAAGGGTTTTAGCGTCTTTCCTGCAGGTCCTTTTGCCCATGGCTGGGAGCACATGCCATAGCATCAGGGAATCTGCCTTCGCCACGTCTCCTCTTCTCCAGCGCTCTCTCGGCTAACAAACCAGCGTTTCCTCCATCCTCAGGGCCTCCACCATGACGCCGAGCCATGTGGCTGTGCCGAGGTGAGCTCATCTATCCGTGGGTTAAAGATTGAGCTGACATTGTGTACATCTGTCACTTAGACAGTGCTTGGTGTAATGACAAAATCTCATGTTTGGTTTTTCTTGAAATAGTATTGTAAATATTCTGATTGATGAATGACTTTTCCTTAAATGTTCCATATATGCTGGCTGTCCTCATACACCTGAAAAATGCAGGTTATAATTTCGCAAGTAATGTTGTTACAAATGGCGATGTCAATATCCAGGACTCTTGGGTCCCCTCTCATGTTTTGACTTTTACACCTGCATTCCATCATGGGGAACCCTCCATGTTTTCCCATTTTCATCTGTCTTCTGTGGGCAACAGAGTTAAAAGTCATACATGTGTATCCTGAGGCCTAAAAATAGACGTTGGTGCGACACAGGGCACGCATGATCAATGTTGTGTATAAATGGTACCTAAATGCCACTTAAGATCAAATCTGATACAAAATAGCTGAGGTGGAATATACAGTAGATTACAACATGAATTCACTTGTCTAGTCTTTAGTGTTTTTGCTTTATTTAATTTTTATCCCTGTGTGGATTACAGAATTTATCTAAAAGCCAGCATTTCAATGACATTGAGCCATAATCTCCCCCACAGCTCAACCCCTTTAAATCTTTCTTTCGTGGCTTTCAAAAAAAGGAAGGTTTAAAAAAAAGATGTGATGTTTGATTTTCTGCTCCCCAGGCTTTCCAAGCCTATTTAATTTAATTCTTAAAAGAGTTATGGTCAGTAGGCTTCCTCTCTCCTAAAATAGCTTGTGTCGCAGGCCACACTGGGGTTGATGCACAACAGAGAAAAATGTACAGGGTGAAACTGTCAGAGAAAGCAGGTTCATTCTAAATGTATAAAATTGCCGTTTTGAACACAGGGAAGGTACTTCATACACAGGAGACCGGGTTACACCCCTGCCGTCTCAAGGACAATTTATGGCCTTTGGTATGAGAGTATTAATTGCTGTGATGGGCAGCTTTAATTTGTCATTCTGGTAAAGTGTTTTAGACAGGGATCTAGCCTTTGTAATTTAGATAAATGCCTATTGAGAAATGATGCCAAAAGGTTTGGCTCGATCAGTCAGACAGGACGTGTGAGAGGATGTTGCCATTTGTATGGCAGAAGTGACCACAAACCCTTTCGGAAAGTGTGTATTTAATGCCAGTTACAGTTTACAATGTGCAATAAGATGCTTCGCATTTTCAGAACTGCTGAAAAAAATTGGGACATTATCCAGAACGTAGGTTTCTGAGGGTTTATTCATTATGGGGCTGATAATTTCCGAATCATAAAAGCTCCTCTTGTAACACTGAGGTCTTATAATGAAATCACGATATATACCTGAGCATATAGAAAGCCTGGCCATTTTATTCGTCAAGGTAAAATGGGGATTGCCTGTGTTCTGCAGTATTCTTTCATGTGATTGTTTCAATACAAAACACCTTGAACAAAGACATTGCAGTTGAGTGATAAACTATACCTCAGTATCTCTCTCTCTCTCTCTCTCTCCCTCCCTCCCTTGCTCTCTCACTGTTCCTCTTGATCTCTCTCTGTTTTCTTGAAAGGTTAGAGGTTTTGCATATAAAAATTACATCGGCATGCCTTTCCAAATGCTCTGCTGGCATATATATGTTTTTTCCTATCTGGAGTGTACCTACGAAGAAGTGCAGATTAAATTGCCCCGAGCTTTTAAATGTAAAGAAATGCACTTAACCTTTGGAAGGGCATTCTGATAGAGTATCTGCCATTTTTTACCTCTTGACATAGTTCCTGCGATTGCAATATTACCAGCCTCTCTAATATATACATGCATACCTATAAAAATATTCCATCTTGCTTTATTTATACAAACATGAACTCATATATATGCTCACATGTGAAAATATTGACAAACACTATCCCCTTCAAATGGATTACTTGATGATAAGCATAGATAAGCATATGAATGCACACTATATATACTTTACCAAAAAATGTTATCTTAAATTGCATGTTGCCAAACACCAGTGATTTTCCAGCAGATATTAGCGTGCTTGGAAGCAGCAGGGTATGAATCCCTAGTGGTCTTTTGGCATTCAATTTTTAGCTATTTTATTCCAACTACAGTATATGCCATTTGCCCTAGAAGCAAAGCTAAGAAATTTACATTTGAGTAAACACAGCTAGAATTTTTAACGCATAACGCAATGCCCTTAAGGCCGGATCCCCAGTACACATGATTTTTTAATGCTCTTCACATTATTTTGGTACCAGCCTTGTTAGTTTCATATGCAATACGCCAGCACTGTCACAGTGCTCCATTACAGACCACTCTACCATTATACTAATTACCGATCTTGATATAAAGATCGGTAGATAGATGCAGGTATCACCAAACGTTGCTGTATTCTGGTCATGCTTTGCAGCGGTGAGGCCTGAATGTGAGGTGGTAATAAGACATGAGAAGCTGGTAAAATCGTTCTGAGACCTGAAGGTTCTCTTCACATCTTTTAACATCTAAATATAGTCTGAAGCTTTTGGACTTTTTTAATCGCAAGCAACTGTAAACGCAGAGCCCTAGCCACTCTGCTGTTTGTGTCACGGCGTTTGATTAGGTGAGTGGATCTATTGTTCTTCAAAACCACAATGCTGCTGCCAAAAATACACGTGTGATTTGCCCCAAAAACACATCCATTCACTAGATGCTCTTTTATATTATCCCAAGAATAAACATGCAGTAAGTACCACAACTACAAACAGGAGGTTATTTATCTACTGGGGTTATTGAACTCCGATTAGTGAACTTAATTTAATGAATTTAATTGTTAATAAGTGAATGGAGAAACAAACGTTCGCATATGTGACTTCTCATATGTCAGCAGGAGGAGTCCATGCCTGTCGTTTCTCCTGGCCTGCTGGTCACTCCTCTCCATGTTTTCTACCTCTGCGTTGGGTCGTAAGTATTCAGTCGAGTTACCTTTTTCTTTTTCTATCTAGCAGACATTTTTATCTCTTAACTTCTCTTTTGCCACTAGCTTGCAAAGCTCAATATACTATCTAGTTAAAATTACTGGGAAGTTAACATTCAAAACAAAAACATTCTGTTACCTAGAGGTGAAGCCATGGGTGTAAATTATGGATGGGTGGGGGGTTGTGACCCCCCCCCCCCCCAATAATCAAAGCTGGCCAATACAACCCCCTGGACCCACATACATGGATGGAGACCTCAACCATCCCAATGCTCAACCCAAAGTTATACTCTTGGGTGTAGCAGTCTGCAGTACCTACTAATGTTATGCAGAGGGACAAACGGCATTTCGGACATCATTGTGTGTCATTACGTTTAACTTAGATGGAGCAAATGTACCCATGCAATTCAGTACATTTTTCTGATGATTTGTTTCAACTAGCAAAGAATTTTGTTCTTGTGAAATGCATAGTATCCACAATGTCCCTGCAGACAGCATAGAACTTCTAGTATGCAAGAGTATTTACATAAACCGCAGCCTCTAAAATCTACAAAACGGTGTTGCTGACTCATGTAATTAAGCTTTTATTGCTTTCTTGAGTGTTCATGGCTGCTATTAACTTTCCTCAAGCTACTAGGCACCTACATAATAAGGCTTTCCTCCATTATTCTTCATTATGAATCCACACATAAGAGCTATACAATTTGCCCTTATGTCTTACTCTTTAGTACAATATGGCTTTACAATAGTTTTCGATGGCATCACTTTTCTGCATGGACAGTGTGAATTACCTTCATAACCAACATTAGCAGTCATGACACATACCTTGAACATGCTGGATTGAAACAAGGCCCAACATGGGAAACTCGCATTCGACATGAGAAATGTTCTAGTTGTACTGTGAGCGAAAAAATAAAAAAAACGTGCAAGAAGTGTTTAGGCATAGAAAGAAAATGCCAGGACATACATAACTTGTTTAGCTTAGCTGAGTTTCCCATTTTTATCTGAACCCTGGGTAAGGTTGTGCTCTTGGGTGTATCTGGAATGCACCTACAGATGGAAGTGCCCATTTGGCTCCCTTACAGAACCCAACGACCTCGGGTTCGAGGGTGGATTTGTAGTCCGGCCATGGCGGCTTCCCTTTGGCCAGAGCATGGCCCCTCCTGCCTCCAGGCAGGCAGTACACTGGCAGGGCACATTTCGCAGAGTCAATGTGAAACTCATAGAGTGCCTCTGCTTTTGGCCGCCTGCTGCCCAATGTGGGAACAGGGGCACCACAGTGGTCCCTAGCAGCTGCTAGGAACGTCCCCACAGGGAGGTCTGGCAGAGTTTGTGTCATCATTAAATCATCCAGTAACATTAATTCCGTTTGTCAAGACATTAATTTGCTTAATCGCATGGGTAAATACTTAAAATTTAATGTATAACTCTGAAAAGTGGGATAGATAACGTTTTATTGTCCTGAGCCAGTTTTGTGTTTTAAAATGTGTACTTGGTATTAAATCCTGTAAATTTATTTTAATCGTCCATAAACTGAGAGAAGGATGTTTTGAAACTGCAGTAAAACACCTTTCCTGGTGAGAGCTATTTTTAACAAACTGAATGCAGGTTAACACACTTGGAGTGATATACACCAGCCTTGCACTTTGAAGGGGGCGCCACACTATTTTTGGACGGTGCACACTTAATTAACATTATATTTGCCATTGTATTCAAATAATTGTCTTTCAAGGAATTGTTATTGCATGTTACCGAAAGCACAAAACATATCTTATCTGAGTATAGCAGAATGTTATTTTAAAGTATTGCGATAAAACTCTGCAGGGTCCTCTGTTGTTTATAATTACATTATTGTGATTGTGATTACATTAGTGATTTGAGATGAAGAAGTCAGACGTAGTCCCTCGTGCCACACGGCCAGAACACGGCCTGCAGAAAAGCTGCTCCGATTACCATCGCTGTCATTATCATCAGAAGGCAGAACACCGTCATTGCAAGTTATTCTGCTCATATAAAAATGCAAATACATTTTTATTTCATTCTAGAGGTTGACCAGAGTCGGCTAGATGGAGAATCAGTCTGCCCCGGCATGAGGAATGGACAAGATGACCTTCCAGGTAAAAGTCCTTTGACGTTCTTGGTTCCTGCTTGATATTTAGAATAAAGGCTGTTGTGACTTACATTGAAAAACCAAAATAGAGTATTTATTGTCTTAGCTGCGATTTAGTCAATCTGTGAGGTCCCTGACAAAGTGAAACATCTGTGGCTTCTTTATTTATTTAAATGTGGCAGCCTTGATTTCTTTGCCTTTATTGGTCAAAAGAAAGGCAAATAAAACACTTGAGTCTGGGCAGCCAAATCGTAAGCTGCAAGGAACAGTTTTGATTCAGCAATATCTTAATTGCACACCAAATGGGTGAGTGATTTGCTTAAAATGCACAGGTTTCAGTCTGCAGCCGGCATCTTGCGCAACTAACTGAAAGCAGATTTTGGCACATAAAAAGACTTTGAGTGATGAGTCTAGCCGGCATTGCTTTTAGCCTAGAGAAGAATGCTAACTGCTTGCTGTACATTTCTTGTTTTGTATTATAGAATACAGGAAAATTAAATGCTGACTGTGGAAAAGTTTCGAGGCATGAACAGGAATATGAATAAAATAGTGTAATGTTTTGTACAATGGAATCTGCTCAGATATGTTCCAAGTGTGACACGGGCATATTTATGCTGGGACTCAAGGACAGCAGCGTGGATTCCTTTTGTTCCTCTTCAAGGTTTCGATCTGATCACTCAGTCCCAGCTGGATGTCATCCCGCTCAAAGGGGTGAGGAAAGTGGAGGGTTCGACACCACTGCAGGTCGCTTACAGGCTCGACAAGGAGGCAAACTTCCAAATTCCGACCAGGTAAACAAACACAACCCAGGGGCAGCCATGCATGTGTTGGCTGTTATTATAGGTATCTAGGCAGGTGTTTCTCCAGGACCTGCTTGTTACTGACAGACAAGCCCCCCCAAAAACAAGCCCCAACTCATTCGCCATCTTGCTTATCGGCGAAGCCCACGCAGACTGGCTCTCAGGCAGCGCTGGACTCTAGGGCATGATGGGACATATTTTATTTCAGGTTGCTTTTCCTTTTGCTGCATTTTCCCAAGAATCCAAAGAAAGCCAAGGAAATCTGTGCAATTTTAATTTCCCAAAAATGTGCTAATGCTTCATTTCTTACTGCACTAGTTTGGTTTAACAAAGGGTGAGTTACTTTGAGGTGTAACACCTAGAACAGGGGTGTCACACTCCGGTCCTGAAGGGCCGGAGCCCTGCACATTTTTGGGTTTCCCCTCATTTAACGCACCTGATTCAACTCCTTGCACTTCCTTGTGTTAATTACAGCATGGCTCTTGAGCTGAATCGTTTGTGGTGGAACAGAAAAAGAACTAAGCTATACAGGCCTCCGGCCTTCCAGGACTGGAGTCTAACACATCTGACCTAGAATAATCAAAACCTTTTTAAAAAATAATAATACCTAATTACTATTATGACCTGACATGTCCTCCAGGTTGTGATCAGTACACTGTGAACTATTCCTAAGTGATCATGTGCAATAGCTGGATGGAATAATCCAATTAAAATGCCACGCTATCCTGAGACAGATGCATTTTATACTGTTTTTGAACTTGAAGAAATCAGATTGTAGTGTCATGTGATACTGTAAATCAACAGCACAGAGATATAGTTTATTCCAACATTCGCATATCTGACTAAAGAACGCAGTACCATGTGTCGCACTGCCATTCAGTGGTGAAATCGAACTCTAAAAGCCGCTGTGGTAACACTTTACTTAAAGCACTCCTGTATAATGCATTATAGATACCTTCATAATACATTGTAATGCTGTAATTCAGGATCATATTATGTAAATCATAATACCTTCGTAACACAGTACAAACCATCATTAATTGTTATGCTGACTATTACAATGCAATGTGAAGATATCATTAGTGTATTATAGATGAGAACTTGAATTCACTGAAAACCGTGTGGGCAAAAACTCAGAACGACAAAGTGCGTTTTCTCAGTGGGATCACAGGCCGCTGGAAAGTGCCCTTCATTTAGTTTATTGGCTTACAGGAAACTCTTTTTTATTACTTCTCCTTGATCCATTTACAAGGCGAAAAGCTGGCTGCAGCATCCATGTGTAAATATACCACCCATTGAGGACTCTGCTTGTTAACAAACAGCAAGCGGTAGGCTGGAGAGAAATCCATGCTGTCCGGACAGTTTAATTGATATGTTTCTGCTGAATGTTCAGTTTCCACGTGCTGTTCTGGACTCTGGGCATAATGAGGAATAGAGGAACCATTGCACCTTTGAAATAATAAAAATTGTTGCCTTTAAATGCATGGTCCTGAATTACTGAAATGGTTCTGAACATTGAACTGAAATGCAATTAATATTTCATTTATGAAACTGGTACAGGTCTTGGGTATATTTATTGCGATGACCATTTAGATAATGCATGTAAAATGAACTTGGGGACTGTGATTTTGAGATCCATATTTTTTGACCTTGCGTCCCAAGTTGGTAGAAAACACAGAAATGTCTCTGAAAAGTTGCTGCAATGTTTGTTATTTTTGCCAAGCTTGTCAAAAGAACACTATATGACTCCTGAGTAGGAAATACTTCAAAACTTCAGTGACTTACGCAGTTCTTTTCCTGCAGGGCGAACTTCCCAAATGGCTTTCCAGAGGAGTATTCCTTCATGGCGACATTCCGGATGGTCAAGAATACGGTGAACAAGGTGTGGAACATCTGGCAGGTAGTGGATGAGGACGGTCGCAAGCAAGCTGGCCTCAGGCTCAACGGTGACGAGCAGTCCCTCGAGTTCTTCCTCATGGGGATGGACGGCCAGCTGCAGACGGTCACCTTTCCTGGATTGTCAGTGCTCTTCAACAGCAAGTGGCACAAAGTTATGGTTGGGGTGGAGAGGGACCAAGTGACTCTCTACGTGGACTGCCAACCAGTCAACAGCAAGCCCATCAAGGGAAAAGACTTCATCAACACAGAGGGAGACACACTCATCGGGAGGCTAGATGCAGATCCCAACACGTCTGTGGTGGTGAGACCCAATACACTGACATGGAGTAATCCATGTGCAGTTGTGACAGCTTTCTGATGGTGCATTCTCTTCCAGTTTGAACTCCAGTGGATGCTGATTCACTGTGACCCAAAGAGAGCTCAACGAGAGAGTTGTTCTGAGATACCACAACCAGAGGTAAATGGTGCCGTTTTAGTCCTATTCTTTATGCACCTTCTTTGTGCATGATAAACAACTCAAGTACAGTCTTTGGAAAATGAGTCCAGTGCAACTGCCGGTTAAAGAAGAGCTTGTCTGAAAAGCATCTGAGAATATCTGCAATGCCCTTTTGTTTTTGAAGCCAGAAATGAGATTGAAAGCATACAAAAGCATTTCAGTCAGTGATTAATACGGCTAATTAACCCAAATCAGCTCGAGGCACTCTCAGCAGCGTCCGTGATATTAGCTACAGGCTGTGATGCAGCAGCATTTGTTATTCTGACGCCGTTTCCCTGTTCTGCCTGACGTTTGTCTCCGTCGAGGTGAATGCACTGTATTTGTCCTTAATCTGGAGAGGAGACCCTTTATTCTGGTGTCACTGCATGGAAGCATGAGCTGCGTCCTCTTAGCATCTGGATGTCTGCATCATTTATTTTTACATATTTTTACATAGTTCATGGTTTTGGTAAACTACATATGACAGCTATTGTGCCCTTTGTGGCAATTATGTTTTATATTATATTATATTATATTGATATATTTCCTGAAATATTTATAAATGTTGTGGAAAATATTAAATCTATACAATACTGACTGATTCTGATTCAGATTTAATTTGGGCTGCTCTTCATTTGACATGCTGGATGGTCTTTAGCACTAAGGTACCTTGTCCTGATTTGTTTTCCTTGAAAGTTAAATGCTTGGACTGTGGGCTTGTGAAGCGGGGCCTGTGTTGCGTGTGAGGAAGCCTGTTTGTCTCACAGCCATTCTTTTGAACAGGTGTGCTTTTTCTGTCTGTGCTTGGTGACGGGGGTGTCATTTAACTAACGCTGCATTTATCTCATTTTTCTCCTGATCCTTCAGATGTTTCCAAATGCTGAGGTATTTATATTTCGATTTAAAACTGAAACCTCCTCTTTTTGTATCATGTTTCAACAATAATCTACTTCCTGCTTTGTGATAGACCGAGACTGTTATTCAAACGGGGGCATGAGTTGTTCTAGAAATGCTGAATTAATTCTTGAAGTTATATTTCTTAGTATCTAAGTGGCATTGTTAGCAAATTGCACACTCAGGGAAGACATGGTACATTAACCGTTGCGCAGTCAGTGTGAACTGCGTGATTTCTGTCTCTAATACTGCACTGTATTGTTAAGCCGCATGAAACATTGCATTAAAGACCCAGCGTGATTCAGATTGAAATCCTGGTGGATAACAGGTTATTTGAAATGATCAAGAGAAGTGAAAACGAGGGATTATTTGTACACACAAGAAAAATATCATAGATATTGTTCTTGTGTGGCCAGATCAATGGCCAAATCAATCTATACTGAAAATAATACTATGGAATCAAGTGCTTGTAGGGTTCTCAAACACAAATAAAATATATTTACCTAGCAAACAACTAAAGTTTGTAAAAATAATCAAAGCACCTTTGAACAATACTTAATGTTATTAAACTGAGAATTTTAATACTTAACTATTAAATGCATCACCTTGGACGATTAAATACTTGTATGTGAAAAAGGTGTCGATGTTTCTTCGTATTTTCATAGTGATACAACAAGTTTTTCTTGAATTTCAGGATTATAACAGGATATACTGTATCAGATTTTTCCCAAACCAATTAAAATCTGTCCAACAGTGCAATAATAATTAAGTTGCTATGTAGCTTTCCTAGTAGTAAGCAGGAACACACAGTTTACTCAATGCAGACACAAAAAATAAAACATAACGGCCCAACTCTGAACTGTTTTCAATATTTTCTTTTTTAAATCATTTCAAGGTGAACCAAATTATTTAGTGGTGACAGGAGTTAAACTTGGTGCCAGGTCCTGCTGCTGCACTCATTATAGGTCCTCATACCAGCTGATGTAGGCCTGTCACTGCAGTCATTATAGGTTCCCATACCAGCTGATGTAGGCCTGCTGCTGCAGTCATTATAGGTCCCCATACCAGCTGATGTAGGCCTGCTGCTGCAGTCATTATAGGTCCCCATACCAGCTGGTGTAGGCCTGCTGCTGCAGTAATTATTGGTCCCCATACCAGCTGATGTAGGCCTGCTGCTGCAGTCATTATAGGTCCCCATACCAGCTGGTGTAGGTCTGCTGCTGCAGTCATTATTGGTCCCCATACCAGCTGATGTAGGCCTGCTGCTGCAGTCATTATAGGTCCCCATACCAGCTGATGTAGGCCTGTTGCTGCAGTCATTATAGGTCCCCATACCAACTGATGTAGGCCTGCTGCTGCAGTCATTATAGGTTCCCATACTAGCTGTTGTAGGCCTGCTGCTGCAGTTATTATAGGCCCCCATACCAGCTGATGTACGCCATCTGCTGCAGTCATTATTGGTCCCCATACCAGCTGATGTAGCCCTGCTGCTGCAGTCATTATTGGTCCCCATACCAGCTGATGTAGGCCTGCTGCTGCAGTCATTATAGGTCCCCATACCAGCTGATGTTGGCCTGCTGCCAGAGGTGGAAATTTCAGGTCCAGAAGTAAATATCCAGTCCAAGATTTTCTTTCAACCAACCATTTGAGCATAAAGAGTCACAGACACAGAGTACTCAGCTGCTGGGTTGAAGCAAAATCTTGGACTGGATTTTTACTTTCTGGGCCTGAAATTTCCACATCTGCCTGCTACTCCAGTCATTATTGGTCCCCATACCAGCTGATGTAGGCCTGTTGCTGCAGCCATTATAGGTCCCCATACCAGCTGTTGTAGGCCTGCTGCTGCAGTTATTATAGGTCCCCATACCAGCTGATGTAGGCCTACTGCTGCAGTTATTATAGGTCCCCATACCAGCTGATGTTCTCAAGATAATTAGCAGGGCCTTTGATTTTCATGCTGGGTTCGAGAAAAAAACAACAAAAACTTTTTAATGGCCTGCCTAATATCTCCTTAGTCCCGTTTTCTTTTATGTTATTATTTTTACTATGAATAGCTAAATCTAATTTTTATGGGTCACGACTAAAATGTCTTACAGCACTAATAGATAATTCCACATGGTGTGATTTGAAAAAAAAAAGTCTTTTGTAGACCTCTAGATAAAAATCTGAAAATAGACTGGAGGCAGTGAAGCAGTGATTATCCCTTTGCACTGTCTGATGAACAGCTTTTGACCAGTGAGGTGGCATCTTCGAATGTCTGGAGGACACGTGTAATTGCTCTGGCTGTAATGCAATAACTTGCCATATTCAATGAAAGCTTGATGCACCAGGAAAAAAATCTTTCGAATCTTCTTAGCAGTCTTTGGCACTTCACACTCATCTCCCGGTTCTTCATCTCCTAGCCCGACCCAAACCCAGTCCCAGGCCCTCCGGGTCCCCCAGGGCCTTCTGGACCACGTGGTCCACCGGGAGGGGACGGAAGAGACGGGCGAGATGTAAGTGTGGAAATACCCGCCTCTTGACTCATGTGGACTTCAGCAATCAACCCATTTGTAAACAAATCCGATAACTGCATTTCCAAAGAATCGGTGAATACAGAAATCTGCAGAGCACACTGTTTATGGGTAATTGATGCTTTATTTATTGTTATGATTTATGATTGCTTAGATTACTCCTTTATCCCAAGTCACGGCTGGGGCCACTGAAATAAAAACTCTCTTTTGTTAGCACAGTATTACCCAATTCATTCCTCGAGACCCACAGAGAATCCACGTTTTTGATACCGGGAGCTGGGTAGGGAGCAAAAAAGTGGACCGCAGTGGGTCCCTGAGAATTGGGTTGGGAAATGCTGTATTAGCATTATTTTTTCTTAAAGTTGTCTTTTGTATGAGATATGCATGAACATGATTACTATGACTTGTGACATGCAACTGTGTTTATCGATTATGGTAACATTATTATACCGCACGTATATAAAGTATAATCCAGTAAAATAGATCATTCTTATTATTATTCCTGTTAAGTGGGTAGGTTATATATATAGGGTATATATTTTTTCTTTCTGCCTTTTCACAGGGTATTCCAGGTCAACCTGGCCCTCCCGGTGCCCCAGTAAGTACAAAATCTTCCAGGGTGTCTCTTGGCCAGGCATCTTCCTCACAAAGCTCCACTTCTATCTCATTATCATGGACACCAAGATACCTTGCCAAAATAAACAGAATGTTTAGCTCCAGTTATTTGACCTGGATAAACAGGGCAGCGTTTCCTCTTCGGCTGACAGAGCGAGAGATGCAGGATGGGCTTTGCTATCCGCGCGGCTTTAATTGATTGAATGTTGAGGCACTGTATCCTAGCAACAGCGGCGGCACAATAAAGGAAATTGTGCCTGTATCTGACTCAGGGCAGCAAAGGGGAGCCGGGGGAGATCGGCCTGCCTGGACATCGGGGCCTTCCTGGCCTCCCAGGACCTCCCGTAAGGACCGCATTTGTCAAATACATTTTGTACACAATGACCCTGCACCGTGAGACTCAATAAAAGTAACCCAATGGTGATGGATTACAGTGTACTTTTGCGTAAAATGGGTCATTCCTCTTCCTTCTCATGGCTTACATGCAGTATACTACACGTTCATCACAGTACAGCACAAACACACATATATACATATATGTTTTGGTTATAGATGCTAAGCAATTACATGCACTGTCCTTCCTGTTTCCTTTAAAAGGGTCCACTTGGGCCTAGAGGGCCTGTTGGTGAGAGAGTAAGTTTTTCTTTTTATTTACAGTTTTTTCCAATCATTTTAACGCGTGTCTCAATACCATGTCCACTTTTTCACAACACTTAACACATGCAC